>JAGIQG010000007.1:27671902-28319402 GCA_024679065.1 Sphyrna mokarran | reverse complement strand
CACTGCCAGCCTGGCAACTGAACAATGTCCTCTGGGCATCTTGGCACTGCCCACTGAGCAGTACCAGAGAGTGAGGCCTTTGGGGGAAGGGCTTGAAGGGGTGGCCTGATGAGGGAATGGGGGGCTTGCTGCCACACTGCAGATGCATTCAATGGGGAGACAAGGGGACCTGCTGCCATTCTGCTTGCGATTGATGGAGGGGGCACAGTTGTTCTTGGCTGCAGAGAGGAGGTGAGGGTTGCATCTCAGGCACTGTGGGCTCATGATTGGCTGTGAGCTCTCACAATTGCAATGGGGGTAAAGTTTGTGAAGCTGCCTGCAGCAGCAAGGGCCTGACGGCTCTCTTTCTGTCTGTCTGCTATTGCGCATGTGCAGCATAGAGATCTACATAAGTTCAATGACCCTCTTTACAGTTGCTATTGCACATGTGCAGATATAGAGGTCAGCAGGTGAATTAAGCCTAGCCCACTGCCCATAGCAGCTAGAAATGGTCTAGCCAATATTTTCAATGATCAAGTGACTAAGATTGGATATGAAAACTCACCCAATAAACAGATCAGGAACTTTTCTGTTTTCATGCTAGCTGAACACTTCGAATCAATCTCATAAAATTCCATTCATTGTTTCAATTCCAAGGTCTGAAACAATTTTGCCCAGACTGGCTAGTTTCAGTGAGTTAATATGAGACAGCACTGCCTGTAATAAGGTTCAAAGTAACTTTTAGGCCAAATGTACTCCCTTCTTTCTCCTGACCTCTGGGAAAAAAACATATCCACTAGCTGTACATAAAATTCAGCCCAATGTATTGTGATTTATAACATCTATCCGAACATCTCAGCACATTGTCTCTTTTGAAGATGATACATCAGAAGATATAGCGCTCTCTTAACTTTACACTGAAGTGTCAGAGACGATTATATGATTATCACCATTAGTTGGCTCAAACTTCCATTCTTCCTATCTAGGGAGGAAAGTGCTTCTGACTGTGCCATATTAGAGTCAAAGATATCCAGCAACACTTGCTAATTTTAGAATAGTTACTTTTGGAAACATTCTTATTCACAGATTTCAGAATTCAACTGTAGAGTTCAATAGTTTTTTTTAAACATTGTCAAACAATAAAGTTGAGACCATATAGAGAGAGCAAGCAGTCAAATCATTTCAAATATACCTGCTTTGTACCATTCACATTGATGTATTGAGTCTACTTATCACGATAACGATAATTATCTTCCTGGGAGTTTTTGTCCTTCTTCCCTGAAGTTATGCTATATTTGGTTCATCAATAATTTGCGGTTCAGATAACTGAGCCACATGAATGTTGATTGAAATTGAAATTACAAGAAATTCAGCGTACAAAAAAAGATGTGCAAGAAATGTGAAAACTGAAAGAGAGAGCCTCAGATCAGATTGGCACATTGGCTCAGTGGTTTGCACTGCAACTCCACAGCCCCAGAGACCCAGGTTCAATTCCGACCTCAGGTGACTATGTGTTTGAAGGTTGCACATTCTCCCTGTGTCTATGTGCGTTTCCTCCAGGTGCTCCAGTTTTCTCCCACAGTCCAAAGAGGTTGATTGGCCCTGATTAATTGCCTCTTAGTGTTGGGGGATTAGTAGGGTAAATATGTGGAATTATCGGGATAGGGCCTGGATGGGATTGATGCTGGTGCAGGCTCGATGATGATTCTATTGTGATTCATCCCCAGTGAGGATTGATACATGGCATGGTTGGAAGGTAATTCGCAATCTCATGCAAGGGCACTTGATGGGTGAGGTAGACAAATGCTAAAATCATACAGTAGGTTTGCACTTCTGCGATGGGCATTGGGGGGGGCAGATTAAAAAGAATTATGGGCATAATTTTTGCTTCCCGCTTGCCACAGAATCATAGTGGATAGAACATGGACTATGCAAAGGCCTATTGGCCTCGGGTAGGATTTTTCAGTCTTGGGACAAGCACAGTGGGAAAATTCTGCCCTATAACTCCACATGTCCCATTTTGTGCCTGATCTGGCAGTGCCCAGTGTTAAAGCTGGTGAAAGGAAAAGCTTGCTATCTCCCAACTTGAAGGCCCACTCACTTCATAATTTTAAAAGAGCATGCAATAGAGAGAGGATAGATTAACTGCTTTTTTGGCATACACGTGAACCAGGATTGAGTGACCTGGGGCAATGTGTCATGAATCCATCATAATTAGTTTTCATAGATTTTTATCATCTACCTGATCTTGAATTAAGTTTGGAACCTCAGCAAGAGATTTTGCTTTTAATATGCGTGAGTATGTCAATAGGGCTATAATTGCGTTTGGAGAGTAACATTCTAACTTCACACTGTCAGCCAAGAGCATAATTTGGGCACACAATTTTCCATCCACTAAATAATGGTCAGAAAAATCAGCACAGTATGCATGTCTGAATTGCTGCTATGCTGTCTCAGCACTTGAAGTTCCCTCAGGCAGTGCAAAGGCAAATAATTAGCCTTACAATGTCATTACAGGAACTATCAACAAGATTAACCGACTGACACCCAGACCAAAGAAAGCCACCAGTAATTTCCCAACACATCTATGTTCTCCAGAATTCAGTGCTGGCTACTAAGCAAGACAGACCAGCCAGGGTAGACCAGCAACCCCTAATACACACAAGAATTTTTTTCATTTATTTTTTTCAGTCTCTTGCTTCTTACAGTTCTATTTCCAGAACTCTTCCACCTGATTCTTTTCCTTCTTTATACCGTTGTTTCCAATTTTGCATTCTATCATCCCTCTAGGTAATTAATCCATCTCCAATTCTGCAATCTCCTCGATCCCTGGTGTAAGAGGCAAATTTTAGGTTGTTTATGTTGCACTTCATAACAATTGGAAGCTAACTGAGGTGGGGAAATGCATAATGCAGTGGTCGCCAATGTTCAACATTACAAGGGTATCAGAAGTATCTCCAAAATGATAAGGGCTTCAGAAGTTCTACTATGAAGTTCAAAGGACTTTAGTTCATGCTTTCCAGTATGAGGGTAGAAGACTGACACCAGAAAAGATCAGTTAAAATCACCTATTTGGGACCAGACCATTTTCACAAAATTGGCTCCGTTAAATACACTGGTCTTTTTATTGGGGTTGGACAAAGAGAGGACATATCCCTTTTTCTTCGTGCTCTGCCACTTTTTGTTCAGCTCACATCCAACTCTTGTTGCCCATGTGATACCTTGCCCTTATATTCCAGCTTGTTGTCTCCTTGTCCGCTGGAGGTCTTCCATTTTTATTCATGTTAGTCCTTATTTATGCAGAGTGGCAGACAGAGTTAGAGTATTTATGTGGTGGAGGAGAAGGAAAAGGGGGTTCTTTTGCTCATGAGGTATGTGGGGAGAAGGAGACACTTAAAGAACTAAAAAGGGGGCCTAAGGGAGCCAGGCTTGTGTATCGCATTGGGTAGAATCCCAAAATATTTTATAAATGGCTTGAGCAGTAGTGATTAACAAGAGAAAGGTTCAGGTTCTTTGGGGACCTGGGGCATTATCTTTGTGTGAGAGAGAATTGGATATTGTGAGGGTATGAGTGAGTACCTCTCTTTTGTGATCCTCCAGGGATATGTTTAAGGTGTATAAGATTGTGGAAGGCATGGATAGGGAGTAGTAGGGAGCAATTTTTTCCCTTCATAGTGGTGGTAAGGTGGGAGGGTGGGGGGGGGGGGTGTATTCCAGGAGGGCATATTTTAGGACCAAGGTCTGTAGCTTCAATTGGAACTTCAGAAAAGACATTTCTTATTCAGAGGGTGACAGCTATCTGGAATGCACTGGAATGAAAACAATTCAACCAAAACTACTGCTACAGTCACAGCTATACAAGCTGAGTACATCACTCCCAGGGAAGGAGAAAGTCCCTTGACTTGATAAACTATTAAAGTTTGACAAACTATGACAAGTGTTTCTCTGTTCGAATACAGTTATAACACAATGGCTAAGGTCCATAAAACGTTATCCCAAAAAAGGCGGGGTCACGCTAAATCGAGGTGCTATAGTTACGTTACGGACAATCTCAGTGTCCGTCTGAGATCTGTTTGTTTACACAATCATTACATGCTTCATTAACTTTTACAAACCTTTTGATTGGCAGCTCCAGGCTAGGTTAAAACAGGCAATGGGGATGTTTATTTACACAAACACTTCCATGGTCCATTAACTGTGAAGTACTTCCTCTTTTGAACAACTATCTAATGTAGTTCTTTTCTAGGTGAGAACCTATTTTATCTGAACTGGGCAAGGCAGGGGGAAGCAAATGTTTTATGTCCACAGTTTCTTTCTAAGGCAAATTATTTTCACTTTAGAAATAGATTGCGGTAACCAAAAACTTTTCAGTTTCCCGGAAAGAGCAAAAAAAAGGGTTCAATGATTCATTGCGTTATATCCGAATTCACGCTAAACCGGGGCATGTAAAATCGGGGTTTCACTGTATGTTGAAAATTGTATAAGTTATTTATCTATTTTACCTAAATGAAGAGAGATGTAGTAGCAGACATCTTTAAAGAATGCACACTGGGAAGGTTATGTGTGATACTAAACCGGAAAACATGGAGCAGCTCAGCAGGTCTGACAGCATCTGTGGAGAGAAAATAGAATCAACGTTTCAAGTAGGGTTTGTAGATAGAGGGTGGGGGAAGCGGGGATGCTTACCTAAAATGGAACCCTTCCCTTTTCTTCCTAAACTCACAACTTTAAACCCTAGCCTCTGCCCCTACTATTCCCCTCCTCACTGAACTGCCAGCACCATCCCCGGCCAAGACTTAACAGCTTCGGGAAGCAATTTTTTTTTATATCTTTTTGCAGTGTGAGCAGCGGTCACCAATATGCTCTCGCTGTTGCCTGGGCTATTGCAGGTACCAGCCAATCTGATTGGCCAGCAGAGATCAGAAATCAGAGCACACTCCAGAGGTCAGGGTTAATTATGAAGAAGACTTTGCTTCCATGGATGGATGGGGGGGATACAGGCTGTCTACCCACCACTGCTCCCTGTAACACCCTCCCCTATCCTGCTTCACTCCTTGAAATTCTGTCTTTTGTCTGCTCATTATAAACATCCTTATTGAGCAAACTATGTTGGAAGAGATGGCGGATTGACAAGGTCTGCTCTCTAAAGCTTGGCAAAACAAAACTTAAGTTGCGAGTGTCAATCCTTTGCCACTGACTGCAATATCTGATCCACTGCATTAATGGTTTCAAATCTAAGCCTTTTACTAAAACAACTACAAGGCACACTTGATACTTTGTCGCTCCCTGAGCTTATGTAAAATCCATGTTGCAAGAGCTCCTTTTACACAGTCAGAGTTTCTCAAATTCTTCCTGCTTCGGGAAAGTCTTGCAAAAGCTTCAAATTCATTCTGCGGAATCAGTAAAGACAATTTGGTTATTTTAGATAATGTATGCACTTCATGGTTGAAAGTGAAAGTTAAAAAAAAACCTTAATGTCTTTACAAATACATATAAATTAAAGTTAGCTAACAATGAAAACGTAAAGTATCCGAAAATTTAAATATGAGACTAAAAATGTTTGGACACTTTCGGAGCTAAAGTTTGAACTAAAGGATGTCAAATGACACTATACATTATGATATGTCGATATCATTGGGTTAAAGCCTACATCTCCCATCCTAACAGCATGGTGGTTGTACCTACACCAGATGGAAAGCATAGAAAATAGAACAATACAGCACAAACAGGCCCTTCGGCCCACGAGTTGTGCCGATCACATCTAGCAATCCACAGACCTACCTATAACCCCCTATCCTATTCTTTTCCATATACTCATCCAGAAGTTTTTTAAAAGACCCCAGCGAGTTTGCCTCAACAACCTCCGATGGCAGCCGATTCCATTCACTCACCACCCTCTGAGTGAAAAACTTACCCCTAACATCTCCTCTGTATTTGCTTCCCTGCACCTTAACTCTGTGTCCTCTCGTAGTGACCATTTCAGCTCAGGGAAATAGTGTCTGAGAGTCCACCCTATCTATTCCTCTCAACATTTTATAAACCTCTATCAGGTCGCCTCTCAACCTACGTCTCTCCAGTGAGAAGAGTCCCAGCTCCCTCAACCTATCTTCATAAGGCCTGACTCCCAATCCAGGCAGCATCCTTGTAAATCTCCTCTGCGCTCTCTCAATAGCCTCTACATCCTTCCTATAGTGAGGCGACCAGAACTGCGCACAATACTCCAAGTGGGGTCTGACAAGAGTCTTATAGAGCTGCATCATTACCTCCTGACCCCTAAACTCTATTCCTCGATTAATGAAGGCCAGTACACCGTACACCTTCTTGACTACTTCCTCCACCTGTGAGGCCGATTTAAGAGTCCTATGGACCCAGACCCTGAGATCCTTCTGATCCACAACACAGCTAAGACTCCTACCCCTTATATTGTACTCCTTCATCCCATTATTCCTGCCAAAATGGACCACTACACATTTATCCGCGTTGAAGTCCATCTGCCACTTCTGCGCCCAGTCTTGCATCCTGTCTATGTCCCGCTGCAACTTTTGACATCCTTTTGACAGGTAAGGTAAGAAAGCAGTGGTTTAAAAAAGTGGCTCACCACCAAAACCAATTAGATATGGACAACAAATGCTGTCCTTGACAGCAATGCTCACATCTGATGAAATTGCTTTAAAACAACTTGCCACCTTTTTGGAAAGAATACTTTAGACTGGTTGAAAACATTTGCCTGAAAATTGTACTCCAGGGATACATTTGCTTGTATCCTTAGCACCTGTTTTGTCCCTGTGCAACTGGTGTTTTGAAAACGTATTCACAATGTTTGTGATAAGCCATTATTTATTGCCTGGCCCTATTACCTTGGATAGTAATAGTGAACTATCTCATTGAAATCTAATAAGTGACCACTCAAGCAGCAGTCAAATTTGATATGATTTGATTTGATTTATTATTGTCACATGTATTAATATACAGTGAAAAGTATTGTTTCTTGTGTGCTATACAAAGCATACCATTCATAAGAAGGAAACAAGAGAGTGCAGAATGTAGTGTTACAGTTATAGCTAGGGTGTAGAGAAAGATCAACTTAATGCAAGGTAAGTCCATTCAAAAGTCTGACAGCAGCAGGGAAGAAGCTGTTCTTGAGTTGGTTGTTACGTGATCTCAGATTTTTGTATCTTTTTCCGAAGGAAGAAGTGGAAGAGAGAATGCCTGGGATGTGTGGAGTCCTTAATTATGCCTGCTGCTTTGCCGAGGCAGAAATGTTAACTATGTTGTAGTGGGTGTGGCTTCACATATAGTCCAGGTAAGAAAGGGTGTGACTGGTTCCTTAAAGGACATTAGGAATGTGTTTCCATGACAACTCAGCAGTTTTTAGGGTCACCATTCTGAATGTTATTTTTTTAATCCTAGGTGTTATTTAATCAGTTGAATTTATTAGCTGCCATCATGGGATTTGAACTCACATTTTTACTGCATTAGTTAGGACCTCTAGATTATTACCTAGTCCCCTAATCACTAGGCTATGAGACACCTTCAATGAGTTAAATGTTTCCTCTTATTTCTGAGAAAAGAACATTAATATTTCACAAATAACATTAGTTTCTCATCAGGCGGCCACTTTGAAAGAATAGGTTTTTGTCCTACTGTGTTGTCTGATTGTGATAATCAACTCAAAAGATTATATATAAAAAAAACAAATCGCCTATCAGCATTCAACTAGCTTCCACTCTGCCTTTTTTAATAACCCACTGCTTTTATCAGATACCAGAAAAAAATTCTCAATTTGGATTTTTTTAAGATGTACTAAGATTGTTTGAAAAATCTCTACCATTTATTTACACAGTGTAATAATATGTTGCACTGAAATGCATCAGCAAATTATTTGGACTGGAGCTCATTGCATGATAATGACGTAACACTAATACAAAACTGCGCTGAACAAGATGCGGTCAGACAAGCAGGTTCTTCGACTGGGCACATTTCATCAAATACTCAAGAGGAGGTAAGGATAATTATCTGCACACAGCAAGTTACCATCATCTGGATTGCAATGCCTGAAAAGGTGGTGGGGACAAAGTCAACAGTAAGTCAAATTACCGTACAATTTGCCATGTGTTTCTTAGCAGCAGTAGGTAACACCCTCTCTCCCCCATTATCTGGAGTCAGAATCTTCTGGTTACGCCAATATCAACACAATTTTCCATTGAATGCAGCCTTTGCTGCTAGGAAACCCATGATGGGGGTGCACCGTCGATGGCACCCGAAGCATGAGTGGCTGAAAGGTCTGCTGTTCATGCTGCAAAACTTTCCTAATTTCCGAAAGGGAATTCATGTCGAAAGAAAAACAAAATGCAGGACTTTGGGAAAGATTGGGGCAAAGGAGATGAATTGGATATTTTATTCAGAGTCAACACAGGCATGATGGGTGAATGATCTCCCTGTGTGCTGTAAAAAATCCCTTTTCTTTTCTGATAAAAGGTTCCCTTTGGACTCACCTAAAATCTAACAAAATTCATTTTCACAATAATGCAATAATTTAAAGCTTTGCCCATTCAGAACACATGTCCTATATTCAATCAGCTCCTCACCCAATTCTTTAAAAGTGGTGTGGCAAATTTTAAGCTATGTTTTCTTGCAGAGCATAAAATACTGTATCTATCTACCCTTAGACACTGTATGATCCATTTTTGATTGATTACCTTTCTCGCGATATTATCATTGTCCCAGCAGGTCAAGAAAATTGTGTTTTGGCCAGGTGTTAACCATCCCAGGTTTATGTTATTTACCATAATGTGTTTTTTTCTCCTCTGTAAGCCAGCTCCCCAAAGGATATGTTTGTGGGAATACACAGGTAAGAATAGTTGTTTTCAGCCCACAAGGTTATGAAGATTTCCACACAGATTTTACACAGTCGAGTATCTCTCACTAGCAGCCTTTGTATCAGCACAATAGCTTTAAGCTCCCACGATAGTTCAATGGAAAGTCTCACATTGCATTGTGTCATATGGAAAACAAGGAGGTGTTATATCCATGTGACAGTTCCAGTGAATCATTTTAGTATAAGCTTTTTTTCTGCCTAACGGTAGTTAATACTTGTAAGAGTTGTTTATTTCTCCCTGCAACCCCGAGGCAATATTGCATCATTATAGCGTTAGGGAGTGATGTCAAGACTCAGAACTGGGTCTGAATTGTTTGAAATTCAGTGCTATTACCAATTACTCATGAACATTGATTGAAATCTGACTGGGCCTTACCCTTTTGCAGAGGAATGGTAGATTATTTATAACTTTTTGTTTTAATTCTGGTTTCTCACTAGCAAAAAATTGTAACAAATAGACCTTAGTTTTACTCATGTCAGTGGTGTTCATGGAGCTGTTCGATCCACCTTTCTCTGTGTCCCGTTGTCCAGATATGTCAGCTGCATCGGGTCATCTGGAGTCATTCCTAACGTGTGGATTGCCAGACTAGACATCTCGACAGAAAATTCTACCGACATTGGGTAATACACACCTGTAAATGTCCGTTGACCTCGGGTGGGATTTTCCGGCATTGTGGCAAGTGCGGCCAGAAAATCCCACCTGGGATCTGCAAAAGATCCCTGCTCTGTGACGTTGACAGACAAAAGCAGCAACTTCATGGGAACATCATCATTTGCAAATTCCTCTCCAAGTACAATACCATCTTGTCTTTAACATATATCATCGTTCTCTTGAATTTTGCTGGGTCAATATCCTTGAATCCTCTACTGAATGCCAAAAGGGAAGCGCTGCCAACAGAAGGACTGTGCAGTTCAAGGATAAGGCACACCTTCTCAGAACAATGAATTTAAGCTTATTAACTAGTGTCACAAGTAGTGCAATGCTGTTACTGCCAAGACCCTCTAGTGGCCACATTCCGGCACCTGTTTGGGTACACTGAGGCAGAATTTAGCATGGCCAATGTACCTAATCAGCACGTCTTTCAAACTGTGGAAGGAAACCGGAGCACCCGGACAAAACCCATGCAGACATGGGGAGATCCTGTAGAATCTGCACAGACAATGACCCAAGCCGGGAATTCAATTCAGATCCTTGATGTTGTGAGACAGTAGTGCTAACTACAGTGCCACTGTGTTTTCCCACGGGATAAGTAATAAAGAAGGCTTTGCTCATGCCACCAACATTTGAAAAATAAGTTAATACGTTAAGTTAAAACGTTGATGTTTTTCAATAAGATCCGTGCAAATTCCAGGGTGGGTTGTCAACCTGATAAGTTTACAAATATTCTGCTAAAGAAAACACTGAGCTTATGTGCCACAGAGAGGAGATAAGCTAAAGAAAAAGAGAGATATATAGGAAAGCAAGCATAACTTGAGAAAAGGGGCAAGATAAAGAGAGAGAAAAGGCATTGAGAGAAAGCAACAAGCAGAGACAGTTACAAGACCAGAGGGACAATCTTTATTCTGGTTTGTGGGCAATACCTTAGACAAGATCAACTGGTCTATATATAAAGATTTATAGGCACACAAGTACTGCGCACATCTTCAAATCAATAAGAGAAACCTTTTGAGATAATCACAAACTGCTAGATACTGTGAGTGGAACATTCAGGCAGGTCATTTTAAAACGAAAAAGTATTTCTCTGTTCTATTTCTTTTTGAGGCGTGACGTGCTGCCCTTTAGCTGCTGATGTGATGAAGTTATTTTCCACTCCAGTGAGAAAGACAATACCATTAAAAAGCGTGTCTGTGCTGCATTTCCTTTACAGAAGCCTTCACCAGCTGGGAATGGGTTTCTGCCTGGTATTACACTCTGGCTGGTTGCAACTCGGCGCTTTGTAACTGAAGCCAGGTAGGGTTCATCCTGCAGTGAGAAATGGAGAGCAAAGTGACCACTGGACACACAGAGTGCAACTTCATTCATAGCAGCGAGATAGGTTGCTTTCTGCCACACTTCCCTTATGCTTCTTTAAATCCCTTTGTTTGTTACAATGCTTCGTTTGGGATGAGACAAGGTTTAAACTGGAGAAGTAAACTACTCTTTTGTAACCAGTTGACTTGCTCTCCACAGGATTTTCAGCTAGATTGCAGTTCTGTGGTAATTCATAACTATTTGAATACATAGCCCATATGATATATGGATATTGTTAGTAGGCTATTTCACCACTGCAGGAATGAATGTCTATTCTCATGTCCATTGTGGGGTATTTGGACCTTGGTCAATAATGGAAAATTGCCTTCTGGTTCACTTTCACTCATTTCATACAGATGTACAAATGACCTGGTGGTCTAGTGGTTAGGATTCTGTGTTTTCACTGTTTGATTCCCAGTCAGTGAATGAAGATTGAGGGGTGGCAGGGTAGCACAGTGGTAAGCACTAATTCTTCAAATACCAGGGACCCAGGTTCTATTCCAGTGGAGTTTGCACATTCTCTCTGTGTCTATGTTAGTTTCACTGGTGCTCTGGTTTCCTCCCATACTCGAAAGATGTGCAGGTTAAGTGGATTGGCCATGCTAGATTGCCCCTTAGTGTCCAAAGTTATGCAGGTTAGATGGATTAGCAATGGTAAACATGTAGCATTTTAGGCTAAGGTTGGGGGAGAGGACCTGGGTAAGATAATCTGTCGCAGGGTTGGCACAGACTCAATGTGCTGAATGGTTTCTTTTGCACTATAATGATTCTGTTCAGCAAGAATCACTGCTCAGTGATCGAGTTTTAAATCTGGGCTATGTGGGGCTATACTTCCAGGTCCCGAACCCACACTGTAACATCTCAGGCTATCAAAGGGACAGGGAGAGGAGCTTGTCATCCAGCCTGAAATGATGCAGGGGTCCCCAATGCTGCAATGAATAGAGGCGACATAATAGCACAGTGGTTAGCACTGCTGCCTCATAGCACCAGTGGTGTTTGCACATTCTCTCTGGGTCTGTCTTGGTCTCACTGGGTGGTCCATTTTCCTCTCACATCATCATCAGCAATTCGTAAATCACCAGTCACGTGGGCCAAGATGGGAGCTGCCAATCGGTAGGTAGAGACTGAGAAGGCCTGGTCACAATCCAGGAGGAGAAAATTGTGGCACAGTGGTTAGCACTGCTGCCTTACAGTGTCAGGGACCCAGGTACAATTCCCGGCTTGGATCATTGCCTGCGTGGATATCTGCATGGGTTTCCTCTGTGTGCTCCAGTTTCCTTCTACAGTCTGAAAGACGTGCTAGTTAGGTGCAATGGCCATGCTAAAAGTTCCTTCAGTGTATCCGAACAAGCGCTGGACTGTAGCAACTAGGGGATTTTCACAGTAACTTTATTGCAGTGTTAATATAAGCTTCCTGGTGGCACTAAATAAATAAACTTTAAGCCTGACAAGAGACAACCAATGGCTCCAACTGTGGCCCGGCAGTCATTCTGGGTTCATTGGAAGGTGAGTTCTCATCCAAATTGCATTCCCATGCACCTCCAATCTAGACCCCAAGTAGCAGGAAGCCCAGCTGTGGCCTACAGTAGTTCAGTGGTATTATCAGTAGACTGGTAATCCAGTGATCTAGACTAATGTTCTGGGGACCCAGGTTTGAATCACACCATGGCAGAGGTGAAATTTGAATTCAGTGAAAGACCTGGAATTAAATGTCTACTGATGACCTTGAAACCATTTGTCAATTGTCATAAAAATTCATCTGCTTCACTAATATCCTTTGGGGAAGGAAATCTGCTGTCTTACCTGGCTTGGCCTATATGTGACTCCAGATCCACAGCAACATGGTTGACTCTTAACTGCTGCCTCTGAAATGGCCAAACAAGCCATTTGGTTCAAGAGCAATTGGAGACGTACAATAAATGCTGGCCTAGCCAGTGACACCCATATTCTATGAAGGAATAAAAAAATTGTTCCCCTCCCTAATCCAGAGGCATTGGTTCTAAAGGTGACATAACATTATAGAGTATAAATTTACAGGATGATATTTTATATTGCTTTGCCAATGATAAGACTTAGAATAAGCAATATTTCTATATACACCACAAGTCTTGTATATACAATATTTAAGGGCATACTACTGTACACCTCAATCAGATCACTTCTCAATCTTCTTTGCTCCAACAAAAACATTTCTTTCTTCATAATTTAAATGTTCCACCCCAGACCCCATTCTGGTGAATCTCTGCTGCGCCCTTTCCAGTACAATCACATTCTTCCGATAATGTGCGACCAGAACTGCTTTATCTGTTACCTTTCCAAAATTCTATGCAAGTCCAACATGATCTTCCTGCTTTTGTAATCTATGCCTCGATTGATAAAGGCAAATGACCCATATGCCTTTTTACAGCACTCCAACAAGATGCCCTTCCACCTTCAAGATCTGTGGATGAATATGCTAATAAAGAACAAATAGCAAAGAACAAAGAACAACACAGCATGGGAAACAGGCCCTTCGGCCCAACAAGCCCGCGCCGCCATCCTAATGTCTTAATGACATATAGAGACCAATATAGGGACAATTTGTTACCCAATCAGCCTAAGAGCACATTTTTGGGATGTGGGAGGAAACCGGAGCACCCGGAGAAAACCCACGCAACCACGGGGAGAACGCGCAAACTCCCGCAGACACAGCCCCAAATCCATGTGTCTGCACAGCAACAGCGATAGTCTCCGAGCTGTCATGTTGCCCATCTGATGGTCCAGTTTAAGCATACACTAATGACGTGAAGCACTAGGCCACTCCTGAAGTAACCTCCAGGAGCAGCCCTCGCACGACCTGCCGAATGCATGCACCTTGTTGGTCAACGAGGTGGACCGAATAGCCTGTGGAAACAATTAAAGTATTTAAACAGTCCTCATATATCCCTCTATCTGCAGACTGCTCATGTGGCTGTCCAAGAGACCCTTAAACAACCCTAGCGTGGCTGCTCCCACCACCTTACTCGGTAGTGCATTCCACACCCCCACTACCCTTTGTGTGAAAAAATGCCCTCTAATATTAGTCTTATACATAGCCCCCCTCACCCTAAGGTCGTGACCCCTTGTTCTATCCAAATCTAATGGTGGAAAAAGCTTACCGCCATTTACTCTATCTATACCCCTCATTATCTTATATACCTCTAATAGATCCCCTCTCAGCTGACGTCTTTCAAGGGAAAACAACCCCAGTACGTTCAACCTTTCCTCGTAAGACAGCCCTTCCATACCAGGCAGCATCCTGGTAAATCTCCTCTGCACTCTCCAGGGACTCCACATCCTTCCGGTAGTACGGCGACCAGAACTGGACACAGTACTCCAAATGAGGCCTAACCAACGTTCTATACACTTGCAACATCAACCTCCTACTCTTGTATTCTATACCCCTTCCTATGAAGGCTAACATACCATACGCTTTCTTTATCACCTTTTCCACCTGTACTGATACCTTCAGAAACTTGTGAACCTGCACCCCCAGGTCTCTCTGCGTCTCTATACTCCGGATAGTTTTACCTTTTATCCTATAACTCCCCTCTACAGTATTCCGGCCAAAATGCATCACCTCGTGTTTATCTGGATTAAATTCCTAATGCCCCTGTGTTCCTCAGAACTTCCTACCATCCTGCCATTCATTGAGTAATTCCTTGTCAAATTACTCCTTCCAAAGTGTATCACCTCACACTTTTCAGGGTTAAGCTCCATCTGCCACTTATCAACCCATTTTGCTATCCAGTTTTAGCCTTCTTATAGCCCAAGACACTTAACCTCATTGTTAACCACCTGGCCAATCTTTGTGTCATCCACAAACTCTTAATCCCACTCCCCACATAGTTACCTGAGTATACACAGCAAAATCTCACAAAAGGTAGCGGTCGGGTTGTGAGAAAAGTCTCCCTAATTTGTTTCAAATAGAAACTTAGAGCGAGATTTTATGGCCTCGCTCATCTCAAAACTGTAAAATCCCTCCCAAGATCAACAGACCTTTCCAATCTCTTCCCTCACCTGCCTCGAATTCCCATGGCGGGCAGATTGGTAAAATTCGAACCAAGGAATCCAATTCAGATGGTTAGTGAGGCTTTAAAGTCTTATTAATCAATGTTCCTGCCAAACTGCACTGATAAGTGGTATCACAGAAGCTTGAAATGTCTCTGTGAGAAACAATGCACAAGCAAGGCCATATATGTTTAAAAGGGACCACAGACTGAGATAAATGGGTTGTGCGCAACAAATAAATCTTAAAGGCAACCTTTCTCATTGGAGATGCTTAAACATCTGGGATACTGAAACATCTGGGGTGGGACTTCTGATTGAAATTTGAGATTGCAACGTAGAGCAGAGGCTACACTATAGAAAATGTTGGAAATGCACAGCAGATCTGAAATGAAGAAAAATGGGCTAACATTTCCAGATTTAAACCCTGCTGATGAAGGCTTCTGATGGAATGGAGGATTTTATATTTCAGATCCTGATGGACCTACTCTGTGCTGCAGCACTTCGCATCAAAATAAATGGGCCAATGTTTTCACTGAAAAAACAGATGAAGCAATGTCACACTAAGGAATTCATACATTTTTTAAATTGATATTTCACAACAGGTTTTCAAACAATAATAAATTGAGATTGTCTGATTACTGCAGGAGTGAAATGTTCGTCTTAACAAAAATGTATCTTTTTCTGCATAATTGCAAGAGTTTGCAACTACTAAATTGAGTGTTTTCTAAATTGGGGATTTATTCAGCAGGTCATTGTGTCAATAAGTAATGGGCATCTTTGCGTCTTTTATCCCCTATGTATGGTCACTGAGACTGTGCACTTCATTGAACGTTGGAAACCGGGGGCTGGATTTTATAGGCCAGCATGTGCACCCCCACCCCACACCCACCACCAAAGAGTCAGTCATCAGCCTGCCCACCTGATGCCCAGTTGCCCCACTGCGATATTACGCGTGCAAGCAGCCTTAATTAATTCAGGTTGGCACCTCCACCTGAGAACAAGCCCCATCTTGACAGCTGCTGGCCAATCTGTCCAAATCTCTGTAGTAACAACAGCACCAAAAATGTTAAAGTTTATTCATTCGTCACATGTAATAGAACATAGAACATTACAGCACAGAACAGGCCCTTCGGCCTTCGATGTTGTGCTGACCAAAATAAAAAGCAATGCCCCTCCAAACTAAACCATTCCCTTCTCTTCCATATACTTATCAATTAACCTCTTAAACGCCACCAAACTTGGCGCATCTACAACAGCTGCAGGCAGGGCATTCCACTCCCTAATCACTCTAATAATGTAATGCTTACATTAACACTGCAATGTGAAATTCCCCGAGTTGCCACACTCTGGTACCTATTTGGGTCAACCTAACCAGCACAGTCTTTCAGACTGTGGAAGAAACCTGAGCATCTGGAGGAAACCCACACAGATATGGGGAGAATGTGCAAACTCCGCACAAACACTGACCCAAGCTGGGAATCAAACCCGGGTCCCTGGTGCTGTGAGGCAGAAGTGCCAATCATTGTATCACCAGGCCAACTAAGGCGAGGCTACACCGTATGGATGAACCATACATAGCATTCTTTGTGGTTGTATCACAGCGTGGTGTGGCTCCTGCTCTGTCCAAGACTGCAAGAAACTGTGAAGGTTTGTGAATGTAGTCCAATCCATCACGTAAATCAGCCTCCCATCCATTGACTCCATTTATACAATATATATTGCCTCGACAAAGCAGCCAACATAGTCAAGGAAACATGCTGGAAATTCTCCCTTCCACCTTCTTCTGTCAGGAAAAGAATACAAAAGTCTGAAGTCACGTACCAACCAACACGAGAAAGCTTCTTCCCTGCTGCTGTCAGACTTTTGAATGGATTTATCAAATATTAAGCTGATCTTTTTCTACATTGTAGCTATGACTGTAACTTTACATTCTGCACTGTCTTGTTTTCTTCTCTATGAACGGTATGTTTTGTCTGTATAGCACACAAGAAACAATACTTTTCACTGTATAGTAAGACATTAGATGACAATAAAGCAAATTAAATCACATCAAATCAACTCAAATCATTGCTGAGGCTAGAGACAATGAAGAGCTAATGGAGCCTGTGCAAGCAATACATCCAGGACTTTGGATGGACTTAGCTAGCAGACCCCACTGGATGGGGAAACTGGGTTGGATGGACTGGGTTTTCAGAGACCATGAAGGGACTGTTAAAAGGATGATATGATATTGAGGTGGTGGTGGTGGTGGGGTAAGGGGGGGATAGTTTGACACTTGTGGGTGTCTTTGATGCTTGTAGAGCACCCTGCCCCTCTGGAGGTAATGCTTCCTTCCTGTCCAATAGCAGCCCACAGAGTGACAGCTGCCAAGTGATCTGCCTTTGCCTTTACTTTCCTCTACTGTGTGTTAAATAAGAGGAGAGCTTGGATAAAAAAGTTTAATGTTTATTAGTGTCACAAGTATCACATTAACATTGCGATGAAGTTACTGTGAAAACCCCCCCATCATCACACTCCAGCACCTATTCGGGTACACTGAGGGAGAATTTAGCAAGGACAATGCATCTTACCAGCATGTCTTTCGAACTATGAGAGGAGTACCCGGAGGAAACCCATGCAGACACAGAGAGAACATGCAGACCCTGCACAAACAACCCTGGCAAGGCCCTTAATTGGCTGTTTATTAGCCACTTCATTGCCTGTAGAGGTCCCAGGATGAGTAGGCTGCAAAAGGGTTTTCCTGCCTATCATATTATAGAAGACAGATCACAATTGAATGGGAATCATGCAGTGCAGAAGAGGCCCTTCAGCCCATCGAGTCTGCATCTACATGTGAGAAACATCTGAACTTTCACCTAATCCCGTCTACCAGTATTTGACCCAATAGACTGGAAGGCTATGTGTTTTATTTTATAAGTACTCCCCTCCCCACTACCACCACCTTCAGATAAGCTGATGGTGAATTGTAAAATGCAGCCCATGGTTAAGTTGAAAGGCAACAATTATTCTGGTCCAAGCTGATTTTGTTTTTTTTCAAATGCAGCATAAGATCACAAGGGTGATCTCAGGTATAGAGGGATTCTCTTATGAGGAAATGTACAACAGATTGGGATTCTACTCAATGGAATTTAGAAAAATAAGAACTGATCTTATTGAAACATATTGAATTCTTGAGGGGTTGATAGGGTAAATACTGAGAGGATGTTCCATGGAGGAAGCTCAGACCAAGGGCATAGTCTCAGAATAAAGGGCTGCCAGTTTAAGACTAAGGTGAGGAGGAATTTCTTCACTCAGAGTCTTTGGAACTTCTTGCCACAGAGAGTTATGGGGACAAAGTTCTTTACCAGAATTCTACCTCCCCACTCACCACGAGAATCAGAGCAGGCAAGGAGCAGGCATTGAGAAGACCTGTTGACCTCAGGCAAGATCCCCTGGTCTCAGGTCAAATGATGCCATAAAACCCCTCAGCATTTAAGGCTGAGATAGATAAGATTTTTGATCAGTCAGGAATTCGGGGTTTAGGGGGAAAGAGCAAGAAAGTGAATATATGAGGAATGCCTAATCAGACATGATTCCATTGAATGGCAGTCAGGCTCAAGGGACTGAACAGTCTATTCCTGTTCCTATTTCTAATGGTCTTATGATCTCACAGGGTGATTTATTTTGTTGTTACCTGCCGATATCTGGCCTTCCACCTGATGGGTAAAGTTACTGTCCAGAGAGTGAAGGGAGAAATTTGCTTATCATATTCACTATTAATTCAAGAATATCTTTACATCTCATATCTCTCATCCTTCCATAAACCCCAGCATTTTGAAGATCCAAATCTCTGCTGCAAAAGTAAACTGTCAAATAATTCCACAAATAGAAGAAATGATGAATAAAACACTTTTTGCTGTAACTGCCACAATCACTCACTGCTTTAATCCACCAACGTTTTAGCTTAAGATGACTAGGATTCTAGAAAAGCGCAAGGCATTGCAGCTTTCCTTTCAAGCATGGTCAGGGACTGATGGTCCTCTTTGATAGTTCAGTGAGTTCTTGGAATCATAGGATCCCTACAAAGCAGAAGGCAGTCATTTGGCCTGTCAAGCCTGCACTGATAACAGGGCATCCTACCCAGGACCTATCCCCGTAACCCCATGTATTTACCCCACTAATCTCCCTGAATTACACATCTTGAGACACCAAGTGGCAATTTAGCATAGCCAATCAACCTAACCAGCAATTTTTTGGGCTGTGGAAGGAAATCGGAGCAATCAGAGGAAACCCATGCACACAAAGCAAGCTCCACACAGACACTTACCTGAGGCCAGAATTGAATTTGGGTCCAAGGTGCTGTGTGCAGCAGTGCTAACACTGTGCCACTGTGGCATTCAGTTCTTCCAGATGTTTTAATGTACGCACTATGAAGGCTTCAGACAGCATCGTCAGCAAATCTCATCTTGGTAAGACCTTACAGTTGGCCTCAGAATATATTTGAAAGAGAAAGATGAAATCAGTCACAAATACCACAGTAAGAATGCAATGCATTCAGGAGTGAGGTGCAGCATAGGGTTAAGAGCAAATTGGTCGGAAAATGTATTGATTCAGTTATGTGGAATCCTTACTAATGATAACATGTGATGGGGGGAGGGGGGTGGTGGTGAAATAAGATGGGGATCTGACTGTCCTTGGTGCCCAAGGCTCTAAGAAATCTTCACTTAATTTGTGGGAGGAAATAAAGTCCTTTATGAAAATAAGATTCTGAGCATTTTGGCAAACTCTTCAAATGAGTTAATCTGATGAAATTGTGTGGAGTTGGATGAAAAAGAATGGCATATCACCCTGGGGAACAAGAGCAGGCATGCTTTAGAAGCAGCAGATAACAGTACAGCTCAGCTGAGCATGTATATAAACTGATTCCAACAATTTGTGGTTTTTCAGCTAAACACCTTCATTATAATTAAGATAGAGCGGTCATTAATAAATCGCACAAGGCTTTTTACCATCCCTGCAAGTCAAACAAAATATAATAACCACATGAATATTCAGTCCATGATTGACTGCATCAGTGTTGATTTATATTTGAATATTCTTTTGGGAGTGACGTACCATCATTAACCATGAAATATTTGAGCTAAATTTGTTCTGAATTATCAATTGCCTTGTCAGTCATCTACAATATAAGATTCACTACCACCACAGCTGAAAGAAAAACAACTATTGCATAAATATTCAGTGTGTGTCCAACTACAATGGGATTGATTTATAATTTATTGGTTGAATAATCAAGTATAGATTACATAAATGTGTCATTACATTTGTTTGTGAGCTGTTTTTTGGTGTTTTGCATACCATCCAGTGTCTCTTTCTATCTTTGCAAATGATACCTAGGAGCAAAAGCACTCCTGGTCTTCTGATCGCATGTCTACCACTAAGCCAGAGGCACAGGGTTCACGTCCCAATTCAGGACTTGATGATCATGGAAGGTGCATTCATAATATGGCCAAACAAGTTGATTGTCAGACTTTAACTCTCTCCAAAATGTCTGATAGTAGCAAGTAAGAGTGGGAGAGTTTCCTGTTCAAATGTTCTTACAGAAAGCAATGGCAAAACATTGTGGTAATTTGCCAAGCATCATTACAAATCAATCCAATGGAAGTGTATGGTTGCCAATGCTACATTATGGAATGGTACCCGGAAGAGGAACTGAACGTCAGAGCCGCAACGTCATGTTGCAACTGTACAAAACTCTAGTGCGGCCGCACTTGGAGTATTGTGTGCAGTTCTGGTCCCCACATTATAAGAAAGATGTGGGGGCATTGGAGAGGGTACAGAGGAGGGTTACCAGGATGTTGCCTGGTATGGAGGGCAGGTCCTATGAAGAGAGGTTGAAGGATTTGAGGTTGTTTTCGTTAGAAAGGAGGCGGCTAAGAGGGGATCTTATTGAAGCATATAAGATGATTAGAGGTTTAGATAGGGTGGACAGTGATAGCCTTTTTCCTAGGATGGAGAAAGCTAGCACGAGGGGACACAGCTTTAAATTAAGGGGTGATAGTTATAGGACGGATATCAGAGGTAGGTTCTTTACCCAAAGGGTGGTTCGGGAGTGGAATGCCCTGCCTGCAGCAGTTGTAGATGCGCCAAGTTTGGTGGCGTTTAAGAGGTTAGTTGATAAGTATATGGAAGAGAAGGGAATGGTTTAGTTTGGAGGGGCATTGCTTTTTATATTGGTCGGCGCAACATCGAAGGCCGAAGGGCCTGTTCTGTGCTGTAATGTTCTATGTTCTATGAAGGAATAAGTGCAGGATCACATCAAATTTGAAATAGATAATGAAGGAAAGTAACTGGTTTGGTGCCACAGAAGCTTATTTCTTAGTCCCTCAAAGGTACTTAACTCTGTTTCATCTTCCTCTGCTTGTGCATACAGCAGGAGAACTCTACATGAATTCAACTATCAATGAGGAAGCTCCTGTTGTCTGTTTACTCCCCACGGCATCGGGGCAGGCTTCTCAAGAGGCCAAGACAGAATGAACTTATTTAGTCTATCGGGCAAGTGTTGGATTGTTGTAAAGGCAAATACAAACTGCCTTGCTTGGTTTTAAATCATGATTGAATGTATTGTCTGTGATTAGAGTTCCCTCCTGCCCACCTCCCTCTTAACCCTCTTAAATTGTTTAGCTTTCAACCAGATTTAAAGATCTTATTGGTTGCCAGTTACTCATTGTTTCCTTCTCATCTTATTGGTTTGAATTATTTGGTTTCCTCCAGTTAAGTGTGAAGATTTGGAGAACTGTTTTTTTAAACCATTAAGTTGTATTTTCAGTCCTTTCTCTGAAACTTTCAGATATTTATTTCCCAACACACAGAAGCCTAAGCTCTTCAAAACCTTCTGACTTTAGGTAATAGAAACTTATTGGCCAGAATCTTATGACTATTGAATATTATCCTAACCTATTACGCTAGAATTTTACCACCTCATCCGCTCATAAGATCCCAGCCTCACCTGCCCCAACTCTAAGGTGGCATGTCAGTAAAAGTCTCTCCCTAGTCTCTCCTGATATGACAGACCTGCTATTCCAGGTATCAGCCTTTTCTGTGAAAAAGGGACAGAAGACTCAAGAATCATTCATTGTGGACAAATTGCATGCAAGCATTCGGTACTCAAAAGAGTTTTGACAGGGAATATTGTCTTTTTGAATGTGACAAGGTGATGCTGTAAAGGGGAAAGAGGGAGAAAATTAAAGAGGTTATTATCCAAGAGAAAGAAATCAATAAAATCAAATCAATGGTAATTCCTTCCCACACACACAGACATATTAACCACTCAATCAATCATACAATCAAATAGACCTTCTCATTCAAATACATTGTACTTCATGGTCAGAGCAATTTATGTAGACCACTCATAAATCATTGAGTCAAAAAAATGTGATCAGAAAATCACATTGATCTTTTGACATCATTCCTACCTGCCCTTCTTATTGAATCAAGGCTTTTAAAAGCAAATTTTTACCATCCTTCCAATATTTGACTTGCAATGTCTTTTTTTTTCTATCTGGCAATCTCATCTGGTAAAGGGAAAGAAACTCAGCACATCATCTTTGAATTGTACATTCCCACACTGACACCCTGAGTTCATGGTTTCTCCTTCAGAAACTTGCTGATTCTATCACTGCCTGAACTGCTCTCAAGTCACTAACTAGTTTATTCCTTCCCTCTGGCTTTATAATCTCAATAGATTCTTCACTCTCAGCAATTATTCCCTGCCTGATGTCACACCAAAGCCCTCAAGCAGTATTTTTTTCCTCATCAACTGTTCACCCTTGAAATTCTTATGCACTCCCAGTTTTTTCTGATGTTAATTTATGGCCTTTCAAAACTTTATAAGTCTTCAAATCTATATAATTCACTTCCTTTCACTGCTCCCTTTTCGAGTAATTTACTCCTTCCCTGTTGTGCTTATTATGCATCTTCTGCTCTCAAAGTAGCAAGTCCAGAGCTCAATTCTTTCAAGTTAACACTGAGGCTGGTGACTCATCATCAGGAGCCACTTGGTTTAAAATATTAATTGACCTATTCTCTTTCAGTCATTGACTGAGCTGCGGTGTATTTCCATGGTCTTATTTTTGATTTTGGCATTTGTTTTCTTTTTGGCATCTCATCTGATAAACAAGGAAAGACAACACCATTTCTACTTTCTACTTTCTATGGGGAAAATCAATCAATGTTTGAACTAGAAGATACAGAACTATGAACAGACTGCGGGGCATTGAAGTTAAATTTGAATTGATTCTTGTGAAAACATAATGCTCAGTTGGAGGACCAAAGCATAAATGGCAGCACGATGGCACAGTGGTTAGCAGTACTGCCTCACAGCGCTAGGGACCTGAGTTTGATTCCCAGGCTTGGGTCTTGGGTCACTGTCAGTATGGAGTTTGTATGTTCCCTCTGTGTCTGTGTGGGGTTCCTCCACAAGCTCCAATTTCTTCCCTTAGTCCAAAGATGTGTGGGTTAGATGCATTGGCTGTGCTAAATTACCCCTTAGTGTGCTGGGGTGTGTAGGTTAGAGGAATTAGCGGGGTAAATATGTGGGGTTATTGAGATAGGGCCCAGGTGGGATTTTTGTCAATGCAGATTCGATGGGCCGAATGGCCTCCTTCTGCATTGTACGATCTATGATCCTATGATGCTAAGAAAAAATAGACTTAATCGACTCCTTCCCTGCCATAATATTTCTGTGCTGCTGTGATATGATAAGCTGATTGGGCAATTCGGTAACACAGTGGTTAGCGCTGCTGCCCCACAGTGCCAAGGACCTGGCTTCAATTCCGGTTTAGATGACTGTGTGCAGTTTGCACCTTCTTCCCATGTATGCATGGATTTCTTCCGGATGCCCTGGTTTCCTCCCACAATCCAAAAGATGTTCAAGTTAGGTGGATTGGCCATGCTAAATTGTCTCTTTCTGATCCAAGACGTGTAAATTAGGAAGATTAGTGGGGTTACAGGGATAAGATGGGGGACAGATCTGGTAAGGTGCTCAGTTGGAGAATTCATGCAGACTCAATGGGCCAATGGGCTTCTGCACAGTAGGGATTCTCTGAAAACTATCAATGGACTCCAGCTGTTCCACAGATGTGTGTGCTTGGCCTAAGTCCCATTGAAGATGCTTGATTACAAATTCCAGATTGACATATCAGTGCAATACTGAGGGAGCCCCACACTGTCAGAGATGTTGTTTATGAATGAGATGCCTTCACCTCAAGGTGGACTCAAGCAATTCTACTTTGAAGAAGAACAGAGTTCTACTGGTTGATATTTATTATGGGACAACATAACTGAAACAGATTATCTGTTTGTTATCACATTGCTGTCTGTTGCAATGTGTAAATTAGCTGCTGTGTTTCTCAGATAAAATAATACCTACACTTTGAAAGCATTTCTTTGTTACAAAGCACTTTGAATTTCTTAAGGTCATTGGAAGCACTGTATAAAAGCATATTTCTCTGCTTCTTATTGAATTGCAAATTGGTGTGTGATTTGTTTACTACTTCAATGTTTTCGTTTAGGAGTATTTCTTCCATTATACATACAACTTGTTACCTTTATCTGCAACATAACTATTAAGATTTAGCAGTTCTTGACTGGGTAGTTATATTGCAACCAATGCAAAATTGTAACTCTGAGGCTATTTCCTAGTGGTGATCTCCAGTGCTGTCTTACAATTAATACCTTGATTACATCAACCAAGTGTGATGATGTAAAGCAGAAGCTAAAACACACATATACCACATACCAAACACACGGTGGCACAGTGGTTAGCATTGGTGCCTCATAGCAATAGGGACCTGGGTTTGATTCCTGGCTTGGGTCACTGTCTGTGTAGAGTTTGCACATTCTCCCTATATCTGCATGGGTTTTCTCTGGGTGCTCTGGTTTCCTCCCACAGTCTGAAAGCCGTGCTGGTTGGGTGCATTGCCCATGCTAAATTCTCTCTTGGTGTACCCGAACAGGTGACGGAGTGTGACGACTGGGGGATTTTCACTGTTACTATGTTAATGTAAGCCTACTTGTGACACTAATAAATAATAAGTAAATACAGCTCCGTCTTGTGACTATTTCTTACTGATCCTGAAATTATACAGGATAACTGGGATTTTTGCCACAATCTTTTCAATAACCACAGATTTGAAAAACCAAAGCAAACTGATCTTCACTTCAAAACTCTGTATGAAGACCAAAACAGCTTGAACTTTGGAAGATTGCAAGAATCACAGATGATTCAGAGTGCCGTAATTATGCATGGAGATATCTATCTGATTCACTCACGGTCATTCATTTCTCTGACAACAATTTAAGGGACAAAGGCACCAGCTCTCTTGGGACTGGCAAGTGAGTGGCGGTTTACAGAAATTGCTTTCGGCCAAGTGAACTGGGCACAATATAAATCAATCTATAGATCACAAGATGAAAAGGAAACTTATCTGGGTGGTCAGGTTATTAAGGCCAGACTTTCCACTTGTGACCCTGGTGTAAAACTGACGGTGCAGATCAACTGTCTCTTAGCTAAAACTCCCTTAAATTATTTTGATATTGGTTAAAATGAAAGTGGGCAGTTTCATAGTGGCAGACAGATGCACATTTCAACTAGGTTGAAAGTCTATCGTATATGTGTGTTTCTTTCTTATAGTCTGTCCAAAAGTTGGAAATGCATGTGGAGATAAGGTGCCATGTCCATCGAGAACAAATTATGTAGAATGTTTGTGAATATTTGAACTATATATATATATATATTTATATAGCACAGATTTGAGCTTCCATTTTTAAATTATATAGCATTAGCTTTGACTATTATTCTTGTTTACAATTCACAGTCATTAAATGGAAACCTCATCAACTGAAACATATCATCTAATCCAAAATTTATGATAAAATAATCCCGTCAACAGAATTAATACATCATCCAACACTTTGCTTATTTCTTTTGTCTATAAATTGAATTATTATCACGTATAGTAAATAGATTTATTATCACTTGTTCCTTACTCATGATGAAAATAATTGTGAGGGATTGAAGGTAGAGGAGATATGTCAGTCGGAGACAGATGAGGAAGACTGCATGCATTGCAGAAGGGATGAAAATAAAAGCTGAGTATTGTTTCTCTTTGGTCTTAGTTCATCTTCCATGCAAAGGTCAGATGAAAGTTACAGTAAATCAATGCCTCACATGTTGTTCTGCATAAGAGTTTCTGCTGTCAGTGAGGCTGGGATCAGACATGATGAGGCTGACAGCTAAAACGAGAACACTTGTTCACCTCTGACCTTTCAACTCTTGCAGCAGTGCTGTCTCTGTGTTTGATCCCGCCATTCTAAATAGATCCCAAGGTCATAGCAATATCAGTCAGGAAGATTATTGAAAGTGGAGCAATCGTAAGATAAAAACAAGTGTTGCCGGGCAATAATAAAGCCAGTCAGTTGACAGCTTCTGGTCAATCAGTCAGGCACCTCATCTCATATAAAAGCAATTATTAATGCCCCACACAGCTCAGTGGCTGCCCAGCATTCTAATGCTGAAGATTTGTCCTTCGAAGAACATTGCAACTCACTTGCCGTTTAAGCTGCAAATGACATTTATTGTGGCTGATCGTTCAGTTCAGGATTGCATTACTTAATGTTGTTCAAGCAACATTCCAGGACTGAATACCAGAAATTAAAAATTGGGAATTCTAGAAACGCTGCCAATATTGTAGAAATGCTCCATCTTTCACAAAGATAAAACTTTCCAAAACACTTCATAATCAATGATGTTTTCCTGTAATATCTTCACTGTTGATGTAGGAAACATAGCAGCCAGCAGAGTAAGCATCCACAGACTGCAATAAAGCAGATCATCATAGAATCCCTAAATTGCAGAAGAAGCCATTCAGCCCATTAAGCCTGAACCGACTCTGTGACAGATTATCTTATCCAGGCTCTCTCCCCTGTCCTATCCACATAATCCTACAAATTTGCCATGACTAATCCATCTAACCTACACATCTTGAGACACTGAAAGGCAATTTAGCATGGCTAATCCACCTAACTACACATCTTAAGACCGTGGGAGGAAATCAGAGCATCAGAGGAAGCCTATGTAGGCACAGGGAGAATGAGAAAACTACACACAGACAGTCACCTAAGGCCAAAATTGAATCCAGGTCCCTGGAACTGTCAAACAGCAGTAGTAACTACTGTGCCACCTTGCTGCCTCAAATGACAGGATCCTTTTGAGTTGTTGGCTGAGAATAAATGTTGGTCAGAGCAACCGATGAGCTCCCCTGTTCTTCTTTGAAATAGTGGCATGGAAAATTTGCCATCCACCAAAGGGGCAGATGGGGTTTTGGTTTAACATTTCAACAACAAGAGAGCACTTCTGACAGTGTGGCGCACCCACAGTATTGCACTAATTATTAGCTCAAACCTGCGGAGTGTGGCTTGAACCTGGACTTTCTAATATCACTGGGCTACGCTTATCCGTAAATGCTAGAAGTAGATTAAGATTCATGTTTCAGCTGGACTTTTAATCAGAACTGACACAGGCAGGCTTGGCAATTCTTTAAATGAAAGAAACTGGAAGCACATTGCTGAAGAAAAATAATCAAGGAAGGACTCTGGGCAGTCACTCAACTAGCGCAAATCTTTCAGCTAGTTTAACAGAATAAAACAACTAGCCCTCCTTGTATCTTAGCAACCATTCCTTCCCCAGTAAGATGTGTTATGTGGTGTTTACTGGTAACAGGTAACGATATGTATGTGTACAAGGCACAGCCCAGTCTACAAAGCAACTCCAAGCTTACCCCTACACAGGTCTTTGCATACTTTTAATCTGACTTGTGCCCCCTGCCATTTGCTTCTCTACATTGCACTGTGGGCAATATGGTTCACTAAACCTGCATTAAACCTTGCCAAGCCAAGCACCTTTATGCTACATGACCCTGTAATCAATGTAAAATGAACTTTTCAAACTTGATCTCTTCATTTGTGAGAAAGAATCAGAACTTACTTTCATTACAAAAGCAACTTTCATTTATTCTACACCTTTAATGTAGTGAAATAGTCCAAAAGCTCTGTCAAAACAAATTTTACAAGGAGGAGCTAGAGTTAGAAAGATGGAGAGGTCTAACAACAGGGATTACAAAGTTTAAAGCCTAGGGCTATGTTGAAAGCTTGCCAACGAATTGAAAAACAAAGAGATTGTGGCGTGCTCAATAATCTAGAATGAGATGGATATAGAGAACTAGTGGATAACAAGCCTGGAGGACATTACAGAGATATGGATAGACAAGCTTTCAGAGAGATTTGAAAACAGAGAGAATTTACAAATCAAGGAGTTGCCCATTCAAAAGGCAAGTCAGCCAAAGAGCAAAGGAGTAATGGGTGGACAGGACTAGGTGTGAATTAGGATGCCAACAACTAATGTTTTGAGGAGGATCAATTATTCGAAAAGTGGCAGATGGAAGGCCAGTCAGGGTGGCATTAAAATAGCCAAGTTTAACCAGCATGTACCTGTGAGGATGAAGGATAAGTATGGCAAGTATCAGGAACCCTGGATAACAAGAATATTATGAGCTCTGTCAATAAGAAAAAAAAAGCATTTGTAAGATTTAAAAGGCTTAGGACAGACAAAGCCGTTGAAGAATATAAAGAACATAGGAAGGAACTTAAGGAGGAATTAGTAAGGCTAGAAGGAGCTATGAAAAGTCCTTGGTGAACAGGATTAAGGGAGATAATAAGGCATTTTATACGAATGCAAAGAACAAGAGGGTAGCCAGGGAAAAGTTGGTCCACTCAAGGATATTGGAGGGAATGTATGCTTGGAACCAGATGTAAATGAATACTTTGCTTCAGTATTCACCAAAAAGAGGGGCTTGATGGATAAGGAGCACAGGGTAGAGTGTGTTGATATTCTGGGTCTGTCAATATCGAAAAGGGGGAGGTACTAGGTGCCTTGAAAAGCATGAAAGTAGATTAAGTCCCCAAGGCCTGATGAGATCTAGCTCAGAATACTGAGGATCGCAAAGGCAGAAATTGCTGGAGCCTTTGATAGAAATCTTTGTATCCTCATTGATAACAGGTTAACTTCCAGAGGACTGGGAAATAGCCAATATACTTCCATTGTTTAAGAAGGCAGCAGGGATAATTGGAATTTATAGGCCAGTGAACCTTATATCAGTGGTAGAGGAATTATTGGAAAAGATTCTTAGGGACAGGATTTACTCACATTTGGAAACAAGTGGACTTATTAATGATAGGCAACACGGTTTTGTGAAGGGGAGATTGCACCTCACCAACTTGATTGAGTTTTTTTGAGGAAGTGATGAAGATGATGGATAAGGGAAATGCAGTGGATGTTGTCTACATGGACTTCAGTAAAGCCTTTGATAGGTACTTCATGGTAGACTAGTAGGAAAGATGAAGTCATACGAGATCAGAGGAGAGCTGGCAAGATGAATACAGAACTGGCTTGGCTACAGAAGGCAGAGGTTAGAAATAGAGGGGTGCTTTCTGAATAGAAGGCTGTAACTTGTAGTGTTCCATAGGAATTGGTTCTGGTACTTTTGTTGCTTGTAATATATATTTCATTCCCCTTATTTGTGAAAGGATATATTGATCTTGGAGGGAGTACAGAGAAGCTCACCATTTGATACCAGCGGGGGTTAGCTTATGAGGAGAGATTGAGTAGATTGGGCCTGTACTCATTGGAGTTTAGAAGGCTGAAGTGGGATCTAATAGAGACATATAAGATAATGTAGGGTCTAGGTAGGGTAGAGATAGAGAGATTCTTTCCACTTAGAAAGGAAATAAGAACTAGAGGACACAGCCTCAAAATAAGGGGGGATCAGTTTAGAACAGAGTTGAGGAGGAACTTCTTAGAGGGTAGTGAATCTCTGGAATTCTCTGACCATTGAAACAGTGGAAGCTATCTCGTTGAATATGTTTAAGTCACAGGTAGATAGATTTCTGATCAATAAGGGAATTAAATAGGGAGCAGGTGGGTAAGTGGAACTGAACCACTTTCAGATTAGCCATGGTCTTAATGAATGTTGGCAAGCTCAAAGGGCTCCTATTTCTTATGTTCTTATGTATATTAATGATTTGAAGAAAAATGCAGCTGGTCTGATCAGTAAATTTGCAGACAACACAAAAATTGGTGGAGTAAGGGTAATGAAGAGGATTGTCAGAGAATACACCAGTTGGAGACTTGAGATGGAAATCAGAAATAGAGTTTAATTTTGACAAGTGTAAGGGAATGCATTTTGGAAGATCCAATCATGTAGGAATTACACATTAAATGGTAGAATGTTTAGGGGTATTGACAGGCAGAGAGATCTGGGTGTACATGTCCACCAATCACTGAAAGTAACAACACAGGTGGATAAGATACTCAAGAAGACATACACATGCTTGCTTCCACTGGTCAGGGCATTGAATATAAAAATTTGCAGGTCATGCTACAACTGTACAGAAGTTTAGTTAGGCCTCATTAGGTCACCACACTACCTGAAGGATGTAGAAGCTTTGGAGAGGGACTGAAGAGGTTTCTCAGAATATTGTCTGTTCTGGAGTGTATTAGCTATGAGGAGAGGTTGCTTTCATTGGAATAATGGAGATTGTGCAGTGACCTGAGAGAGGTTTACAAGATAATGAGTGGCATGGATAGAGTGAATAATCAGATGCTCTTTCCTAGGGTAGAAAAGTCAAGTGCTAGGGGATATAGATTTAAGGTGCACCTCCAGTGCTTCCAGGTGTGGACATAGTGAGGATGATATTGAGTCCACGTTAGTGATCCACAGGAATGCCGCTGTGGATAGAAAATCCAAAATGAATTGGAAAACATGATTCTCTCTGGACAGATCATGTTTCCCAGATTTCCATGTCCTTCATTGATAACTCCACAGGGTTCACATCTAGAAAAGTTGAAAACTTCATTTAAATGGATTTTAATACATTCATATCTAATCAACCAGTTACCCCATCCCAACGCATAATCAGATCTCACTGAATATTCAAACCTCACCGAATGAAGCTATGTAATATTGGTTTATGGCAGGTTTTGAAAGACAATATTAGGCTGAGGGGTTCGAGGGCACAGATCAGTATAGCCTCTGGGGGAGAGGGACTTGCCCATGCAGTGTCCCTGACACTGCCCCATGGCGCAGGTTGGCAGTGCCAGGGAAGCAACCTGTGTCAAAAGGCAGTGCCAGGGATCAGTACTGGGGGTGGGTCATTGTGGGGGGCCCATGAATGGTGTTTCTAGTTATGTGTGGTGAGGGTGTATGCAAGCAGTGAGGGGCTAGCTTGTAGGCATATGGGGGAATGGGCAGTGGGGGCTTGAATGCCTGCAGTACTTCCCCAGTTGTGAGAAGGGGGGCTGAGTGCCCCGATGATTGTGCAAGTGGGTGGGGGGGATCCCCTGATGATAGTGTGAGTCAGAGAATCTTGCCCTTGGAGTGAAATCTGGGCGACACAGACACAGAGTCTCACACGGATTTTCAGTCTGAGCCTAACACTTGGAAAAAAATAGTGAAAATTCCACCCAGTTGTCTGAACTGAAGTCTTTTTCTAACACACTGTATGATTTCTCCACAACACACAATTTTACGTTATTCCCAACACCGGCAATGCGCACCGCTCTTTTTTTATTAATCCGATTTCTTTATCTACCTTTTACAGTCTAACAGATGGTGCACAGGTCAGGGAGATGAATCATCAAGTTCCATTTTCAGCAATTCCTGGATTTATCCAGTATTGAAATGATATAGATTCAGCAAATTTCCACACAAGTATCATGAAGGACGTAAGATGGAGCGTGAAGGGTGGAGCAGATATAAGAAATAAACTTCTCCCTCTCCCAGAGATTAACAAATTTGTGCAATGCATTCAATGAAATAAGGCATCAAGAGTTGATTTAAATCTTACCGTATGTAGCAAATGTATTACAGATGCCAATTGCTATTAGCCAGATAATGTACTTTAACTCCAATCACAAGACAGTTACAGTTAAACAACATTGACAATGCACTTTTATTCCCAGTCTCAAGAAACATCATGTTCATCACCTAACAATTTATTTTAATACCAACATCTCTAATTGAATATTTTAGCCCTTCAATTCAATTCTCACAGATAATATCATTGCTGCTTAATTCAATGAGATTTTTAAATTCAGTCTGGGTGACATTAGAGCAGTGATCAATTCTACTCTGACCTGATGCTTGCACATCATAAGTTCCAAAGGAATATGAATAGAAACCCGGATTTTTTTTATGCTCTTTAGCCCAAGAGTGCTGAGACTAAGGGTAGCACCTTTGTCATCACTAGTTGAAGCAGCTAACTCATCGCAAACCAAGGATTGAATATAGGACATCTGTGTTGCTCATTGCATTTCGATGCCCAAGTTACGGCCATCCTTGAGAATTTATGAATTGTAAGTTTGGCTTCAGATGAATAAGGGTCATCATTGACTCTAACAATTTGAAACTATGACTCCTCATTCTCAATTCTTGACCAAGCTATAAATGCTGGGAAGGGGTGTGTTGCTGAGATCCCTTACTACTGGCACCTTTCTCCCATGACTTGGCAGCCGCTGTCCCAACCTTACTCAACTATGGATGAGGATTTAGTAACTAACTTAGGCGATGGGTGGATGTCATACCAGCCTCCACTGTTGCATAGCCGTTCAACATAGCTGCTAGTCCCTGAGTGGCAGACAACAGCCTGGCGCTGTTAGCACTACTGCCTACAGTGCCAGGGAACTGAGTTCGATCCCTGGTTTGGTTCACTTTCTGCGTGGAGTCTGAATATTAATGTTAACCTACTTGTGATACTGACAAATAAATTTTAATCAGGTTGCATTGGTTAGGACTTCGACCACCGGGGACCTAGAAGGCCTGCCACTAATCTGAGTGGAACAAGCTGGAGCCAGTCTTCTCGAAAAGAGGCGGGTAAGGCTCTCACTAAATCTCTAGCCAGCAGCTGAGACTCCATTGCCTCCACATAACTTTATCCATTCAGTGAGAAGATTTTAGTTAGGAAACATGAAATTTTGTCACAATCCATTGTGTGAATAACACAGTGGAACTTTCATTTTTGCTCTCTTCTTAAAGATAGGCCAGAATGTTTCTGTCCAACATCAATGGACTTTTGGCTGCCTCTCTGTATTTTCTGTCCCACCCATAATTTTCCAGTCCCAAGACAGTTGGGACTGGAAAATCCCAGTATAAACAAAGCAGCGGACCATTTGGCCAACAGGATATCACTGGTATTTAAGCTCTACACAAGCCTAATACAATTTTACTTAATTCATCTCACTCAATCACTTCGTTCTATTTTTAGGGAAATATTTTCAAATTGTGATATGAAAACAAAAGGCTGCAATGTTAGATGCAAGAGAAGTTCTGCTGCTGGATGAAAGAAAAGCATAGTCAACTGATGTGCAAGTCAAGTGATGTGCACTAGCCATGCTAAATAGCCCCTTAGTGTCCTGGAATTCATAGGTTAGAGGGAATAGCAGGGTAAAAATTTAGCGTTATGGTGATAGGATGTGGATGGGATTGTTGTTGATGCATACTCGATGGGCTGAATGGCCTCCTTCTGCACTGTCGGCTTTCTATGGTGCTATGGATGAGAAATAGACACTCTTAGAGATGGTCAGGATCTCATCTCGGAGTCAGGTATGCTACCAAAATTGTAAAGAGTGGTTCACTCAGGGAGAGGGATGAGGTTGGTAGCTAAACAACAAAGTTTGGAGTGGTAACTGAAAATGGTGGTTTCAGTCTTCCTTACATTTTAAGGGGAGGAATTTCTGCACACCAGTACTGGATGTTGGATAAGCAGTTTGATGGTTAGAAACATTGGTGGAGTTGAAAGGGGTAATGAGTAGATAGAACTGGATCAGCACATATATTCCAAGGAAAATTTACGACTTGCTTTGAAATAACTTGGCTGCTGGTGTGAAGCTAAGTGCAGAAGTCATTTTGGAACAAGACCCCACTGTCAGCAGAGAGATGAAAAACCTGTTTAACTGTTTTATTTAAACAACATTGGCAGACAGAACAATCTTCAGCTAGGAGTCTGGGAAGAAACCATTGTGAATCTTCTAAATGAGAACTTATCCTTTACCAGAACTAATGATAAGAGTCTTGTTTTAATATTTATCAGAAGAATTATTCCATTCTGACAATGCAATATTGTCTCAGTAGTACACTGAAATACAAACTTACTAAGACAAGGAGCTAAAATCTTTCTGCCTTGAAAGCAGCCCAAGGAATCACATGGATCATGTGAACAAGTAGGTAGGTTTAATCCCACAGCATCTGACTCAGATATAAATTTGCACTAACAAACTCAATTCCAGTGTATATGCTGTCTGGACCTTTTAAAATTTATTTTAAAATTACTTTGAAAGAACTGCAATAACTTCCCAGTAAAGTATTTTTAAAACGAACAAGTGGGACAGAACAAAACATAATGCAGGTCAATTAATGGGTTCTGTCAGAATGAAAGTGCTTTAAAAAATCTACATGCTGGATGAATTTTTTTTTGCTAATGAGGCACTGGAGGATGAGGTATAGCATGGAGCGAGAAAAGAGAAAAACTCTCTCTATTTTACTCAATTATTTTTTAACCAACGGGCAGAGAAGAATACCCTTACCACCCCAATGTGACATTCTTATTTTGTATAGTAACCATCTTTCTGATGTGACCGATGAAGAATGGCAACTTAATGTCTTGTTTTTATACTGAGTGTGGTGTAGCAGGGAGTAAGGAAGTGATGTCTGCATGTTGACCTCAGGATGAGGTCCAAACTATTTTGATGGCTAGATCTCAGTTGCCTAATGCCTGTAGTTACATGGGTACAATGGGTATTGAGGGATATGGGCCAAACGTGGGCAATTGGGATTAGTTTAGGGGCTTAAAGAAAAAGGACCATATGGACAAGTTGGGCCGAAGGCCCTGTTTCCATGCTGTAAATCTCTATGTCTCCAATATTGGTCTTGGTTGAGTAGTGGGTAAGGAATGGGAGATAGTCTCAATCTTTGAGGCAACTATAGTTAGCTGAGTTTGGCCTTACCCAATGTCTGTGCTCATTGAATAAGAGCCCTTCACTGACCCTTAATATGCTGAAGTTAATTGTGACAGCCCACTCCAATAGAGATCAGTTATATTCTCAGAGGAAATTGGACTGTTTTGGTCTGCATGGGTTACAGCACGTCACCTTAGAGATTCACACCTTAGACTATTCGGAAGAATCAGTTATAGTTTAGTCATGCAGCAATCTGACCACATGCATGCTTTCCATTTCTGTAACAGCAGTCTAATCCTGGCATGTTCTTCCCCCTCTTTCTGCATGATAGCAGACTCTCTTTCATCTACTACCACCCAAGGCTCTGAATCTTCACAGAGGGTATATGATGCAGCAACAAACCATTCAGCCCAGCCATGCCAAGGAATGTAATTAACACAGAGGGGTCCAATTTCACTATTTTCATTCTAAGTGCCGAATCTGGGTGCAATTCAGATCTGTCTTGGAAATCTGCTTTCAGGCGCCCCATGCATGCACTCAGCCTGAAAAAAATATCGCAAGTCTGAATTGTGCTGTTGGTGTGGCTTAGCGCACCCAAAACGATCGGAGTTCTGAACTACGCATGGTCCCCACAGACATCATAGTACATAGAACATAGACACTACAGCACAAACAGGCCCTTCGGCCCACAAGTTGTGCCGATCAGTCCATAGAACTATCTGTAACTCCCAATCCCATTAAGTCCCATTTACTCATCCAGAAGTCTCTTTAAAGACCCCAGCGAGTTCGCCTCTACCACCACTGACGGCAGCCGATTCCATTCACTCACCACCCTCTGAGTGAAAAACTTATCTCTAACATCCAAAATGATAGGAGCTCTGAACAGCACATGGTCCCAACAGACATCACTCCCCACCCGTACAACATAATTTTCCCCCTTATCCAGCAATCTTCCTGCTGCTACCCAAAACAATCATGACTCCCAACCTCTTTCTCCCCACCACTGATTGCTCGCAGAGTGGCAGCAGTCCTCCCTGCCCCTGTACCCCTCTTCTCCTCCCCACTTCCACTACCATTACCAGAGATCTATCCGGTCTTCCTCCTAGTATATTTCATAGCTGAATACTTTGACAACTTCACTAATTAAGTGTATGCGTGCTATTATAGCTGAGAAATCCTTTCGCTCCGCTACCTGTTCTTGCAAAATCCACTGAGGAACGTATTCAGGCCTTTATTTGTGTAATGAAACATAAAGGTGTGTGTACAAATAACTGTTGCTTGATTCAGCAAACTTTGGAATTGTGTTTAGCAACAGCCAACTTGCAGTAAATTCTACATTTCCAAGTTTAGGAGACAATTTGGGAAATGGTAATAAGATCATTTCTACTTCTTTTGAACTTGCTGTTGTTACGGGAAAAAAGCAACATTCTTGGCAAGTAAAATATAATCTAAGTAGCATTTATAAGAAGCATACAAGATGATCAGAGATTAGACAGTGTGGACAATGAGAGTCTTTTTCCTCGGATAGTGATGGCTAACGTGAGGGGATATAGCTTTAAATTGAGGGATGGTAATTATAGTACGGATGTCAGAGGTAGGTTCTTTACTCAGAGGGTAGTAAGGGCGTTGAATGCCCTGCGTGCAGCAGTTGTGGACTCGTCAACTTTAAGGGCGTTCAAATGGTCATTGGATAGAGGTATGGATAATATTGGAATAGTTTAGGTTAGAGGGCATTAGATTGGTTCCACTGGTCGGCACAACATCGAGGCCGAAGGGCCTGTACAGCGCTGTAATGTTCTATGTTCTATGTACTAACCAACTCAAGAACAATAAGTTGTTCTTATGCTCAAGAAACAAAACATTTTGACAGCACAATAATACATGTGTCAATAATAAATCAAATCAAATCACTCACAGACCACAGAAAGCAACACAACCCAAGTCCTGGGATTAACATGAACACTGTGACTTGTACTCAAGCTTTTTACTTACTCTGATTTGAATGAAAAAAAAGCTTGTGGAGGAAATGGAAAATCTTTAGCTTAAAATAAAATGGAAAAGCAAAAGCTGAATTGTGATCCAGCATTTTTGTTTTATCAACAGACAAAATGGAATCATAGTTTAAATGGATTAAAACCTGAGTTGCAATGGTCAGATATTTTCTTGGATCTGCCTTTGCTCTGCCAGAAACACAATTTGAAACATAAAAAATATTTTGTAGTATTTATGGGAACATGACATGATAAGGTATTAAGCTGATATTCTGCCTGTTCCAGCTGAGGTTAAATATTCCATTATTGAAGAAGAAAAGAGTGTTTGCCTTGGTGAATATTCCTTTCTCACATTTCTCATTACTGTTTGTGGTGAATCATGTTTGGCCTCATACTATTGGTTACAGCATTGTTAAAAAAAAGTAATTCAATATTTTTACAAGACATATCCAATTATTTTGCATATCTCCAATATATGTTAATATGTTTCAAAGCGTTTGATATTCAATTAATTTTAGAGTCCAATGCAAGTTTCTATAGCCTCTTAAATTTTGACCATTATCAAGATGGTTGGTGACTGTGATTGCTTTTTTGGGTTGCATCCTCTGTTCACTCATCCACTTTCCTTCTCATTTGTTCACAGGTTTCTGACAGTGCTAGATGCGTTGAAAGTTTTTTAAAAGTTTCTTTATTATTGTCACTAGTAGGTTTACATTAACACTGCAATGAAGTTATTCTAAAAATGCACTAGTTGCCACACTCCGACCCTGTTTGGGTACACTGAGGAAGAATTTAGCATGGCCAATGCACCTAACCAGCACATCTTTCGGACTGTGGGAGGAAACCACGCAGATGCGGAGGGAACTTGCAGGCTCACACAAACAGTTGCCCAAGCTGGGAATTGAACCCAGGTCCCTGGAGTTGTGAGGCAGCAGTGATTAGCACTGTGCCACCATGCCACCTCACATAACATTCATTACCTTGAGGTAAAGTAATAACCCTTCCTTGTTAACTATGTTAATGGCCCCATGATGGTCTTAGATAAGGGCACCATACTACTATAGGAATGGTAATTTAGTTCAGTTGGCAATGGGGAGCAATGTTAACAGCGCAGGTTCAAATCCTGCACCAGCTGAAGTTACACATGAAGGTCCTCCTTCTCAACCTTATTCATCTTGGCGGTAAAAGTAACAGGGTTGAGAAATGGTGTTGGCATGAACTTGGTGAATTACAGCAATAAATCCTGACATTGAGATTTTTCTTGCTGGAGGCGGTCAGCATGTACATAAAGCTGCCAGCAGACGTTAATATTAGACAAGAGAAAAAGGAGCAGGATATGTACAGAAGAGATATCAGAGATTTTGCAGATTGGAGTAATTTGCACTTTATTAATTATACCAGTAGAGAAGAAACCACAAATAAAAAGACAAAAAATTGCATCTTGATTTTTGATTTGATTTTGATTTGATTAATTAATTAATATTATCACATATATTAGTGAACGAAAAGCATTGTTTCTTGCGTGCTATACAGAACAAAGCATACCACTCATAGAGAAGGAAAAGAGAGGGTGCGGATTGTAGTATTACAGTCATGGCTATGGTGTAGAGAAAGATCAACTGAGTGCAAGGTTGACCCACTTAAATGTCTGAGAGCAGCAGGGAAGGAGTTGTTCTCGAGTAGGTTGGTATATGGCCTCAGATAGGGTAAATAAATAAACTACTTACATCTATCACCCTGCTAAACTTATAATTAGAATCATTGAGTAGAATGAGAAAGTGAAAGAGTGAGACTGTTTGGGTGCGGGTGGGGATTAAAGCCAACAATATTAACAGCAGGAGTAGGAAGTTGTCAATTTCCTTTTGTTAACTGCTAAATTAGAGCGATATTGACACATTTGATTCACTTTAATATCAGGTCTCTGTGTTTCCCTGGCTATCTGTAACTCTCCAGAGAAAGCAAGTGCACAGTGGCAATTGAGATGGCTGAATCATTCTTTGGCAAAGTTGCCAATAAATACTCAATATTCACAACCACGTTCTTCCTTACTAATGAGAATGGGTTTGTTCACAGTACTTTAGCTGAGAGATTACTTTGTACCATTTAAGGGTGATTTTCTACACTTGCATTTCTGTCTGATCAAATCAAGATAAATGCTGCTTATGCTGCCTTTGTTTTGATCTCAGAAGACCAACATCAGCAGCAATATCTATAGCGGTTTGACACTCAGACTAGTAGAGAAAGCATCAGGAGAGTCAGGACCAGTAAAGAGAAGACTAGCAGAGAGAGAAGGCTGGCAGAGGGAAGAACAGGAGACGGAGACGAGCAGAGAGAGGTGTAGATTGCAGGAAGCATGACAGATGAAACAGTGTCTCCAAACAGTAAGTTTCAGTTTTCTTCAGATGTCTGAACACCTATATCTTAGGAAGTTCAGGATGTCATATCAGCTGACTAGCATAAACATGTAGGCTTCTTGAAGAAGGCAATCTGCCTGCATGCCCAGGTGGCCACATTAAAGTTACCAGTGCCTTCAAAAAATTTGCCTCAGGATCTTTCCAAGGCTTTGGTAATGTCATATGCAAGAGTTCTCAAGTCCTTGCCCAGAAATGTGTAAGGTGCAATGGTGCACTATTTGCCACATCTGACAATTATATCAATCGTGGCACTAGTGACTTTTTTTCTTTCATGAGATACGCACATCACTGAATGAACCATTATTTATTGTCCATCCCTAGTTCCCTTTGGGAGGCAGTTGAGAGTCAACTGGTGAGAGGGGAGAGATATAAAAGTGTCCAGAGGGGCAATTTCTTCACCTAGAGGTGGTGAGTGTCTGGAATAAGCTGCCAGGTGTAGTAGTAGAGGCGAGTACAATTTTGTATTTTGAAAAACATCTAGATAGTTACATTGGCACGATGGATTTGCTGGATATGGACTAAATGGAAGCAATGAGATTAGCTTAGGGATTTATAACAAAGGCATCATGGACAAGTTGGGCCAAAGGGCCCATTTCCATGCTGTAAACCATATGACTCTAACCACATTTCTGTGGCCCAAGAGTCACATGTTGGCAAGATCAACTAAGGATGACAGATTTCGTTCCCTAAAGGACATTAGTGAACAAGATGGCTTTTTCTAACAATGGTTTCATGGTCATCAGTACGTTCTTAATTCCAGATATTTCATATTGGATTCAAACACCGCCATCTGCCACGATGAGATTTGAACCCGTTCCCCAGAACATTTTCTGAGTTCTGGATTAATAGCCTAGCAATAATACAACTAGGTTATCACCTCTATTTCTTGGCATGGACCACTTGATTCATTGAAGAATATATCATCATTCCCTCTTTAGGTAGACTCCTCCAGTCCCATTGCAATCATCTCGAGTCCTGCCAGCGAATTACACATGGTATACTGCTGCTTAAAAATTCTTCCCTTCATTGATGGCCTTCAGTATAGCATCTATATCAACTAAGCAGAGCTTTATAAGGATATGTCTTCCAACAAGGGGTCTCCATTGCTATCCCTGTCTATACCATCTGCTCTTGCTTACTTGTAAAATTTTGGGAGAAACATAGGAATTAGAAGCAGGAGTAGGCCACTCAGTCCCTATGAGTCTGCCCCACCATCATTCTGTTCATGGCTGATCATCAAAATTAATATCCTGATCTCCCTTTCCCCATATCACTTGATTCCATTAGCCTCAAGAGCTATATCTAAATTTTTCTTGAAATCAGACAACATTTTGGCCTCAACTACTTTCTGTGGTACTAAATTCCACACATTCGCCACTCGCTGGGGAAAGAAAATTCTCCTCACCTCAGCGCCAAAAGATTTACCCCTTTTCTTCAAACAATAATCCCTTGTTCTGGGACTACCCCAGCATCCAGAACATTCTTTCTGAATGTACCCTGTCAAACTTGTTAGAAATGTATAAGTTTCTGTGAGATCCCCCCTCAATTTTCTAAACTCCAGTGAATATAAAAGTAAAATATTTCAGATGCTGAAATCTGAAACAGAAGCAGAAAAGGGTGGAAAATGTCAGCAGGTCTGACAGCATCTGTGGAGAGAGAATAAAGCCAACACTTTGAGTTTGGATGACCCAGATGATGGCATTGTCAGGCAGCAGTGCTAATCCCTTTTTTTCCAAAATTCTTTGACTTACAAGTTTGGAGTGTTGTTTTAACACTGGGGTTGAGGCTGCATCATGCATGACCATGTCCCACTCCTGCTTCTGATTGGAATAGGATGTCCAGAAATAAAATGAATTTCCCAGCCCCTTGCGGATGGCTTTGAAGTTGGTAGGAGTACCTGAGGAAGTATTGATGGAAAAGTTTGTCAACGTGATCCCACCTCCAGCCACTTTTCTCAAGAACGGGCTGGACTGGACTGCCTGTATCTCTGCAGTAGCAAGCCAATTAAGGTTATCGAGAGTGCAATAATCAGCAATTTTCCTCCATTAGGCAATTATAGCTACCCCCCAACCCCCCCCCACTCAGTGTCAGCTCCCCAGTAACACAGTCCAGACAGCTACTTAACATGACTTTGGGGTACTTGTGTGATTTCAAAGATCTTTAATGTTTTGTGGCAGGAAATAAGAGGTTGATGCTCAGAGGCTTTTAATCCCCTGATGATGATGGTGCCTCAGTTGTGTCCCTGCTGCTATTCCTCAGCAGTGCTCATGCTGGTTTCACAGTGAGGGATACTGGCCACTCTTACAAAGGGCTGCACAGCACTGTCATCGCCTCCTGAACCTGCCTGCTTTCCTGCTGCCCTCTCAGCTGGATACTCACTACCGATGGGCACTGTTTCAAAGGAGAGCCAGGAAGTTATCCCTGGTGCACTGGCCAATGTTTATCCCACAGACAACACTGCAAAAACAAATTATTCAGTCATTATCACATTGCTTTCCCTGGGAGTTTTGCAGGGTGCAAATTGGCTGCTGTGTTTCCTTCAGCACAATAATGACCTCCCTTGGCTGAAGAATTCCCTGGGACATCCTGTGTTGTGAAGAATGCTAGTTAAAATATACAAATATAAAGAATGAAATATTTCAAAAGCTGTGGTGAGGTGGTTGAGTTAAAAAAACTATTGACGGGCACATTTAGATCCAGGTTCCCACCCTTTATTAGACACCCCCACTGCTCCCAGCCTGTTGAAGAATTAAAATCAAGGCCATTAAATTTGACAGTAGACAAGGATCGCTGTACTGAATCTCTGAAAAAGCTTCACCCGCATTCTTTTTCAAATATTTATCCACTCCTTTTTTGAATGTTTTTAATAGATTCAGTTTCTATCTCTCTTTCTGATAGGATATTCCATGCACAAAATGAAACTCTAACTTTCACTTCATTCTTAAACTAGTTATCTTAAATTTATGCCATCCAGTCTACAACTCAACTCCTCAACTCTATTTTCCCAGAAGATAAAGGAAAGTTGGTATGTCCACTGCAATCTCACCAACTTATACATATGTAGCATAGAAAATATCCTTTCTGGTTGTATCACAGCTTGGTATGACTTCTTCTCTGTTCAAAATCGCAAGAAACTACAAAAGATCACAAATATAGCTCAGTCCATAATGGAAACCATCCATTGATTCCATCCACATTTCCTACTGACTTGGAAAAGCAGCCACATAATTAAGGATATCTCGCACCCTGGACATTCTCTCTTCCATCTTCTTCGATCAGGAAAAAGTCTGAGGTCACGTACCAACCGACTCAAAAGCAGCTTCTTCCCTGCTGCTGACTTTTGAATGGACCTATCTCACATTAAGTTGATCTTTCACTATACCCTAGCTATGACTGTAATACTACATTCTACACTTTCTCATTTCCTTCTTTATGAACAACATGTTTTTATCTGTATAGCGTGCAAGAAACAATACTTTTCACTGTATACTAATGTATGTGACAATAAAAATCAAATCAAATATTTCTTCATGCAAGCATTTATTCATTTTGAACTCCTGGATGATTCACCTTCATAGTCTTTCCAGTTCTGAGGCAAATTGCCCCAGGTTTTTGAATCATTCACTATACTTCAAACCCATTATATCAATATTGCCTTTTTAAATCCCTTTCTCCTCACCATGGCTTTGATATCCTTCCTGAAGACACACAGAAGCATGCTGCTCCATTTATGTCTTTCAGTTAGATATGGTCAACAATGTTTTAACTGTGGTCGAACCAACTATGTAATATTGGTTTTGATCTTCCAGTCACTGGTAATGCTAAGTGCATTGCTGCTGCCAGTGAAGATTTTTCTGTGCCCTGGCCTTTATGTCCTCTGCCAGCTGAAATTTCTGATCCTGAAAGTAGCAGTGATCGGTCAGTGTAACCTTCCAGTGGAATGTTAGCAGGCGCAGCAGGGATGGGAGAAGATTAACTGCATTGAGGACACACGCCATTTTATAACATCAACTACTGTGCCCAGGTGAGTTTTTAAAAGTCTTGGGAGTACAGGTCCACAAATCCTTAAAAGTGGCAGCACAGGAGAAAAAAGATGGTGAAGAAAGCATATGACATGCTTGCCTTCATCAGACTGGTCAGCAAGTATAAAAATTGGCAAATTATGTTACAATTTAATAAAACATTGGTTAGGCCACTTTTAGAATGCTGTGTCCAATTCTGGTCACCACACTACCAGAAGGATATGGTGGCTTTGGAAAGAGCACAGTAAAGGTTTACTAGGAAGTTGCCCAGTATGAGAGTAATAGTTACAAGAAGAGATTGAATAACTTGCGATTGTTCTCCCTGGAAAGACGAAGGCTGAAGGGGTGACCTGATAGAAGTTAATACAATTATGAGGGGTATTGATGGGATGAACAGTTTGAAGTCTTTTCCCAGGGCAGAAATGACAACTACAACAGGGCACAAGTTCAAGGTAATGGGAGAAAGGGTCACTAGTGATGTGCGGGGGAAGACTTTTATGCAGAGAGTGCTGGTGGCCTGGAATGCATTGCCAAGTGAGGTGGTTGTGACAGATTGATTAGCGACAATTTGTCAGGATAGAGACATAAACAGATGGGGAATATAGGGATGCAAATGATAAGTCTATTTAGGACAATGTGATTGGTTCAGGTTTGGGGGGACGAAGGGCCGATTCCTGTGCTGTACTGTTCTCTGTAATTTATTCTTGCAGTGGATGAGTGAGAGTGTGAGTGAGTAAATGGGTGGGTGACTGAGTGAATATGTGGGTGAACGAGTGTATGTGTGACTGGGTGAGTGAACGTATGGGTAAACGAGTGTGTGAGTGGATAGGTGAGTGGTGCAGGGGTGAGTGAGAAGGTGAAAAGATGAGTGGATGCGAATGAGGGAGTGAACAGGTGAGTGATTGTCAGTAGTTGGTAGTCAGGGTGGGTAGGGTAGTTCGGTTGAGGTAGTTGGGTTATGGGAGAATTTGATTTGGATGGAATGAGCTTGAGTTATGTTTTAGAAGTAATTTGATCAGATCAGGTGATAATCAGATCAGATTGCGGGTGTACAGTCAGACTGGGAGGGTGGTTGGGTTGAAAGGATGGGAATAGGTTTGGGTGAGTTGTCATATTGTTCGGGGGTCATTGGATCAGATCAGTAGGTGAAGGTAGTTTGGTGGGATCAGGATGGTATTAGATTGGCTCGCTGGTAGATAGTCAAATTGGGTTGGAGGGGGTAATGCAATCCAGAGGAATTAGTTTGGTTGGGTCTGGGAAAAAAAAAGGCACAGTTTGGAGGGAATTATGTAGTGTGGGGGGTGGGGGGGGTGGAGGTAATCGGGTCAGATTATGAGTTAAGTTTGGTTGGGTTGAGGGTAGTGGGGTGGGGGGAGGCACTTGGGTTGTTGATGCATATTCAGGGTAGGAAGAGGGATAATAGGGTTGGCTTGTTGGCAATCTATCAGCTCAGTGGTGTAGTCACCTCTGGTCAGGGAGATATGTGGGTTTGATTGGGGATGGATAGTCAGTTCGGAGTGTGGCTTAATCTGAATTGGAGTTTAATTATGTCAGGTTTGAATGGGTAGTCAGCTGTGAATGCAGTCAGGTCAGATTTGGGGCACCCGGGTCAGGTTAGTTTATCAGACCTAAGGAGTAGCTGTGTCCAAGGAGTTGGACGGGTGCTGGGTGTTGGGGGACTTGGATGGTTGAGTTATATTGTTGTGTTATATAAGAGATAAACAGTGTTACAGTTTGAGAATAATTATCTGGGTAAATAGCATATGGTCACATTCATGCGATTTTACCAATAAACTTATCAAGATGATGGACATTTTTATTTTTATTTTCAGCATGGCCCAAGATGGGGTCCTGAGGTCATGTGTTTTTTTATGCCACAGCTCAGACAAGCTCATGTCACTGTAAACTAATTAAAATATAAATGCCTAGGGGGAGGATCCTCCTCACTCCCCTCCCCATTGAAAAGGTATTTAATTTGCGAGAACACTTGTGGTATTTACAGCTAGCATTGTCTGGATATTTATAGAAATGCCACGTCAATGACCTTCCAATCTCAGTATTTGCAAATTCAAAAGCTAAGGAAAGGCCTGAAGAAATTCTCATCACAAGAAGAAATGAGTGGCTCCCATTCATTCCTCACTGTGTGACAATAGCTTCTATCATTATTTCATCTCTGTGGATAATAGAAGTATTGATTCTATTGTCAAATGATTGAAACTAACTTGAGATGATATATTTTAGAATTCCAAGGATCCGCGAGGGGAGGTCAGTCTGGGACACAAAACACGGAGAGGACCATCGACCAACAAAAAGAACTGAACGCTGCTTAAACATACAGCCAACTAAGGCCATGAGAGAGGTTTGCTTCCGCCTTCAAGGGCACAGCTCGGAAAACCCATTGACTTTTGACCTCCCTTCATCTTAAACAGCCAATATAAGGAACCCTTTAAACCTGAAATACTTTCATCTTTAAGTCCAAAGACATACTGATTTGGTGCATTGGCCATATCAAATTCCCCCTCAATGTGCCCAAACAGATGCCGGAGTGCGACAACTAGGTGGTTTTCACAATAACTTTATTGCAGTATAAATGTAAACCTCCTTGTGACTAATTAAAAATATGTAAATCATTTATTTCTATTCTGTTACTAGTCTAAATGCATGCTTCACCTTTAGAACTCATTTTTTTGCTTTTTGTATATGTCTGTGTGTATCTAAGAGTGAGTGCTTTCCTTGCATTTACATATCAGGTGTATAAAATAAATATCTATTTTTCCTTTAGATTTAACTCATGGGAAAGCTTCTCAATGTCTATCCTGTAAAGTCACGATAAAAGTGTGTCTTGTCAATAAGAGAGAGGTGAGGTAAAAGAGGAAGAGTTATCCATGCACCTCTCTCCATCTATAATGGCATATCTATCCCAAGTTTCTAAAACTAAGATCAATTTAAGAGACATTCTCATAGCGTCCAGGCTAGCACAAGGTAGCTCTTTGGGCGTTTAAACTCCTCAGTCAATTATGGCATCTGTGTTAATGTCGGGACTTCCATTGAATACCGACACACTCCAGATTCTTGAGTCCAGATATCACCACTCTGGATTTCGGAAGGATTGGGCCATGACGTCTTTCTTGTTGTATGCCCCAACTGTAAAATTTAGAATTTGATTTTTTTTTCTTTAACAGCCTTATAAGCTTGTCTTTCCAACGTAAAACAAAATCTGTAACTCCTGGATGCACTCAACAGTTCAGCCAGTTCTAAAATGAATATGGAATTGAAAGCTTAATTCTGTTGTAGTCTCCACTGAAGCATTGAGCAAATAACTTCAGCACTTTCTGTTTTTGTTTCAAATTTAGTTCAGACTGGTATAGTGATTAGCACCGCTACCTCACAGTCTCAGGGACCTGGGTTCTATACCTAGCTTGGGTCACTATCAGTGTGGAGTTTGCATGTTCTCCCCATGTCTACGTGAGTTTCCTTAGGTGCTTCAGTTTCCTCCCACAGTCCAAAGATGTGTCGTTAGGTTAATTAGTCATGCTAAATTGGCCCTTCAAATCACAGGGACTATCTAGGGTAAATGTATGGAATTATGGGGATAGGGCCTGAGTGGGAGTGTGGTAGGTGCAGAATTGATGGGCCAAAAGGTCTTCTTATGCACTGTATGATTCTATGAGTTTATTATCAAATAAATTGGTTGGACTCTAATCTGGTGTTGTGAGACTTCTTACTGTGATTCCATGATTTACAGTATCGCAGTTTGGTTTGGGTTTTGCACCAGTTTTAAGTTTTGGTAATGAAGAACTTTTATGAACTGAGTCTAAACCTTTCTTGTATATCAGCAATTTTCTTTCCATTAGAATGCTTGAAGAATGTTCTTATCTCTTGGATTTACGTTATTGAGTGATTCATTGATCATTGCTGTCATTAGCAAAAGACATAGGCTGCTGTTTTATAGTGACCCTCAATAATAATCGATTCATTTGACAGAATCAGCCTAGTCAAACAGTATCAACAATGAGCAAATCTGTGACCACCTAAAAATGCAAGTGAAATTGACAATCAGTGTTTGAACTGTGATATGGAGATTTGGAAAAATCCACTTCATACCAGCTCACATTCGTCATGACTTCTTTCTCTTGTCCGCCTCAGATCTCAACTCCCATGGTAATAGCAACATTGGACTTTTTAATCAGAAAGTTCTCACAACATATAACTTTAAGTGGAAGCTTTAATGGTTTGTAATTACTTTTGTTGAGACATATATGTTTGTGTTGCTTTAAAAGAAAACTATTAATGGCTTTTAAATTCTGTCTCGATGAACATTCATTTAAAGATCTACTGGATTTTGAGCAGAAGGCTCAATGGACTCAAAATGCTAACTGTGTTTCTCTCTCCTGAGTTGCTGCAAGTCCTGCTGAATTAATACAGCATTTTCTGTTTTTTTTAACTGGGCTTTGATTGTCAATGAGCAAGATGGCCTTTCTTCTATGTTACCACTGATTTTGAAATTATAAGCGGGTTTCTCTGGCCTTGCTCACCTCAAAATTAGAGAATCATGCCCGAGATAAATGGACATTTACATTGTGCCCACCACCCACTACAATTCCCATGGCAGATGGGATGGGAGAATTCCAGCCTATGTCAGTGGGTAGCACTAGAAATTGTGACAATGAGCCATTTGTTGGCTCTTTCACAACTGTCAGTCCATTTCAGAGAATTTTCTGCTGAGGGACATGGTCAATACCGCATTTGTCTGTGATTATGTAGCGTGCTCTTTAACCTTGCCCATCCACATTTCTGTAAACTCTTTCAGTTCTACAGCACTCCAATCTCTGCCCACCTCTCATTCTGACCTCATATACAGCATTGATTGTCTTTGCCTCACTACTGGTGTCAGTGCTTTTGGCTGTCACCACTCTTAAAGCACAGAATTGCCTCTGTCAAAAAAGTCTCTCCATGTTTCCACATTCATCCCTTTACCTTTCAGATGTTCTTTAAAATCCACCTCTACCTGTCTTAATATCCCCTTTTGTACATTGTGTCACATTTTGCTTGATAACTTTAATTTGGATTTACTATGTGAAGGATGTTACATAATTCAAATTGTTTTTATTGATAACACGACTTATCCAGAAAAATCGTTTGCAATGTACAATATCATATGAGTCTGTTTTTGGTAAATCAGTAGCTAATATCTGGTGGGTGCCAGGAGTGGGTGGAACATACAGCACAAAAGAGACATATGAACAGATTACATTCTCACAGAAATAGTGAGCTTACTTTTCTTGGCCCTATGGTGATGAGTTTAGATGATGTGGAGATACCGGCATTGGACTTGCCTGAAGAAGGAGCGACACACTGAAAACTTGTGCTACCAAATAAACCTGTTGGACTTTAACCTAGTGTTGTGAGGCTCCTGGGTTTGGAGGTGGGAGAGTAAGGAAAATGGAGAAACTGTGTTGGAGTGGCCTTTTGGATACCTTCCTGACTCCAGGAAGATTTGGAAACAAAGTCTAGCTCCATGAAGGCCAGCACCTTGGGCTATTTTCCAATTCTCGGATGTTAGACTATCCACCCGCACTGTTATGATCTCAACTGATATTAATACTGGATAAGGCAGATCCCAGAGTGAAACTTGGCTTGATGGATCCGAACTGTACTTCTTAAGAGACTGTGCAGTTGAGTTACTGAACACATTCACAAGATTATGCCAGTGCAAATTTAACACAAATAATAAACTATTTACTAAACAAGAAAAAAAAATTACATTACATTGGGCAAGGTGTTTGGAAAGCTTTTAATATAGAAACCAGAAAATGATTTAAACTCACATTATTATTTTTATCCCAGCAATCTTTGCAGACAACAACACACCAGTGAAGATTTACCACTATCACATAACAAAATTTCTTGTTTGCATGAGTCTAGTTTCTAACAGGTTTCTCCCGGTGGACTTCTGTGCATTCACTACATGCTTTTCTTTAACTGATACCGCTCCCTGAGACACCCAAAACCAGCTGAGTAAACTCACTATTACTTCAACTTCAAAGTAAACAAAGGAGTCCCTGAAACTCAATTCGCTAAGAGGCTTGCCAGATTTCTTATTACAGAGATTAGATCTCTATCTGCAGTCTTTGGTATTGGTGCAGTAACTGACCACTCTTCTGTGTTCCACTGCCTCTGTGTGTGTGTTTGTCTCTCTGACTCAGTGTTGCTAGACAACAGAATAGTTTTTCCTACTTCATGTTTTTCTTAATTTCACTGAAGACTAACTCATTGGTAACCCATTTCTGTTCTTCAAGAGTTACAGAATGTCATTAAAAATTTATGTATACAAATAGGGCTTCAGATTTCATGGCACACAACTTGCAAAAACCTCCAAATTAAAATAATAAAACCAGGTTTCACTGTTCTTAACATTCAAATATAAAACATAAATTAAACTTGAAGTTATACAACTTTCCCAATATGTACAGAGCTTGTCAGCATTTTGGATGTGGCCATATGTATTGACAGCCACTGTAAGCTGATTAAGTGGCTGCATAATGGATTAATCAGGCTTACAGGGCTCAGAAGTGGCTGCATTCAGGTTAGAGTTAGGGTTAGGGATGAGGCATTTTTTCAGAAGGATCATCTCTCTGCTCTTTTATTGCGAAGAGAAAAGCTTTCAGGAATGCTTCCATTTTAAGACAATCCCAGGTTGCTATCTTCTCCAGCATCATTCACCACTCCACTTGAGGTTTGCCCTCAACGCCACAGGGGCATTCATACTAGGTCTGCATCTTTCCTGGTGTAACCACCAACTTTAATGGGAGAGGGCCAATCCCCCCCGAGAGATTGCAATCTGCATACCATCATAGCCAATCAGGTTTCTAACCTGGAACAGAAGCCACCATCCGGGTTGTGACCTACTGGCAAGGTTTACCCCATTGTTTCCACAGATCAGATTTGAATTTACTCAAGATTACTATCAGCAGGGAGGTGGAGGCAGGAAAATGTTGAGGAGCTTTCACTATATTCCACCAAATTCCTTCCATCCACATCCCCCCTTCAAATCCAATTGTCAAATCAGAACATGTCAAAATAGCTTTTTATGGCTGACATTTCAGTCTCTTCTGAATCCTAAAAAGGACAATCCTCGCAGGACCCCTCTATTGCTCAATCTTCTCTTTTTCAGTGAAATCATATTCTATCATATTCTATATATGTAATAGCTCATCAGCATCCAACCCTTCCACTTATTCTAATCATTCATGTTGACCTACTTTCAATACCTGCAGTATATAGTTGTATGATGGTGATCAGAACTGTATTCTAAATGCGGTCACACCAATGATTTATAAAGTGCAGGATGATCACTATATTAGTTCAATATTGATTTTTTAATCTTTCCCAAAATCAGATTTACTTCAATCACTACCTTTGTTTCAGTAATTTTAATGTACTGTCCATCAAGATCTCTTCATTTTAATTGATTTTCTATCCATGGGAGGTGATAACCTCATGGTATGATCACTAGGCTATTAATCCAGAAACTCAGCTAATGTTTCTGGGAATCCAAGTTCAAATCCCACCATGGTGGATGATGGAATTTGAGTTCAAGAACAAATATGTGGAATTAAGAATCTATTGATGACCATGAGTGTAACTGGCTGGCTAGCATTTGTTTCCCATTCCTAATTGCCTGAGTTGCTCAAGGGAAGTTGAGAGTCAACTACATTGCTGTGACTCTAGAGGCACTTGTAGGCCAGACCAGGTAAGGATGCTTCCCTAAAGGACATTATAGAATCAGATGTTTTTTTCCAAAATCAACAATGATCTTATGGTCATCAGTAGATTCTTAACTCCAGATTTATTTTTAATGAATTCAAATTGCACCATCAGCCCTGCTGGGATTTGAATCTCCAGAACATTAACGGAGTTTCTAGATGATTAATCTAGCAATAATATCATTAGGCCATCACCATCACAAATGATCTTTTTGGATCTAACATCCATTATTAAGAAGTGCTTTGAAAGGCTAGTCATGGGACAAATCAATTTAAGCCTCCCGAACTACCTGGATCTGCTACAGTTTGCCTAGTGCTACAACAGGTCCACAGCAGACGCCATCTCCCTGGCTCTGCACTCAACTCTGGAATACCTGGACAACAAAGACACCTTTGTCAGACTCCTATTTATCGATTTCAATTCAGCCTTCAATACTATTATTCCCACAAAACTCATCTCCAAACTTCACGATCTGAGCTATGGCACATCCCTCTATGACTGGACGTGAACTTCCTAACTCACAGACCACAATCATAAGGATAGATGACAACACCTCCTCCATGAGCATCCTCAACACTGGTGCCTCACAAGGCTGTGTTCTCAGCCCCCTATTGTATTCCTTATATATCAATGCCTGTGCAGCCAAATTCCCTTCAAATTCCATTTTCAAGTTTGCTGACAACACCACCATAGTGGGTCGGATCTCAAACAATGACAAGACAGAGAACAGGAATGAGATAGAGAAACTGGTGAACTGGTACTACAACACTAATCTCTCCCTCAATGTCAATAGAACAAAGGAAATTGTCATCGACTTCTGGAAGTGTAAGGGAGAACATGCCCCTGTCTGCATTAACAGGGACAAAGTAGAAACAGTAGAAAAAGTTTTTAGGTGTCCAGATTACTAATAATCTGTCCTGATCCCCCTATGCCAACACTACAGCTAAGAAAGCCCACCAATGCTTCTTCTTTCTCATAAGATGAAGGAAATTTGGCATGTTAAATATGACTCACATCAAACTTTACAGATGCATCATAGAATGCATTTTTTTGGTTGAATCAGAGCTTGGTATGGGTCCTCCTCTGCCCAAGACGGCAAGGAATTACAAAAGTTAGTGAATATAGCACAATCCATCGCGCAAACCAGTCCATTGACTCTGTCTACACTTCCTACCGTCTCTGCAAAGTAGCCAGCATAACTAAGGACTCCACGCACCCTGGACATTTTCTCTTTCACCTTCTTCCATCGGGAGAAAGATACAAAAGTCTGAGGTCATGTACTAGCTGTTATCGGACAACAAATTTTATGAAATTGGGCACACAATATGGAAGCAGACTAAAATCACACTCAGGGCCTCTCCACTAAAATCACAAAGAAACAGATGCAGGCTAACAGGCAAGAGCAGGTGTTAAGCATGCAAATGAAGGCTAGCACACAGGAGAAGCTGGTCAGCATGGCACCTCCAGGAAATAACTTAAAAAACATATCCTCAACCCACTAAATCAGCACTTCTAAACCAGTCAAACAACCTACGAAGACTCCTTAAGATTAGCATAATTAAGGGAGCATCCCGGGTGCCTCAAACTTCCTGAGAATAATTGCACACCTATTGTTCAAACCCCGGAGATTCCAGACCATTGATAACCAATCAGACAAAAACAATTAACACACACTTAAAACAATCATCCCAATACTTGAAAACATCGAGACAGGATGGCTAAAGTCAAATACTGTAAATAAGGCATTAACATTTGAATCACATACTATCCCGAAGTTCGAGTATAACTATAGCCCGTTGTGGCGGGTCTTTAAAGTGCTTTCGGGATAATTCAAGTGTATGTCCTGACTGCACCTCCGTAAACGTAAAAGAAAATAAAGCTGCACCATTGTTGAACTTGACCCTGAGTTCGTAGTGGTTGTTTCGCCCACTCGCGCTAACACTACCAACTCAAGAACAGCCTTTTCCCCGCTGCTATTAGATTTTTGAATGGGCTTCTCCTCCATGAAGTTGATCGTTCTCGACACTCTAGCTATGACTGTAACATTATATCCTGCACTCTCTCGTTTCATTCTATGTGAACAGTATCCTTCATCTATATAGTGCACAAAAAAGCCATACTTTTCATTGTATGTTAATACATGTGACAGTAATAGAACATAGAACATAGAACATAGAACATAGAACACTACAGCACAAACAGGTTGTGCCAAACACATCAAAACCTACCCAGCCATTGACCTATCTATAACCCCCAATCCCATTGGATCCCATATACTCATCCAGAAGTCTTTTAAAAGACCCCAGCGAGTTCACCTCGACCACCACCGACGGCAGCCGATTCCATTCACTCACCACCCCCTGAGTGAAAAACTTTCCCCTAGCATCCCCTCTGTACTTGCTTCCCTGCACCTTAAATCTGTGCCCTCTCGTCGCGACCGTTTCAGCCCTGGGAAATAGTCTCTGAGAGTCCACCCTATCTATTCCTCTCAACATCTTGTAAACCTCTATCAGGTCGCCTCTCAACCTTCGTCTCTCCAGGGAGAACAGTCCCAGCTCCCTCAACCTGTCTTCATAAGGCATGCCTCCCAATCCAGGCAACATCCTTGTAAATCTCCTCTGCACCCTTTCAATAGCTTCCACGTCCTTCCTATAGTGAGGCGACCAGAACTGCGCACAGTACTCCAAGTGTGGTCTGACAAGGGTCCTATAAAGCTGCAGCATTACCTCCTGACTCCTGAACTCAATCCCTCGATGAATGAAGGCCAGTACACCGTAAGCTTTCTTAACCACATCCTCCACCTGGGAGGCCGATTTGAGAGTCTTATGGACCCGGACCCCAAGATCCCTCTGCTCTTCCACACAGCTAAGACTCCTACCTTTGATAGTGTACTCATTCATCCCGTTGGATCTGCCAAAATGGACCACAACACATTTATCCGCGTTGAAGTCCATCTGCCACTTCTCCGCCCAGTCTTGCATCCTGTCGATGTCATGCTGCAACTTCTGACATCCCTCCAGACCATCCACAACACCACCGACCTTCGTGTCATCGGCGAACTTACTCACCCATCCCTCCACTTCCTCATCCAGGTCATTTATGAAAATGACAAACAGCAAGGGTCCTAGAACAGATCCCTGGGGCACTCCACTGGTGACCGACCTCCATGCAGAAAAAGAGCCATCCACAACCACCCTCTGCCTTCTGCAGGCAAGCCAGTTCTGGATCCACAAGGCCAAAGCCCCTTGGATCCCATGGCCTCTCACCTTCTCAAGAAGTCTTGCATGTGGGACCTTGTCAAATGCCTTGCTGAAGTCCATGTACACCACGTCCACTGCTCTTCCTTCGTCAATGTGTTCAGTCACATTTTCGAAGAACTCAATTAAGCTCGTAAGGCATGACCTGCCTTTTACAAAATCATGCTGACTATTTCTAATCAACCTAAACTTCTCCAAATGCTCGTAAATCTTGTCCCTCAGAAGCCTCTCCATCAGCTTACCAACCACTGAGGTCAGACTCACCGGTCGGTAATTTCCAGGACTATCCCTGTTCCCTTTCTTGAAAATAGGGACCACATCCGCAATTCTCCAATCCTCCGGAACATCTCCCGTCTCCATCGACGACGCAAAGATCATCGCCAGGGGCTCTGCAATGACATCCCTCACCTCCCACAATAACCTGGGGTACATCCCATCTGGTCCCGGAGACTTGTCTATCTTGATAGCATTTAAAAGTTCTAACACATCCGCTTCCTTAATATCTACATACTCAATCTTTTCAGTCTGCCGCAAACTTGTAGTGCATCCTCCCAGATGCACTAAATAATAAATCAAATCAAATCAAATCAAAATCTTTCTCTGCTGTATTCATTCTACAAATCTATGACTCAATAGCTTTGATGAAACTCTGTCAAAACAAAACTTGTTTTTAACCTCACTCGATTTACCCTAGCATTGCATTGACAGGGAGAGAAAGATAATAAAATGATACTAAATCAATACAAATTGTGTGAACAGCAAGATTTGACATAGTAACTGCTAGCCATTATCCAACATTGTAATTCTATGAACCAGACATTGTGAGCAAATATTATGTTTGAGATTATCTTTCTTAACAATGTAATTCTTTAAAATCAGCAGCATCTGAAATGATAAAAGTTGCTGTTAACTTTCAATTTATCCATCGAGTTGCTGTGGAGATTACAGTGAGGAGCCACAGACAAAACAGTCACTGATGAATCTGATAGAAAATTCACTCACAAGAATCTTTACCCAGAGAGATATTGGAAGAGGGAAACTCTTGTCAAAAAATTGGTTGTGATGATTGGAATAGGTGTTTTTAAGGGGATTTGAGATAAATACATGAGGGAGAAAGAAATAGAAGATTGGGCTGATGGGACTAAATGAAGGATATAAGAATATGTCAGATTAGAAAACAAAATTTTCTAATCACTGAATTGTTACGGCTCAAAAAGAGATTTTTTGGCCCACTGTATCTATATCAGTTCTCCAAATTATGAACTCACCAAGTTCCATTTTCCTGTCTTCTCCTGATAACATTGCACATTCATCCTTTTCCAGTATCAGTCTAATTCCCTTTCAATGCATTGATTAACCCTGCCTCCAACACATTCTCAAATATTGCAGACCTTAAACATTTGATATGAGAAAATTGCTTTTCTCATTTTGTGTTTGCTTCTCTTGTCAATTACTTTAAACTTGTACCCTCTTATTCTCAACTCATTCTCAAGTATCTACTCTGTCCAGACGTCTCTTGATTTTGAATACTTCTATTAAATCTTCTTTCAGCCTTCTTTTCTCTCAGGAAACTGTCCTAACTTCTCCAATCTACCTTCATACCTGAAGTTCCTCATCACTGGAACCATGCTTATGGCTCTTTTCTGCCTTCTCTCCAATGTCTTCACATCCTTTCCTACAGTGTGGTACCCAAAACTGGATGCAATACTCCAATTGAGACCAAATTAATGTCTTTTACAAGTTCAACACGGTCTCCTCACACATGGAGTCTATGCCTCTATTATTAAAGCCTAGGATTCTGTAAACTGTCCTGCCAAATTCAATGACTTATTTGCATATACACTCAGGTCCTTTTGCCCCGCACTGCATTTAGAGTTGTACCCCTTAATTTACTTTGCCTCTATGTTCTTTCCCCCAAAATGAATCACTTCACAAGACCGAAGGTTGAGGAGGAACATCAAATTTGAATCCATTCCTTCTCAAGATAATACACCATATCTTTCAGCTGGCATCAAACAAATGACAGTTGCCATCCTTCCCACTCACAGACATATGATCAGAGCAGTGGACCACATGTACCTTTGGGCTACTCTGCTGTATAATAACATTGTAGTTGAATTTCTACATGAATTGCACTCCCCTGTCTTAGTTTCGCAGTTTATTTCTGTGTTGTAATTACCATATATGTAATTGAATACCAGCCCCAATTACTTTCAAAGTCTTTAACAAGTCCTAACACCATGCACAGTTTACATTGTATGAGCTCTCTGACCAAATTTACATCCACAACTGCATCCTTTCAGACTGCTCCAGCTATGTGTAATATGCTATCTGCCTGGACACAGGCATGAAGTAACTCCTGATCTCTACTCAGCCAGATAGTTGGTAGCATTCCTGACTTCTCCTAACTATGTGCATTCCATTGCCTAGTCCTCCAGACAAAGGGCATTTCCCTTCCTTTGTAGCATCTCAAAATTAGGAGTGTTCTTCAAGAGTCCACCAAAGACTCCAACAGATGTTAGTATATTCCATTGCAATTGTGGCTCTTCACACATGATCAGATACTGCAGTCTGTCGACTTATGCCTGGGCTCCTCAGCACAGCAACTCACCAATCTTGAAGTTGTGTCCTCTTTTTCTGGACTCCTCAGGCAGAAGAAGCATCTTACCTTCATCTACCCTGTAAGTGCTTTGCAGCTTTCAATGAGGCCATCTCTCATTCCTCGAAACTCGTGTGAATACAGGCCCAGTTTTCCCAGTCTCTCCTCACAGGACAGTCCTGCCATTCTGGTAATACGTGATTTATGGTTACATGTCATGACTCACTCTATATCTTTTTCCAAAGATTTGCTTACATTTTGCCTTGCTCTATTTCTTCTTGAGATCGATACTTTCTCTGCACCTGTTGGATCTGTGCTGAGCATTTTCTTGCATTCAGTTTTACTTGGAACTCACTGATTTCTGGAGTAGCTTCATTGTTAGAAATGGAATTAGAGGGTAACATGTAACAAGAAGACCTCATATTAGTCTATTGGAGTCTAACATCTTAAATACTCACTCTCTGGGTTCTCTGATCTGTTGGACAACAGACTCAGAGCACTCCTCTGCCATCAAGTCGCTCATTAATCACTAAACTGGTTTATTTTCCATGAAGTGTGATGCATTAATTTCCTTTGCAATCTGTACTGTGGAAAATGACAAAAATATCCTTTAATAATGGGCTTAACTCACGTTTTATCAATTTGGAGTGTGTTGAACACTAACCTTTCTTCTTTAGCCATATTTATATCTCAACCTTGTGTCTCTGTGACTAACAGGAAAGTGAACCCTTTCTCACTCAATTGTCGTTCCAGGAACAAACTTTTCCATTTCAGAGAAAAAGACAAAGACTGTTCTTGGATTTATCCCTTTATTTTCTCAAATATTGGCTCACCGAATTGGCAATCGAAGTTTCCATCGTGCATAATCAACTTCTCCCTTGATGTGGATGCTATGGCAACTGCACTATCTGCTTAGCTGAGCTTCCTGCTGAGTGCTTCTGAATGAAAACCCTTCCAACTTTAAAGGCGTGAATATCTCTTGGAGCTGTTACGCGACCCCCCCCCCCCGCCTCAAACTGATCTGTTATGTGAAAAGGCATGATACTGAGGCAGCTGGTATACCAAATTATTTGTCCTCAGCAATATCTCCAAAGCCATGTCATTAGTTTCTGCAGGTTAACCCTTTGTGAACCAAATCTAGCTGCATAGTAGTAGCCCTCCATTATAAGGTCAGAAGTGGGGATGTTTGCTGATGACTGAAAAATGTTCAGCATTATTTGTGACTCTTCAGATGCTGAAACAGTCCATGCCCATGTGCAGCAAGAATTGGACAATATCCAGACTTGGGCTGACAAGTGCCAAGTAACATCCATGCCAGACAGTGTCAGGTAATGACCGTATCCAATAAGAGAGAATCCATACATCTCTCCTTGACATTCAATGGCATTAATATTACTAAATCACCCTACAGTCAATATCCAGGGGTTAGCATTGACTAGAAATTAAACCAGACAACCATATAAATACTGTGGTTACAAAAACAGGTTAGAGGTTGGGTGTTGTGTGGCATGTAGTTTGCCTTCTGACTCTCTGAAGCCTGTCCACCATCTATGATGTACAAGTTAGGAAAATGATGAAATGCTCTTCATTTGCCTAGACATGCCAGAGACCTAGGTTTGATTCCCAGCTTGAGTCAGTCTGTGAGGAGTCTGCATGTTCTCACCGTGTCTGTGTGGGTTTACTCCGGGTACTCCGGTGTCCTCCCACAATCTGAAAGACATGTAGTTGGGTGTATTGACCCAGACAGATTGACCCAGAGACTTGGGGATTTTCACAGTAACTTCGGTGTAGTGTTAATGTAAGCCTTACTTGTGACTAATAAGTAAACTACTTTTTTTTATTTTAGATGAGCACAGCTCCAACAATACTCAGAAAGCTCAAGGGATGTTGGTGGCATAATGGTACTGTAAATGGATTAATATTTTAGAGACCCAGAGTAATACTCTGGGGTCCCATGTTCAAGTCCATCATAGCAGATGGTAAATTTTGAATTCCGTAAAAATCCGTGATTAAGAAGCTTAACAATAGTAGAACATAGAACATAGAACATAGAACACTACAGCACAAACAGGCCCTTCGGCCCACAAGTTGTGCCAAACACATCAAAACCTACCCAGCCATTGACCTATCTATAACCCCCAATCCCATTGGATCCCATATACTCATCCAGAAGCCTTTTAAAAGACCCCAGCGAGTTTGCCTCGACCACCACCGACGGCAGCCGATTCCATTCACTCACCACCCTCTGAGTGAAAAACTTTCCCCTAGCATCCCCTCTGTACTTGCTTCCCTGCACCTTAAATCTGTGCCCTCTCGTCGCGACCATTTCAGCCCTGGGAAATAGTCTCTGAGAGTCCACCCTATCTATTCCTCTCAACATCTTGTAAACCTCTATCAGGTCGCCTCTCAACCTTCGTCTCTCCAGGGAGAACAGTCCCAGCTCCCTCAACCTGTCTTCATAAGGCATGCCTCCCAATCCAGGCAACATCCTTGTAAATCTCCTCTGCACCCTTTCAATAGCTTCCACGTCCTTCCTATAGTGAGGCGACCAGAACTGCGCACAGTACTCCAAGTGTGGTCTGACAAGGGTCCTATAAAGCTGCAGCATTACCTCCTGACTCCTGAACTCAATCCCTCGATGAATGAAGGCCAGTACACCGTAAGCTTTCTTAACCACATCCTCCACCTGGGAGGCCGATTTGAGAGTCTTATGGACCCGGACCCCAAGATCCCTCTGCTCTTCCACACAGCTAAGACTCCTACCTTTGATAGTGTACTCATTCATCCCGTTGGATCTGCCAAAATGGACCACAACACATTTATCCGCGTTGAAGTCCATCTGCCACTTCTCCGCCCAGTCTTGCATCCTGTCGATGTCATGCTGCAACTTCTGACATCCCTCCAGACCATCCACAACACCACCGACCTTCGTGTCATCGGCGAACTTACTCACCCATCCCTCCACTTCCTCATCCAGGTCATTTATGAAAATGACAAACAGCAAGGGTCCTAGAACAGATCCCTGGGGCACTCCACTGGTGACCGACCTCCATGCAGAAAAAGAGCCATCCACAACCACCCTCTGCCTTCTGCAGGCAAGCCAGTTCTGGATCCACAAGGCCAAAGCCCCTTGGATCCCATGGCCTCTCACCTTCTCAAGAAGTCTTGCATGTGGGACCTTGTCAAATGCCTTGCTGAAGTCCATGTACACCACGTCCACTGCTCTTCCTTCGTCAATGTGTTCAGTCACATTTTCGAAGAACTCAATTAAGCTTGTAAGGCACGACCTGCCTTTTACAAAACCATGCTGACTATTTCTAATCAACCTAAACTTCTCCAAATGCTCGTAAATCTTGTCCCTCAGAAGCCTCTCCATCAGCTTACCAACCACTGAGGTCAGACTCACCGGTCGGTAATTTCCAGGACTATCCCTGTTCCCTTTCTTGAAAATAGGGACCACATCCGCAATCCTCCAATCCTCCGGAACCTCTCCCGTCTCCATCGACGATGCAAAGATCATCGCCAGGGGCTCTGCAATGACATCCCTCACCTCCCACAATAACCTGGGGTACATCCCATCTGGTCCCGGAGACTTGTCTATCTTGATAGCATTTAAAAGTTCTAACACATCCGCTTCCTTAATATCTACATACTCAATCTTTTCAGTCTGCCGCAAACTTGTAGTGCATCCTCCCAGATCACTTTCCACCGTGAATACTGAGGCAAAGTACTCATTAAGCACCTCTGCCATTTCTTCCGGTTCCATACAGACTTTTCCCCCTTCACCTTTTATAGGTCCTATCCCTTCTCTTCTCATCCTTTTACTTTTCACATATTTGTAGAAGGCCTTGGGATTCTCCTTAATCCTACCAGCCAAGGCCTTCTCATGACCCCTTCTGGCTCTCCTAATTTCCTTTTTAAGCTCTCTTCTATAAGCCTTATACTTCTCTAGATCCCCAACATCTCCTAGCTCTTTGAACCTTTTATACACCTTTCTTTTCTTCCTGACTATGTTCACCACAGCCTTCGTGCACCACGGTTCATGAAATCATTGCTGATTGTTGTAAAAGAAACATCTAGTTCACTAATGTCCTTTACAGAAGGAAAGAATAGTGAGTGTCTGGAATAATCTGCCAGAGGTAACACTAGAAGTAGATACAGTTTTGTTTTTTAAAAAGCAGTTAGACAGTAAGATGGGTATAAAGGGCAATGGGCCAAATGTGGAAAATTGGGACTAGCTTTGAGGTTTTAAAAAAAGGGCAGCATGGACAAGTTAGGCTATGCTGTAAACCTCTATGGCTCTAAGTCAACTGTCCTTACCTAGTCTGGCCTATTTGTGACTGCAGACCCATTGCATTGTAGTTGACTCTCAAATGCAGTCTACATTTGAGCAAACAAGAACATTCAAGGATAGGTAAATACTGGCCTAGCCAGTGATGCCCACATTCCTTGAATCATCTAGGACAAAGCAGCCCACTTGATTGGCACCCCATCCACAAGCATCTATTCCTTCCACCACCAACGCATTATGGCAGCAGTGTGTACTATCTCCAAGATGCATTGCAGCAACTCATCAAGGCTCCCTCAATTATACCTTCCACGCTCACAACCTCTACCACCTACAAGAGTAACAGATGCATGCTCACACCATCAGCAAATTCTCCTCCAATGCACATATCAGCCTTATTAGGGACTATATCAACGTTCTTTCACTGTCACTGGGTCAAAATCCTGGCACTTCCTCCTTAACAACACTGTGGGTGTCCCGGTAACACATGGACAGCAACGTTTCAATAAAGCAGCTCATCTCCACCTACTGAAGAGGAATTTGATAAGGATAAATAAATGCCAACCTAGCCAGCGATGCCCACACCCCAGGAAAAAAACTAAATTAAAGAGGCATCAACTACAAATTACAAACATAGGAAAAGGAGTAGGCCAGACAGGATATCCAGCTCATCCCATTTGTTTGAGGCTAAACCATATCTTTACCTGCCTCATATCTATTTTTCTTAATATCCTTCACTAACAAAAATCCATCAATCTTGAAAATTGCAATTAGCCTAACGTCAATAGTTTTTTTGGGAGGTGGCGGGTGGAATTGTGTGTTTGAATGTCAACATAGTCATCAAATTAGGGAAGTCTTGTGAAACAGTGGGTCATGTACTTGCTTTTGAGTCAGAAGTTCAAGTCCCACCCCAGCACCTGATAGCCAATGGAATGTGTGTTCATAATATGGCCAATCAGGATGCATGTCAGCTTTTGTATCCTATCAGCATTTGTCATTGGAAGATGGTAAGAGTTGGCAAAATTCCTGGTTAGATGTAATGGAAAGAAATTTAGAGCAGCTATCATTATCATCCAGAGTTCCAGATTGCAAAACACATGGAAAGGCATATATCTTGTCATGGCAATTTAGATTCCTCGTTAGGTTGGTTGGCTCTGTTGTCCGGACCAGATTGATGTCAACAACACAGGGTTCAATTCCTGTTCTGGTTGGGTGAATTTTGGGCCCATCTTTTTCTCATTCATTTGTGGGAAATGGGCATTGCTGGCTGGCCAGCACTTAATGCCCATCTCTAGGTGTCATTATTCAAAGGGCAGTTGAATGTCAACCATATTGCTGTAACTCTGAAGTCACGCGTAGGCCAAACTATGTAAAGGTGACAGATTTCCTTCACTAAAGGACATTGGTGAATCAGATGTGCTTTTTTTCCTAAATGGTTTTTGGTTATTGATATATTCTTAATTACAATTTTTAATTGAATTCAAATTCCACCATCCGCTATGGCAGGATTCAAACCAGGTCCCAGATAGTGGCTAGGTTTCTGGATTAATAGTCTAGCAATTGTTTATTGATGTCTTTTCTTTTAATTCACAGATGATTCGGTCTGCCTTGTTGTCCAACAAGGGGCATAAAGTGGTGGGTTGTGCGAAGACTGCTCTTGGATGTTGTTTTGAGAGTTGCCTAGTGTTTCACTAAGCGTTGTTAGTGTACACTTAAACTGGACCATCTGATGGGCAATATGGCAGCTCAGTGACTATCACTGTTTACTGTGCAGATACATGGATTTGGGCCAGTGTCTGCCAGAGTTTGCACATTCTCCCCCATGTTTGCGTGGGTTTTCTCGGGTGCTCCGGTTTCCTCCCGCACCCCAAATGCATGCTCTTAGGCTGACTGGTGTTAACAAACTGTCCCTAAATTAGTCTTCCCTCAATCTTCCCCAGTAGGCATAGACAAATGATATAGATAGAAGAGGGACTCACAATGTTAAAATGGTGGTGTGGGCTCGTTGGGCTGAAGGGCCTGTTTCCTGTGCTCTGTTGTTCTTTGTTCTATAATACCACTAGGACATCTCCTTGCCCTACCCTGGCGGAAGTGTTTCAGAATTGCCTTCAGGCAGAAAACAAGGAGAAGAATCAAATGATTCAATCAGCCTTAATCAATTCCAAAAAGTGTTTTTCAGGAGGTAGGAGCAGGAGCAGGCTAATCCATACCTTGCATCTCTTCTGCTGTCCAGTTAGATCATGTCTGATTTGTGCCTCAATTCTATTTACACGTCTTAATTTCATTTCACTTGATACCACTATCAGTGATGCAGTGATTAGCACTGATGCTTTAGAGAACCAAGGACCTGGGTTTGATTCCTTTGCTTGGGTTACTGTCTGTGTGATGTTTGCATGTCCTCCCTGTGTTTATATGAATTTCCTTTGGGTATTCCAGTTTACTCCCACAGTCTGAAAGATGCACTTGTTAAGGACATTGAGCCAAAAAGGCGCTGGAATATGGCGACTTGGAGAATTACACAGTAACTTCATTGCAGTGTTAATGCAAACATTACTTGTGACTAATAAATAAATAAATTTTTAACTTTACCTAAGAAAACTTTTGGCTTCTGTCTTGGAACCTACTTTGTTCAAATATCTGCAAGCTTTCCAGGGGGAAAAGATTCCAGATCTCTTCAGGATTTAGTGTGTGAAGTAACACTTCCTGATCAGCCTCCTAAATTGCCAATCTCAAATTTGAAAATTTATTGCTCTTGATCACTCATCAGAGGAAATAGTTTTTGCTGTATCGAATCAGAGATGATGGGTGGGATATTCTGGCCGCACTTGCCCCAAGACCAGAAAATCTCACGCGAGGTCAGCGGACCTTTGTACGATCGATGTCCTGCTTACTACAATTCCCACGGTGGGTGGGATGGGAAATTCTGCCTGACAACTTTTGGGTGAGACCTGCTTAAATCCTTGTTCAATTTGTCCTCCCAGGTAGAAATAGATATTTCCATAATAGACTAGGCAAACTTTACCTTTTATGCTGGCTAACAATTAGCCCTCAATTAATGCCACTGAAATAAGTTATATCATTGTCATAATAGGTCTTGTTTTGTACAAATTGGTGCAGTATTTTCTGCTGTGCAGTAAAACTGAATATGCAACAAAAGTAAGTCACTGACTGCACGATGGTTTCAATTGTCCTGAGATAACGAATGTTGCTAGCCTTTCTTTCTTCGAAAAAAGGGCACAAGGACCTATTTAAATGCCAACAAGACTAATAGTGTTTCTAGGTGCCCCAAAAGAAGGGGAGCCATCTTTAACATCAGTTTTCACTGTGGAATTTAAAACCTATTTTCTTCTTAGTATGGTTCAGTTTTTATTCTTCAGATCATGAACTGACAGAGAAGTCAAATGAAAGGAGTTAGAGCTCCAAAGCACTCAGAGAAATGGTAGAAAATATGAAAAAAGAAGCAGTTTCTGCTTTCAACATTGCTAACTCCCAAGAAATCAAACAAGAGAGGCAAATGCAAGGGATGACTCAAAGAATGAAACAGTACAGAAAGCAACTATTCTGTTCATCATGCCTGTGTTATGTCCAAGACTAATTTTATCAAAGTTTTGAGATGGCTCAAGATTCAATTCACCCGATTCACTAGACCAGAAGTTTGGCCAGGTCCCGAAGTCAATCACTGAGATTCTCTCGTCTCATCCACAGCAGGATCCACTGCAAGTGAGAACTGAAAATTAGGTGTTCTTATAAGTAAAAGGTGCGTAAATGTATCCTGACTATCATTGACCAGTTGGCAGTAATTTTATTTTAACTCAGGCGTGTCATGCGGTGAGTAGGTAATGGGGACAAGAGTCAAATGAAGGTCCAACACAACTACATTGACCACTTTATAAAGGAGAAACAATATTCAATCTCTTCACAAAACTCTTCAGGAAAAAAAGTCTTAAATTTCTGTGTAAACTGTCTCACATATACTCCAGCTATCTAATTCTGACATGCGCTTCCAAAGATTTGCTATTTCCTATCCACAGGTCCCTCTCACAATATTTGAACTGTTTATCTGAAAAGACTAGTCATACTCATTCAATGAAGCTGGGATAGACTGCTCCTCAGTTTTGGAGCATTGGCTGATGTTTTAGGATTGACAGTCATCGATTTGGGCTTCCCCTCTCATCCAGGGCTGGTTTTAGTCTTTGGGTCATCTCACAAGGGTGTTGTTCTGGATCAACTCAATCTGATCATGATCGACACAAGATACAAGAAGCTGAAGATGTTTTGCTGATCTCCCTAGAGATCTCTGTTGAAGGAGGAATAAAAATCAGTGAAAGTTGGGGTGCCAGGTTGCCTCTTTTATCCCCCTCTTTGAGTCCCCTTGAAGATTCTGTGTCCATTACTAGCATTGGGCAGGACAAGAAGATCCAATAAGGTGATTACTCTCCATATTTGAAGCATGTAGAACATGGTTTTAAACTTCCACCTGTCAAGTGCTGTCTATTATGCCCCCGGCTTCTGACTGAGCTGGGTGCCATCAAGTATGCACATCATTTTTTTAACAAAGCAGATTCACTGGAGGTGTAAACAATTGTTTGTTGTGAAACAAAATGGCCTTTGGCTCCTTGCCAAGCTGTTCAAGGACTGTCTGGTTTTGACAGGACGTTGATTGTCTAAGGCTTGATTGCATGAAAACCATCTGTTTCAGCACTGCAGTTTGCAAATTGCAGAGTCTAGCTAGGTTTAAACATTTGCAGGTCTTACGAAGAGAGGTTGAGGGATTTGAGGTTATTTTCGTTAGAAAGGAGGCGGCTAAGAGGGGACCTAATCGAAACATATAAGATGATTAGAGGTTTAGATAGGGTGGACAGTGATAGCCTTTTTCCTAGGATGGAGAAAGCTAGCACGAGGGGACACAGCTTTAAATTAAGGGGTGATAGTTATAGGACGGATATCAGAGGTAGGTTCTTTACCCAAAGGGTGGTTCGGGAGTGGAATGCCCTGCCTGCAGCAGTTGTAGATGCGCCAAGTTTGGTGGCGTTTAAGAGGTTAGTTGATAAGTATATGGAAGAGAAGGGAATGGTTTAGTTTGGAGGGGCATTGCTTTTTATATTGGTCGGCGCAACATCGAAGGCCGAAGGGCCTGTTCTGTGCTGTAGTGTTCTATATTCTATATTCTATATTTTGAGTTTGTACCCATCCTCATAAAAAAAGGTCAATATTTCTGTAACAATGCTGGAGGTCATGGGTCACCTGACCGCGGTGTTTTAGCCAAAATTCTATTCATTCTTAGCCAGGATGGAGAATTTTGGCCGATATTTGGGGACCTGATCGAAACATATAAGATGATTAGAGGTTTAGATAGGGTGGACAGTGATAGCCTTTTTCCTAGGATGGAAAAAGCTAGCACGAGGGGACACAGCTTTAAATTAAGGGGTGATAGTTATAGGACGGATATCAGAGGCAGGTTCTTTACCCAAAGGGTGGTTCGGGAGTGGAATGCCCTGCCTGCAGCAGTTGTAGATGCGCCAAGTTTGGTGGCGTTTAAGAGGTTAGTTGATAAGTATATGGAAGAGAAGGGAATGGTTTAGTTTGGAGGGGCATTGCTTTTTATATTGGTCGGCGCAACATCGAAGGCCGAAGGGCCTGTTCTGTGCTGTAATGTTCTATGTTCTATGTTCTATGTTCTATTACAAGATTACACTGATTAAGCTAGTTTTGTCAGGTTCTTCTTATTTTCTTAATGTACAGAGGCACCTCTAGGCAGATTTTAAAACTAATTTCATGCCAGAAAGTAGTTAATATACTAAGATGCTGACCAGTTTACATCAATGAAATGATTAAATGACTCAGTATAGATTTTCGAATTCACTTACAGTGATTTGAAATCAGATTACTCACAGGAGGAGGAACTAAACACCCTTATTAAAAATGCCAATTCTCGGTGAGAAATCCATTTGCAGCTTTATTAATAAATCAACACCATGTTACCACCAATAAATATATGGAGGAGTACTTTTCAATAGAAAGGGATGAAAAAAAAGCAATTACATTCTTTGAGGCTGTCACATTGCACTGGTTCCTGAAAGATTTTATGGTTGAAATTATGCAAGTGAGTTTTAGCAGAATCCTGGAGCATAACCTAAGAAGAGCAATTTCAAGCCAATTTCCAGATTGCATCCAGAGCGGAAACGACATGCATCCGTTTTCTAAGTGAGTATTCCTGCGTCAATTATACACCACCCAGTGACTTGGCCAAGTATTTTCCGTTAACTGGAATTGAGCTTGAATAACAAGGTCTCGGATTTTGGATTGTTTTTAGAATGGGAATCTAGCAAACTACCCTGAGAAGTGTCGGGCATCGAGTGTCTCATGTTTAAGCAGTTAATTCCAATTTTTGTTCCATTACTGTGTGTACTCAAAAAGCAGAAATAGAGTTATAGCCTTGGGTAGAAAAAAACACATCAGTTCACTTTTTGCATTAGTTATATATTTTGCCTTGGGGCTGCTGTGCTCGCATCACTGGGTGCTTTGATGTAGTTCCCAATTAAGCTGCACAGCACAAAATGGGGATTGAAGGCTGTCCATCAAGAGCTCTAAGTCATGTCTGTTGCACAAGTAGAAAGGCTGTTTTGCTAGTTTTTTTTATGGGTTATTCAGCGGGTCAGGAAAGCTGAGCATTTTGAAAAATGAAATAATTGCATTTATATGGCCTTTCATGACTTCAGAATGTCGCAAAAACACCTTAGGCCCAATTAAGCTCTTCCGAAGTATGGTCATTACTTCAAAGTTCATGTTTTAATGTCACAAGTAGGCTTACATTAGCACTGTAATGAAGTTACTGTGAAAATCCCCTAGTCGCCCACATTCCGGTGCCTGTTCAAGGAAGGAGAATTTAGCATGGCCGATGCTCCTAACCAGCATGTCTTTCAGATTGTGAGAGGTAACCAGAGTAGGCAAAGGAAGGCCATGCAGACGCAGGAGAATGTGCAAACTCCATATAGATATTGACCCAAGCTGGGAATCGAATCCAGGTCCCTGGTGTAACAGCAGAAATGATGTGGAGGTGCCAGTAATGAACTGGGGTCCCCTTTTTCATGTGAATGACGAAGAAGAAGTGACACTCCGAAATCTTGTGCGACCAAATAAACCTATTCAACTATTGTTATGAGACTTCTTACTTTAAAAGCAGCAGACCATTTGCACACAGCAAAGATCTCTTAAATAACAAAGGGGTAATGGCTTTTGTGATGAGGGATGATGGATATACATTGGATAGCATTGATTGCATGTCTCAGTCATTTTAATGAATTCCTAGCTCAAACTTAATACGCTGAGTCTGATCAAGTGATTTGGCTCCTACTCAAGTAACATCTTGATTTATAAATCCTCGTCCTTGTTTTCCAATCCCCACCCTGAGTTCATTGTCTTAATCCCACCATGAGCTCTCTGTCCTTGCAATTGCCTTCAGCTCCATTGCCTGTCCACCTCTGCCTACCCTCATCCCCTCAAACACCCCATACCTTTCCTATCCACTGCCCACCAAATTCTGGCCTCTTGGTCATACTCGCTTTCTTATTTCCCTCCTTTAAGAACTCCTTATAACAAATCTATTTGACTAAATGTTTGATCATTTGAATTCTCTGACTTGATGCCATTCACTAATTTTTAATGTTCCTATGAAGAGCCTTGGGATGGTATGTTATTTTAAAGATGCTATATTGATATAAGTTGGTGTTATCCACAGTGTAGGTATGTTTGCCATCCATAGGATCAAAGAATCCAATTCAGGATCATGGGTGGACTGGAGGGTACTCCCTTCTAATTAGAATGTGGAGCTGCTTGTAGTCTAGGGTTAAGTGAAAGATTGAGTGCTTCCCTTTAATGGGCATTTCTCCCAAGTTTTAAACTTTTAAACTAAAAGAGGAACACTTCCACAGTCAGACCACTACTGTAAAGAGGAACAGCCTTTGCCAGATCTCAAAGTCTGCCTGGAGCACTCTCCCCCCAGTCTGCCAGTAAGACACTACCTATGGGCAGCTGGAACATTCCTTGAAGCCTAAAGCTGACAGGAAACTAACAGGAAACTTCTAGTTAGCCTTTGACAGCAGGCATTGATTCTCCTTTAAAGACCCCTTCCCTCACAACCTGCCTCTAGCAAAATGGCACTCCAACCAGCAGCGCAAAATTCCCACCCCCCACTTCGCATTCTTGTGCAAACACATTAGTCAGGGCCTAAAAATCTTGCTCATCATTTCAACCCTAATAAAACACACTACATGATCCTTTTGTGGATTTTTTTTGCATTTTTTGGTCCCATTTCCATTGTTTGAACTGGATCCATGCCCAAGAGAGCTCGTGCTGATCAGAATGTAGGTGAGGAAGAGCAACTGGGGGCACCACTCACTGAATGAAGTTTTCATAATTCAATTCATGAGGGGGGACTGTAGGAGTGAATGCCAAACTGAATCTTCTGAGGCCATGTAGAACTTTAACAAAAATAGCTTTATTCAACATGCATGAGGGTGAGTAGAATTTGTACAGCTTACTTCCGAGCTATTCTGCTGAGCAGTGGCTTTTACAGATTCTTATACCCCTTTTCTTACATTACAAATTACATCAGGTCATGATATTGCTACTTTGAATTTTGATTACATTATATGGTTTCATTGTCTTGTATGCTTTAGTTTTTCTGGATATCTCCTGTCTACTTGTTTACAAATCAAAGTGTTGTGTTTGTCAGACTGATTTTGATGGGGTGTTCATTGTTCCATTTCCTGAATATTTGAGTATGTTTTCAGAGGCACCGTTGTTCCTCCAGACTTTCTGGAGTCTTGATAATTGATATCAATTCTCGTATGTTTGTTGCAATCTTAGAGTGATACCATCTAGGTCTGACTGTTTATTGCTGCCTGAGATATAGTTGCTTGCATTTTATCCTGTCTGCCTGCAGTGAGTGTGAATGCTACAGTCGGTCTGTATAACCATTTCCATACATTCCTCTCTTGCTGCAGGTCACACTGTCTGGGTTTTGCCCTACTGTAGGGACTGATTCCTGCTGGACAGATCATAAACTTATTTTATTAATGAAGAGCATCCACCTAGCACCAAGAGAAAGATGATAAATTCCTCAGCCCTAGAACAGCATGAAGAAGAAAAGGATTCTATTGCAGCTCACAACACATCAGGAAAACCCTCACTCACCCAATTCAATTCCAGAGCAGGACAATAACAAAAAGTACTGTCTAAACCATTGGGTACGAACATGGTCATCACCAGGACTTGTTTGATTAAAAACAATGCTGAATTATGCAACTTCTTAGAAGAGGAATGAGTATTCTTCTTTAACTGGCCTAATAACCCAAGATCACAAATCAAGAAGGCACTGTTCCAATGGCTCAAGGCTGATGCCGAAGAAAAATTCAGAAGATTGAGAATATATAGCAGAAAGAGAAAGACTGAGAGAATCAACAATGCGCTGACCATCATGAGATGCAAAACTTTTCTGAATTACCAGGGTCAACATCAAATGAGTCAAATCCTCTTCACTTACAAGAGTATGTTCTCTCTCTTATGGTTGGCAATACCCATCCTTCAATGCTGGAAAGAACATGTTCAACAGCTCATTAACTATAAACCTAGATTGATATTCAGTAGACCTATGATGGACAACTGAGGTTACTGAGTGGACTGCATGAGTGGGACTTCTTCATCTCAGCGGGCTACAAGAGTGAATTTGGATATTTGCTCCAATCATGACAATATGAAGAAGATTCAATCCATTTAATACTTGCTGAATATTTCTTAATCATTCATATATTAATAGAAATGTCATCAACCTCAAATAGTAAATGTACAATAAATACATACAATTTGATTGGATGCAAAGGAATTACAGGGGTCTCATAGTTAATATCACATACAACCAGTATATGCCACATTTCATGGGCCTTGTTTTAGGTACACATTAATCATACGAGTTAGGAAAAGGCTATGCAGATGGGAACTAGTGGAATCAGGAAACTTGCACATGGGCAATGATCACCAAAATGTCTCGCGGCCACACTCAGAAGACCGATGGACTAAATGGGTTGCAGGCAGTCCACCATTGCTTCAGGCTATCCCCCGGTAGTCTGAACTAGAATCTATGAAGGAACCACCATGGGTGGGAATGTGGCCAGAAGCAAACAAATGCATAGAGAACAAGAAGAAAGACAACAAAATCTAAAGTCCCAATTTTGTTCCAGCTGCTGTTTCAAAACGGGGTGGGGGGGGGGGGGGGGGGGGGTGGCAGCTTTTGCTCACATCAAGACCTCATATAGTCACCCTTTGGGGTTGATGGGTAAAGGAATTCCCCACCAACCTCAGGAATAACATCATTGTAGCTATCTTCAAGAAGGGAGAAAAATTATACTGTGGAAACTACTAAATTATTTCCCTCTTATCCATAGCAAGGACAATCCTGATACATATTCTTGATCTTGAATCACTTCATTCCTGTGGCTGAGGAAACCTTCCCAGAGACACAAGGTGGCTTTAGATCTTCCAGAGGGACCTTTGACATCGGACACGTTTTTCCAACTTTGCGCTCTCCAAAACCGGAAAAACCCATACAAGGTCAATGGGCTTTTCCATGGGTCGCTTCTCTCCCGTTCCCATGATGGACAGGGCGGTAAAATTTGCCCCATTGTCTTTGGTCTAAAATTCAAGGGGAGGGCAAAGAAAACACTCCAAAGTTATCCTTTAGCATTGCAGCACTGATATTGGTTGGCATTTTTCTGGCCCTCCTACGACATGGTTCCTGATAGTAGACATGGTTCTCCATTAGCTGCCAATGGACCTTGTCTTCAATGTCTTCTAGCCAAAGGCAGAGCAGAGGTTGCAGAGTAAGGAAAAGAAAGGAAATCCTGCACTTCAGATTCCACTACTTTTTGTGACATCTTGTCCCATGTACCTAAGATGTTTGTTGCCTTTTGGATGAGTTAAGGCTCATGCCACCTCAGGTGGTTGTTAAAGGTTCCATGTCACCATCTTTCCTTCTCTTATTTCTTATCACAGTCCATCGCTGGGTTAGGAAGAAATCTGTAATGATTGACTTCGTCTCTTTGCTGTTTTATGCTTTTGATACTTTGAAGTATGGTCGATGATGAATGGCAGCAGTGAATGAGATGGAGACTTATTTTCACACAAGTAGAAGATTTATTCACAGACTGCACATACATAATTAAACACTTGCAAAGAAACATTCATAAGATTAAGCTTGACAGTTAAAAAAGAATTAACATGTTCATCTGAGACCCTAGTTCCTTCTATTTTAAATGAAGCTTAACTTGGATAAAATAAACCCAAAGGTGTAAATTCTGGCCCTTATATTAAACTCTGCCTTTAAGGAAGAGGGAGAGTGACAGTTGCCTGCAAGTATTTGAAATAGTAAGCATAATTTAATGACTGCTGTTTCTTTGAAAGTCTCCTGCATTATGGAGAATGGGACTGACTGAAGGAGAGAAAGAGAGAGAGAGAGAAAGAGAGACAAACATGGGGGGCGGGGTGGGTGCGGGAAGGTGGGGAACTAAGCCCTGCTGAACAAAACAAAAATCTTTTTGTGTATGTGATTTTCTTTAATTGGAAATTTACTTACCCTCCTGTTTTTCAATAAACATTAAAATTACAAACTAATTGCGTACACTAATAACTCAAGTTAGCATCTGATAGATTGAGAGATCATCACTTCAGGATCAGGATATTTAAGCTGTGCAGGTTGGAAGTTAATTTAGGAATTGGAAGCAGGCAGATCACAAATGATCATGAGGGTGGCTCAAGGCAGGTTTGGAGTCAGTACACAGCAAATAACTTTAATATCTCCTGCCTTGTTGGAAATTAATTGAATTGGATTCAACATAGTTTAATGTAACATCTGAATTCACTCACTTTCAAGGAGGGGGAGTTTACTCAGGCAGGGGGAGGTAGGGCTGGGTGTGTGCAAGAGATAAATTCCCCAAAAGTGACATCAGGCTCAGATCCCAATCTTATCCTTCCCTCTTCTGTTTTTGTTCCCAAGGCCAGTTCCCTCGCCAGTGAGCAACTCCCTTGTGTTTGAAGGGAAACCAACTGAAATAATCGAAAAGGCTATGAATAGCTTTTTTATCCCTGCACACTGACGTTGCCAGTCAGTGTATGGATTCAGCATTATTTCCACATGTTAAAGAACAAAGAACAAGAAAAGTACAGCATAGAGATGGGTCCGTTGGCTGTCCAAGTCTGTGCTGATCATGGTGCCCTAATTAAACAAAAAAAAATTCTGTCTTTACTTGGTCTGTATTCCTCTATTCCTTCCCTATTTGTGTATCCATCCAGATGCCTCTTCAATGTTGTTATTGTGCCTGCTCTCATCATCTCCTCTGGCAGCACTTTCTAGGCACCTAACACTCTCCATAAACATTCCCCCTTTCACCTTGAACCTGTGCCCCCTTGTAATTGCCACTTCCACCCAGGAAAAAAAACCTTTGTCTATCCACCCTGTCTATGCCTCTCATAAATTTGCAGACCTCTATCATGTCTCCCTGCTTCCTCCATCTTTCTGGTGAAAATAATCCTAGTTTATTCAACTTCTCCTTATAGCCAATGCCTTCATGGCCAGGCAACATCCTGGGTAACATTCTTTGCACTCTTTCCAAAGCTTCCAAGTCCTTTTGGTAACGTAGTGAATAGAACTGCATACAATACTCCTTTAAATGCAGTCTAATCAAGATTTTATTTTGCTGCAACATGATTTCCCAACTCTTGTACTCAATGCCCCAGCTGATGAAGGCAAGCATATCATGATCTTTCTTAATTATCTTGGCCACTTTTAGGCAACTGTGGACCTGCACATCCAGATCCCTCTGTATGTTAATGTTCCTAAGGGCTCTGCCATTTACAGTATAATTCACACCTAAATTTGATTCTCCAAAATGCAAATCTTTGCATTGAACTCCATCTACCATTTCTATGCCCAAGTTTTCAAACTATCTATATCCTATTGTATCCTCCAACAGCTCCTGGCACTATCAGCAACACCCATCAATCTTCATGTCATTGCAAGCTTACTAATCAGACCACCCACATTTTCCTCCAGATTATGTATATATACTATAACCAACAAAGGCCCCAGCACTGATCCTTGTAGAACACCACTAGCTACAGATCTCCATTCTGAAAAACACTCTTCTACCGATACTCTTTGTCCTCTATAACTAAGCCAGTTCTGTATCTTTCTGGCTAGCCCACCCCAAGTCTCATTTGATTTTAGTTTTTGTGCCAGTCTGCCATGTGGGATCTTGGCAAATGACTTACTAAAGTCCATATAAACTATATCCCAAACCCTTCCCTCATCAATTATCTTTGCCACCTCTTCAAAAAACTCATTCAAGTTGGTGAGACATGATCTTCCCCACACAAAACCATGCTGCCTGGCACTAACTAGTCCATTTTTATTCAAATGTGCACACATCTTCTTCCTCAGTAACTTCTCCAAAAGCTTCTCTACCACAAATGTCAAGCTCACTGGCCTATTTCCTGGATTATCCCTGCTCCCGTTCTTAAACAAGGAAGCAACATTGACTATTCTCCAGTTTTCTGGAACCTTACCTGTGGTTTGGAGAGAAAGGAATGTGGGTGACAGCAAGGTGACAGCAAGAGTTGGTGACGGCTGTTTGCTGGGAGGTCCAAAAAGCCTTGTCAAGCTTCATGAGGCCATTCAATCTTTCAAGGATTAGATCCGGATCTTCTGATGCTTACCACCTCCACTAGTTATATCCATGCCTGCTTGGTCAGCCCAGCTGGTCTCCTCTTGTCCTCAAAGCAGGGAACTTCTTTCTTCCATTGTACTGGTCTCCAGAAATGGGACTGAGACCCAGAGAAAGAACTCAAACTCCATGCTTCAGCAATTTTCTCTTTTCCATTGGTATCTTAATTGCTTCACCCAGTTCTAGCAATGCGAGATTTGCTGCTGTCTCTTTTTATTGACATCCTTCACTGCATGTTCGGACATGTCACCCCCACATCCTTCCTGATCACACAAGAAACCCAGAGATGGGATGATAATGCCATGGTTTTGGGAAAAGGCAGTAAGAATTCCCATAAAGTTAAAGTTCAACAGGTTTAATTGGTAGTAAATTCCACTAGCTTTTGACACTTTTCCTCTTTGTCAGGTAAGTGGGGAGACTCACAAACAGAGCACATAAAGGCACACACTCAGTTTATAGAATACTGATTAGAATGTGAGTCTTTACAGCTATTCCAGTCTTATAGATGCAGACAATGTGAATGGGGATAGCATTAAGCATAGTTAAAGAGATATGGATTGTCTCCAAACAGGACAATAAGTGAGATGTTGCAAGTCCAGGTAAGTCATTGGTGATCCAGCAGGGATTAGGAATGGGCAATAAATGATGATGTACGGATGCCGGCGTTGGATTGGGGTGGTAAGAACTCAGTAAGAATTTAGCAACACCAATTTATAATCCAACCGATTTATTTGATAGTAAAAAAGCGAGCTTTCGACTCCTGTGTCTTCTTCAGGCAAATGCAGTGTTCTAGAACATAGAACATAGAACATTACAGCACAGAACAGGCCCTTCGGCCTTCGATGTTGCGCCGACCAATATAAAAAGCAATGCCCCTCCAAACTAAACCATTCCCTTCTCTTCCATATACTTATCAACTAACCTCTTAAACGCCACCAAACTTGGCGCATCTACAACTGCTGCAGGCAGGGCATTCCACTCCCGAACCACCCTTTGGGTAAAGAACCTACCTCTGATATCCGTCCTATAACTATCACCCCTTAATTTAAAGCTGTGTCCCCTCGTGCTAGCTTTCTCCATCCTAGGAAAAAGGCTATCACTGTCCACCCTATCTAAACCTCTAATCATCTTATATGTTTCCATTAGGTCCCCTCTTAGCCGCCTCCTTTCTAACGAAAACAACCTCAAATCCCTCAGCCTCTCCTCATAAGACCTGCCCTCCATACCAGGCAACATCCTGGTAAACCTCCTCTGTACCCTCTCCAATGCCTCCACATCTTTCTTATAATGTGGGGACCAGAACTGCACACAATACTCCAAGTGCGGCCGCACTAGAGTTTTGTACAGTTGCAACATGACGTTGCGGCTCCGAAATTCAATCCCCCTACCAATAAAAGCTAAGACTCCATATGCCTTCTTAACAACCTTATCGACTTGACTGCCTACTTTCAGGGATCTATGCACATACACACCAAGATCCCTCTGTTCATCTAGACTGCTAAGAATCCTATCATTTGCCCTATACTCTACACATTTATTATTTCTGCCATAGTGTATTACCTCACACTTTTCCACATTAAACTCCATTTGCCACCGCTTGGCCCAGCTCTGCAACTTGTCCAAGTCCCTCTGCAAACTATAACACCCCTCTTCACTGTCTACCACTCCACCGACTTTAGTGTCATCTGCAAATTTACTAATCCATCCTTCAATACCCTCATCCAGATCATTTATAAAAATTACAAACAGCAGGGGCCCCAAAACAGACCCCTGAGGTACACCACTTGTCACCGAACTCCAAGATGAATATCTCCCATCAACCACCACCCTCTGTCTTCTATCTGCTAGCCAATTCCTAACCCAATTAGCTAAATCACCCTCTATCCCATACATCTGCATTTTCTGCAGAAGTCTTCCATGGGCCACCTTATCAAACGCCTTACTAAAGTCCATATATACCACATCAACCGCCTTAACCCCATCCACCTCTTTGGTCACTTTTTCAAAAAACTCAATAAGGTTAGTAAGGCACGACCTACCCTTCACAAAACCATGCTGACTATCCCCAATCAATTCATTTCTCTCTAAATAACTATAAATCCTATCCCTAATAATTCTCTCCAATACTTTGCCCACAACAGAAGTAAGACTCACTGGCCTATAATTCCCTGGAAGGTCTCTCTTCCCCTTCTTGAACAATGGGACCACATTCGCTATCCTCCAGTCCTCCGGAACCACACCCGTAACCAACGACGACCTGAAGATCAGAGCCAGAGGCTCTGCATCTCCTCTCTTGCCTCCCAGAGAATCCTAGGGTAAATCCCGTCCGGCCCAGGGGACTTATCCAACTTCAAACCCTCGAGAATATCTAGCACATCCTCCCTTTCTACTTTGATACCTTCCAGTTTGCTACCCTCTACCTCAGTGTTCTCCATAACTACATTTACATTTACTACATTCTGGTCTGCAATAGCACACATCAGCACAGACAGTCAGAGATTGCTGATTAGAATGCGAATCCTTACATCTAACCTGCTATTGAAGTGTTAAAGTGGCGAACAATGTGTGTGAAGGGAATCCTGAGCATTGTTGGAGAATTGTGTGTTTTCTCCAGACAGCACAGTAAGTGAGGTTTTTTGCTAACCCAGGCAAGTTACGGGGGTTACAGATAGTGTGTCATGAAGCCAAGATCCCTGTTAAGACCGTCCTCATGTGTGCGGAGCTTGGCCAACAGTCTCTGCTCAGCGACTCTGCGCTGTCGTGTATCATGAAAGCCCCCTTGAAGAACATTTACCCGCAGGTCGGAGGCCAATGCCCATGACTGCTGAAGTGTTCGCCCACAGGAAGGGAACTGTTTTGCCTGGTGATTGCTGAGCGATGCTCATTCATCTGCTGTCGTAGTGTCTGCATGGTCTCCCCAATATACCATGCTTCGGGACATCCTTTCTTGCAACGTATTAGGTAGACAACGTTGGCCGAGTTGCAAGAGTATGTACCGTGTACCTGGTGAATGGTATCCTCACGTTTGATGATGTCGTCCATGTCTATGATCCGGCATGTCTTGCAGAGGTTGCTGTGGCAGGGTTGTGTGGTATTGTGGTCACTGTTCTCCTGAAGGTTGGGTAGTTTGCTGCGAACAATGATCTGTTTGAGGTTGTGCGGTTGTCTGAAAGCAAGAAGTGGGGGGGTGGGATGGCCCTAGCGAGATGTTCATCGTCATCAATGATATGTTGAAGATTCCGGAGAAGATGTCGTAGCTTCTCCGCTCCGGGGAAGTACTGGACAACAAAGGGTACTCTGTCCACCGTGTCCCGTGTTCGTCTTCTGAGGAGGTCAGTGCGGTTTATCGTTGTGGCACGTCGGAACTGTCGATCGATGAGTCGAGCGCCATATCCTGTTCTCACGAGGGCATCCTTCAGCGTCTGGAGGTGTCTGTCACGATCCTCCTCATCTGAGCAAATTCTGTGTATACGGAGGGCTTGTCCATAGGGAATGGCTTCTTTAACGTGTCTAGGGTGGAAGCTGGAGAAGTGGAGCATTGTGAGGTTGTCTGTCGGTTTGCGGTACAGTGAGGTGCTGAGGTGACCGTCCTTGATGGAGATGCGTGTGTCCAAGAATGCAACTGATTCTGGAGAATAGTCCATGGTGAGTCTGATGGTGGGATGGAACTTGTTGATATCATCATACAGTTGTTTCAATGATTGTTCACCATGAGTCCAAAGGAAAAAGATGTCATCAATGTATCTAGTATATAACCTTGGTTGGAGATCTCGTGTGGTGAAGGAGTCTTGTTGAACCTGTGCATGAAGATGTTGGCATACTGAGGTGCGAATTTGGTCCCCATGGCTGTTCCGTGTGTCTGGATGAAAAGCTGATTATTGAAGGTGAAGACATTGTGGTCCAAGATGAAGCGGATGAGTTGTAAAATTGCATCCGGAACAGACTCACCATGGACTATTCTCCAGAATCAGTTGCATTCTTGGACACACGCATCTCCATCAAGGACGGTCACCTCAGCACCTCACTGTACCGCAAAGCAACAGACAACCTCACAATGCTCCACTTCTCCAGCTTCCACCCTAGACACGTTAAAGAAGCCATTCCCTATGGACAAGCCCTCCGTATACACAGAATTTGCTCAGATGAGGAGGATCGTGACAGACACCTCCAGACGCTGAAGGATGCCCTCGTGAGAACAGGATATGGCGCTCGACTCATCGATCGACAGTTCCGACGTGCCACAACGATAAACCGCACTGACCTCCTCAGAAGACGAACACGGGACACGGTGGACAGAGTACCCTTTGTTGTCCAGTACTTCCCCGGAGCGGAGAAGCTACGACATCTTCTCCGGAGTCTTCAACATATCATTGATGACGATGAACATCTCGCTAGGGCCATCCCCACCCCCCCACTTCTTGCTTTCAGACAACCGCACAACCTCAAACAGATCATTGTTCGCAGCAAACTACCCAACCTTCAGGAGAACAGTGACCACAATACCACACAACCCTGCCACAGCAACCTCTGCAAGACATGCCGGATCATAGACATGGACGACATCATCAAACGTGAGGATACCATTCACCAGGTACACGGTACATACACTTGCAACTCGGCCAACGTTGTCTACCTAATACGTTGCAAGAAAGGATGTCCCGAAGCATGGTATATTGGGGAGACCATGCAGACACTACGACAGCGGATGAATGAGCATCGCTCAACAATCACCAGGCAAAACAGTTCCCTTCCTGTGGGCGAACACTTCAGCAGTCATGGGCATTCGGCCTCCGACCTGCGGGTAAATGTTCTTCAAGGGGGCTTTCATGATACACGACAGCGCAGAGTCGCTGAGCAGAGACTGATAGCCAAGCTCCGCACACATGAGGACGGTCTTAACAGGGATCTTGGCTTCATGACACACTATCTGTAACCCCCGTAACTTGCCTGGGTTAGCAAAAAACCTCACTTACTGTGCTGTCTGGAGAAAACGCACAATTCTCCAACAATGCTCAGGATTCCCTTCACACACATTGTTCGCCACTTTAACACTTCAATAGCAGGTTAGATGTAAGGATTCGCATTCTAATCAGCAATCTCTGACTGTCTGTGCTGATGTGTGCTATTACAGACCAGAACACTTCATTTGCCTGAAGAAGACACAGGAGTCGAAAGCTCGCTTTTTTGCTATCAAATAAATCGGTTGGATTATAAATTGGTGTTGCTAAATTCTTACTCAATAAATGATGGCCAAGCCAGTGCCTTCCATTGATGAATAAGTAAGGGAAGAGTTTGGACTCATTAGATCATTTTAGGCATGTTTAAAGGATGCTTATTTGTTTTAACCTCTGATGAATATTTGGCCCCTATTTACCCTTTTGGCACTTTCCAAGAGGCCAGTCAAAAGAAGGTAAAACATGGTCCAATGGAAATCTGTAAGAATATTGGCTTTCCATATAGCGGTGTTTTGGTGTCATTGTGGTTAGCACTGCTGCCTCACAGCAACAAGCATCAGAATTCTATTCCCAATTTGGTTCCCTGTCTGCACATTCTCCCTGTGTCTGCATGGGTTTTCTCCAGGTGCTCCGACTTTCCTCTCACAGCCTGAAAAATGTGTTGGTTAGACGCATTGGCCATGCTGAATTCTCCCTCAGTGTACCTGAACAGGTGCTGGAATGTAGCAATAAGGGAATTTTCACAGTAACTTCATTGCAACATTAATATTTGTGACACTAATAAATAAACTTAAAACTAGTGACTTGGACAATTACTCACATTTCTTTATTTAATAGTCACAAGAAAAGCTTACATTAGCACTGCAATGAAGTTACTGTGAAATTCCCTTCATCGCCACTCTACAACAAACTGTTCGGATCAGTGCACCTAATCAGTACGTCTTTTAGACTAGAGCACTTGCAGGAAAGCCACGCAGACATGGGAAAAATGTGCAGACTCTGCACAGACAGTGACCCATGACTGGATTGAACCTGGGCCTGAACACTGTGAAGCAACAGTACTAACCACTGAGCTGCCCGTCTTGTGCTCTATATTGCCTGGGATTTTGTTCTGCTGAATCAGTTGCCAGTGGCCCTCTGTGGGTGCTGTGACTTTTCTTCTCTGCGGCAGGCGATGATTTCCCCTGAAGAACCAAGATATCAGTGGCAGCGTACGTTGGCCCAGAAAAATGGGTTGAAATCATGACTGAGCCCAACTTTAGCTGACTTCTGTTCCCCGGTAAGATGATGTTAAGCTGAGTTGCCACGTACTCGGCAGAATGAGTCAGGCAGGAAAAGGCAGTCTGCTGCAGAGAGCTGCGGCACCGCAGAAGGCAGATGGTACATCATTTTCTCTCTTCTAAAGTAATTCATATTGCCTAATATCTATTGCTTTGTGCAGTACATTTCAACTGACAGCCAGTGATTTTTCTCCTGAAGCACCAGGCAGTAATTTTAGTTGAAGGTGGCACAATTGTTTGGTTGACAATAAAGGAAATCTGTGCAGTAAAATTGATTGGAACTTCCCTTTGTTCATGTTACCAGAAAGCTTCCAAGTTCAATTTTCTGTCTCTCGAGTTAACTGTGCCTGAGATGAAATGGTGGTAGTCTTTTGATGATAGCTACAGATATTTAAGTATGTCACACTATTTCTTCCAATAGGTTTCAAAAATGGGCCATGCACATTCGACATAACAAGGATCACGTCTGTCATACTGGCACCTAATTAAAAAGCCTTCATCCAGTGATCCTGTGGCATTGTGAGCAGCATCTCTGCTGATGCAGCCAGACATTCTGGATTCAAGTCCCACCCCAGGACTTGATAGCAAAGGGAAGTTCTTTGTGAATGTGCCCAACAGGCTGATGATCAAATCCTCCTAACACATGCCAATGACAGATAATAAAAGCAGGAGATCCAGCAGAGAAGAGAGCCATTCAGCCCATGCTGTTCATGCCGATGCAAAGATACCCAGGTGCCCTTTCTAATCCCATCTTCCTGCTCACATCCCATAACTCTACAGCTTACTTAAGGTGAAGATCCAGCTACTTTGTAAAAGAGTTCAGGGCCTTTGTCTCCACCATCAATTTGGGCAGCAAATTCCAAACATCCAACACTCCTTGCATAAAAGGATTTTTTCTCACATCCCCTCTAATCCTTCTGTCACTTTGCTTGAATCTATGACTGGTTTTTGAACTCCCTGCCAAAGGAAGCAAGTTTCTCCTGTTTACTTTATCTCTATCCCTCACAATTTTGTATACCTCAATCATGTCACCCCTTTAGCCCTCTCTGTTCCAAGGAAAACAATCCAACCTCTCCGATCTCTCCTTGAAGCTGCAATTCTCCAGCCCTGGCAACATTCTAGTAAATCTTCTCTGCACTCTCTCTTCAGGAATTATATCCTTCCTTTAATGTGGTGACCACAACTGCACACAATACACCAGTTGTGGCCTCAGTAGTGTCATATACATTTCATTATTCATTATAGCCATAATTTTGTATGCTATACCTCGCGTACTATTTCTAAAGGGCACTCTAATGTCAAGGTGAAATTGAAGACCCCCATCTCCCTACCCTCAGTGACATTTGGAACCCCACCCCACCCCTCATTGAAGGAACGTCTTCCTAAACCTTTCCCCAAAAATGATCACCAACATCTGGACATTTTGGTCCTTCAATTGAGTTCCCCTTCATGATTTCCTTCATGTCCCTCCCCCTTTCATGACCCTCTTGATGGCCATCCCCTTCTTCTGTCCCCACTTAGCTTTCATGAGTCCATTCATTCCCCACTTCCAATACGCCCCCCCTCCTATTCCATGACTCCCCCTTTATGATGCCCTTCACATGCTCCCCTTCATGTTCTTCACTTCATGATCTCATTCATGACCCCTTCATTCCCCACCGGCTCAGACCATGCTCTCCTCAAGGCCTACCTCCTTGGCACTGTCCCCAACACCCTGGCAGCGTCCACCAGGCAGTGTCAGAGTGCCAGTTGAGACTGTCCGGCTGGCACTGCCCTGCCATATTTTCATCCACCAGGGGCTGCAATGGCCTCCATCTCCACCTTCCCACCCCTGTTTTTCCACCACTCTGGCCCCCCCACCCCACGCTTAACTTTTCATGCCTTATCTCCAGTTGTGGAGTTCAGTAGTGATTTTTCCTGTGTTCCCTCTGAGCCTGAGTGTTGGAAAATTTCTGGAGAAGGGAAAATCCAGTCTTAGATGGATTCAACATATTTAAATCATATTTTAAACTTGCTATTCTGGTTCCTGCCCAGGGAAAGTGGGAACCACATTACATCTGAGAGTGGTGGCTGGGATGATTCCAGCAGGGTTTTGTTTCAGCACTGTATATGCTAAACACCTGGCCCACTGCCATTCGCCAGTCCCGCTCCCCTCTAACATGAACTGCACTGGGCACCATATAGCCTGGAAAATCACTACCCTGATATCATTTCTTGCAATTGAAATGTAAATGGGTAGACCTTAGTTCTACCTTGCCCCACTGCTTTAATCTATTCACTTATATGATGCTGATTCCTTTAAATACTTTCAACTATTCTGCTGATCAATTCTTCCCCAAATCAATTCAAGGCATGTTTCTGGAACACTGCATGTGCTGTTCACACGGGGGACAAAGAACAAACCTCAAAGACAATCCAAGGACAGTCTCAAAGCGCCTATGAAGGTCTGCTCGATAAACATCAACATATGGGAAGCAGATGCCCAATAGCGAGCAAAATGACAATCCGTCATCAAACCAGTGCTAAGACCTTCAATCAACAAGAGCAGTCACTAAAAGGGAATGGGTGAGAGAGGCAGAAAGAGAGGGCAGCAGTTTGAGCCAACAATCTGCCACCATTTCTAGAGACCGACAACTGATGTTCTCACTGTGGGAGAGCCTGTAAGGCTATTGCAGAACGCAGAAGTCATCTGTTAACTCACAGGCAACACTGACATCTCACTTAAACCCAGCAATTTGCAAGGTGGGATTATCCTCCATTGGCAAAAGGGATTGCTGATGATGGCATGTAAGGATGAATTCCTACAAGAGTGTTTGTGCTGCTCTTGGCAGGGACATGGGGAGCAGGGTATAACATTGAAGAAAAAAAAACAAGATACACACTAAATTGGGCAAGACAACACTGAAGTAAACAATAGTTAGAATCTATATAAATTACAGAATTTTACAGTTCAGGAGGAGGCCATTTGGCTCATCAAGTCTATTCTGGTTCTCTGATAGAGCATTCTACCTAATCCCACTTCCCTGCATTATCCCTGCAATCTTGTGCATTTTTTTTTTCAGATAGCAATCCCATTCCTTTTGAAAACTTCAGTTGAACTTACCTCCAGCTTATCAGAAAGATTGTTTCAGACTTCAGCTGTGCTCTGGGTGAAAAATGTTTTACTGCATCATTTTTATTCCTTTTGTCAATTATTTTGAATTGGTGCTCTTTCATTCTTGATGCTCTCTTAAGTGGGAACAGTCTATTTATCCTGCTCATATCCCTCAGGATCTTGAATATCTCTATCAAGTCTCCTTTACTTTCTCCAAGAATAACAGTCCCAATCTTTCTAATCTATCCTCATTGCTAAAGTTCTTTCTGGAACCTTTGTTCTGAATCTCCTCTGTACTCTCTCCAATACCTTCATATCCTTCCTCAAGTATGGTACCCAGAACTGCAGTACTCAGACAAGGCCTAACTAGTATCTTATACAAGTTCAAAATGGTCTCCTTATTCTTGTTTTCAATATCAAACAATATCTATTGACATAACTTAAGATACTATAATTTTTAACTACTATCTAAATATATCCTGCCAATGATTCATACACACTGAGGTCCCTCTGATCCCACACCTCCTGTAGAATTTTTCCCTTTATTTTATACTGTTTCTCTATATCCTTCCTGCCAAATGAATCACCTCACACTTCTCTATATTGAACTTTGTCTGCCACTTGTCTGCCCAGTCCACCAATATGTCTATGTCCTTTTGAAGTTCAAAACTATCCTCATCATAGCTGATATTTAAAATGTTGATAATATTTGTAAATTATGAAATCATGCGATGAACACCACAATCTGAGTTGGTCCTATTGCTAGACCCAATAAAATCCAGTACAAATCCAGTTCGTGAAGGGTAGGTCATGCCTTACTAACCTCATTGAGTTTTTTGAGAAAGTGACCAGAGAGGTGGATGGGGGTAAGGCGGTTGATGTAGTATATATGGACTTTAGTAAGGCGTTTGATAAGGTGGCCCATGGAAGACTTCTACAGAAAATGCAGATGTGTGGAATAGAGGGTGATTTAGCTAATTGGATTAGGAATTGGCTGGCAGATAGAAGACAGAGGGTGGTGGTTGATGGGAGATATTCATCGTGGAGTTCGGTGACGAGTGGTGTGCCTCAGGGGTCTGTTTTGGGGCCCCTGCTGTTTGTAATTTTTATAAATGATCTGGATGAGGGTATTGAGGGATGGATCAGTAAATTTGCAGATGATACTAAAGTTGGTGGTGTGGTAGATAGTGAAGAGGGGTGTTTTAGTTTACAGAGTGACTTGGACAAGTTGCAGAGCTGGGCCGAGAGGTGGCAAATGGAGTTTAATGTGGCAAAGTGTGAGGTAATGCACTTTGGCAGGAACAATAAATGTGTAGAGTATAGGGCTAATGGTAGGGCTCTTAATAGTGTTGAGGAACAGAAGGATCTTGGTGTATGTGTCAATAGATCCCTGAAAGTAGGCAGTCAAGTGGATAAAGTTGTTAAGAAGGCATATGGAGTCTTAGCTTTTATTGGTAGGGGGATTGAATTTAGGAGCCGCAGCATCATGTTGCAACTGTACAAAACTCTAGTGCGGCCGCACTTGGAGTATTGTGTGCAGTTCTGGTCGCCACATTATAAGAAAGATGTGGAGGCATTGGAGAGGGTACAGAGGAGGTTTACCAGGATGTTGCCTGGTATGGAGGGCAGGTCCTATGAAGAGAGGTTGAAGGATTTGAGGTTGTTTTCGTTAGAAAGGAGGCGGCTAAGAGGGGATCTTATTGAAGCATATAAGATGATTAGAGGTTTAGATAGGGTGGACAGTGATAGCCTTTTTCCTAGGATGGAGAAAGCTAGCACGAGGGGACACAGCTTTAAATTAAGGGGTATGAGTTATAGGACGGATATCAGAGGTAGGTTCTTTACTCAAAGAGTGATTAGGGAGTGGAATGCCCTGCCTGCAGCTGTTGTAGATGCGCCAAGTTTGGTGGCGTTTAAGAGGTTAGTTGATAAGTATATGGATGAGAAGGGAATGGTTTAGTTAGGAGGGGCATTGCTTTTTATTTTGGTCGGCACAACATCGAAGGCCGAAGGGCCTGTTCTGTGCTGTATTGTTCTATGTTCTATGTTCTATGTTCTAAATCTTCCTCCAATCTAAAAACCAAGCATTTAACACTGTTCTCAGTTTCCTGTCCAATTTCTTATCCAAGTTCATACTTCCCCTTTTATTCTGTGAGCTAGAATTTTGCTCACAAAGACTGTTGTGTGGCACTGTGTCAAAAGCCTTTTGACAATCCAAATACACCACATTAACAGCACTGCCCTTATCAACCTTTTCTGCAACCACCTCCCCCCTCAAAAACAACAGCAAATTAGTTAAACATTATTTTCCTTTAATGAAGCAATGTGAACTTTGCTTAATCATCCTGGATTTACCTAAATGCTTGTTACTTGTCCTGAACTATAGTTTCTGAATAAAATTCTCTGGATGCTGGAATTCTGAAATAAAAAAAACAAAAAATGCTGTATAAATGTAGCAGGTCTGGCAGCATCTGTGGAGAGAGAAATGAAGTTCATGTTTTGAGCCCACATGATTCCTGTTGGGGAAAGCTCGTGCTGCCAAGAAGGGTAGGAAGAGGGCAGTGCTGAGGAAAGAGAGGATGCAGGCCTGTGCTTCTAATGTGCTCCTTTAGGGGGATAGCGACTGTAGAACAGCCTTAGGGAGCTGTAGACCCATGAAAAACTATGCAAAGGTGTCCAAGCAGCACAAACACAAGGCTAAGTCCCCAAAGGATTTTAATTTTACTTTAGCCCTGATATTTGATCTGGCCCTGGATCTAGGCTAAATTTTCCTCCCACTTTGGCAGGTGTTTCCATGGTGACCATACCCAGGGTAGAGGCAGTTTGCCACTCACTGCTGCCAGGGTCTTTGGCTCTGTTGAAGACGATGGCTATTTACATGACTCACCTGCCTTATTGCCTGAGAGGCTCCATTGGGGATCACCTTTGTCAGGACCCATTTGTGGCGAGTGCTGGAAAATCTCTTGTGACTCTATAGTTCTTGCATAATTGTATGATGGATGACGAAGAGAACCTTTATCTTACTTTAGAATCATTCATGATATATGGATATGTTGTCTGGGCCAGCATTTATTGAGGATCCCTAAGTGCCCTTGAGAAGGTGATAGTGAGCCTTCTTCTTGAATTGCTACAGTCCTTGGCGTATCAATACATCCGCAACACTAAGAAGGGGAGTTCCAGGATTATGAGCCATGAACAATGAGGAAATTATGATATAGATGGTCTCTGACTTGGAGGATTACTTGCAGGTGGTGCAATTCTTATGCGTCTGCTATTTTGTTTGGAAGTGTTTTTTGAAGGATTCTTGGTGAGATGGTGTGGTGTTTCACGTGGATGGTAAACATAATTGCTTGAGTGCATGGTGATGGATGGAGTGAATGTTTGTGATGACGGATAGGGTGCTGACCAACACTATCCTGGATAGTGTTGTGCTTCTTGATTACTATTGGAGCTTCAATCATCCAAACGAGTGGTTATTATCCGATCACAAACCTGTCTTGTACCTTGTAGATGATGGAAAGGCTTTGAGGAGTCAGGAGATAAGTTACTCATCCTAGACTTCCCAGCGTTTGACCTGTGCCTTGTGGACATAGTATTGATGTGTTTGGTTCAGTTAAGTTTCTGGTCAATTACATCCCCCAGGTTGTTGATAGTGGGAAATTCAGCAATAGAAATTTCATTGTATGTCACAAGGAGATGGTTAAATAATATCTTTTTGGAGAGTAGTGCTTGCCTGGCATTTGTGTGGCATGAACATTATTTGTCACTTGTCAGTCCAAGCCAGAATGTTACCCAGGTCTTGCTGCATATGACTGCTTCTGTATCTGAGGAGTCACTAATGGTGCTGAACATTGTGCAATCATCCACAAACATTCACCATTTCTAACCTTAAGATGGATGGAAGGTCATTGTTGAAACAGTTGAAGATGGGAGTGCCTAGAACACTATGAGCTAGATTTTTATTAAATGGTAGTTTTCTGATGTGAACTGAAGACAGCAGGTTCACTCTTTGAGTGGAAGAATTTATTTTCAGTCTTTTCTGATCCCTCCAGGAGGCCAAATCCCCTGTTCTTTACAATTAATTGCTGCTAAAAAATTGCTTTATGAGTTTATTTCTCTTGCAACTACTGAAGGACTGTTGCAACTCAGTGGATCTGACTTAAAGATGAAAACAGACGAAGCTTCAAGTGCTTTTCTCCACACATACACAGAACACCCTTTGAGTATCTGGTTTCCAGCAATAACTTACTTTCAACATTCCACACACTCAGTAAAAGCAAGTTTCAAAGTGGAGATTTTCCATTTGCTCTGAGCAGCCATCGATCGCAGTTCAGAGATCATTAGCAGCTCATTTCCACAGGATCAAAATGTCAGTTCATTGCTTGATAAAAATACATGGATAGTTTCTGGCCCGCCCATCCGAGGTTCGTACGATCCCACCCAAGGCCAACAGAGAATGCTATTCTATAAGCCTTGCCGGCCTCTGGAATCTGGGCTGGCGTGCCAGTAAAATTCCGGCCTAAGCATTTGATTTTTTTTGATAAGAGATCTCTAACCAGTATGTAAGATTGAACATATCTTCAGTTCAATTCATCCCTCTTTCCCTAGCCCTCCCCTCTATTTCTAGATATGTTAGTGACTTTTAAGGGCACTTGGATGGGAATAGGATGGGAATAGAGGGATGTGGTCCCCGGAAGAATAGGGAATTTTAGTTCACACAGGCAGCCTGGTTAGTACAGTCTTGAAAAGTCTAAGGGTCTTTTCCTGTGCTGTAAATTTCTTTGTTCTTTGTTCACCACTGAAAATGAAAACTTTTTCAAAGATATTTTTCAACCAGATGCTGTCAAACTCTCTGCAGAAAGTGTCCAGATAGTGAGCATAAGCCAATTATTCAACCGTGACCAAGAAAATCAAATCTTGTTCTCACTTGATGTTCACAAAGATGCAAATTTTCTGGCAAAGTTAGATGTTGGGAACAGGAAGCCAATTTTCTTTTATTCTTCCAACCTCAGGGGGTTCTGAGACCAACAGTTTGCTGCATTATCATTGCCAGCACACCTTTGGTCAATTAACTCAACATCGAATGGGAGCAAACACGAGATCATCTTCTTCTGTACATCCATAATACACAGCTGGTGATTTATTTATCCATTAAGTCATCGGAGAGATTATGTAAGAACACATTTTTATAACATCACTAATCTAATACTTTCAAATATATATCCCCTGTGTGATGAAAATTAGCAGTCATAGAATCCCTACAGTGCAGAAGGAAGCCATTCAGCCCATCGAGCCTGCAGTGACAACAATCCCAACCAGGCTAGATCCCCGTAACCCCATATATTAATCCTGCTAGTCCCCCAGACACCAAGGGACAATTCAGCATGGTAATTAACCTAACCCACACACCTTTGGACTGTGGGAGGAAACCAGAGCACCTGGAGGAAATTCCCGCAGATGTGGGGAGAATAGGCAAACTCGACACAGGCAGTAACCTGAAACTGGAATCGAACTGTGTCCTTGGCTCTGTGAGGCAGCAATGCTAACCATTGTGCCACAGTGCCACCAGATCATAATCACTGGATTCCAAACAGAATATGGCTATTTTCCTCAGTTACAAAATATTCGCTTTGAAACTACGTGAAGGCTAACGGAACTTTTCAGTCTGTTACATACAGAAAAGTGTAATTGATCTGTCCCATTTATTTAGGATTTAACCAAATAAGAAGATTGTGTTTCCATCCACCTGAAGCCATGACAAAAACAACAGAAATCAAATTTAAAGAAAAAGCTCAGAAAAAGAAATTTGTCTCTGATCTTGAAAGGCTGACAACGGTCACTGTTGCTGCTGGAAATACTTTTCATGTTTGGCAATATTGTGGAATGACAATGGACTTTAATTAGTGGCAAATTCAGGAATATTTACAGCTAAGTTGGCTGATCAGTTTATTTGAGTTCAGCTCCAGAAATAGATCAGTTGTGTGAGTTTGACATACTGAATAGCATCAAAATTATAACACTGATCCTGGACTACCAAATTGCATAATCACACACAATAAGAGAAAACATTTAAGCACATGTATTGATGCCACAGCTGCTTTATGTTGTCAACAATGCACCTAAGTATCCATTTTGGCAGGTGGTGTGTGTGTGTGTGTGCACGCATACATGTGCACGAAATATCCAAAATTGGTAGCCCTGAACACAATTTTGACAGATTAGGCAGCTGGACAGCTTGTGATCCATTCAGACTGAAGCACTCATTTCCCCCATGGAAACAATTCTGATATTTGAATATTAAGAAATGACATTATATTCCACATTTGAAAGGACCACACATTAATGATGAAATACTTATTTTAAAATGCATAGTGACTTAATAACAGTGCACAAAACAACAGTTGAAGCAATACATTCCAGTGTATCCAAGTGTCTTTTTTGTTAGTTCATTTGTAGAAAGATGGGTGTCACTGGCTGTCCAGCGTTTATTACCTATCCTCCTTGCTCAGAAGGCAGTTAAGAGTCAACCACATTGTTGTGGCTCTGGAGTCACATGTAAATCAGGCCAGTTAAGAGCGACAGGTTTCCTTTGCTAGACGACATTACTGAATCAGATGTTTTTTTTTCCAGCAATTGACAATGGTTTCATGGTCATCAGTAGATTCTTAATTCCGTATATTTTTCATTGAATTCAAATTCCAACATCTGTGATGGGATTCGGATTCGGACCTGGATCCCTAGAACATGAGGTAAGTTTCTGAATTCATATTTTAATGATAATGCCACTAGGCTATTTCCTCTCCCTTGAACAAAAGAGTCATGTATCACCTTTTATGTTCTCAAGATCTCTCAAAGTGATTCACAAGGCACTTTTGAAATGTAGAGCCCAGATTTTTGGCATGATGGAAGGGTGAAAATCATGGAAATGTTCAAGAGTTCAAATTTCCACCCCAAACCTGGCATTTCTCATAGAAAGCATCATAGAAGCCCTATAGTACAGAAAGAGGCCATTCAAGCCATCGACTCTGCACTGAACACAATCCCACTCAGGCCCTTCCCCCTCTATCCCTACAATATTTTATACACTAATCCCTCGAACCTATGCATATTTAGCATAGCCAATCAACCTAACCTTTGGACTGTGGGAGGAAACCAGAACACCCAGAGGAAACCCACACAGGCACAAGGAGAGTGTGCAAACTTCACACATACAGTGACCCAAACCGGGAATTGAAATCAGGTCCCTGGAGCTGTAAAGCAGCAGTGCTAACCACTGTGCTACCATTCCATCTTTGTGGGAGTGGGACAGGAGACCAGCCAGAGTTCACACATGCATGATTCACCAGTTGTCTACATTGGAGTGGGATTTTGGAAGAACAGGAGTGTGGAACTCAGCATGGTGAGCTCATCTAATGAAGGAGCAGCACTCCGAAAGCTCATGGTACCAAATAAACCTGTTGGACCTTAATCTGGTGTTGTGAGACATTACTGTGTCTAACCCAGTCCACTGATTTCCACATCATGAACTCAGCATGTGAAGATTAGAGCAGATGAGGGAAGGTCTGAACTTGGTGGATTCTTATGTATGACCACTTTAGGAGAATGAAAGCACTCTTTGTGATAATCAGAAGTGAATTTTGATGCACAATGTCATTGGAAATGTCAAACTGTATGGATGTAAGTGTACCTTCAAGAGAATTTTTTTTTTAAATCATATTTTCTGCAGTTGTAAGGGTGTCTTTTTGGCTTCAGTTGTGTTTCTATTATGGCACTGGCTTTACTGGAGGTATCCTTTTTTTGCTGCTTAAACAAGGGTGGGAGGGGGTCTGTTTAGTATTACTGGGATGTTTATGACTCTGCATTGTTCAGCAAAAAACTGGATGGCAGATCAGGTGACAGGAGTTCTTTTGTTTCTAGTTTGAGCTGCTGTTTAGATTGAGTTTAAGTTTTAGAAGGGCCATCAAACTGAAAAGAAGTCTCTTTGGTTTTGGAAATGCTGCTGGTCATCTGGAAACCAGGTCTTGCCTTTCTGAAGGAGAGAATCAGCTGTTGGTGGTTTGCCTAGAACTACTGGGAATTTTGGGAAGCTGCTCTGACCTTTCTGAGTCTATCGAGAGTTCAGCAGTATAGGCAGGTTAGGTGTAAAGATTCACATTCTAATCAGTAATCTGTAAACTGTCTGTGCTGATATATGTGCTATTGGAGACCAGAACACCTCATTCACCTGACGAAGGCCATAGAGCCAAAAGCTTACGAGTTTACTATCAAATAAATGAGTTGGATTTAAACTGGTAGTGTCAGGCTTCTTACTCTGTTGAGAGTTCTGCAGACTTTGTCCAAAGGACTCAATTCCACATCATGTATGCATTAGTCGATGCTGTATTAAACCTATCTGAAGGGTCTTGTTAATGAGATTGGTTTGACTGGGACAGCTCCTATGTAGTGTTTTCCATCATCATGGTTGTTTTGGAGTTGTTTGCAATTGATAAAAGTTATTGCTAGTGTTCTTACTTCACATATTAACTATATTTTTAAATAAACCTTGTTTGAGAACAGCTCCCTAATGTGTCATTTGAATCATATCTGAAATGAAACAAATCCGCTGGAATTCATCCAAAAAGTGTTGCATTCACTTGAAAACTGGAGTAACTCACACTGATTTTTTTTTGAGTGGGAGTTCAGATTTGAATCTCCCACACTCTGTGCACTGCAGAGGTCACCAGCGTGGCTTTGTAACTAGTGGGTGGGACCTAGCCCACTGGGAGGCTGAAATGAGTAAGCCTCTCACATGTGAACATACAGCCTCCCCGTTGCTGTATTCCCACAGTGCTGTTCCTCTGATCACAGTGCCCCAGCCACTCCTGGGCAAGCCTCAATGTCCCCCTTCTTGGACTGCTTGATCTCCAGCATCCTCTCCTACAGTTACACCCCCCAGCAGTGCCGATTTTCCCCACCCCCACCCCAGCCCAGTAGACAGCCCTTCCCCAACCCCAGTAGGCCCCCCACCCCTTCCTCATTTAGCTGACACTCTCACAGCCCATCCCAATCGCTGGCCTCCCTCATTGTTGATTGATCCCAATGACAGAGTGGCAGTGGGAATGCCCACTCCCTCTGATTGCCCCTAGGCCCCATGCCTCCCTCAGGTTGTGACCCCTTGGCATTGTCTCATACCTGATGGGCAATGCCAAGATGCTCCCTGGGCACTAGCACTTTGGTTCTTGGGCAGTGCCAGGAGCACAGGTTGGCACTACCAAGGTTCCTACGCCAAGGAGGCACCACCCCACTACTGCCAAATACCCTGGGGGAACCCTGATGGGTCAGGCCACCAGCTCTCTGAAAGTGGGGAGCTACTGTAAACCCTGCTGCAGTGAAACACTCTGATGGGGTGGGAGGGGCTAGTGGGTCTGGAGAATTCTGTTCAGGGCTCATCAATATCATTTAAACTTAAAATATCATTTCAATACTAGCCCCACCTCCCTGTCAATTTCCATTGTAGAGAAACAAAATCTGCAAAATTAGTGCCACAGGATGGGAGAATTGTGACCTTATGCTGATCCTAGCCAAATTCAAGAGGCAAAACTTATGATCCTGGAGGGGTCCATGAACACATTGGAGTTTCTGACCTGAACCATAAAACTGTGAAAGAAGCATCCAGCTACCCAGGAACTGTCCAGCTTTCCAGGGACTATGTAACTGTCCAAAAGATGTCTAACTTGTCTAAGATGTCTAAAATCAGCAATGATCTTATTGAATGGCAGAGCAGGCTCGAAGGGCCAGATGGCCTACCCCTGCTTCTAGTTTTTATGTTCTAATATTCTAATACTCTTACTAACTTCCCTGGAATTGTCTAGCCATCCAAGAGATGCCTAGTTGTCCATGAACTCTCCATCTGTCAAGGAAATGTTAAGGAGCTGTCCAGCTGCTAATCTGTCAAAGTTATCCAGCAGGAAATGTCAAGCCTGTACGATTTGTCAAAGCTCGCCAAGAAAATCAAATTTGTCAAGGAACTATGCAAAGATACTAGAGTTGGTATAGACGAGATAAGGTAAAAAGATGGTTGGCATGTGAGTTGTCATGAATTAGTACTAAATTAGCATGGATTGTGAGGGGGCATGAGATAGGTAGAGGTATGGGTTGGTGTAGGATTGGCATGGATTCAATATTGGGAGTGTGGGGGCATGAAGGGGGCTGAGGTCCAGAAAGTTGTTTTCCATTTTCTTCAAAGTTATTCAAACTCAGTGCCAGGACACAAAGGCAGGACTTGTGCCCAGCCGACCTCTGCATACAGCAACCTGCGGGTTTATTCCAGGGTCGCCTCACAAGCCTTTGTTTCAGACTGACTGAAAATCTGAGTTACACAGTCGAGGAACCGCTGTGTTCCTGAGCTGGAGGAAAAAAAATCTGCGCTGAAATTACTATTTTAATATCAGTAAAGCATGATAGGAAAATCGGTGTATCAGAAGATTCCACATGTAGCGATGAGACTACAGATTAGATAATCTGTTTTTCTCTAGCTTCATTGATTGAAGGATAATATTAATCAAGGCAATGAAGGAACTAACTTCCCTTCAAATAATGCCATATGACTTTGAAGATTCAAACTGAGAGAATAGAGAAGTATAGTTTCTTATCTGAAAAGCAGCATTAGAGACAATGCAGCACTCCCCAAGCATTATACTGAAGGTTCAATCAAGGTTATGTGCTGATGTTTCTCAAATGAGGTCTAAACCCTCCAGCTTTCTCAATCAGGAGGCACAAGTAAGACAAGGCTGACACCGAAAAAATTCTTAGACACATAATTCTATTCATAGTCATTGAGAGAAAAAAAAATGCCCATAATCTTCAATTGGAATAAATATAAACCTGTCTTCCATTATTTAGATTTCCCTGAGCCATTTCATTGCAACAACGTTCTTCCTAAATTGCTGAAACTGTGAGGGAAAGCCTGAAGGAATTTTTAATCGTAAATTTAACTTTTTTTTCAGATTTCTGAATCCTGAGACTCCACATTTGTCATCATTAGCTTCCCCAGCTAGAGTGGTGAGTTAACAATTAGCACATCAGTAAAAAAAAACTCTGATATCTTGTCCAGACGTAATCAATATGCATCTCTGAAATCGTCTTGTTGCATCATATCAGACCAATTCAAACTTCTTATGGTAAATCTAATTGATATGTGTGGTAAAATGTTACAATTTCACACTGTCTAATGCATTTCCATGGTCAGCTAGTCAGTTAGATGCCATTTCATGAAAATGCAGCAGAGCTGTGCATCCCAGAGAGTAACTTTCATTTCCTCTTTTAATTTTGCAGCTACCATCATCTGAAGTTGCTGCTGCATTTGTGCATATTTAATGATTTGCATTATTAGCTCCATTATTATTTTGACAGTTAATGATGGGCTATTACATGGTGCTGATCATTTGCCACATTATATTTAACTTACTTAAAAGATAATAAGACACAGCATAGATACTCTGACCCCAAATACAAAGATCGACGAAAATTACAGCACAGGAAGAGGCTGTTCGGCCCTCCAAGCCTGCACTGATCATGGTGCCCAATTTAACTGAAACTTCCACTCTTTTGGAGACTGTATTGCCATCCTATTCATGTATTTATCAAGAGACCCCTTATAAGTCATTATCATATTTGTTTCCATAACTTCCCTAGGTATCCACCACCGTTTGTACAAAAACATGCCACACACATCTACTTTAAACCTTGCCCCTCACATCTTAAACATATGCCCTTCTAATAATTGACTCTTCCATCCTGGGAAAAAGCTTCTGACGAACGCTGTTTCCATGCTCTTCATAATTTTGTAGACTTCTATCATGTCGCATCTCAACCTTCATCATTCCAGTGAGAACAAATCAAGTTTCTCCAACTTCTCCTCATAGCTAATGCCCTCCATACCAAGCAACATCTGTTAAATCTTTTCTGTGTTTTGTCCAAAGCCTTCACACCCCTCCGGTAGTGTGGTGACCAGAATTAAACACTATATTCCAAGTATGGCCCAACTAAAGTTCTATAAAGCTGCAACATGACTTGCCAATTTATAAATTCTATGCCCCAGCCGATGAAGGCAAGCATGCCATATGCCTTCTTGACTATCTTTTCCATCTGTGCTGCTACTTTCAATACCTGTGTACCTGTACACCCAAATCCCTCTGCCTATCAATACCCTTAAGGGTTCTGCCATTTACAGTATATTTCTTTTTTGTATTAGACTTTCCAAAATGCATTATCTCACATTTGTCCAGATTAAACTCCATTTGCCATCTCTCCGCAAAAGTCTCCAACTAATCTTTATCCTGCTGTGTCCTTTGATGGTCCTCATTACTATCCACAAGTCCACCAACCTTTGTGTCATCTGCAAGTTTACTAATCAAACCAGTTACATTTTCCTTCAAATCATTTACATATATTCCAAACAGCAAATGTCCCAGCACTGATTCCTGAGGAACAGCACTTGTCACATTCAGAAACAATGACAGATAAGAAATGAAAGGATGCTGTGGGTCATGGTTGTGGACTGAACAGAAGTTTTCCTCAAAGCATTCATCCAATCTAGTAAGGAACACATGGTCGGTGCAGGCATGGAGGGCCGAAGGGCCTGTTCCTGTGCTGTATTGTTCTTTGTTCTAACTTATACTCCCAAATATCTAGCAAATCTTCCTGATGTGCATGAACACAGGTGCACTGATGAATTGAAGTCAAAAGTTTTGCGCTTGTTTGCAAAATCCCTCCATGACCTTATTGCACTATGGCTTTCACATCTCCTCCAATCCATAGACTTCACTGTTCTGCATTCGAGCTTCCGATTCCTATGTGCAGCTCATATTCAGGAGCCATCTCCTGCATATAACCTGGAACTCTCTCTCTCCTCAGATCCCTCCATTGTGTTATCTCCAAATCTGCCACCTCAAAAATGATTTCTCAAATCCTTCCCTATTAGCCACATTATTATCATTTCAAAATGTCTTATTACAACTGTTTACCATTCATCTTTGCCTTGGTGCAGCATCTGGCAAGCACTCAATCAGGAGAGGAAAAATGAAATTTAGCAAGAAAAGGAGGAAAGGATAAAAGGTTTTAAATAACAAGAAGCACCTTTGTAACATTTAGTTTGTTTCTGTGCCAGCAAAACTGTGAGAATGAGTCTGTATTTAGTACTTCTGCCCTTGTGTTTGAATGCTAATCAAGTACCTTGAACATAAGGCTCCTCAGCCACAATCTGTTTACATTTGGCCTCCATGCCACTCTGTCAAAGATTGAAAGACAGTCAAGCAAAGGTTCCATGGGGAGAAGAGAAGCTCAAGGACATGATGTGAAAATTAGGTAATCCTTGAAGCAGATGTAAAAGAAAAAATTGGGAGGACAGGTTCAGCCTGGAAAGATGACAGGGTCACCAAGGTGACCTCTTCCCCTATCGTTCAAAATCAAGGGACATTGGACATATGGTAAAAAAAACAAGAGAAAGAGTACAATGCTAGTTAAGACGCACATTAGAATAGGTGCCTTCATCACACGAGGAAAGATATAGCGCTCCAACCAACTGTTCAACTTTTGAATGTGAGTTTTGTTTTGTGTGGAAAAGAAGCAGACATTTTTTGCCTCATGTAAAGCTGGATCGGGTCAGATCAGAAAGGAAAAATGTCGAAGTTTAATTGGTTGGCAAGGACAATTCACTGATTCCAATCGACAATAACTAACGTCGCTTCGTCATGTGGCACAGACACAAACATGGCAACAGGTAAGTGGAAATGTGGTTGAACAATGTCTCTAATTGATGGCTAGATTTACATCTGAGTAGGAAGTTGAAAATTTATTCCATTTACTTTTATTACAAAAAAACAAAGATTTAGGTGACCACGTGAAGTTGCACTATTCATTGGATGGTGGTGCCCCATGCACTTGATTTCCTAGCAATATTCATGCTAACTCCTTAGAGGGGCAAAATGAGCAGAGCAAAGTGAACAATAGTGAATTGGCAGTGACTTTACATGTCACACAAGATTTCCATTGAAGTCAGTGCAGAAGACAATTGGGCAGCATTCAGAGTGGGCAATCAATTTACTATTGTCTAGTTGCATTACTGCCAGGGACCAATTTATACCCTTTAATGTGTGGATTACAATATGAAGAATGGTCACTGTGAACAAGAGATATTTGTTGTTTGTCCAGCAGCACCCCTGCATCTCTTTATAACCGCACATGTTTCCATAATGTCTTTGGCCTTCACCAAATGAGAGAAATTTGTTATTGCGAAATTAAACAGGTGCTAGATTGATGTCAGTTAACATAAGGTGATCATCGTAATCCTGTCCACTACTGTTTTTATATTGAAATAAACCTGATTCATGACCGACTTACCATATGAACTTCAGCCTAGAAATCAGATCATTCTGCAGAATTTTGCACAATTTCATATCATCCTGAGTATCTCTGAATTGCTCAGGCATTGGGGAAGAATTACAACCCTGCAGACTGCAATTGCTGATATCACTAATCAACAGATGCTTGTCCTAGGAGACAGTGTCAGGTTTTTGCCAGACTTGATCACAACAGGAACACTGTAAAATTATATTAGAATTATAGTGTTGTTGGGGTGATGGTGGAAGGATGATTCACAACACAGATGGGGCACATCATGATCCATCAAGAATATATATATATATAATATATTGCTGTAAATTTCCATTCTTCATGACAATTCTTTCTGGCAATTTTAGAAAAACAGAAGAATGTTAACTATTTTTGTTCTATGATGTACAAGCAAAATTGTGAGCTCCTATACATAGAGCCCAGGCTTGCCCCAATCCATAACCCATTTACCCCAACACAGCCCCAAAATATTCTGTATCATCTCTGTGGACTCAATTTTCAAATTATGATTGCAAAAAAATCTGCTCACGTAGAGTCTAACTCTATCCCATGTTTGCAACTGATAACCAGAAAATTTGGGTGAGGACTCATCTCTAATTGGGCAAGTGAATGTGATTGATTGCTCTTTTATTTTCAAAGCATGCATTCTCTCGCCCTCTTATGCAGCTGCCAGTCCCCAAAGGAGCACAGGGCACAAGCTGGCAGGGCGAGCAGTGGGACCGCAAGGAAAAGCAGGGATAAGGAAAGCAAACAAGGCATGGGGGACAAGTGGTAAGCCAGGTGGCAAGCAGGAATCAACAAATGTTTAAAAATCAGTTTGCTATCAGGAAGATCTAAGGAGGTCCAAGGTTGAAGTTCAGTGTGGTGATTGTCCCTTTAATGATCAATTTGCAGAATAAGTGCCATATGATTGGGAAATAATTGGGGAAAGGATGGGAAAATTGCCCTGGTAAGTGTGGGCCTCTCTACTCAAAGTCATCTCGAGAGCTGATTGCAGACTTAAGGCTGCAAGTCTCCATGTAATTTTAACCTGTAAATAAACTGGTTGTGTTTTTTTCCTAAGCCAGTGAATGAGCATCTTTACATTTGACAATGAAGATAAAAAAAATCCTCAGATTGTGAGTATCCAACTTACATTGAAGTTGAGTAAAGTTGAAAAAAGAAAAGACTACTTACCGAGATACCCTTCTCCGGATAGATAGATCCATTTCACTCCTCCACAGATGACTGGACACAGTACATAGAGCAAGTTGGATATTACTGCCAAGTCAATGAAATAGGGCAAGAGGTGAAGCACAAGGCAATCTTCCTGAGTGTGCCCCAAGCCCGCCTGACTCAAAATCATTCAGTGAGCTTGTGGAATTGGTGAAGTCAAACTTCTAGCCTAAACCATCCATCATGCTCCAAAGATTCAAGTTTAATTCAAGGGAGAGTGTCCCAAGTGAAACAAATGTGACTTTCATCACGAAATTGGAACAGATGTTTTATCTTTGTGACCAAATATAAAGATGCTTATTCACCAGTTTAGGAAAAATGCAATGAGTTTATTTACAGATTAAAACAGAGGCTTGCAGCCTCATGGCTGCAATCAGCTCCCGAGATGACCCTGAGCACAGGTATTGAAATATGTGATTTTGGAGCTATCTTGAATGATATGATATGGGATAGCTTTGTCTGCATGGTAAATAATGAGGTGATTAAACAGATAATTTGCAGAGATCAATGTAAATTTTAAATAAACATAGGAGACAGCACAGACAATGGAAAACGCAAAAAAATGCACACAAGATTTACAGCAGAGTTCACCAGCTAGGGCAGGAACCTGTAGTCAGCAGTGGCAGCATAACCGAAAAAATAGCCATAAGGTGGGAAACAAGTTCAGCCATAAATAAGTCAAGAAGATTTAGAAGAGGCAATCAGGCAGCCAATTTTGACATGGAATATTGTTAATGTGGAGGTAAACATTTCCCTGAATCTTGCAGGTATAAGGAGGCTGAGCATATATTTTGTCATAATAGGCACAAGTTCAGTCAAGTCAAGTCTACCGAGTAGTCGATTTAACAATGCATCACCAGTGTGCAATGTGGAAGAGTCCAGCACCAATGATTTAAATATTCACTAACTGTTTAATGAAGAAGTAGGCAAGATAGCTCCTATTACTGCCATGCTCTGGATAAATGGGAAACCTCTTAAGATAGAGGTTGATGCAGGTGCATCAGCCACTGTGATAGGTGAACATACATATCAGTACTTTTATTTGATGAGTACTGAAATCAAGTGAACAATGTACGCTGGGGAAGTGATAAAAAGAGTGGGCACTGCAATAGTACCTATGAGCAATGGGCAACAATCTTCTCAACTTCTAATGATCAGCAGTGACACGTGAAAGATTGATTTCCTTAAGTCAACCATGATTGACGTAAGGATATCAGACTAAATTGAGCCAAAATGTTTCAAATGTGAGAAGGAGGACTGTTCGAACTGGTGAAGAAATATGGAAGCATCTTTGAAGATGAATTCAACAAAATAAAAGACCTACCATGAAGATCTATGTGGACCCTGAGGTGCCCTTTTTTCTTTGGGGTGAGATCAGTACCATATATTTTAAGACAGAAAGTAGATTTCTGTTTTAAAACCAAAATAAAACAGTCCACCTTTGTGCTGATTACAAGTTACCAGTTAACTGGATTGTCAAATTGGATAAATGTCCAATCTCAAAGATTAAAGACCTGCATGCAAAACTGACTAGACTTCAATCTTACACAGAGGTAGAACTGAGTCACAAATCACAACAACTCAAATTAGACAATAATTTTCTTATAACTGGATCGGCAGAAGCCAAGCATCTAGCAAACTTAGAGAATGGGCTGAATAGATTTAAGAGATTGGAGTTCATCTCAAGAAATAAATAGAGTATCGCTAGAGAAAAGGTATTAGGCAAACTAAGTTAATTAAGTGTATTTATTAGTCACAAATAGTCTTACATCAACACTGCAAATAAAGTTATTGTGAAAATCCCATCGTCACCTCACTCCGGAACATGTTTGGGTACACTGAGAGAGAATTCGGCATGGCCAATTCATCTAACGTGCATATCTTTGGACAGTGGGAGGAAACGAGAGAACCCGGAAGAAACCCATGCAAACACGGGGAGAATGTGCAAATTCCACACAGACCAAAGCCAGGAATCAAACTCAGTGCTAACCGCTGTGCCACCCTACTGCCCTAATGGGACCAATGGCTGATAAATCATTGAGTCAAAGAGTTTTATAGCATGGAAACAGGCCCTTTGGCTCAACTTCTACGTGCTGTTCCTTTTTTAAAACACTTAAGCTTGTCCCAATTGCCCGTGTTTGGTCCATACCCCTTTATATTTAACTTGCCCATGCAACTGTCGAAATGCTTTTTAAAAGGTAAAATTATACCTGCCTCTATTTTACCTCTGGCAGCTTGTTCCAGATACTCACCTCCACTGTGTGAAACAATTGTCCCTCAGCACCCTTTTGTATCTCTCCCATCTCATCTTAAACCAATGCCATCTAGTTTTAGACTCCCCTATCTTTGGGGAAAGATATTGACTATCTAGTTGATCTATGTCCCTCATTATTTATATACTCTATGTCCCTCTATGAGATCACCCCTAAGCCTCCTATGCTCTAGAGAAAGAAGTCCAAATCTATCATTACAACTCAGACTATCAAATCCTGTTAGCATCCTAATAAATCTTTTCTGCATTCTTTCTAGTTTAATAACAGCCTTTCTATAATAGGGTGACAAAACTGTACACAGTGTTCCAAATGTGGCCTTACCAATGTCTAGTATAACTTCAACAAGATGCCCCAACTTCTGTATTCAATGTTCTGATCAATGAAACCAAGCATTTCAAATGCCTTCTTCACCAATCTGTCCACCTATGGTTCCACTTTCAAGAAGCTATGAACATGTACCCCTAAATCCCTTTGTTCCATAAATCTCCTCAACATGTACCATGAACTGAATGAGTCCTGTCCTGGTTCTATTGACCAAAATGCAACACCTCGCATTTATCTAAATTAAACTCAATCTGCCATCCATCAGCCCACTGGCCCAATTGATCAAGATCCCATTCTTCATTGTCCACTATGCCACCAATCCTGGTGTCACCTGCAAACTTACTTAACCACACCTTCTAAATTCTCCTAAACCTGATGGGTTGCATCCCAGGTTACTAAAGGAAGCAATTACAGAGATTATAGATGCACTGATAGTAAGCTTCCAAGATTCGAACCCAGGTCCCCAGAATATTAGTTGAGTTTCTGAGTTAATAGTCAAATGATAATACCCCTGGACCTTGCCTCCTTTGATATGTATTGCCAAAAGGAGAGTCATGGAGTAAGAGTTGCAGGGGCACGAGGACGGGCATATGGATTTCAGATGGTTATCTCAATCAAGAACCATGCACCTTTGATTGAGGGTAGTCCAGGGGCAAACCAACATACCACGATTTGTTGCTATGTTCCCCATATGCCGAGTCCACACCTGTCACTGGGTTAATACCAGCAACAATGGGATGAGGTCTGAAGAGAGCAGTTAAAGTCCAGTTAAAGGCTTCAATTAAAGTCCGGTTAAAAGCTTCAGTGGTGGCAGGATGTGAAAGCATCCATGGGTTTTTGCATACAGTCTTAATCGGTATACACCAAACTGGAGGGTTTCCCACCCACTGCCCTTTTGCCTGATGAAATTCATCCTCACTACTAAACTGACCATGGATGGGACACACGACTTCACCCAAGGTCTTTCTTCATCTAACAACTCAAATATTGCTGGGACTTTACTTCATTGTTGGCTGCTACTGCCTTTGGTCAGGCACCTCGCAAAGATTCAGAGGTAAGCATTCCTTTGCAAGTGTTATGGAAAGCTGCGGAGAGCAAAAGCTTTGACCAGATGGCAGGTATCCTTTGGTTATAAAGAGTCAGACAGAGAGCCCAAGTGGAGATCAGAACTTTCCATTGAAGAGATTAAACCCAATTAATGTGCAACTAGCAACTGACAACAGAAACTTCATTATGTATGTCAGTGGACATTACCCAGGATGTGGACATGATGCCTTCATTGTAAACTAGTTAGTTGTGCTCACATCATATGAAGGAGAGAAAAAAAAAGCTTAGGTTAGATAGTGCATCATGGAATGCTGCTATCCTCTGCGTTCATAAATGAGGCATCTAAGTATTTCATTAAATCACAAGAGCATCTTAACTTGGACATCATGCCATGGGCATCTGATCATCTGTTTTCTAATTCTTGGCTGCCTTCTACACTTTCATCAAATATGCCTCTTGAAGCAAGTGGGTGCAAAATGGCAAGGTTGTGCATAATACATTGATTTGCCTGTGGGAATTATACTGACTCTCATCTTGTCCAGAAATCAGGTTATTGCTCTCTCATTTACAGTCAGGTCCAAGAGAAGTGGATGACTGCATTAACTTGAGAGAAAATCATGCCACATGGAGTTAACATATTTCACTTTACATAGGCTCATTCTCCTTTAGTCAACTCTTGCATCTAGATCTGCAGCCGATCAGAGTAATATTTGCCAACCTGTCACCACACCATTGTGTGTGCTGTTATGTACACAAATGCCACTTTCAGGTTGGCACAGTCTGCCTTTTAATGGTTAGCTGCAATTTTAAGGACTTGGGGCTATATTTTGGCCATTGTTGGGATGGGAAATGGAGGCAGGCAGGAGGTAAAGATGGTCCCATCAGCTGCCATCCCAGTTGTCCTGTTCCCTCTTCTCCTTCCCATTTTTCTGGAGGCAGGATTGGGCATTGCTAGATGGCCATCAGGCAAATTACCAGCCTAATTAAGTTAGTAGAAGGCTAAATTAGGTGCTGGCAGTAGGTCAGTGTGGTATATATAAATGTGAGGTAATTCACTTTGGAACATAAATCTGTGGTTATTCTCTTTGGAAGGAAAAGCAAGAAGGCAGAATACTACATGAAAGGATGTAAGCTGGGAGAGGGGAGTGTGCAATGGGATCTGGGTGTCCTTGTGCATCAGTCACTGAAGATAAGAATGCACATGCAGCAGGTGGTAAAGAAAGCAAATGGTATGTTGGCCTTCATTATAAGAAGTTCCGAGTACAGGAACAGGGATGTGTTGCTGCAATTATACAGGGCCTTGGTGAGGCCATACCAAAAGCATTGTGGGCAGTTTTGTTCTCCCTTTCTGAGGAATTTGCTCTTGAGGAAGTTTACCAGGCTGGTTCTGGGGATGGCTGGACCAACGTATGAGGAAAGATTGACAAGGCTGGGATTGTCTTTGCTGGAGTTCAGACAAATGAGGGAGGTGGGGAGAAGGGTACAATACAAAAACTTATGAAATTCTAACTAAACTAGACAGACTAGATGCAAGGAGAATATACCCATTAGTGGGGGGAATTCAGAACCAAGGGTCACAGTCTGAGGATTCAGAGTAGATTATTTAGAACAGAGGTAAGAAGACATTTTCTCACCCAAGGAGTGGTGAATTTATAAAATTCATTACCACAGGGAGTAGTTGATTCCAGAACATTGAATGTATTCAAGAGGGAGCTTAGAGCAAAATGGATCAAAGGTTAGGGAGAAAAAGCAGGATTAGACTATTGAATTGGATTATCAACCATCATCACAATGAATGGTGGAGTAGGCTGGAAAAGCCAAATGGTCTCCTCCTGCCCCTATCGTCTATGTTTCTATGCATACTGAAGGGTTGAGGGGAAGGGAAAAGGGGTGTTGTGAAGTGTGGGGCAGCACTCCAGGCAGGCCTGGATGTCTATTCTCCCATGGGTGCAGAAGCAGCCACCCTGTAGAATGATGCCACCAGTTCCTCTGGTTGCATAAGCCATTTTGATATAATAGCTAAAAAAGGTTGGGGAGACGACTCCTCTTCCTTGTATAGTCTGCTGCCCCTTAGAGGAGGAAGGTCTCTGACTGGGCAGCCTGCTTCAAGAGTCTTCCCATCACCTTTAATTTGATGACCAATCTATCTTCAAGACATCTTAGGGGACATTCTATGAATTACAATGAGTGATTTTTTTTCCCTTTGGAGATTGGTTTGTGGCCTGGAAACAAAGTCTAACACTGCTGCCCACACTTGGAGGAATAGTTCAGTCCAATCTCTAGCCAGATTTGACACACCGCCAACTCTGTTTATGGTCAAGCTCTCCTGCCCTCGCTTATGTAGCCTATACCAAGCAGTGGGCCAAGTCCACTCTGCCATTCTGCCATTCGGCTGTGGGCATGGATATGCTTGTGTTCTAGACCATTATTGAAAAGGCCAACACAGAAGTTATGCTACAAATAGCACTACGTAGTAAGAATCAATTCAAACTCCACCCTTGGAGGTTGGGAAAATGAATTCAATAAACTTGACAAAGGAAACTCAGCAGGGGAACCAGGGCTGAATTCAATCAAGGCAACCTTGTTACTGTGTCACCACTCATCTAGAGAATAGTTCCAAAGCTTACAAACTGTGGTCTGTCAAGGCAAGCACATATCTGATATATACAGTTCAATACCATGTGAGGCAGTGGCAATGGAACCACTAAGGAAGCCATACAATTATATCTTTTTATGAACCTTTATCTACTTTGGCTTACAATAGCAGCTGAAATTACAGAGTTAAATCAAATCTTACAAGATCAAAAGGGAATTTGAACTTGAAGTATTCAAGGACTTGATTACAACTGCAAGCTATCAGCAGGGCCACATTGTACATTGAAACACATGTTCTTTTGAAGTTAATCAATAATTTATCTGGTCTGAGGACTGGAAGTACAAATAGTATTGATATGTCTGAGCATAAAAGCAAGAGATCAATTCTGTTTAATTCAAAAATACCAGCAAAACAGCTACCTGTGTATCAGCATGAATAATGCAGCAGCTCAAATTTATTATGAACACACTTTCCTTCAGCTCCTTCCTCTTTCCTCTGCTGCACAGTGACCTGTCTCACATTTATCTTTCAATGAGTTGGAACATTTAAACAACATGCTCACTTCTTTTGTTGTCGTTGCTTCCTTTGGGGATTCACATTGCTGGTCCTGAGTGACTCGCTCAGTCTTTTTTGTCGCATTCTTTAATGTATTAATCATTTTTAAAATTCTTTCACAGCACATGAGTTAGACCAGCGCATATTACCCATCCTGAATTGCCCTTGAGAAGATGGCAATGAGCCAGCTCTTTGAACTTCTGTAGTCTGGATGGTGTAAATACACCTACAGTGCTGTTAAGGATGGATTTCTAAGAGTTTAACCCAATGGTGTTGAAGGAATGGTGATATACCTCAAAATCATGGTAATGACTATCTTGGAGCAGAACTTGCAATTGGTGGTGTTCTCATGCATTTGCCGCTTTGTCCTTCTAGTTGGTAGAGATCAAAGGCTTGGAAGGTGTTGCTGAAGAAAGCTGATTGAGTTGTAGCAGTGCATCTTGTAGCTGGTACACACTGCTGTCCCTGCGCATCAGAGACAGAGAGAGTGAATGCTTAAGGTGATAGATGGGGTGGATTGCTTTTCCACTCAAGTGGGTTGCTTTATCCTGGATGATGTCAAGATTTTTGAGTCTTGCTGGAGTTGCACTCATTCAGGCAAGTGGAGGATATTCCATCATATTCCTGATCTGTGTCTTGTAGATGGTGGACAGGCTTTGGGGAGCCAGGAGGAGAGTTACTCTCTGAAAAATCCCCAGCTTCTGATCTGGTCTTGTAGCCAAAGTATTTATACGGTTAGTCCAGTTCAATTTCTGGTCAAATAGAATGTTGAAAGGGGGGATTCAGTGATGATAATGTCACTGAATGTCAAGGAGAGGTGGTTAGATTCTATCTCGTTGGAGATGATCATTGGTTGGTACTTTTACCATGTCTTTCTCTTGTATCCATGTGAGTCATGCATTTGACAAGAAAGACTAACATCAGACTTGAATTGGGATTGTGATTGTGATTGCCTCTTTTAAATCTGGCAATGAAATTAAGAACTATTGGAGCTATCTGCTTCCTTGCGCACACTTTATCCCTCGAGCCATTTCCCCACTTATAGATTACAGCATTATCCATTTTACATTATTCTGTTTCACAAATTTATCATCTCTAATCTATTATATTTAAAAACAAATCTTGTTTTCATTTGTCACCTTTCGGAATACATAATGGGATAAAGAGGATTTTTTTTTACTGGTTTTAATGACCTGAGGGAGTAACTAGAGATTTATAAATTGCTGACAATCCACAGGAAAGCAATTAGTTTTTAATTGGCCTTAATCCCTAATTAACTTCAAAGTGTGGCTTTTTCCCGCATGTGCACCTTGTGCGTTGAAAGGGACAGGTCAGAAAATACACAGTTCTATCTTCGCTTTCAAATCATACATCATATTTTATACTGCATAATTTTCCTGCTATTGTACAAAGACATGTTTTCTGATTTATGATGGCTAATGTCACAGATGACCTTCCAAGTAGCAAAGATTTTTAGAAATGTATTGTGCAAAGATGTCTATTTTCTATGATACAGCAATGGAATGGAAAAAAAAAACATTTGGGTTGAGAGTAAATGGAGAGAAACTGTTTCCACTGGCTGAAAGGGCAGTAATCAAATGACACAGATTGAAGGTAATTTGTTGAATCATAGAATCCCTACAGTGCATCAAGAGGTCATTCAGCATATCAGATCAGCACAACCTCTCCAACAGAGCATACCACGAGACCACTATCCTAATAGCCCCAGTATTTATCCCGCTAATCATCCTAACCTGCACACTTTAGGATGATAAGTGGGGCAATTTAATGTGACCATTCCACTTAATTGGCACCTCTTTGGATGGTGTGGGGAAACTCAAGCACCTGGAGGAAATCTGCACAGACATGGGGTGAACACGCAAACTCCACAAATCCAGTTCTCTGAGGCCAGTATTGAATCTGGGTCCCTGGGGCTGTGAAGCAACACTGCTAACCACTGTACCCATGTTGTGGAGATGCTGGTATTGGACTGGGGTAAACACAATAAGAAGTCTCACTACACCAGGTTAAAGTCCAACAGGAATCTCACTAATATAAACATAGACAGGGGTCATGGGTGAAAGTGGGAACGTCGAGGTGGCAGCGCGGGCTTGTTAGGCCGAAGGGCCTGTTTCCCATGCTGTGTTGTTCTTTGAATCTTTGAATCTTAGATTTATTTGCTAGAAAAAGCCACTAGTTTTTGGAGCGCCACTTGTTCATCAGGTGAGTGGGATTTCAGTTCACAAACAGGGCATATAAAGATACAAATTCAATTTACAAAATAATGGTTGAAATGTGATTCTTTACAGGTAACTAAGTCTTAAAGGTACAGACAATGTGAGTGGAGAGAGGGTTAAGCACAGGTTAAAGGGATGTGTATTGTCTCCAGCCAGGACAGTTAGTGAGATTTTGCAAGCCCAGGCAAGTTGTGCTGGTTATAGATAGTGTGACATGAACCCAAGATCCTGGTTGATTCTATCCTCATGTGTGCAGAAGTTGGCTATCAGTCTCTGCTCAGCGACTAAGCACTGTCATGTGTCGTGAAGGCTGCCTTGGAAATGCTTACCCAAAGATCAGAGGCCGAATGCCCATGACTGCTGAAGTGTTCTCCAATAGTAAGAGAATACTCTTGCCTAGTGATTGTCGAGCGGTGTTCATTCATCAGTTGTCGTAGTGTCTGCATTGTCTCTCCAAGATACCATGTCTCTGGACATCCTTTCCTGCAGCGTACCAGGTAGACAATGTTGGCCGAGTTGCAAGTGTATGTATCATGTACCTGGTGGATGGTGTTCTCACATGAAATGCTGGCTTCCCTGTTGATGATCTGGCATGTTTTGCAGAGGTTGCTGTGGCAGGGTTGTGTGGTGTCATGGTCACTGTTCTCCTGAAGGCTCGATAGTTTGCTGCGGACAGTGGTCTGTTTGAGTTGTGCGATTGTTTGAAGGCAAGAAGTGGGAGTGTAGGGATGGCCTTGGTGAGATGTTCATCTTCATCTTCTTCATCTTCTTTGGACTCATGGTGAACAATTAATGAAACAACTATATGATGACATCAACAACTTCCATCCCATCTTCAAACTCACCATGGATACTCACTGGAATTGATTCCATTCTTGGACAGATGCATCTCCATCAAAGATGGTCATCTCAGCACCTCACTGTACTGCATGCCCACAGATAACACTTCTCCAGCTCCATCCTAAACACATTAAAGAAGCCATCCCCTATGGATAAACCCTCCATATACATAGGATCTGTTCAGATGAGGAGGATCACTTCAGACACCTCCAGACACTGAAAAATGCCTTCATTAAAACAGGACATGGTGCTCAACTCATCGATCAACAATTCTGATGCGCCTCAGCAAAAAAGTACACCAACCTCTTCAGAAGACAAACACGGGACATGGTAGACAAAGCACTCTTTGTCGTCCAGTACTTCCGCAGAGCAGAGAGAATATAGCATCTTCTCCAGAGCCTTCAACGTGTCATTGATGAAGACAATTGGTGAGAACACCATTCACCAGATACATGGTACATACACTTGCAACTCGGCCAACGTTGTCTATTTGATGCGCTATAGGAAAGAATGTCCCGAAGCATGGCACATTGGGGAGACCATGCAGATGCTATGACATTGGATGAATGAACACTGCTTGACAGAGACAGGCAAGACTGTTCTCTTTCTGTTGGCAAACACTTCAGCAGTCATGGGCATTCGGCCTCTGATCTTCGGGTAAGCGTTTTCCAAGGCAGCCTTCAGACACATGACAGCACAAAGTTGTGAACAGACTGATACTGAACTAATACTGAGCCCGGTCAGGTCATCAAAGTTTCAGTGGTGGAACATGTGGCGAACAATAACCACAATTCTGTAAACTTTTGGATAGTCATAGAAATGGATGAGTTTTGTTCTATGGGTAAGGTGCTGAATTGGGGGAAGGTTAAGTGCAGCTGGATGAGGCAGAATTTTATTGCTGTTCATTAGGAGATGTTGTTTGATGGTAAATCCACGTCTGGCATGTGGGATTCTTTTAAAAAGCAGTTGATAGGAGGGCCTGTAGAAAGGAAGGCCAGGGAAGGTAGGATTCAAGAGCTGTGGATAACCAGAGAAATTGTCTAATCAAAAAGAAAAAAAGAGGCATTCATAAGGTCCTGGAGGTAAAAACATATGAAGCACTGGAAGTATATAGAGAAAGTAGAAAAGAACTCAAACGGGGAGTTAGAAGGGTAAAAAGAGGTCATGAAATGTCCTTGGCAGACAGGCTTAAGGAGAATCCCAAAGCATTTATACATATGTTAGGAACAAGAGGGTTGTCAGAGAAAGAGTCAGACCTCTCAAGAACAAAGAAGGGGAATTATGCTTAGAACTCAAGGAAATAGATGAGATCCTAAATGAATACTTTGCATCAGTATTCACAAAGGAGAAAGACACATCGATTGGTAGTGTTTCAGAGGGATGTGTAGACCCGTTAGAACAAATCGCAATTTCAAGAGAGGAAGTGTTGGTGTTTTAGGAAGTATTAAGGTAGAAAAATCCTCAGGGCCAGATGAATCTGTCCAAGATTCATGAGAGAAACAACAGATGAAATTGTTGGGCCTCTAACAGAAATCTTTGTTTCAACATTGGACACAGATGTGGTCCCAGAAGATTGGAGGATAACAAATGTGGTCCCGTTATTTAAGGAGGGTAGCAAAGATAACCTGGGTAATTATAGGCCAGTGAGCATCCGTGATAGGTAAATTGTTGGAAAAGATTCTTAGAGATAAGATCTATACACTTTTAGAACAGAATCGTCTCATTAGCAATAGACAACATGGTTTTGTATGAGAGAAGTTAAGCCTCATAAATTTGGTTGAGTTTTTGAGGAGATAACAAAAATGATTGATGAGGGAAGAGCCTTGGATGTCATCTACGTGGATTTTAGTAAAGCATTTGACAAGGTCCCTCTTGGTGGGCTAGTGCAAAAAGTTAAATCTCATGGGATCAAAGGTGAACTGGCTAGATAAGTACAGAACTGACTTGGCCATAGAAAACAGAAGGTAGCAGTGGAAGGGTCTTATTCTGATTGGAGATCTGTAACTAGTGGTGTTCCACAGGGCTCTGTACTGGAACCTCTGCTGTCTGTGATATATATAAATGATTTGGAGGAAGATGTAGCTGGTCTAATTAGTAAGTTTGCGAATGGCTGGAGTTATGGATAGTGATGAACATTGTCAGAGATTACAGCAGGATATAGATAGGCTGGAAAATTGGGCAGAGAAATGGCAGGTGGAATTTAATCCAGATAAATGGTAGATCTAATGCTGGGGGTGGGAGATGGTGCTATACAATAAATAGCAGAACCATCAGGAATATAGACACACAGAAGGATCTGGGTGTGCAAGTCCAGATCCTTGAAGATCCTTAAAGGTGGCAGCATTGTGGAAAAGGTGATGAAGAAGGTATATGGCATGTTTACCTTTATTGGACAGGGCATGGAGTATAAAAATTGGCAAAAGATGTTGCAATTATGTACAGCGTTGGTTATGCCACATTTGGATTACTGCGTCCAGTTCTGGTTGTCGTACCACCAGAAGGATGTGGAGGCTTTGGAGAGAGGGCAGAAAAGATTTATCAGAATGTTGCCTGGTATGGGGGGTATTAGCTATGAGGTAAGATTGAGTAAAATAGGGTTTGTTCTCTTTGGAAAGACGGAGGTTGAGGGGCAACCTAACAGAAGATTATAAAATTATGAAAGGTATAGATAGAATGAACAGCAAGAAGCTTTCTACCAAGTCAGAAATGACAAACACAAAGGGTCACAGGATCAAGGTAAGGGGGGCAAAGTTCAATACAAAATGTTTTTTTCACAGAGGGTGGTGGGGATCTGGAAAGCATTACCAAGCAAGATGGTTGAGACAGACACGCTAGGATCATTTAGGATTTACCTAGATAGTCACATGAACAGACTAGGAATAGAAGAATACAAACGGATGGTCCAGTTAGGAACACATGATCAGTGCAGGCTTGGAGGGCCAAAGAGCCTGTTCCTGTGCTGTATTGTTCTTTGTTCTTTGTTTATATACACATTGTACTAACACTTCTGGAGATTTCCCATATTAAACTAAAATATTTATTAACAAAATAAATAAAAAACTTTCAACACAGCTGAATTAGTCTCACAGAACATTTCCCCAAAAGATTTTTACTTGGTTAGACTCATAAATATAGCTCTAGCTCGTTAGAGGGGTCAGTTTTCGTATTATAGCTCTAGCTCGTTAGAGGGGTCAGTTTTCGTACAGAGTGTGCAGGAAGGTTTTTTGACTCAGTATGTAGATAGGCCAACTAGAGGTGAGGCTACATTGGATTTGGTTCTGGGCAATGAGCCAGACCAGGTGTTAGGCTTGGAAGTTAGTGAACATTTTGGTGATAGTGACCATAATTCAGTTACGTTCACCTTAGTGATGGATAGGGATAGGCATGAAGCTGGGGGCAGTAGTTATAGCTGGGGAAGGGTAATTATGAGGCCATCAGGAGAGAATTAGGGTGCATAGGTTGGACTAGGAAACTACAGGGACTGGGAACATCTGAAATGTGGAGCTTATTCAAGGAGCAGCTGCTGCGAGTCCTTGATAAGTATATCCCTGTCAGGCAAGGAGGAAATGTTCGAGTAAGGGAACCATGGTGTACGAAAAAAATTAATTTGCTGGTTAAAAGGAAAAAGGAGGCTTATGTCAGGATGAGGCTTGAATGCTCAGTTAGTGCAATGGATAGCTATAGATTAGCCAGGAGGGAGCTAAAGTGTGAGTTGAGGAGAGCTAAGAGGGGACACAAGAAGACTTTGGCTGATAGGATTAAGGAGAATCCTAAAGCTTTCTTTAGATATGTTAAGAATAGAAGATTGGTTAGGACAAGATTAGGGCCAGTCATAGACAGCAGTGGGAGGTTGTGCGTGGAGCCTGAGGAGATTGGAGAGGTACTGAATAAATATTTCTCTTCGGTATTCACGCAGGGTGATGTAAATGTAGTTATGGAGAACACTGAGGTACAGGGTAGCAAACTGGAAGGTATCGAGGTAGATAGGGAGGATGTGCTGGATATTCTCGAGGGTTTGAAGTTGGATAAGTCCCCTGGGCCGGACGGGATTTACCCTAGGATTCTCTGGGAGGCAAGCGAGGAGATTGCAGAGCCTCTGGCTCTGATCTTCAGGTCCTCGTTGGTTACGGGTGTGGTTCCGGAGGACTGGATGATAGCGAATGTGGTCCCATTGTTTAAGAAGGGGAAGAGAGACCTTCCAGGGAATTATAGGCCAGTGAGTCTTACTTCTGTTGTGGGCAAGGTATTGGAGAGAATTATTAGGGATACGATTTATAGTTATTTAGAGAGAAATGAATTGATTGGGGATAGTCAGCATGGTTTCGTGAAGGGTAGGTCATGCCTTACGAACCTCATTGAGTTTTTTGAGAAAGTGACCAGAGAGGTGGATGGGGGTAAGGCGGTTGATGTAGTATATATGGACTTTAGTAAGGCGTTTGATAAGGTGGCCCATGGAAGACTTCTACAGAAACTGCAGATGTGTGGAATAGAGGGTGATTTAGCTAATTGGATTAGGAATTGGCTGGCAGATAGAAGACAGAGGGTGGTGGTTGATGGGAGATATTCATCGTGGAGTTCGGTGACGAGTGGTGTGCCTCAGGGGGTCTGTTTTGGGGCCCCTGCTGTTTGTAATTTTTATAAATGATCTGGATGAGGGTATTGAAGGATGGATTAGTAAATTTGCAGATGACACTAAGTCGGTGGAGTGGTAGATAGTGAAGAGGGGTGTTATAGTTTGCAGAGGGACTTGGACAAGTTGCAGAGCTGGGCCGAGAGGTGGCAAATGGAGTTTAATGTGGAAAAGTGCGAGGTAATGCACTTTGGCAGGAACAATAAATGTGTAGAGTATAGGGCTAATGGTAGGGCTCTTAATAGTGTTGAGGAACAGAAGGATCTTGGTGTATGTGTCAATAGATCCCTGAAAGTAGGCAGTCAAGTGGATAAAGTTGTTAAGAAGGCTTATGGGGTCTTAGCTTTTATTGGTAGGGGGATTGAATTTAGGAGCCGCAGCATCATGTTGCAGCTGTACAAAACTCTAGTGCGGCCGCACTTGGAGTATTGTGTGCTGTTCTGGTCGCCACATTATAAGAAAGATGTGGAGGCATTGGAGATGGTACAGAGGAGGTTTACCAGGATGTTGCCTGGTATGGAGGGCAGGTCCTATGAAGAGAGGTTGAAGGATTTGAGGTTGTTTTCGTTAGAAAGCAGGCGGCTAAGAGGGGATCTTATTGAAGCATATAAGATGATTAGAGGTTTAGATAGGGTGGACAGTGTTAGCCTTTTTCCTAGGATGGAGAAAGCTAGCACGAGGGGACACAGCTTTAAATTAAGGGGTATGAGTTATAGGACGGATATCAGAGGTAGTTCTTTACTCAAAGAGTGATTAGGGAGTGGAATGCCCTGCCTGCAGCTGTTGTAGATGCGCCCAGTTTGGTGGCGTTTAAGAGGGTAATTGATAAGTATATGGAAGAGAAGGGAATGGTTTAGTTTGGAGGGGCATTGCTTTTTATTTTGGTCGGCACAACATCGAAGGTCGAAGGGCCTGTTCTGTGCTGTAATGTTCTATGTTCTATGTTCTATAAATAAACACCCCTTTCAGCAATATTCTTTACAGGTACCCAATGTATAAAAGTTCCAGTAATATTACTACAAGGCACATTCCCATGTTGCTATAGGAGAGATATTCCACTCTGTGTCCTGCTGGGCTACAGAAATTCAAGACCTTAAAATGATACCTTACTTTCTGAAATAGAAAGATAAAAACTAGAAGCAGGATTAGGCCATTTTGAGCCTGCTCTGCCATTCATTTTGATCATGACCGATTGTCAAATTCAATATCCTGATTTCCTCCCATATCCCTTGATCATTTTAGCCCCAAGAGCTATATCAATCTTTTTCTTCAAATCAGATAACATTTTGGCCTCAGCTACTTTCTATGGTAATGAATTCCACTCATTCACCACCTTCTGGGTGAAGAAATTTCTCCTCACCTCAGTACTAAAAGGTATTTATTTATTTATTAGTGTCACAAGTCGCTTTACATTCAATTACAATGAAGTTACTGCAGAAATCCCTTGGTTGCCATACTCTGGTGTCTGTTCAGATACGCTAAGGGAGAATTTATCATGGCAATTATATCTAACCTGCATATCTTTAGACTGTGGGAGAAAATTGGAGGACCTGGAGGAAACCCAAAGATGCATATGGAGAACATGCAAGCTCCATGCAGACAGTGACCCAAAATGGGAATCAAACCTGGGACCCCAGTGCTAACACCAGGAGCAGTGTTAACTGTCGTGCCACTGTGCTGCTCCTTATTTACCCCTTATCCTCAAATCATGACCTTTCATTCTGGACCCCTCAACCACTGGGGACATTTTTTCTGAATCTATTCTGTCTATCTGTGTTAGCATTTTTGAAATTTGAGAATCCCTCTCACTCTTCTAAACTCCAGTGGATATGTAATCCTATCCAACTTAGTCTCTCCTCATATGATTAGCTTAGGGATTTAAGAAAAAGAGCAACATGGACAAGTTGGGCCAAAGGGCCTGTTTTCACGTTGTAAATCTCTATGACAGAATATTCAGTCACCTCTCAGGAATGGCTGCCGATTGCTTGTTGCACTTCATCACAGTTCTTAACTTTTAAACTTTCAAAGTTGGAGAAGTTCTTTCTGTATAATTCTTTTCTGTTTTTTCTTGTACCTCTTAAGGTGCTTTTTTTTTGAATGTCTTATGCTTTGGGCGTTTTCTTGGGTGGAAGTTCCTTTTAAAAGACATAATCTATTCAATCAACAGAAGCTCTTTTCCATTAGCAAGAAACTTGGGCACCTTTATCCTCAGTGTCATTTTTTAAAGCCTTTTGTATGGTAATAAATCTTTTTCTTGACTGAACAGCTTTCTCGTTCACAGCTGAAAAGGATTCTTTGGCTGGGAGTTTTCAGCTACAGTTGCCCGAAATCAGAAAATCCCGCCTGAGGTCAATGGAACATTCCACGCTTCGCCCCTCATCCGCTCCAATTCCTATGGCGAGCTGGACAGTAAAATCTACCCCCCCACCCCCCGCCCACCCCCCACCTCTTAAACTCTGCAGGCTTTTACCCTTTTAAACTGTTCTCTGCAGGTCTCTCTTTACCCTGCTGACTGGTTTTGATGTAACTTCTCTTTATTTTTAACTTCAGTGCAGCACAGCGACCACTGCTGATATCTGCTGAGCACCTGCTCACCTATCCTACAAAGCAGCATGTACAGCTTCTTCTCAGTAATTTTTGCTCACCATCTAGTAAAAGTGGTGAAGTTTCTTTGACTCCCCTTCCTTTGTCTTGCAATTATCGTAGTTTTGCTCACTGTATCACAAAATGACCAGCATTCTTCATACTGCATCACTCAGGGTTTTACAGTTTCAGGATTTCTGCTCACCCTCCTGGTGACCAATTCTTTTTCTGCTTTACTCTGCATTCACTTGGGAGTCTTGCAATGGACTTGTACTCTAGTGGATTCCTTAACTTCTAAATCTGCAGCGAAGTTTGTTCAATTGTATCTTCATTTTTCTTCTTTCAGTGCATGTCTATCTAGTATGACTTCAGTTTAAGTTTTTTAAATCTTGGGACATGGTTCCTGATTTATTATTTAACCTACTGAGGTGATACTTTCTAAAAGTGACCACTGCTGCCTACATATTGATGTATTTGATGTATCTGTTTTATTCTACAGGTACTTTGGTCTGCCTTGTTGTCTAACGAGGAGCATACATGCGATGGGTCATGGGAGGGCTGCTCTTGGATTTTTCGAGAGTATCCTAGTGCTTCACATCATTAGTGCACGCTTGACCTAGATCATTTGATGGGCAACACGACAGCTCGGTGACTATCTCTGTGCTGTGCAGATACATGGATTTGTGCCTGTGTCTGTGGGAGTTTGCGCATTCTCCCCGTGCTTGCGTGGGTTTTTTCCGGGTGCTCCAGTTTCCTCCCACATCCCAAAGATGTGCTGTTAGGCTGATTGGCAGAATAAATTCCACCTAAATTGTCTCAAATTTGGTTCCAATGCATAGATCTATAAACGTAGACAGGGATCGTGGCAAGAAATGGGAATATCAAGATGGTGGTGTGGGCTCGTTGGGCCGAAGGGCCTGTTTCCCGTGCTGTTTTGTTCTTTGTTCTTTGTTCTTTGATATTACAATCTGTTGTTTTTGCACTGTCTCAGTGATGAGGAGTTTGAGACTTATGTATTTAAATACAAACTGTTTATTGTTAGCCTTTAGGAATTGACTATTTTTGATTTGATTTATTGCATGTTCTTCAGACAAAGCATACCGTTCGTAGAGAAGGAAAGAAGAGGGTGCAGAATGTAGCTTTTCAGTCATAACTAGGGTGTAGGGAACAATCAACTTAAGTTTATTGATCCCAGATGTGATCATGCATTGTGCTGCTTCTCCATGTAGGTAGCCTTCCACCGTGTTCCCTCTGGTTCTATTACCACGTGACTTGATACATCACACTGGGGTAGTGCTAGTCGACAGTCCCAGTTTAACCCTTGCCCTGCTGAGCACTTTTATACTATAATGGCATGTAGGTACGCAATGCAACAAGAAGGAACAGTTTCAGGAGATAAGTGCATTTACAACATTTACTTTTGGGTAAAAAGGAGCAAAGCTTTTTTTCCCCTTGGGCTCAACAATATAAACATGCCTTGATGTGTTCCACAATTGGCCAAGCATGCCACCCCCATGCTGAGCATGCAACCTCACTCTCTGCAATTTCCCACTATCTGCACTCCCCCGCAAATTCTGACTTCCACCTCTGCCACAATCTCCAACTGCACCAACGCCAAACTTCCTCCATTTCCTACTGAGTTGGCTGCCAGCCGATGCATGGGACAGATTGTCGGATGGGAAGTTAGTCAAAAAAAATTAGTAAAATACATTCCACGGTTAATCTTTGTAGGTTAGTTCAGAAATTCATTTTTTTTTTCAGATTTCCCACCCTGAATTTCCCTCCTGCCCTCTTCATGGACACAGATAGATATCAGGGTCAATGGATTTCAAAGACTGTTCATGAAAGCTCCAGCCACTTTGGTTACAGAGATATACTTCATTATTTATAGGTAAATTATTCAGTAATTTAATTCCCTACTCATGATGTTTAATTTATTATATAATTATAATTCTCCAGAACAAATGTTTGTTTGCACTGAATATTTTATTGGAAACCAAAAATATTGTAGCTGAAATCATATGCACAAAGGGAAAAAATCAAATCACTAAAAGTGGCAGAAAACTTGACTGGTACAATGTTTTAGTTCACAGTCTAATCCCAGAAGTGACAGTGCTACCATGAGTCAAGGCTGATATGTTTCTAAGTAGCCTATTCCACAGGTGGCAACCAAGAAGTGATGGTATACATGCCTTTCAGAATTACATGACACTGCTTTGCACATAATTAGCTCTCCCACTTTTGTTGCTCTTTTGCAGATATTTTGGGCATAATGTGGAGATGCCGGTGTTGGACTGGGGTAAACACAGTAAGAAGTCTTTCAAACTTGTGAGTTTACTATCAAATAAATCGGTTGGACGTAAACCTGGTGTTGTCAGACTTCTTACTGTAGATATTTTGGGCGCAATGGACTGATGAAGCCCCACTTACATTTAGTAAAAATCAGGTCTCTAAGAATGGTGTTCAAACTATCATCACCTCCTGCCTTTTCCCATGACAACCTATCTCTTTTTTTCAGTGTATTTTCAACACACAATTTGTTTTCCCTTTAGGAAGTAGTAGGGAAGTGATGGAATGATTCCAGAGCTGACTATTAGCTCATCGAACTGTGTTATGAACCCTCCTCCCTAGGCAACAAGTTTGGGCATTGTTTTTTTAATTTGATTTGATTTGATTTACTATTGTCACATGTATTAGTATACATGAAAATGATTGTACCTTGCATGCTATACAGACAAAGCACATTGCATAAAGAGGGAAATGAGAGAGTGCAGAATGTAACGTTACATTCATTGCTCGGATGTAGAGAAAGATCAACTTAATATGAGGTATATTCAGTCAAAATTCTGATGGCAGCAGAGGAAAAACTGTTCTTGAGTTGATTGGTACATGCCCTCAGACTTTTTTTATCTTTTTTCCGACGGGAAATGGTGAAAAATAATTTATCGGGGGTCCTTAATTATGCCGTTACTTTTTTGAGGCAATGAAAGTGTAGATAGAGTCAATGGATAGGAGGCTGGTTTGGATGATGGACTGTGCTTTACTCATTACCCCCTCGAATTTCTTGAAATCTGAGCATTGTCTGTCTCCCACACCTGCTATGATTCCCATGATGGGCAGGTCGGGAAAATTATTCCCCAAGTCTCAGTTGTTTATTACTCCTGTGCTGGCTGACCTACATTGGCTCCTGATAAGCAAGGTCTATTTCTACAATCCTTCCATGGCCTCATCCTTCCCTTTCTCTGTAATCTTCTTCAGCCTCACAACTATCCCAGGCATCTGGGACAGATGCCCCTCAAATTCCCAGCCCCTTGAATTTCCCAGATTTTATCTGCCCTTTGCCTGGTGGATATGCCTTCAACTGCCTGGGGCTGAAACGTTGGGAGTCCTTCCTAAATCTTACAATCAAAGATGTACCAGAGCGAGATAGCTTCTAGCGAGCTATTGCCAGTAGCCTTCTAATTTAATCTTTTACTGGCGTTCTGCACTCTTAAGCCTGAACTCTAATTTTTCTAAACTTTCAAATAATTGTCACCCTCTCTTTTCCTTCTTCTCTATGTATTCCATGAATAGTATGCTTTTGTCTGTATAGCACGCAAAAATAAAAATTTTCACTGTAACCCATGTGAAATAATAAATCAAATCAAACAAAAATCAAACCTTTCTACCTTGCTTTCTCCTTTTAAAATATTCCTTAAAACTATCTCTTTAACCAAGCCTTTGGTCAGATGCTGAAATATCACTTGATGAGACTGAGGGGGGAATTTTCCCAATCCGCCTGTTGTAGGAATCGTAGTGGATGGAAGGAGCAGACCATGTAAAAGTCTGTTGACTTGAGCGGGATTTTCCGATTTTGGGTGCCTGTGGCCAGAAAATCCCACTCTGAGTGTCCCATACTGTTCTGCAATTTGCCATGAGATATTTCATTACGTCAAAGCTGCAATGTAAATGGAAAATTGTGAGGAAAGCACTTAGGGAGAGATGTGATCAGGTGCTAAGTATAAATTATTTCCTCTCTGGTTTAAATTTAGTAAACAGCGATGGGTAAGCTGACTTTGTATTGACCATAAAATTTAGTCGGTACAGAGAGTGAAGCTTTCAGGATTCTGCTTTCCCACTGATTCTTTTGACTCTCAGTGCAGATAAAGAGGTGCCCTTAAAGATAAAACATCAGAGTTGAACTGTAAAGATAATAGTGTACAAACACTTGGTATATTCGTATCAAATTCTTTTGTCTACTGTTTTAAAGGAGGTGGTTAATGTCTCCATAAAATAAAGATAAAAAAAACTGCCTTATGAATGCATTGAGGATTCAGAGGTCTGTTAATAGTCAAAGGAAAGCTGTATCATATTACAATGCTATCACCAATCCATTCCTTGTCTCAAAAAAAATTGTCTGCCAAATATTGCACAGCGTAATTTTAAAATCCATGATAGAGCCATGATAAGTGGAAAATGCCAACTTATTTTTTTGATGGCATCAAGATGAGTGAATCAAACTCTATTTTAAAGAATATTTGCTCCAGTGGACTCATATACTTCATGTCACGCATGGACGCATATCTCTTGGTCCTCCAGCGCATCTTGATGTGACAAGTATATGTTACTAACCATGGTTCTCTGCAGAATTACAGCCTCACCTCAGGTGGTGGTGCAACTACAATTATTCTGAAGCGTCCCTAGAAATGATTAGTCAAAAGCAATTATCATTAGCATTGATTGCATTCTCTAGCTTTAAGAATGAGAGCTGAAGCAGCTGCCATAGAAATCTCCCCCTTTATCTTGTGACAATCTGAGTCCCAGACCTTCTCTCGAAGAGTCCAGTAGAAAGCTTCTTAAAGGTGAAGTGTATTGATTCAAGCTACCATCTTACAAAGAGTGATATCTGTCTCTCGGTAGTTATTTCGGTTCTCTGTATTTAAGGCAAAAACACAATCAAAAACTTAGATCAATTCCACTTCTTTCAGAGGCAATCAATGCAATCATGGGTTTTACTATACCCAAGTGCTTTCACTGAGATGTATGAAAGACATTCTGAGAAGATGCGTGGGGCTTCTTGTTATGGGAGGACTGGGTTATGAGAAAAAAAGGGAACATTTGTTTTTTTTTGATTTCGAAGGAATGCTGTCTCAGGCCTCCTCAAACACTGTGGTATAAGGGTCTAGCACATATATCGCATTAATGTGGGACTGAGTGCAGTATTGTCCACACAGTGATGTGATGGAACACAACCAGGGTCAGTTGAGTAGTGGACAGAACCATTTGTAAGCATGGAAACAGCTCCTTTCACTGTGTATTTGTAAATAATTTTAAGAGTCAATGCAGACTTGCAGTTAACCTGCCTATGATTACAACGACTTATTCAGACCTAATGAACAGCCTAAAGCACATATCTGCTCCAGACCTGTCTTAAACATGCATCAAAGCTGCTCTTTCAAAGAGCTGCAAACAGCAGTATAGAACATAGATAGAACATAGAACATTACAATGCAGTACAGTGGAACAAATTTAATGACCCTCTAACCTAAACTATTCCAATGTTAGCCATATGCCTATCCACTGACCATTTGAACACCCTTAAAATTGGCAAGTCCACAACTGCTGCAGGCAGTTCATTCCATGCCTTTACTACCTTCTGAGTAAAGACAGTACAATCCTGCTGTTGAGAGAAGGCCAAGAAGTTAACAAAACAGGCGCAGTGAAGGCCGGAGGAATGAAGTGCTAGTTGCCATGACAGAAGAACAACCCAAGTGATCACATTGATCAGTGATGACTCCAATCTGGATCACTTCCAGGTTTTTTGGGAAATGCAGGAAATGCCTTCAGTACTAACGATGTGACACAAAGGATGAACACAAACGCACACCATGATTGCTTCAAGGTCTTGCATTCAGGGAGTTGCCAACAATAGATTGGCAATTTGGAGAAAACAAATCGCCAATTTCGAAAAACAGGAGGAGAGGAGCAACTCCGTCTTACCAAGAAAACTTGGATAGAGCTCATAGCAGAAATCATAATGGAGATCACAGCAGGGAATCACAGCGGGAGCATAACGGAGATCAGCAGAGGAGGTGTGGGGTCACCTTCTCACCTGATGAAGAAGCTTGAGACTCTGAAAGCGAGTGCTGCCAAATAAACCTGTTGGATTTTAACCTGGTATTGTGAGACTTCTTACTGTGAAACACAACATCGCATCACAATTCAGAAGATCCTCACTGGGGTATATTGACGTGTCACATCAAAGTCTCAACTTCAAGGGGCCTATGGTCTGTTCAGGAATCCTGAAAGACTAGTTCCTTTCAGGATTGGCAAGTGCATAATTGTGAGGGGGTAGTTGCTGGAGGAGAAGAGACTATCATGTTGGTAGTGATGGGGTGAGGCTGAAACATCTTCAATAAAAGGAATGCATGGAACTTGGTCAAGGGGTGCAAGTTTGGCAGAGATCCCTATTGCTCCATAGTGGCCTAATGTCATATTCATGCTACCTGGTTTGGCACAGTACCTCCTGAGTGGTGACAAACATAAGATTCACTTGAGTTTCACAGAGGAAATGATCATTACTTTTTGTGTCTGATTAGTTAATAATAAATGTGTGATTTGTTTTCTCCAAATTGCCAATCTGTTGTTGGCATTTCTCTGAATGCAAAACCTTGAAGCGATCCTGGTGTGTGTCTGCGTTCATCCTTTGGGTTACATTGTGAGTACTGAAGGCATTACAGCAGACCATCATAAAACTAAAGTGATTGGCAAGTTCCCAACCCATCCTCAATTTTGGACCTCTCGGTACTCTTGACAATAGTAAGCCAGCTGGAAAATAGTTTACAAATTTGGTGCACAGATTAGATTGGAAAAGAGGAAAGTGGAAAGGTTGTTTGGATGGAGGTTATTCTCCATGAACAAGAGAAAGTTGAGGGGGAATTTGATTGAGGTGTACAAAATTGGATAGAATGGATGAAAACTTTAGCATAGAGGTCAGTTACTAGGGGACAGAGAGTTAAAGTGATTGGTAGAAAGATTAGAGGGAATATAAAAATCACACAGAGTGCTGCAATCACATGGACATGTGGGAAGTTTCCAGACTGTGTGACTGGCCTCAAGGTCACAATCAAAACCGATCATAAACCACTGGTCTCATTGCTAGATGAGACGGTGCTAGCAAAATTGGCTCCCAGCATTCCAAATAGAATCCATAGAATCTTTTTGTTCTGAAGAACCATAGGATTATGGAACACTACAGTGCAGAAAAAGGCCCTTCCAAGCCCTACCCACATATCCCTACATATTACACCCACTAATCCCTCTAACTTACACATCCCTGGACACTAAGGGGCAATTTCTTAGCATGGCCAATCCTAACCTGCACATCTTTGGACTGTGGGAGGAAACCGGAGTACTTGGAGGAAAAACACGAGGCCATTTGGCCCACCGAGTCTGCATCGACAATAATCCCACCCAGGTTTTATTCCCATAACCCTGCATATTTACTCTACTAATCCCTCTGACACTAAGGGGCAATTTAACACAGCTAATTAATATAACCCACACATCTTTGGAGTGCAGGAGGAAACCAGAGCACTCAGAGGAAACCCACGCTGACATGGAGAGAAAATGCAAACTCAGTCACTCGAGGCAGTGCTGACCTGTGTGCTACCCCAGACAATATCTTTCCTCTGCCTCATAAGTGCACGGTGGACCATACAACAAAACAAGACAACAATCTTATTGAAGAGCAAGAGGCGTATTCCCAATTCCACAGAGACACCTGACATGGATGACAAATAAACTGATTCATCAGGGACAAATGTGTGATGAGGAATGTGCTCACGTTGAGTGTGACTACCAAGCAGGGTAACCACAACTGAGACCTAGTGACGTTACCATGAAAGCCTGGCTTGTATAACAAAAGCATTTGTATCATAAATGATTTTCTGGTCTATGATGAGCCCTAGTTCTCCTGCAGCTGGACACCCTTCAAAAATACTGCAGGACCACCTGCATATTACCCAGTACCAGGCATGGGCCCAATCTGCTGTCTAGTGGGCAAGCATTTCAGGGCGAAACTGAAACACCAAAGCAAACTATTAGATGTGTGTGCTGTACAGGCAAGAGAGCCCCTTGTACCCACATAGTTTCCTAACAGACTAGCATCAGACTTTTCTGTCTTCAGCAGCAAATTTTTCTTTATCGTGGTGGATTACTTTTCCAGGAGGGTTGAGGTGAAGCAACTGTACATGGCTACTACAGAGGCACCAATTAAAGATTCCAAAAGAGATGTTTGCTAGCCATTGCACTTTGCATGAGATTATGTCCGATAACAGCCCACAATTTTGCAATGACTACTTTGTGCATTTTGTCATCACATCTGACTTGCACCATCATTCCAGCTCTGTGAAATATCCACAATCAAATGGGGATTGCTGAAGGAGATGTCCTCACTGTTAAAATCCCCCTCAAGAAGAATAAGGACCTCTCTATGGCACTGCTAACCAACAAGTCCACTCCATTTCAATGTGGCCTAGTCCCATCCAAATCCCTGATGGGCAAGACACTCTGCACACACCTTCCAATCCTTCCAAATTTAACTCATACCAGAATTACCAGGATATCCAAGACAAAGAACAACCTTACAGGGAGAAATAAACTATGCCTACAAAATAAGTGCTAGACACTATCAAAACTACACAAGGAAAATAAGGTCTGAAATGAAAGAGAGAGTATTATCATCAGGAAATGGGTAGGCGAAGACCTAGTGATGTTATCGCTTGACAATTTATAAGAAACTCAGCTAATATTCTAGGGAATTGGATTCAAATCCTGCCTTGTCAGATGGTGGAATTTGAATTCAATAAAAACATATCTGGAATTAAGAATCTACTGAAGACCGTGAAACCATTGTTGATTGTCAGAAAAACACACTGGTTCTGTAATGTCCTTAAGGGAACGAAATGTACTGCTCTTCCTTGGTCTGGTCTACATGTGATTCCAGTGCTACAGCAATGTAGTTGACTCTCAACTGCCCCAGGGCAATTAGGAATGGGCAATAAATGCTGTAAGAAGTCTCACAATACCAGGTTAAAGTTCAAGAGGTTTATTTGGTAACACAACATTTCGGAGCCTCAAGCTCCTTCTTCAGGTGAGTGAGGATTTGTATTCACAAACAGGGCATATAAAGACACAAACTCAATTTACAAGATAATGGTTAATACAGTCTTAAATGTACAGACAATGTGAGCGGAGAGAGAGTTAAGGACAGATTAATGAGTTGTGTATTATCTCCAGCTAGAAGATATCAGTGCTGCCATATAAACCTATTGGACTGTAACCTGGTGTTGTAAGACTTCTTAGTATGCCAGTCCAACACCCATACTCTATGTGATAAATGCTGGCCAGCCAGCGACACCCATGTCCCACGAATGAATTTTAAAAAAAGATAACGATCAACCTCAATCTTATTTAGTTGGCACCCAGTTAGATACAGTCAGAAGAAAATGGAAGCATCTCTTCCTCATCCCTGACCACCTGTTCCCACAGTAAAACAACAAGACTTCAAAGAAGGTGCAGAGTTTACCTGCAGTGAGACAGCCCACCACTTTTCTGATTGTAGCACAAATGAGATATGGAAAGGTTGAGGTCATCTAAGTTTATGAAGTCACAGACTTGAAGGGTGGAGATGAGGTTAATAAACTTATGTAAATACCACGTGTAAACTAGAATAACTTGAAACACATTGGATAAAGTCGTGGTGAAAGGTTTAGCGTAAGGGTCTGGCAAATACAGGATTAAAATGGGACTACGCACAATACTGTCCACGTAATGGTGTCAGCAAACACCTTGGGGTAAATAACCGGATAAAAACAAATTATTGCAAATGCTGGAATCTGAAACCAAAAGGGAAAATACTGGAAAATCTCAGCACGTCTGGCAACGTCTATAGGGAGAGAAAAGAGTTGATGTTTTGAGTCCACATGACCCTTTTCAAAGCAGGGTTAATGCCTTGGGGGTTAATGTAATGTTGCACAGAGTTATGTGCAACCAGTAGCCATGGAAACAGTTCCTCGCTTGAAATCTATATATATTTATATAGATAAATAATATTTGCAGTCAATAAATAAATAGTAACCTATTTACGATGATGAGGACTTCATTAAGACCTACTGAACAATGTCCAACATCCTACAAAATTTGTCACGAATATACTCAGTAAACCAAGCTTCCACGAGCCTGATGAGTAGTGTATTCCAAAGATTACTACATAGAATACAACAAACAAATAAGAGTAGAAGCTGGAAACCTTTATAGTAAACAAGAAACAATGGGGATGATTCTCCCAGCCCGCTGCACTGCTTTTGTAGCGCAGTAGGCACGAGGCTCAAGTGGAGGCCACTGGGCGCTATGATCTCTGTGAGTTTTCAGGCACCAAATATCCGGTGCTGTCAGCATTGTGCCAGAAATTAGCATGGAGATGTATAATGGATTTAAAATTGAACAAGGATATAATTAGTGGAGCTGGGACTGAAGTCTGTGGGCCTGCTAGAGTCTCCATCCATCCTCTCACACCCCCTCCTTCCTTCCTTGGCCAGAAGGCCAGGGTGTTTCACGCCTTGGACATGTCCAGGAGTCCAGTGATTGGGTGGTGGTGGGTTTTGCGCAACCAACAACGTGGGGTCGTGGAGCTGGCCAGCAATTGAGCAGGCCAGCGATCGAGAAGCCAGTGCTCTCTACACTGACACATTGGTGCATGCGCAGTGGCCTACTCAGCACTATGCTGCCGGTGTCTTCTGCGCGAATAGGCCCTGCCACCTGATTTTTTGCATGATTCACGCTATGGCACTCTGTCATTTTCAGAATGTGGAAGATTCATTTTGAAAATCTTGCTGAGGAAACTACTTCCCATGATATCAAGAAATGCTTGGGAGCTCTGGATATTGCAAAGCCTATGGGCTCCGATACATTCTGGCAATAGCACTGAAGACTTGTGCTCCAGTATTTGCTGCTCCCCTAGCCAAGTGCTTCCAGAACAGTTACAACACTGACATTTACCTGGCAATGTGGAAAATTGCCCAGGTATGTCATGTACACAAAAAGCAAGACAAGTCCAACCCAGCCAATCACTACACAGTCTTCTCTCGATCATCAGTAAAATGAAGGAAGGCATCATCAACAGGGCTACTAAGTAGCAACTGCTCAGCAATAACTTGCTCAGTGACGTCCTGTTTGTGTTTCATCAGGCTCACTCAGCTCCTGGCATCATTACAGTCTTGGTTCAAATATGGATGAAAGAATTCCAGAGCTTAGGTGAGAATGATAGCCCTTGTTATCAAGGCCAGATTTGACAAAGCATGGCACCAAGGAGCCCCAATAAAACTGGAATTGATGGGCATGAGGGGGCAAACTCTCTGATGGTTGTAGTCACAGCTGATACAGAGGAAGATGGTTGTAGTTGTAGAGGGTCAGTCATCTCAGCTTCAGGACATCTCTGCAGGAATCCCTCAGGGTAGTGTCCGAGGCCCAACAATTTTCAATTGCTTCACTAATGATCTTCCCTAATGTTCAAATGCAACAAGATCTGGACAATATCCAGGCTTGGGTTGACAAGTGGCAAGTAACATTCGATTCACACAAATCCAAGCAATGACCATCACCAATAAGAGACACTTGAACAACTGCCCCTTGACATTCAATAGTGTAACCATTACTGAATCCCTCATTGTCAAACACCCTTGGGGTTATCATTGACCAGAAACTCAACTGGAATCACTACATAAATATAATGGCTGTAAGAGTAAGTCAGAGGCTAGGAATACTGTGAATAACCCACATCTGATACCCCAAAACCTATTTGCCATCAACAAGGTACATGTTAGGAGTGTGATGGCATACTCCCCACTTGCCTGGATTGGGCCAACAACATTCAAGAAGCTTGATACCATTCAGAATAAAGCAGCCTGCTTGATTGGCACCACATCTACAAACATCCATTCCCTCCACCATACTCAGTAGTAGCAGCGTGTACTATTTACAAGACGCACTGTGGCAATTCACCAAAGATCCTCAGACAGCACCTTCCAAACCCATGACCATTTCCATCTAGAAGGACGAGGGCAGCATTCAAGAAGGCAGCTCCCCACCACTTTGTCAAGGGCAATGATAATTGGCAATAAAATGCTGACCAGCCAGCAACACCCATGTTCCATAAATGAATTTTTAAAAAATGTCCCAGTGAAAAAGAAACAGGATTTACTCCAGCTTTTACACAAATTCAAAGAACAAAGAACTGTACAGCACACGAACAGTTCCATTGGCTACAAATCTATACCGACTCAGATGCCTCTCTAATTTAATATTTCCTTGCCTCCATTCCCTGCCTATTTATGTATCAACACAGATTCCTTTTGATCATTGTTATTGAATCTGCTTCCACCACCTCTTCTGGCAGCACGTTCCAGGCATTCACCACCCTCTATGTGAAAAACTTGCCTCTTACCTCTCTTTTAAACTTCCCCTTCTCACTTTCAACCTCTGCCCCAGATAATTGACTCTTCACCCCGGGACTATCTGACTATTGACACTATCAAATTTGAAACTTAGAATTTTCTGGGGGGAGAAACCCACCCAATACTTTTACTGTACACCAATACACGTGACAATTTGAAACCAAATCAAAAATCTAAAATGGTAAAGGAAACAGATGTTGGAAACAGTCAACAGGTCAGAGGGAGCGATGAGGGTAACACCTGGTTTTACCTTAACCGAAGATGTTTTTTTTCGCGCCACTTTAGATTTATGTAATTAAGCAAACAGTTACCTCACCCTTTAAGTCTGACCTTTTAAACTCTAAACTTGGTGTGCTGAGAGGAAGAAGAGGCAGAATGTTATGTAGAGGTTAATGCATCCTGATATATAAAACCATCCATATTTTATTTCCAGTCTTGAATTAAACATTTCATTTAACTCCAGAGTGCTTTGGTGTTAATGGGGCTAAATAAATTAGATTGTTTGAAGGGAGAAGAGGTTTTACAAGGTAATGGATCAGAAAACCAGAAGCCATTTGAACACAGCCTCCAGAAGCAGCACTTAACAAAACGTGCTTGAGTAGCTTTGTAGAGCAAAATGAATGAAGCCAAACAGTAAGAAAGTGTCTCTGCGGCTAAAACTGCTCATTAATGAATACAAAAATAAAAAAGGGAGTTTGAAATACAGAGAGGGGAAGAGAATGAAATTCTACATAATGGATTCTAAAAACCTTTCAGTGGTTTATTAATTTAGTTATTTATTGGACAGTTCAGTTGGTAGCAATCTCACCTTTTATTTGGAAGGTCATGAGTTTAAAACATGCTTAAGCAAAAATCAATACTGGTGCTCCAGCATGCGGATGGCACAGTAGCACAGATATTAGCAATGCTGCCTCACAGTGTCAAGGACCTGGGTTCGATCCCTAGCTTGTGTCACTGTCTGCGCAGATCTGCACATTCCCCCCATGTCTGCATGGGTTTCCTCCAGGTGCTCCAGTTTCCTCCTACAATCCCAAAGATGTGTTTGTTAAGTGCATTGACCTCCTACAGTCCCAAAGATGAGTTAGTTAAGTGCTAAATTGTCCCTCGGTATACCCAAACAGGTGCTGGATTGTGATGATTAGGAGATTTTCACAGTGACTTCACTGCAGTGTTAATGTAAGCCTGTTTGTGACACTAATAAATAAACTTCAAAGCACAATACTGGGAGAGTACTGCACTGTCAGAGATGCCATATTTCTCAGGAGACTTTAAATGGTCTATCTGCTGCTCTGATGGATGTAAAAGTCCTTTGGCCTATTTCAAAGAAAATTTACCCTTAGTGTCCTTGTTATTATTTATTCCTCAGTCAACATCATGAAGAAAACCAAATTATCAGATCTTTCTCACTGCCGTTACATTTCCCATACTGCTGAAGAGACTACACCCAAAATCACCTCATGGGCTGTAAGGTACATTTAGATATCAGGGCCAGGATTTTACAGACACACTGTTTTGTGTCAACCCTCAACAAAAATGACAAGTCAGTTCAGGAGGACTGTAAAATCCCATCAGGCAGTAGGGTTGTAAAATTTTGGCCGGATGGTCGAGGAAACATAGAAACTTGGAAAATAGAAGCAAGAGTAGGCCATTCAGCCTTTCACGCCTGCTCCGCCATTCATTATGATCATTGCTGGTCATCGTATTCAATATCCTGATCTCCTCTCACCCAGTATCTTTTGATCCCTTTAGTCCCAGGAAATATATAGAAACATCGAAATATAGAAGATAGGAGCAAGAGGAGGACATTTGGCCCTTGGAGCCTGCTCTGCCATTTACTATGATCATGGCTGATCAACCAAATCCTGCTTTCTCCCCAACTTAAAATGGGTGCAGTAGTAGTCAGTCTCTAATACTCTAGTTCATTCATGTTTGAAAACTTCCACCTTCAACTTACATAAGAACATAAGAACTAAAAGCAGGAGTAGGCCATCTGGCCCCTCAAGCCTGCTTTGTCATTCAATAAGATCATGGCTGATCTTATTGTGGATTCAGCTCCACTAATCCGCCTACTCACCATCACCCTTAATTCCCTTATTTTTCAAAAATTTATTTACCCTTGCCTTAAAAACATTCAATGAGGTAACCTTAATTGCTTCACTGGGCAGGGAATTCCACAGATTTACAACACTTTGAGTGATGTTCCTCCTCAACTCAGCCCTAAATTTTCTACCCCTTATTTTGAGACCATGCTCCCTAGTTCTACTTTCAGTCACCAGTGGAAACAATTCCTCTGCTTCTACCTTATGTATTCCCTTCATAATCTCATATGTTTCTACAAGATCTCCTCTCATTCTTCTGAATTCCAAAGAGTATAGCCCAGTCTACTCGGTCTCTCATCATAAGCCAATCCTCTTAACTCCAGAATCAACTTCCTCAGAAATCTTAGGGGACACATCATGGCCAGCTAGAAGTCCATTGAATTTCAGTGGAACCACATTATTCCAGCTATCTTATAGGGATAATGAAGGGACTAGATCAGGTAGAGGTAGAGAGATTCTTTCTGCTTAGAAAGGAAAACAGAACTGGAGGGCACAGCCTCAAAATAAGGGGGAGGGGGCAGTTCAGAACGGAGTTGAGGAGGAACTTCTTCACCCAAAGGGTAGTGCATCTCTGGAATTCTCTGCCCATTGAAGTGGTGGAGGCTACTTTGTTGAGTATATTTAAGACACTGGTAGATAGATTTCTGATAGACAAAGGAATTAAGGGTTATGGGAAGAAAGCAGGAAAGTGGAACTGATCCACTTCAGATCAGCCATGATCTTATTGAACGGCGGGGTAGGCTCGAAGGGCTAGATGGCCTACTCCTGCTCCTATTTCTTATGTTCTTATGTTCTATAGGTGGGACTGGGAAATCCCAGCCCTCGTGTGCAGTCCATCAGGCACTTCATCTTTTCGTTAGTCAAACTTCTCCAACAATATCCTTTGATTCATAATCAAAATGTTTACCTCCCTCTCAGCCACTTCAGACGCATCTATTAAATACATCAGCCAGCTTTTCATTATTATCTACAAATTAATATTGCTCTTCTCTCAGTGGGTGGCATTTCAAATTTAATGCAGTAATTCCCTTCACCTTTGTAAAAAATAAGCTAACTGTGGTGAAATGTTTAATTTCATGATTCATATCTTTTGGAAGCACAACTTTTGTTTGTGAATTGAATTGTTAAATGTAAGGTGAATGCATAGCCCTGGTGAGAAACTGAGAAACTAACCTGAAGTAGTTGCCAAACAAACAATGGCCTGTGTGTATTAAATAAGATCAGAATTGAACGTGGGAAAACATAAAAAAACTGAGTTGTGGTGCAGACCAGATGTACGCTTTTGCCCTCCGAAAGTGTTCATATGGTTTCCTGGAACAAAAGGAAGATTTCTGGATGACTAGCTTGAATTTGTCAAGGGCAAGTCATGCCTTACGAGCCTAGTCGAGTTCTTCGAAAATGTGACTGAACACATTGACGAAGGAAGAGCGGTGGACGTAGTGTACATGGACTTTAGCAAGGCGCTTGATAAGGTCCCCCATGCAAGGCTTCTGGAGAAGGTGAGAGGGCATGGGATCCAAGGGGCTTTGGCCTCGTGGATCCCGAACTGGCTTGCCGGCAGAAGGCAGAGAGTGGTTGTGGATGGGTCTTGTTCTGCATGGAAGTTGGTAACCAGTGGAGTGCCCCAGGGATCTGTTCTGGGACCCCTGCTGTTTGTCACTTTCATAAATGACCTGGATGAGCAAGTGGAAGGATGAGTGAGTAAGTTCGCTGACGATACAAAGGTCGGTGGTGTTGTGGATGGTCTGGAGGGATGTCAAAAGTTGCAGCGGGACATAGTCAGGATGCAAGACTGGGCGGAGAAGTGGCAGATGGACTTCAACGTGGATAAATGTGTAGTGGTCTATTTTGGCAGGAATAATGGGATGAAGGAGTACAATATAAGGGGTAGGAGTCTTAGCTGTGTTGTAGAGCAGAAGGATCTTGGGGTCCGGGTCCATAGGACTCTTAAATCGGCCGCGCAGGTGGAGGAAGTGGTCAAGAAGGCGTACGGTGTACTGGCCTTCATTAATCGAGGAATAGAGTTTAGGAGTCAGGAGGTAATGATGCAGCTCTATAAGACTCTTGTCAGACCCCAGTTGGAGTATTGTGCGCAGTTCTGGTCACCTCATTATAGGAAGGATGTAGAGGTTATTGAGAGGGTTCAGAGGAGATTTACAAGGATGCTGCCTGGATTGGGAGGCAGGCCTTATGAAGATAGGTTGAGGGAGCTGGGACTCTTCTCACTGGAGCGATGTAGGTTGAGAGGCGACCTGATAGAGGTTTATAAAATGTTGAGAGGGATAGATAGGGTAGACTCTCAGAGACTATTTCCCCGAGCTGAAATGGTCACTACGAGAGGACACAGATTTAAGGTGCAGGGAAGCAAATACAGAGGGGACGTTAGGGGTAAGTTTTTCACTCAGAGGGTGGTGAGTGAATGGAATCGGCTGCCGTCGGAGGTTATTGAGGCAAACTCGCTGGGGTCTTTTAAAAGACTTCTGGATGAGTATATGGAAACAAATAGGATAGGGGGTTATAGATAGGTCTGTGGATTGGTAGATGTGATCGGCACAACTCGTGGGCCGAAGGGCCTGTTTGTGCTGTATTGTTCTATGTTCTATATGTTCTACAAGCATTAGCACTGCTGACTGATAGCGCCAGCGATCCAGATTTCATTCATAGCTGGGTAACTGTGTGCAGACTCGAGTGCTTCCCTTTCCATAGAAACCTACAATGCAGAAAGAGACTCATTCAGCCCATCAAGTCTGCACTGACAATAATCCCACCCTATCCCGTATCTCTACATACTTAACCGCTAATTTCTCTGGCCTACACATCCCGGGACACTAAGGGGCAATTTTAGCTTGGCCAACCGACACATCTTTGGACTGTGGGAGGAAACCAGAGCACTTGGAGAAAACCCACACAGACTCGGGGAGAACATGCAAACAGATAGTGACCCGAGCTGGGAATTGAACCCAAGTCCCTGAAGCCATGAAACAACATTGCTAACCATTGTGCCAGCATGCCACCACGTTTCCTCCTACAGTCTAAAAGATATGCTGGTTAGGTGCATTAGCCATGCTAAATTCTCCCTCAATGTACCTGAACAAGTGCCATAGTGTGGCGACTAGGGAATTTTCTTAGTAGCTTCATTACAGTGTTAATGTAAACCCTCTTGTGAAACTAATAAAAAAAAAGCCTGAAAGCTTTGGCAGGTTATTTAACACTGTGAGGCATCATAGCTGAATCTAGTCACAAACCAGCACAACGCAATTGTTTGGCAACGATCAAGATCCTCTTTGATTTTTGACCTTCATTAGCCCCATAATTCTGAAGTGATTTACACATATATTCAATAATAACTACCTGGATAGATTTACAGTTGAAAGTTGCAATGAATTGAAGGCAAGAATTGCAGATCAATAAATTCTGTACAGATTGGAGATTAAACTTAGAATCTCCCTGGTGCCTGTGGCTCACTATCATTGGGCTGTTCTCCTGAATAATTTTTTCCTAATCTCCGAAGGTAATTGAGTAAAATTCATGGATATTTATTTTTCAAACTGCAGTATTCCCAAGAGTCCATCCCAAGGTCTCAGACTGTCATCAGATATTTGTACTGTTCCTTTCTTGTTGACTTATTAGAATGTTATTTCTGTCGCTATGTAATAATAATAAGAAAAGTCCCCCCAAGGGAGCCAGCATCATCAGCATTTCAGTGGAAATAAAATCAGCAGGTGTCTGTAAAACGTAGGTGGTATATTCCACCAGTTCACCACGACAGATAAAAATTCCTCGCATTGTCCCCTGGGGTTTCATTATCACCAATGTTGCAATTTATCGGATTCACCCTGCTGAACTCCCACACCATGATTCCTTCCCCTCTCTACAACACCAGGATTTTGCTCACTCATCATGGTTGCCAGTTGATGCCAATAACCCAGTACACACTCCTGAGGAGCTGTTCAATTTATGAACAGTTTAATCAAACAATCCTTCACAATAACAATGCATAAATCTGGTTAGTGTAAAAGGCATTGGCTTAATGGGGAAGTGATAGTCTAGTGGAATTATCGCTAGATAATCTAAAAAAATACTCAGCAAATATTCAGACGGTTCAAACCCTGTCATGGCAGGTGGTGGAACTTGAATTGAAATAAAAAATATCTGGTATTAAGAATCTGCTGATGGCCATGAAGTCATTGCCCACAAACCGATTTGTTCCACTAATGTTAGGGAATTAAATCTGCCATCCTTACCTGGTCTGGCTTACATGTGACTCCAGAGCCACAGCAATGTGGTTGATTCTCAACTGCCCTCTGAATTGTCCTTACAAGCCATTCAGTTCAAGGGAACTAAAGATGGCAATAAGTACTGGCCCAGCCATGTCCCCGGAATTAATAAAATAAATAATTGTACAATCAGAATGGCGAGTTTAGTTTTAAACAAGAAATTCGAGCCATTGCCACTCCCCTGCCATTTCTCAGCCAGGTTCTGGGTGCATTAATGGTTTCAGTCAATTCAAACCCCTCATTTCATTCAGTGAACCATTTCTGTCTGGTGTTTCTGATGGAGCTGCAGTATGATGTTAAAGAATAAAGAACAATACAGCACAAGATCAGGCCCTTTGGCCCATCAAGTCTGTGCCGATATGTAGTTTCTAACCCCCAATTCACCTCAGTTTCTAACCTCAGTTTTAATTCCACTGGACTATCCCCACTCCATTAAGCTATTGCCTATCAAAATGCACCTTGAATTTTGTGAGTGTGCCTGCTTCTACTACCTCCGCTGGCACTGCATTCCAGGCATTCCCCTCCTGTGTGTAAAAAAATTCCCTGCACATCTTCCCTAAACTTACCCTCTCTCATCTTAAATGTGTGAGTCGATCTTTCCACCCTGGGGAAAAACCTTTGTCTGTTCACACAATCTATGCCCTTGGATGAATTTCTTGCAGGGTCATTCATAGAAATTGCGACGCCAATTGAGACTATAACCGTCTTATTAACCTGTTACCGTTCTGATCAACTGATGCTAATGAAAGTGTTGACTAACAATATCAACCATCTTTAACAATTCATATTCAGCAGGTGTAGAAATGATACAAACAGCAATTCAGTGGTGAAAAACTTCAGTAGCTATTTAAAGTGTATTTATGATGAGTCACAAGCTTACATGAACACTGCAATGAAATTACTGTGAAATTCCCCAAGTCTCTAAACTCCGCCATCTATTTGGGTCAATACACCTAACCAGCACATCTTTCAGACTGTGGGAGGAAACCGGAGCATCTGAAGGAAACCCACGCAGACATGGGAAGAACATGCAAACTCCACACAGACAGTGATCCAAACCAGGAATCGAACCCGGGTCCGAGGCAGCAGTACTAACCATTGTGCCACCATGCTGCCTTCCAATCATATTTGCAGCTCCTCAGCATAATATATTTCTAATAAATTGCAAATGATCCCAAAATTATATTTTCAGAAAGCAATCAACCAAACTTGGATTTAAATGTACACTGTACTTCTGTCTGTCAAGCATTGGTTTGGATTTTAGCTGATTTCTATGTAGGGAAATGGCTGCTGTTGTGAGGTCAGGAAGATGGATTTTTATCATGCATGTTGTTCATCATCTCTTATAGTTTTAGAAGTTGTTCTTTAGTTTTTGAGAGATGGATTTCCCGAAGGCTCGCTACAATATAACTTCAAAGCTGTTGTAAGTGAAATTTCTGTCTGCTGGCAAAGTGATTGACAGGCTGACACATTTTCTGGCTGGAAGCCTGCTTCAGAGTGCTGTAGCCCGGGAGGGTGTGACATTTGAATCTATTGGAGAACTGACAGGGATTATACAGGGGGGTTTTGTATTGCAGAAGGAGTTCTGCATCATGGAAGATAGTTATCCCGAGCTCCCTACTGCCAAAGGGAAGAAATAGGGCTCATTAGTTCAAAAGATGTAGGAGCAGAAGTAGGCAGTTTGGCTTATCGAGTCTGTTTCACCATTCAATGAGATGTTGATTGATCTGATATAACCCTCAATACTACTTTCCTGTCTTATCCCTATAACCCTTGATCCCCTTGCTGATTATAAATCTGTCTATCCCAGCCTTGGACATACTTAATGACAGAGCCTCTACTGCTCTCAGCCTTAAGGAATTCCATAGATTTATTCCTCTGTGAGAGAAGAAATTCCTCCTCATCTCTTTCTTAATGGGCAACCAGCTTATTCTGAGATTGCACCCTTTCGTCCTAGCTCTGCCATAGGGGAAACAATCTCTTAGCTCCTGACTCCTTAGAATTGCAACATTTTCTGGCCTAACTTTTCATGACAGTTTATTTTGTTTATGTTTTATTAGTTCATCTCTGCTCACACCCTCATTACTTGCCTTTCTTCACTGAGGTAACTTAATTCTGGTATTTTCTATCCACTGTCCCACTGACAGACAATGCACTGCAATCTCACCACAAAGGATCCACCTGCCTATCAATTCTTTATTTGATCACGAGTTTGGCTTTTTTTTTGTAATAATTGCACTGTCTTTTTCCTATTCTCCAACGCTGCAACTTCATTTCCATGTAACCAAAAGACAAGGGTCTTCTCTTGCCAAGTATCAATATCTAACACTGTTCTCCGTGCCTTAAAATGCCGGCATCTTCCTTTCAATTCATGAACAAATGAAACCATATTGCCCCTGTCAGGATGAGCTTGGCATCCTTCGCCGAATTACTTTTTAAAATTGTGCATCATACTGAAATCTTGGTGACCAAATCTTCAACAGCTTCATTATTCACATATTGGAAGAGAAAACTCGCAAGAAAGACAGTCTATTGGCCAAGTACAAAGAGTCAACTTGAAGTCATTATCAAGCTATGAAACATGTCAAGAGCATAATATAACCATTTATTTCACATGGAATTCCAACCTTTGATCTAAAATCATATCCAACTTTTTTCTTGTCCGTGGCAGCAACTTTATTGTCATCGGCGACGACTTTATGAAAAATACACCATTATTTTATAATTATACAATTTATCAAGCACAACTGCCATGCATACTCCAAGTACTGTTTTCAATTTATTTGGTGTGCCTAAAGAGATCACGGTGGATTATGATCTGCAATTTATTGGTAAGTGATTTCAGGATATGCGTGAGAAGTTGAATATCAATCACAACACTTCTTCTCATTACTCAAGATCTAACAGACCCAGTTGAATGGAATGATATTCATAATGAAATCCCTAATTTTCAAATAAAGCAGACCAAGCAAGATTTATACATTGCAATGTTGCATTTGAGATTGACACATTTATGTGCAATGCAATCAAACTATTGCTGATTGAGTTCATGTTTGGCAGATCATGCATTCCAGTTAATGTACTTTTACCCATGTATTCTCTTAGAAACCAGAGAGCAACCTCTAAATCTACAAGAGATTATGAACAACATGCATGTTAAAAATGCATGTATAGAATAGTTCATTTTGCAGTTGGGACAACAGAAGTTATTAAGCCGAAGTGACAAGGATTTTTAAAACATTCTGTCACAGGATGTGGAGATGAATCATTCACTCAGACTTTGTATTGTCCATCCCTAATTGCTCTTAAGAAGATGATGTTAAGTCGTATTATTGAACTGCTGCAATCCATTTGGTGTAGGTGCACCGACAACATTATTAGGGAGGAGGTTCAATGGTTTTGATCAAGTGAGAATGAAGGATCAGTGATACAGTTCCACATTAGGACAGCGCATGGTTTTCACGGGAGTCAACACATCATGACATTCCTTAGTGTCTGCTTCCCTTGTCCTTTAAGGTGTTTGAGTATAGGAGTTTGGAAGGGGCTTTCAAAATCTCCCCTGCGATAGACACAATACCCATCAATTGTCCATTCATGGTTTCAATTGTTTCTAGGGCAGATCAACTGGTTGTCTTCTCTCCCATTTCATTGTGATGGGAAGGGGCAGATGAGTAGGTATGATGTTAACTGGATGTTCAGGAACCCACCCCTGCCTTCAAACCTATTGGAGAATGTAATCCACCCCATTTTTTGAGCAGGACAGTTTTGAATTTTCTCCTATCTACAACTTGGAGCTGCAGAAAATAAACACCATGTTTGGGATTGTGGTAGATGAAGAGACTGTGCCAGAGCTGTCATGCTGTTACAGTGTCTCCTTACTGTTAGGTAGCCACAGCAAACTGAAATCATCCCCAATAGATATTCTATGACTGATAACAATGGCCCTTCCTAGTTTGATTTCACTGATGGCAAATATAACTTATTCATATTATGAGGTTAGAGTACCTTTAAGAAGTTTTTTTTTAATCATGGTCACAGGCTTAGGTGATGTCATTGGTGGGAAAAAAAAACTATGGGCAGATCAGGTGACCAGCTTTTAGTTTTGTTTTGGCTGCAGTGATAGAGGCAGGCTTCAAAGCAAGCTGGAAAATAAGTCTCTTCTTCTCTATATTTTGCTTTGAAAATTCTATCAATTAACTGAAAGAAAGGTTTGTTGCCTTCTGCAGTAAAGAATCTGTGTTTGGTGTTCTGGGGAGCTAATCTACAATCTTTCAAGATCATTTGAAATCAGCATTCAACCCAGAGAATTGGATTCCAGTATCATGTGAGCTTTAGCTTTTGCAGTGATAAATTGGTTTAAACGGTTTTGTTTATTGGATATTGGTTTTGATTGGAACATCTCATATATATTAAAGGTTGTACATTATTGTGATTGTTTTGTTTCCACTTGTAATCGATAAAAGTTATTGCTCAATTTTCATTCTGTATATTTTTAAATAAACTTTGTTTGATAAAAGCTCCCTAATGGGCCTTTTGAAAATCACCTGAATTGAAACATCTCATGCTCATCCTAGACAAATTCAAGATGCAAAACTTATGATCCAGGCGGGCTTCATAAAACACTTTGGAGTTTCTAAAGTGAACCATAAGTTAACAGTAAATATTATAAGGGATGATCAGTGTGGAACCACCAATTTCCCCCCTCCTAACAGCCATGGACAGTAGAACAAGAGAGCAAAAAAAAGGCTTCAGTGCTATCCTTTAATAGATACCCTGTTCAGAACTTCCATTCATCAGAAACCTTCACTAATGCCATTGTTTGTGCAGATTATTAGTCTCTATTATGGCTCAATGCAAAATGCATCAACCTGTCTACAACATACTGTACAGATAAAGAAGGTTCATTAGGATTTTTTGAAAATCTATCAAATTTTGATTTGATTTATTATTGTCACATGTATTAGCATACATGAAAAGTATTGTTTTTGTATGTTATACAGACAATGCATACCATACATAGAAAAGGAAAGGAGAGGATGCAGAGTGTAATGTTATAGCCACAGCTAGGGTGTAGAGAAAGATCAATTCATAGAACATAGAACATTACAGCGCAGTACAGGCCCTTCGGCCCTCGATGTTGCGCCGGCCAGTGGACCCTCTAACCTAAACTATTCCAATATCATCCATATGCCTATCCACCGAACATTTGAATGCCCCAAAGTAGGCGAGTCCACAACTGCTGCAGGCAGGGCATTCCACGCCCTCACCACCCTCTGTGTAAAGAACCTGCCTCTGACATCCGTCCTAGTAATTCGGTATAAGGTAGGTCCATTCACAAGTCTGATGGCATCAGGGAAGCAGTTGTTCTTGATTTGGTTGATATATGATCTTAGACTTTTGTATGTTTACACTTCCCTTGCGTCAGAGAAGCATCCAGCATAATCAAGGACCCCATGCACCCGAAACATACTCTTTCCTATTTTCTTCCATCGGGAAAAACATGAAAGGTCTGAGGCCACGTACCAACCAAATCAAGAACTGCTCCTTCTCTGATGCCTTCAGACTTTCGAATGGACCTATTTCATATCGAGTTGATCTTTCTCTACACCCTAGCTGTGGCCGTAACACTACATTCGGCATCCTTTCCTTTCCTTTTCTAAGCATAATATGTTTTGTCTGTATAGCACACAAAACAATATTTTTCACTGTATGCTAATACATGTGACAATAATAAGTCAAATTAATAAAACAGGCCTTTTGTTCAATTTGCTTTCATAGAATCATTGAATCATAGAACTTATAGTGCAGATGAAGGTCATTTGGCCTATTGAGCCTGCACTGACAACAATCTCACCCAAGATCTCTCCCTGTAATCCCACATATTTAACCTGCTAATCCCCTTGACATGAAGGGCCAATTTAGCATAGCCTATCCACCTAACCTGCACATCTTCAGACTTCTTTATTAATTGGCAAACATAGGAGAAAACAATTTTCCATGATTTCCACTCTGATTCCTATCCAGTAACTTCTGTCGGAAGTTAACGAATTGGATGTTGGGTGATGAGGATTTGAGTTCATTATGATGTCCCAGTGCCAACAGCCCACAGTTAGCCATAAACAATTCTATATGAGCAGGGTAACAGCTTGCAGTCTCAATCCCTGTACTGCATCAATGCAGGAACTGTGTTCCATGTCTTTATCACAAGAAAGTAAGGAGGAGGAAGAAGGTGGGAACAGAATTCACAAATCCAATAATATCCAATATAATGTCTATATCGAGATGAAACCTATTCAGTCATTAAATTACATCTTGTGCCTATGCATTAATTACAATTTATTCTTCCTTCCAACATGATGCTGATATTCATCCAAGAGGTTTTTGACTCAGATTTTGATGTGATATCAATAAACGTGTCACTTTCAAACCATCATTTAAAGTCTCCTACTGTGTATTATCATTGCTGAGTGACAAAGTGTTTATTCCTGATGTCTGTTTTGACATTTGGTTCCATTTCCGTGTTGTGTATTCTTTTGCTCTGGATTAGGTGATGACAGTTCTTTCACACAGGCCTCTTGAGATTGATAGCTGAGATTTAGAGATTAACTCTTAAATCATTGTCAGATTCAGGGAAATGACGTCTGCATGGGTGACTGAAATTTTAATTAACTAGGTCACATAATTTGGTATTGGAAAAAAATGTTCGCAAATGCCAAGACTTTCTCATTAACCGTGGATACAAAACTAAGCATTTATGGGTGAGTTTAACAAATTCACCCTTCCATGTAGAGTTTCATTGAAGCATACACTGCTGAAAGAAGCTATTCGTTCCATTCTATCTGTAACAGCACTTAAAACGAACTGTCCAATTCCCTGCTCTTTCCTGCTAACCTTACATTTTTATTTCTTTTTTTCATCTGCTAAGAGTGTATGTCAAGAATCTGCGTTTGAAGCACAAAGCTTTTGAGCACAACTTCTTATTCATTAAAATTTGAGGGGAAGTGATGGCCTAGTGGTATTATTACCGTTAAACTCTTAATCCAGAAACTCAGCTAATGTTCTGAATACCCAGGTTCAAATCCCACCGCGGCAAATAATGGAACTTGAATTCAATAAAAAAAAATCTGGGATTAAGAATCTGCTAATGACCATGATTGTTGGAAAAGACCATTTGGTTCATTAATATCCTTTCGGGAAGAAAATCTGCCATCCTTCCTTGATCTAGTCTACATGTGACTCCAGAGCCGCAGCAATGTGTGTGACTCTCAACTGCCCTCAGGCAATTAGGGATGGACAATAAATGCTGGCCAACCAGTAATGCCCATGTCCCATGAAAGAATTTTAAAAAATAATAATTTGTTCATTGTGAGTGCATACCTGGAAATTTGGCATGAAAGTGAATGAGGCATGGAATATTTGCCACCTATTTTCTAACTTGAACATTCAAAATTACAGTTCCTGTTAAGTGAACAATTTGGCTGGGTTCAAAATGCATCCCTTTCACGTCTGATTTGCACTTCTGACAGTAAAACCCCACCTCAGGTGAGCTATATTCAGAAAATGAACCTTTGAGAAGTGTTTCTTAATCAATTCAGGAGATCAAACATGATCTCTGCTTTTCCTATCTCTCCTTGTTCTTTCATCAATTTTCTTTGTCGCCTCTTTCCCATATATAAGGAGAGAAATTAATGCATATGATATCTGTCATCAGACATTTGATACATTTATCAGACAGGCCAGCTTCTAGTTTCTCTGTTTGTATGTTGCGTGACTTCAAGAAGAAATTAGATATAGCTCTTAGGGCTAAAGAAGCCAAGGGATATGGAGCAGGGAAGGTAAGATTAAGATGTCAAATTTGATAATCAGCGATGATTATAATGAATGGTGAAGCAAGGTTGAAGGGCCAAATGGCCAATTCTTGCTTCTAGTTTCTATATCCATTTGAATAAAATGTTAACGTTGAGGTCATGCCGATCCTCTCAGTTGGATTGAAAGGATTCTGTGACATTATTTTAAAAAGAATATGATGTCCTCACCAACATTTGCATTAAAACTGGTCCTTTACATTATTCTCACTCATAAGATCTTTCTGAATGTAAATCTGCCAGTTAACAGTGACTACATTGTAAAAAATACTTTATTAGCGGTGGCATGCTTTCAGGATGTCCTGAGGATTTCAGAGGAGTTTATAACTGCATGTTATGTGTTGCAGAGTTAGGGTGAATTGTTTTTGTAAACAATTGTTACCACATGTCAAAGACTTATGTCTGAACTGCTTCAGTGTGGTACAGAGATTGTACTTGTTAAAAAATTCTGGGAAAACTCGACAGGACTGGCAACATCTGTGAAGAGAACAGAGTTAACAATTCGAGTACGTACAATTCTTCTTCAGAGCTCTTGAGAGGAACTCAAAACATTAACTCTGTTTCTCTCTCCACAACTGCAGTCAGACCTGCTGAGTCTTTCTAGGATTTTCCATTTTTATTTCAGTTGGCCAACATCTGCAGTATTTTGATTTTATCACACTAGGTTTGATTAATGGGAATGTTAGTTCTCCCTAGTGTCGTACGTTGGAATTCTGCCACAGTGCCCTGAACAGTAATCGGAGATGGTGAAGGGTGGATAATGGGAATATCTGTTGACCTCAGGCAGGATTTTCTGGTCTCAGGTTGAGTGAGCTCATAAAATCCTGCCCATAGTCAAGACTTCAGTCAGCATCATGCTTCTTTACTCTGTGGCAGGGTTTCCTGTGTGCAAATTGGCCATCACCATTCCAACATTAAAACAGTGATTGAATGTCAAAAAATCTTTGCTTGACTATAAAGCTCTTTGCCACAGGCAGAGATAATGAAAGGTGTAATAAAGAAATGCAAGTCTTTCCACGGGGTCTCTTTAATCATTGTCCCCTCATGGGCTACCAGACGTAACTACGATTCATTATGTTGACTGCTCACCCTTACTTTTATCAGGTCGATTCCCCAGAAAGCTTTTTCAAGATCATGGTTAGAAGCTGAACATTCAACATGATAAAGGTAAGCTATTTCAGTCAAATTTCCAACTCTACACATGAAGGATATTCAATGCAAATAGAAGATAAACTTAATCAACTGTACAGAGATCGCTCTGCACTCAGAAACCTCTGTCAATAAATTTTAATGAACTGGTGGGTTAGAATTGGATTTTAGTTCAGCTTAAGTGGCAGGAAGTGTTCACTATCTGAAAAGTTACAGCTTATCGCCCTTCACAATCACCCAGTCATTGATCTGTTTTTTATTTGTCCATGGGATGTTAATGTTGCGGGAATGACTAGCACTTAATTCACGTCCAAATTTGCCATTGAGAAAGTGACGTGAGTTGTCTTTTTGAACCTCTACAGTCTATGTGATGTAGGTACACCCACAATGCTGTTAGGGTGAGACTGTCAGGGATTTAATCTAACCACGGCGAAGGAATGGCAAATCAGGATGTTGTACAGTGTGAAGGGTAGCAAGAAGTGCTGTTTCCAACTGTCTGCTGCCCTTGGTGAGATTTTACAGCCCTTCCCACCAGCAAAATTATCTGTTCTTGCTGAAAGAATTCATTGTAATGCCATTCTTGTTGGAATATGGTAATTGTCTGGCACTTGTGTGGTGTGAATGTTACGTGCCCAAGCCTGATTATTTGCCAGATGTTGCTGCATGCAAACACAGATTTTTTTTCAGCATCTGAGAAGTTGAAAATGATAATGAACACTGTGTAATCATCAACAAACATCCACCTCTAACTTCATGATACAGAAGTGTTTTTCGATGAAGCAGCTGAAGATAGTTGGACCGAGGACATTACTCTGAGGAACTGTTCTGGCGTTGAGATGACTGACCTCTAACAACCACAGCCATCTTTCTTGTGCTAGGTATGACTCCAATCAGTGAAGAATTTTCCTCCTGATTCCCATTGACTTCAATTTTGCAAGGGCTCCTTGATACCACACTCAGTCAAATACAAACTTGACATCAAGTGTAGTCACTTTAACCTCACCACTGGATTTCAGCTCTTTTGTCCACATTTCCACCAACAGTATAATGAGGCACAGAGCTGAGAAACACTGATAGAACCCAAACTGAGTATCGGTGAAAAGGTTATTGTAACTCAAGAACTAAATTAAGATCTTCCTTCTCCTTCATCAAGTTCTTGGTGATCTATGCACCTTTCTCAGCTTCTCCATTTGCCTGAGGATAATGAGGTGAGCTAGTTATGTGAATGAATTTGCACTCCTTCAGAACACTTTAGAATAATTCATTAGCAAACTGGGTGAGGCGGTAGCCTAGTGGAATTACCGCTAGCCTATTAATCCAGAAACTCTAATGACCCGGGGGCCCGGTTTGAATGTTCCATGGCTGGTAGTGGAATTTGAAATCAATAAAAAATAATTTGGAATTAAGAATCCACTGATGACCATAAAACCATTGCCGATTGTCAAAAAAAACCACTTGATTCACTAATGTCTCTAGGGAAAAATATCTGCTGTCCTTACCTGGTGTAGCCTACATATGAAACGAGACTCACAGTTTTGTGGTTGACTGCCAACTTCCCTCTGAAATGGCCTAGCTAAGGGCAACCAGGAATGGACAATAAATTCTGACTCAGGCAGTGACACCCGTCTCCCATGAATAAATAAAAGAAAATCCATTAGTACCACAATATCCAAAATGCCACGTGTTGCATAAATTATCTTCAGTAATTTTTGCCATGATTCTGAGCAATTTCTTCATTTCAATTCACCTTGAGTAGTAATCAATGACAGTCAGGAATATCTTGCCTTTAAAATGAAATAATTCCTAGATATTTCGATAGCCTTGATGGAAATGTCAAAGGGAATAGTTTAGTTTTTAGTTTACTTATGGGTTTCATTAATAGTCTTACATTAACAATGCAGTGAAGTTACTGTAAAAATCTCCCAGTCATCACACTCTGGCATTGTTCGGGTACACTGAGGGAGAATTTAGCATGGCAATGCACCTAACTAGCACATCATTTGGATAGTGGGAGGAAACCAGAGTACTGGGGGAAAACCCACATAGATACAGGGAGAACATGCAGGCTCTGCACAGACAGTGACCCAAGCCAGGAATCTAACTCGGATCCTTGGCACTGTTGAGGCAGCAGTGCTAACCACTGTGCTGTCTTGCTACCCTCGTGGCTCTTTTTCTCTTCGTTGTTCACTGCATATGTAAGATGATGAAAAACCTTTCTGATGTAACAAGTAACGCCTGGCCACCAAAATGATTGCTGAACTTTTGCATAATATTTTGCTATTTTTAACTGACCTTGGTGAAGAATATCAAGCTGAAGCATTCTCAGAATGAATATGCTGCCATTAAAAACTAGAAAATCATCAATGATCATGAGGAGCTTTCTCTATTTCAAATACTGCCATAGATATTGGGTTATTAGTCTGTCCATTCTTCTGGACAGTATTTTCTTATCTGGAGACATTCATCCCTTGCTGCTGCCCTTGATTCATCTTTTTGCAAATATATGTCTTTGCAGCAGCCAATAGGCATTGAGTAATCATGGATATATATAATTCCATCTCTTTAATGAAATACAAATCTTCCAGATTGAGGTAGAGTTAACTAGTCTGCAATCGCTGTCTCACTGTACTGGAAAGGCTACAGTTATTTTTGCTTGGTCATAGAATGCAAGGTAGGATTCATCAGTCCCCTAGTTATAAGGACATATTAATACAGAGAGACGAAATAAGATGGGAGAAAGTTCACTTGGAACATAAACGCTACTCTATATAGATCCGGTCAAATGACTAGTTTCTCTACTGAACATTTTACTGATGTTTACGTTTTTAGGCAAAAAAAGTAGGGGGTTATATGAGAAAGTACTTTTTAAAACAGTGAATGGTAAAGACTTGGAAGTCACTGGGTGGAATTTTCCCATCCCACTTGCCATGGAAATTATAGAAAATTTGGGCGTCACGGTAGCACAGTGGTAAGCACTGCTGCTTCAAAGCTCCAGGAACCTAGGTTCGGTTCTTGGCTCGGGTCACTACCTGTGTGGAGTTTGCATGTTTTCCCCGTGTCTGCATGGGTTTCCTCCAGGGGATCTGGTTTCCTTCCACAGTCCAAAGATGTGGGGGTTAGGTTGATTGGCCAAGTTAAAAATTGCCCCTAAGAGTCCTGAGATGTACAGGGATTAGCGGATAAATGTGTAGGGATATGGGGGTAGGGCCTGGATGGCATTATGGTCAGTGCAGACTTGATGGGCCAAATGGCCTCTTTCTGCACCATAGGGTTTCTGTGATTCTATGCAAAGGTTTGTTGATGTCGGACGGGGTGAACATAGCCAAAAAATCCTGCCTACTGTCTACAAGGATGGTAGAATAGAATGATTTAAAGAAGAAATTGAGGTAATGTTCACTTGAGGTAAATGAATTTGCAGAGCTACAGGGATTGAGTGGGAGAATGCAGTTCACTAGTTAGCTCCGGTAGATTCCTGGGAATCCTAATCAAAAAACAACTAAGTATGACACTAAACACAGTGCTCACTCATTCTACGGCCACCCCTCGCTCATTCTACGGCCACCCCTCGCTCATTCTACGGCCACCCCTCGCTCATTCTACGGCCACCCCTCGCTCATTCTACGGCCACCCCTCGCTCATTCTACGGCCACCCCTCGCTCATTCTACAGCCACCCCTCGCTCATTCTACAGCCACCCCTCGCTCATTCTACAGCCACCCCCATTCTACAGCCACCCCTCGCTCATTCTACAGCCACCCCTCGCTCATTCTACAGCCACCCCTCGCTCATTCTACAGCCACCCCTCGCTCATTCTACAGCCACCCCTGCTCATTCTACCACCCCGCTCATTCTACAGCCACCCTCGCTATTCTCGCCACCCCCCACCTCATCGCCACCCTCGCTCATTCTACGGCCACCCCTCGCTCATTCTACGGCCACCCCTCGCTCATTCTACAGCCACCCCTCGCTCATTCTACAGCCACCCCTCGCTCATTCTACAGCCACCCCTCGCTCATTCTACAGCCACCCCTCGCTCATTCTACAGCCACCCCTCGCTCATTCTACAGCCACCCCTCGCTCATTCTACAGCCACCCCTCGCTCATTCTACAGCCACCCCTCGCTCATTCTACAGCCACCCCTCGCTCATTCTACAGCCACCCCTCGCTCATTCTACAGCCACCCCTCGCTCATTCTACAGCCACCCCTCGCTCATTCTACAGCCACCCCTCGCTCATTCTACAGCCACCCCTCGCTCATTCTACAGCCACCCCTCGCTCATTCTACAGCCACCCCTCGCTCATTCTACAGCCACCCCTCGCTCATTCTACAGCCACCCCTCGCTCATTCTACAGCCACCCCTCGCTCATTCTACAGCCACCCCTCGCTCATTCTACAGCCACCCCTCGCTCATTCTACAGCCACCCCTCGCTCATTCTACAGCCACCCCTCGCTCATTCTACAGCCACCCCTCGCTCATTCTACAGCACCCTCGTCATCTACAGCCACCCCCGCTCATTCTACAGCCACCCCTCGCTCATTCTACAGCCACCCCTCGCTCATTTACGCCACCCTCGCTCATTCTACAGCCACCCTGCTCATTCTACAGCCACCCTCGCTCATTCTACAGCCACCCCTCGCTCATTCTACAGCCACCCCTCGCTCATTCTACAGCCACCCCTCGCTCATTCTACAGCCACCCCTCGCTCATTCTACAGCCACCCCTCGCTCATTCTACAGCCACCCCTCGCTCATTCTACAGCCACCCCTCGCTCATTCTACAGCCACCCCTCGCTCATTCTACAGCCACCCCTCGCTCATTCTACAGCCACCCCTCGCTCATTCTACAGCCACCCCTCGCTCATTCTACAGCCACCCCTCGCTCATTCTACAGCCACCCCTCGCTCATTCTACAGCCACCCCTCGCTCATTCTACAGCCACCCCTCGCTCATTCTACAGCCACCCCTCGCTCATTCTACAGCCACCCCTCGCTCATTCTACAGCCACCCCTCGCTCATTCTACAGCCACCCCTCGCTCATTCTACAGCCACCCCTCGCTCATTCTACAGCCACCCTCGCTCATTCTACAGCCACCCCTCGCTCATTCTACAGCCACCCCTCGCTCATTCTACAGCCACCCCTCGCTCATTCTACAGCCACCCCTCGCTCATTCTACAGCCACCCCTCGCTCTTCTAACAGCCAACCCTCGAGCCATTCTACAGCCACCCCCGCTATTCTACAGCCACCCCCGCTCATTCTACAGCCACCCTCGCCTCATTTCTACGCAACCCCTAGCTAATCTACAGCCACCCCTCGTAATTCTACAGCCACCCCTCGATTCATTCTACAAGGGCCACCCCTGCTCATTCTTACAGCCACCCCTCGCTCATTCTTACAGCACAATCGCTCATTCTACAGCCACCCCCTCGCTCATTCTACAGCCACCCCTCGCTCATTCTACAGCCACCCTCGCTCATCACAGCCACCCCTCGCTCATTCTACAGCCACCCCTCGCTCCTTTACAGCCACCCGCGCTTCATGCTACAGCCAACCCCTCGCTCATTTACAGCCACCCTCGGCTCATTCTACAGCCACCCTCGCTTCAGTCGACAGCCACCCCTGCTCATTCTCAGGGCCACCCCTCGCTCATTCTACAGGGCCACCCTAGATCATTTCTACAGCCACCCCTCGCTCATTCTACAGCCACCCCTCGATCATTTGCTACAGCCACCCTGTCGGGCTTTTACCACCCCCCCAAATTTTTTCTCCAGCCACCCCTCGCTCATTTCTACAGCCACTCGCTCATTGTTACAGCCACCCCTCGGATCATTTCTACAGCCCACCCCTCGGCTCATTCTACAGCCACCCCCTCGCTCAATGTCTACAGCCACCCCTCGCTCATCTACCACCACACGATCGGCTAATTCTACAGCCCCCCCCCGCTCATTCTACAGCCACCCCTCGCTCATCTACAGCCACCCCTCGCTCATTCTACAGCCACCCCCGCTCATTCTACAGCCACCCCTCGCTCATTCTACAGCCACCCCTCGCTCATCTACAGCCACCCCTCGCTCATTCTACAGCCCACCCTCGCTCATTCTACAGCCACCCCTCGCTCATTCTACAGCCACCCCTCGCTCATTCTACAGCCACCCCTCGCTCATTCTACAGCCACCCCTCGCTCATTCTACAGCCACCCCTCGCTCATTCTACAGCCACCCCTCGCTCATTCTACAGCCACCCCTCGCTCATTCTACAGCCACCCCTCGCTCATTCTACAGCCACCCCTCGCTCATTCTACAGCCACCCCTCGCTCATTCTACAGCCACCCCTCGCTCATTCTACAGCCACCCCTCGCTCATTCTACAGCCACCCCTCGCTCATTCTACAGCCCCCCCTCGCTCATTCTACAGCCACCCCTCGCTCATTCTACAGCCACCCCTCGCTCATTCTACAGCCACCCCTCGCTCATTCTACAGCCACCCCTCGCTCATTCTACAGCCACCCACTCGCTCATCTACAGCCACCCCTCGCTCATTCTACAGCCACCCCTGCCATTCTACAGCCACCCCTCGCTCATTCTACAGCCACCCCTCGCTCATTCTACAGCCAACCTCGCCTCATTCTACAGCCACCCCTCGTCATTTACAGCCACCCCTCGCATCATTCTACAGACACCCCTCGCCTCATTCTACAGCAACCCCTCAGCCCCTCATTCTACAGCCACCCCTAGCTCATTCTACAGCCACCCCTCGCCTCATTCTAAGCCACCCCCGCTCATTCTACAGCCACCCTCGCTCAATCTACAGCCACCCCCGCCCTCATTCTACAGCCAACCCTCGCTCATTCTAAAGCCACCCCTCGCTCATTCTACAGCACCCCTCGCTAATTCTACAGCCACCCCTCGCTCATTCTACAGCCACCCCTCGCTCATTCTACAGCCACCCCTCGCTCATTCTACAGCCACCCCTCGCTCATTCTACAGCCACCCCTCGCTCATTCTACAGCCACCCCTCGCTCATTCTACAGCCACCCCTCGCTCATTCTACAGCCACCCCTCGCTCATTCTACAGCCACCCCTCGCTCATTCTACAGCCACCCCTCGCTCATTCTACAGCCACCCCTCGCTCATTCTACAGCCACCCCTCGCTCATTCTACAGCCACCCCCTCGCTCATTCTACAGCCACCCCTCGCTCATTCTACAGCCACCCCTCGCTCATTCTACAGCACCCCCCGCTCATTCTACAGCCAACCCTCGCTCATTCTACAGCCACCCCTCGCTCATTCTACAGCCACCCCTCGCTCATTCTACAGCCACCCCTCGCTCATTCTACAGCCACCCCTCGCTCATTCTACAGCCACCCCTCGCTCATTCTACAGCCACCCCTCGCTCATTCTACAGCCACCCCTCGCTCATTCTACAGCCACCCCTCGCTCATTCTACAGCCACCCCTCGCTCATTCTACAGCCACCCCTCGCTCATTCTACAGCCACCCCTCGCTCATTCTACAGCCACCCCTCGCTCATTCTACAGCCACCCCTCGCTCATTCTACAGCCACCCCTCGCTCATTCTACAGCCACCCCTCGCTCATTCTACAGCCACCCCTCGCTCATTCTACAGCCACCCCTCGCTCATTCTACAGCCACCCCTCGCTCATTCTACAGCCACCCCTCGCTCATTCTACAGCCACCCCTCGCTCATTCTACAGCCACCCCTCGCTCATTCTACAGCCACCCCTCGCTCATTCTACAGCCACCCCGTCATTCTACAGCCACCCTCGCTCATTCTACAGCCACCCCTCGCTCATTCTACAGCCACCCCTCGCTCATTCTACAGCCACCCCTCGCTCATTCTACAGCCACCCCTCGCTCATTCTACAGCCACCCCTCGCTCATTCTACAGCCACCCCTCGCTCATTCTACAGCCACCCCTCGCTCATTCTACAGCCACCCCTCGCTCATTCTACAGCCACCCCTCGCTCATTCTACAGCCACCCCTCGCTCATTCTACAGCCACCCCTCGCTCATTCTACAGCCACCCCTCGCTCATTCTACAGCCACCCCTCGCTCATTCTACAGCCACCCCTCGCTCATTCTACAGCCACCCCTCGCTCATTCTACAGCCACCCCTCGCTCATTCTACAGCCACCCCTCGCTCATTCTACAGCCACCCCTCGCTCATTCTACAGCCACCCCTCGCTCATTCTACAGCCACCCCTCGCTCATTCTACAGCCACCCCTCGCTCATTCTACAGCCACCCCCTCGCTCATTCTACAGCCACCCCTCGCTCATTCTACAGCCACCCTCGCTCATTCTACAGCCACCCCTCGCTCATTCTACAGCCACCCCTCGCTCATTCTACAGCCACCCCTCGCTCATTTACAGCCACCCCTCGCTCATTCTACAGCCACCCCTCGCTCATTCTACAGCCACCCCTCGCTCATTCTACAGCCACCCCTCGCTCATTCTACAGCCACCCCTCGCTCATTCTACAGCCACCCCTCGCTCATTCTACAGCCACCCCTCGCTCATTCTACAGCCACCCCTCGCTCATTCTACAGCCACCCCTCGCTCATTCTACAGCCACCCCTCGCTCATTCTACAGCCACCCCTCGCTCATTCTACAGCCACCCCTCGCTCATTCTACAGCCACCCTCGCTCATTCTACAGCCACCCCTCGCTCATTCTACAGCCACCCCTCGCTCATTCTACAGCACCCCCGCTCATTTCGCACCCCTCGCTCATTCAGCCACCCCTCGCTCATTCTACAGCCACCCCTCGCTCATTCTACAGCCACCCCTCGCTCATTCTACAGCCACCCCTCGCTCATTCTACAGCCACCCCTCGCTCATTCTACAGCCACCCCTCGCTCATTCTACAGCCACCCCTCGCTCATTCTACAGCCACCCCTCGCTCATTCTACAGCCACCCCTCGCTCATTCTACAGCCCACCCTCGCTCATTCTACAGCCACCCCTCGCTCATTCTACAGCCACCCCTCGCTCATTCTACAGCCACCCCTCCTCATTCTACAGCACCCCTCGCTCATTCTACAGCCACCCCTCGCTCATTCTACAGCCACCCCTCGCTCATTCTACAGCCACCCCTCGCTCATTCTACAGCCACCCCTCGCTCATTCTACAGCCACCCCTCGCTCATTCTACAGCCACCCCTCGCTCATTCTACAGCCACCCCTCGCTCATTCTACAGCCACCCCTCGCTCATTCTACAGCCACCCCTCGCTCATTCTACAGCCACCCCTCGCTCATTCTACAGCCACCCCTCGCTCATTCTACAGCCACCCCTCGCTCATTCTACAGCCACCCCTCGCTCATTCTACAGCCACCCCTCGCTCATTCTACAGCCACCCCTCGCTCATTCTACAGCCACCCCTCGCTCATTCTACAGCCACCCCTCGCTCATTCTACAGCCACCCCTCGCTCATTCTACAGCCACCCCTCGCTCATTCTACAGCACCCCTCGCTCATTCTACAGCCAACCCTCGCTCATTCTACAGCCACCCCTCGCTCATTCTACAGCCACCCCTCGCTTTAAGCCCCTCGCCTCATTCTACAGCCACCCCTCGCTCATTCTACAGCCACCCCTCGCTCATTCTACAGCCACCCCTCGCTCATTCTACAGCCACCCCTCGCTCATTCTACAGCCACCCCTCGCTCATTCTACAGCCACCCCTCGCTCATTCTACAGCCACCCCTCGCTCATTCTACAGCCACCCCTCGCTCATTCTACAGCCACCCCTCGCTCATTCTACAGCCACCCCTCGCTCATTCTACAGCCACCCCTCGCTCATTCTACAGCCACCCCTCGCTCATTCTACAGCCACCCCTCGCTATTCTACAGCCACCCCTCGCTCATTCTACAGCCACCCCTCGCTCATTCTACAGCCACCCCTCGCTCATTCTACAGCCACCCCTCGCTCATTCTACAGCCACCCCTCGCTCATTCTACAGCCACCCTCGCTCATTCTACAGCCACCCCTCGCTCATTCTACAGCCACCCCTCGCTCATTCTACAGCCACCCCTCGCTCATTCTACAGCCACCACTCGCTCATTCTACAGCCACCACTCACTCATTCTACAGCCACCACTCACTCATTCTACAGCCACCACTCACTCATTCTACAGCCACCACTCACTCATTCTACAGCCACCACTCACTCATTCTACAGCCACCCTCACTCATCTACAGCCACCCTCATCATTCTACAGCCACCACCACTCATTCTACAGCCACCCCTCGCTCATTCTACAGCCACCCCTCGCTCATTCTACAGCCACCCCTCGCTCATTCTACAGCCACCCCTCGCTCATTCTACAGCCACCCCTCGCTCATTCTACAGCCACCCCTCGCTCATTCTACAGCCACCCCTCGCTCATTCTACAGCCACCCCTCGCTCATTCTACAGCCACCCCTCGCTCATTCTACAGCCACCACTCGCTCATTCTACAGCCACCACTCACTCATTCTGTGGTCAATCATCACACATTCTACAGCCAACACTCACTCATTCTACAGTCACCCCTCATTCATTCAACACCTAATTCTCACTCATTCTGCAGTCAACACTCACTCATTCTACAGTCACCCCTCATTCATTCAACACCTAATTCTCACTCATTCTGCAGTCAACACTCACTCATTCTACAGTCACCCCTCATTCATTCAACACCTAATTCTCACTCATTCTGCAGTCAACACTCACTCATTCTACAGTCACCCCTCATTCATTCAACATCTAATTCTCACTCATTCTGCAGTCAACACTCACTCATTCTACAGTCAATTCTCACTCATTCTACAATAAAGTCTCACTCATTCCACAGTCAACTTTCGCTCATTCTACAGTCAACACCCATTCATTCCACAGTCAATGCAGAAATTCAGACAAGTTTAGATCAGGTCATGCCAAGTATGTACAAATATTGTGCTGGTGGCTTATGCTCAGCCATTTGTCTAAGTCCAACATATATTACCTTATTACTGCAGTCATTTCTGGATCATTTCTGACAAACACGTACGCACATAAGTGAATTTACATCTTCCTCCACTGCTCCTTACTTCTTCTAATTCCAGATAAATCCAAGTAAACTGAGCATATTTGATTATTTAGTAATTTATGGCTCCACCCTTCACAATTACATTATCTTAGCATTGTTGAGCTTTGTCACTGCAATCATCAGTTAATTAGCATACTTAACAGTTTTATCCTAGTATCAGAAAAACACTAATATTAAACATTTACTTCAGAGCAATTAGTGATTAATTAGTTCAATGTCCTGAGAATTGGCTACTCATTTAACAGTGCAGGAAAATTTGAATTTTAAAGTACTTATCTTACATGGTGCTAAAAGTTAGGTTTTACTTGTCTGCAAAATTCTCTTCTGATAGATTCCTTGGTATAGCTAAGTTCTTCATTAAGAATGGATGTTAATTAATAATGGATGTTAATTAAGAAAACATGGGCCAGAATTTTATCATCCTCCCTGCCGCAGGAATAGGAATGGGTGAGGGGCAGAAAGGTCATTGACCTTGAATGGGATGTTATGGTTTCAGGATGAACGAGCCAATAAAATCCTGCCCATGATGTTGGAAGGCACCCACTAACCATGGAGTCCTGGAAACCTTTAATTTTTTGCATAACCATCATTGTTTGGTCAATCCTAATTTGAGTTGTGTTGTGGATTTTGTCAGTCAGAACAATAAGCAGGTAGGGAAAATATCAGAAATAAAGAAATTGCTTAATGAAGAAATGGAGCGAAAGCTTAAATGAAAGACTATTTTGAGGAAAACTATTCAAAATTCAAAATTGTTTCAGAAACTGGCACAACAGGTGAATGGCAGATGAAGTTTAATTTAGATGAATGCAAGGTGTTGCATTTTGGTCGATTGAACCAGGGCAGGACTTACTCTGTTTATGGTAGGGATTTGTGGAAAGTTATAGAACAAAGTGTCTGGAACAAGCTGCCAGAAGTAGTATTAGAGGTGGGTATAATTTTGTCCTTTAAAAATGTTTTTAGACAGTTATATGACTAGGATGAGTATAGAGGGATTTGGACTAATTACAGGCAATTGGGGCTAACTGAGTGGTGACAAATGAGGGCATCAGGGACAAGTTGGGCTGAAGGCATGTTTTCCTGCTGTAAACCTCTGTGAATCTATGACTCAATTACTCTATGACTTTTTGAATCTATAATAGAATACAGTTGAAGAGCCTTTTATCATCAGCGCCTTCTTCAAAATGAAAGAGTTGGTCCTCTTTCAAATTCCAGCTAGCTAAATCAAATTATGTAGAGGGATGTTCTGAATATAGTTCCACCTATAACATTGGCCAAGTGTTTCCTTCAAAGGTTAATACAGTACCTGTTGCTGTTGTAACCCCTGTGATGCCATGATACATATTTGCAATGCAATTGTTGGCAATTTGTGTGACACACAATGGGCAGAATTTAACCTGTGACAAAAGGGCCCCATAGGTGGAATCAGAAACAGATTTTAATATTAATTTTAAAGGGTGGGTGCAGATATGTGGGTTACAAGAAATCGGACCTCAGGAGAAGATAGCAAGTGCCCGAACAACTGTCAGATAATTGCATTGCAGCTGCAAACATACTATCAAAGAGATGCCAGGTCAAGTTTATAGGCTTACAGGGAGGGAGTAAGTTAGTCGGAGGACAAAATGTTGCAGCTCTGAAAAGATATTTGTCTGGAAGCAAATCCTTCATTTCCATAAATCTTCAACTGCCATTATTCGTCCTCTTATCATCTCCTGGGCTTCTGGTTGCTCTGACCTCCTACTGAATTATAGAATCATGTACAGCACAAGCTTACACCTTTCAGCCCAAACTGGTGCATGCCAACTAAAAAGCCCATCTAAGCAAACCCCATTTGCCTGCATTTGGCCCATATCCTCTAAATCTTTCCTATCCGTATAAGTGTCCAAATGTCTTTTAAATGTTGTCAATGTCCCTTCCACAACCACTTCCTCCAGCAGTTTATTCCAAATACATACCTCTATGTAAAAATGTTGTTCCTCAGATTCCCATGAAGTTTTCCCCCTTAAACCCAGACCTTCTACTCAATTCACTAACCCTGGGAAAAAGCCTAAGTACTTTTGCCCTATCCATAGCTCTCATGATCTTATATACCTCTGTAAGATCACCCTCAGTCATTATGATACAAAGGAAAAAGGTCCTAACTCATCCAATCTCTCCCTATAACTCAGTCACCTGAGTCCTGGCAGTACTCTTGTCAATCTCTTCTGCACTCTGACAATTTAATAACATCTTTCTTATGACCAAGCGATCAAAGCTGAACACAATACTCGAGATACAGCCTCACCAATATTCCATACAATTGCAACATAACTTTCCAACTTCTATACTCAATGCCCTAATTGATGAAGCTTCTTCACTGCCCTATCTACCTGGATTCAGTCACCTCCTGGGAACTCCCAATCACCCACCCTGCTGCTTCACCTTTGCAATTTCTGATGGTTCCGAGCTGTGATTACTCCCCTGCATCCTTTCTGCTTTTCCTCAGTGTTCAACAAAGGCAATCACCCTCCTACAATCCAAATGAACCACCTCATCTGGTGCATACCACCCCTAACCAATTGTAAGTCACGTGGCATGAGTTTGCTGTTGACTTATTCTTGCAGGTTGGATTTAATTTGGAAAAGTTGGGATTTAATGAGTAGTCATAGCTTCCAACTTAAGAGGAAAGGGTTCCCACTGCTGGATACATGAGTCTTGATTTGTTGCTGAAATGCTGCCAACTTAATCCTTTAAAATCAATTTGCCATTGGAAAGCTGTGATTTCAGCATCTGATGAGCGCATCAAATCCAAGAGGGTTGCCTCTCATTTTTTGAAAGGTACTTGAATGAGCACTTGGTAAATAGGACATTTAAGTTTTGGATGGGATTAGGTGTGAGTTCAGGTATTTCTTGAGTGTTGGTGCAGTCTCGATGGGCTGAAGAGTCTTGTTTGCATTGTATGGTTCTATGAATAGTTCTAAAGGTAATGAAGACGTATGCTGCAGTAATTGTGCAATCGAGTGACTGGGTTTTCAGAAATCTCTCAAAATTCTTTCTGAAACCAGCAAGGCCTGCAATTTCTTTCCCAATATCAGAGATTCTGGAAAGTTTTTAACAGAGCTAAGTTAATTTGTGGATTTAATCATCCAGTGCAGCTGATGATCAGCTATCACACAATACTGGAGAACCAGTTGAATTATAGTAGTAGAACTTTTTCACATTCTTCCTGACTTTGATGGATACAAAATGATCAAATTAATTCCAAATATCTTCCAATAAATTTGAAAACACCTTTATAGAATCAGAGGATCAAGCAGCCCAGAAGAAAATCAGTTGACCATCACGCCAAAGGGTGTCAACGCTCAGAAAGAGCTAACCAACTGACAAGGATTGCAGGTTAGCTGGGATAGCGAATGGAGCAGTAACATTTTGGTGCAACACAAGCTTGGGGCTAAGCAGGGGAGCAGAAATATTAGCCCAGATGCAACTTTCTTTTTTTCAATTGAGCAGCAAAATGGAAAGGCCAAGACTGATGGCATTCGGCTCCACTTGTAATGATGACAAGTGAAATTAGGAATGAATAGCTAATTAATTAGGAATTAATTAATCAGAGCTGAGCAGATTGCTGGGGTGCCTGCTTTGAATTGTGGTCACTGGGTAATATAATTTCAAAGCATAATTTCATAAAAAGAACAGAGAGCTTTCCTGTTGTCCTATCTAGTATTTTCTCTTGCCCAAAACTATTAACACATTGTTCTTTCAATTTTCCTTCAATAGGACCTGCTTTGTACAAAATAGAAGATGTGTTTGCCTGCAATAATAACTATCAATCTTTTGCATTTGACCTACTTTGATTTCGGAATGACTTGAGAAGTGTTATTCTTTTTCTCAGTTTCATGGTAAGGACATTGCCTCTTCACAGAATCACAGAATTGTTACAGTATAACAAGGGACCTTTGGCCCATTGTATCTGCACCATATCTCAAAAGGAGCATCTTGACTTAGTGCTATTCCCCTGTCTTTTCCCCATAGCCATACATTGCATCTATTCAAGAAATCCTCTAATACCCTCATGAATGCTTCAGTTGAACTTGCCCCCAATACCCTTAGACTTGTGCACTCCAGACCCGACCCACTCGTGCAAAAAATATTTTTGTCACATCACATTAGATTCTTCTTATATCTCTTTAAATTTCACATTAGCTTCATTGCAGTGTTAATGTAAGACTTACTTGTGACTAATAAATAAACTTTATCTGTGAGTTCACATTCTTGGTCCTTTTACAGGAACAGTTTCCTCCCAGTTAGGGTCCAGGCCCATCATGATTTTGAAAATCTCAATCAAATCTCTTCACCTTTTTCTCTTAAAGGAGACCAATCTCAGCTTCTCCAATCTATCTTCATCCCTGAAATTTCTCATCCCTAGAACCATTCTTGTAAATCTTTTCTGCATTCTCTCCAATGCATTCACACCCTTCTTATAGTGTGGCATCCAGAACTGTTCATAATATTCTAGACTCATGCTGAACTGATAAAGTTGAAACTCTTCCCTGTGTGCAATTTTTACAACTAGCAGATGGTGAAGATTTCCACATCAGGTCAGGACTCGATAGATTTGAAGGCAGAATTGAAAAGTCAGCGCTCACCATCCCCACTTCAGTGAATGGGCAATGCATACGATACACAGAGGACTTGACAGGTTAGGTGCCAACCATGTAAAGGTCATGAATGCTTAATTAATGAATATATTTAAGTTCAAGGGTGATAGATCTCTAAAAATGAAGGCAATGCAGCAGTTTGGGGGTTAAGTGAAAAAGTGAGTTTTTAAGTTCATTTTTGGACATGTGCATTATTGGCTATGGCAGCATTTATTGCTTGAGCCAATATTTATTGCTCATTCCTAATCACCAGACAACAACTGAGAGACAACCATATGTCTTTGGTTCTGGAGTCACGTGTAGATCTGAGCAAGGTAAGGATGGCAGATTTCCTTCCCTAACGGATATTAGTGAACCAGACAGGTTTTTCAGACAATCTACAATGGTTTCATGGTCATCAGTAGATTCTTAATTCTGTTTTTTTTTTATTGAATTCAAATTCCTCCACATTCCATAGTGGGATTCAAACCTGGGTACTCAGAGCATTAGCTGAGTTTCTGAATTAGTAATCTAGCAACAATACCACTAGGCTATTGCATGCCCATAATGTGATGTTATTCCACCAGGACCTTATTGAATGGGGAAACAGGCTCGATGGGGCCTTTGCCTGTTTTTATTTTAATTTCTTATGGTTTTAATCTAGCAGGACACGTTGAAAGTGGTACGCAATGCTGCTACTATGTATCAGTGATGGAGGAAGCAAATGTTACAGCTGAGTATGGGTGCAAGTAGGCGGTTTTGCCCTGGATGGTGTTGAGTTTCTTGAGTGATAGGAGTAATAGGAGCTGCACTTATCCAGGTATAAGAAGAGCATTCCATCACAGTCCTGACTTGTGAACCTTGTTGATAATGGACAAGATTTGGGCAGTCAGAGGTGAGTTACTTGCTACAGAATTCCTGTGTTCTGACCTGCTCCTGTGGTAACAGTATTTATATGATTGGTCCAATACAATTTCTGTTGAATGCTAACCTTCAGAGTGTTGATAGCAGGAGATTCAGTGATGGTAATTAAAGGGGAAATATTTAAATTCCCTGGAAATGGTCATTGTCTTGCACTTGTGAAGTTCAGAGACAACTTGCAATGGCACTATGTGAACTTTGCCATCTACTTGAGCAAATCCTCAGTTTATCATCTCATCAAGATGATTACAGCTCCATCAAGACAGCACATCACTGAAGTGTGGATTGTACTCTGAAATGCTGGAGTGAAACTTGAATTGCAAACTACCTAACTTAAATAATAAAGTAAAAATGCAATAGCTAGCTTATATTGTCTCTTGTACTTGCACTGCAAGAGCTCTTCATGCTTGCTATGGAAGTATTCAGCTCATTCCCAAATAGAAATTAAGAAAATCTCTGCTGTTAACATTAAGCTGCCAGGGAATTGAGGAAGAATGAGGGAGAAAGATAATATGGTAAGTGCTGGAAAAAACTGAGTCTCTTGTTCATAATCATTACCACAGGAAGCATACTAATCTTGTATTGATAATTTTTTACCATCCTAGGCAGGTTACTGGTGTATAAAAGAATTTGTCAAAATAGGCTGAAATTATTTGTCGCATTCACAGTTAGTATCAAAGTCAAAATATAACCTAGTTGCTTCAAAAAATTTTAGGGACACACTGTGTGCAGAGTTAAATGTTTTTTTTACCAAACTGTCTTTATAAACCAAATTTACATATTAATAAAATATTTCATTATTGCGAGATGGAGATTGAAGTCCCATTGACATACCTCACTATCTTGCTTGTCACCTATTGACATATCCAGGCGTTTATCAGTAAACTGTCGAACTTTATTGGTAAGAATTGATTATGACAGATTATAGCTAGGTCCGGAGATGAGCGGAATACTGCTGGGAAGCAGGCTGCTGCTAAGTCCTACATTAATAATGGGCCACTGGTCCTTGCTATAAGATATCTGCTATGAACACCAAATGCAAATGACCTTGCAGTCTGGCAGTCCATCAGTGATGAAGTGGTTAAAATCTTTGGCAGTAAGTTAGGGCATCAGTTACCTCCTTCACACATCTATTACGCAGCTTGTGAATAGCCACATATGTCACTTGTTATGCCCAGGAAGCTACCGTTGGCATAGAAAATGAGTGCTATAACTATGATGGCTGTTGGCACAGGGCTTGCTTCTCTGACTTTACCACTGCATATCAACCCACTGCCAGGAAATTGAAATTTTGCATCCACTCTAATTAAATCACCCTCCATGTTGCATATCACATTTGCCGGTCTCCTTAAAATCCCCCTCATTTACTTCAACTAAGCACTGGGCAATGATTTACTGAAGTTTAGCACAACTTCCCTCCTTTTATATTTGATGTATCTACATATATAGCCAAACATACCATCAGCCGTATTAACATACTGTGCCATTTTCCAAGATTTCCACATGGATAGCTTCAGGTCCCTCTGTTTTAAACATTTCTATTAAAATTACACTGTTTTATTTATGTTGTCTCTCCTCACTTTACCTTCTAAAAATGCATTCGTTCACACATAGCTATAATGAATGTATTGATCCTGCTCATGTCACAAGTCTGTCCATATCTGCCTGAAGGCTGCTATTATCTATTTCATTGTAAGCTTTGAAATTATGCCCTTTACAACCAAGCCTGGCTAACAGATCTCAAAATGACCAGTGGTTCCAATACTGACCCCTGGGTGCTTTACTGTACACTTCTTCCAGACTAAAAAACAAATGTTCACCATTATTCTCTGTTTTCTGTTTCTTGGCCAATTTTATATACGTGCTGCCACTGCTCCTATAATCTTATGGGCATTAGTTGTTTTAACAGTTTCATTATGTGGTGCATTATCAAATGCTTTTCAAAAGTTGCATGCACAACATAAACCACATTCCATCAATCCTCCCTTGTACTTTGTCAAAGAACTCAATCTAATTTGGCAGAAACAGTTTGCCTTGAACAAATACACACTGGTTATTTGTTAATGACTGGTTAACATTTATTAATTCCTGTTTTTTCAAGTGACAATAAAGTTTATTACAGAAATGCTTTCTCACTACTGGCGTCAGCTTGACTAACCTAAGATTGCAAGATTCATCTCTCTTTGATTTTGAAATAGAGCAGCACAATGGCACACTGGTTCGTACTGCTGCCTGCCTCACAACACCAAGGACCCAGGTTCAATTCTAGCCTAAGGTCACTGTCTGTGTTGAGTTTGCATATTCTCCCTATGTTTGCGTGCATTCCTCCCAGATATTCTCGTTTCCTCCCACAATCCAAGAATGTATGGATTAGGTTGATTGGCCGAGCTAAATTGCTGCTTAGTATCAGGGGAACTAGTTAGGGTAAGTATATGGGGATAGGGCCTGAGTGGGATTGTGATCGGTGCAGCCTCACTGAGCTGAATGACCTCCTTCTGCACTGTAGGGATTCAAGTTTGATATCAAGTTTGAACAGCTCCAATTCTCTGACATCATTCCAATATATAAGGAAAATTTAAAGATGGTGTTGAGAATCTTTGTAATATTCGTTCTTACTTCCGTCTGAAAGTACTTTTGCACTTTGATTGCACCAACCTATAAAGTACATTCCTTTCATCTTCATCCTTTCAAATTTCGCCATGCTTTCCTTTACTATGAGATTGGAAGCATTATTTTTATTGAAAAGTGATACAAAATTAAATCATCGGAATATATGGCACAGAAGAAGAGTATTATGCTATTTGTGCCTCTGCTGGACAACAAAGAAATAAAATTCTCCAGCCCTCACAATATCCTCTGAAGTCTCTCTGTGCAACCACATCCATCCTGGATTATGGTATTGTCATACTTGCCTAAATAGTAGTTTATACAGTTTGAGCATAACCTGCATGATATATTCTCTGCACTTATTCTGGCAAGTGGAGAATGCTCCATTTCACCTTGAGTTGTGCTTTGTAGATGGTGGAAAGGCTTCGGGGTTGGGGGGTGGGGTCAGGAAGTGAATTACTCACCACAGGATTCCTAGCCTCTGACCTGTTCTGGTAACTACAGTATTTATATGGATAATCCAGTTCTGTTTCCAGTAAATGGTAACCTCCAGGATGTTGAGAATGAAGGTTTCAGCAATGGTAATGCCATTGAATGTCAAGAGGCAATGGTTAGGTCCTCCCTTGTTGAGATCGTCACTGCCTGACGCCTCTGTGGCATCAATGTACTTGCCACTTGTCAGCCCAAGCTTGGATGTTGTCCAGGTCTTGTGACATTTGGATATGAACTGCTTCAGTCTCTGAAGAGTTTTGAAGAGCCATGAATGGTACTAAATACTGTGCAATCATTGGCGAATATCCTCACTTCTAACTATATGATGAGAGGAAGGTCATTGAAGAAGCAGCTGAAAATGATTGCTCCTAGGACATTATTCTGAGTGACTCCTTCAATGATCTCCTGGTAGTAAGATGATTGTCTTCTTACTACCACAAACATCTTCCTTTGTGGCTCCAACCAGTGGAGAGTTTCCCCCCGATACCCATTGACCCCAGTTTTTCTAGGACTCCTTGATGCCACATTTGGTCAAATGCTGCATTGATGTCAAGGGAAGTCCAACCCTTTGGCATTCAGCTATTTTGTAAAGGATTTGTCCTATTTCTTGCGTCCAAGGCATTGTTAGGCAATTTTTCTTAGCTCAGTAGATGCTAGTGTTGTAGCTGTACTTGAACAGCTTGGCACTATACTTGGCAGGTTACGGAGCAGAAGGCTTCATACTATTGCAGAAATATTGTCAGGGCCATAACCTTTGCAGTGTCCAGTGCCTTCAGCTGTTTCTGGATATCACATGAAGTGAAGGGAAGTGTCTTAAGATTGATATTTGTGATGCCGGGGACCTCTGGAAGAAACCGAATTGGGCCATCTACTTGGCACATCTGACTGAAGAACTTTTCAAATACTTCAGCCTTATTCTTTGCACCGATGTGCTGGGCTCCTCCATCACAGGGGATAGGGAAATCTTGTGACTCCTATTTCTCCAGTGAGTTGTTTAACTGTCCACTACCATTCATGAATGGATGTGACAGGACTTCAGAGATTAGATCTGATCAATTGTGGAATTGCTTAGCTGTCTATTACTTGCTGCTTATACTGTTTGGTACCCAAGTAGTCCTTTTCTATCCTCACCAGATTGACACCTCATTTTTTGGTGTGCTTGGTATTGCTTCTGGAAGGCTAAATCGCTGCTTAGTATCAGGGCAACTAGTTAGGGTAAATACACTCTCCATTGAACACTCTCCATTGAACCAGGGTTGATCTTCTGGCTTGATGATATTAGTAAAGTGGAGGATATATCACGCAGTTGTTGTTGAGTACAATTCTGCTGCTGCTGATAACTCGCAGTGCCTCTTGGATGTCCAGTCCAGAGTTGCCAGATCCTTTCATAGTCTATCCTATTAGCGTGGTGATAGTGCCACACAACATGGTGGATTGTTTCCTCAATTTGAAGACAAGGCTTTGTCTCCAAAGGACTGTGTGGTGATCACTTGTACATTTACTGTCATGGACAGATGCATCTACAGATACAAATTGGTAAGGATGAAATCAAGTATGCTTTTCCCTTTTGTTGGTTCCTTCACCATCTGCCACATTCCCAATCTAGCAGTTGTGTCTTTTAGAACCCCGCTAACTTGTTTTGTCCTACAGAGATAATCTTGTCTTTAGATATTGAAATCCACCACCCAGGACACTTTTGGTGCACCTGCCACTCTAATGAACTTGGAGAAGTACTGATTTTTCAACTGAAAGTGGAGAATAGGTGTTAGTCAGCAAGAGGTTTCTCACCCATGTATGACCTGGTGCCATGAGACACCATAGAGTCCAGAATCAATGTTATGAACTTGCTGGACAATTCCCTCCCTGCTGCTTACTACTGTGTTGCCATCCCTGCTTGTCTGTCCTGCTGGTGAGCAGTTTCATGGCTTTTATTTAGATTTATCAATTAAATTTAAATTCTACCAGTTACCCATGATGAGATTTTAACTTGTGTCCCAACAGCAATATTAGACTGGGCTTCAAGTGTTACTAATGTGGTGAATCAGCACTCCCCTCCTGAATTGAATGGTGAATGGAACAGACTGAAAGGGCTGAATTGCCTTCTCCAATTACCAAGAACAAAGATCAAAGAAAGTTACAGTACAGGAACAGACACTTCGGCCCTCCAAGCCTATACCGACCATGCTGCCCATCTGAACTAAAATCTTCTGAGGGCTGTATTGCTCTATTCTTATGGCACAGTAGCACAGTGGTTGGTGGTTACACTGCTCCAGGGACCTAGGTTTGATTCCCGGCTTGGGTCACTGTCTGTGTGGAGTTTGCATATTCTCCTCGTGTCTGCGTGGTTTTCCACCGGGTGCTCCGGTTTCCTCCCACAGTCCAAAGATGTGTGGGTTAGGTTGATTGGCTATGCTGACATGAATGTAGATGCGTAGGTTAGAGAGGATTAGTGGGTAAAATATGTCTGGATTGGGGGTAGGGCTTGGGTGGGATTGTGATTGGTGCAGATTCAATGGGTTGAAGGGCCTCTTTCTGCACTGTAGGCTTTCTAGATTCTATCCTATCGATGTATTTGTCCCAACGCCCCCTTATCTGCTTCTACTACCTTCCCCAGCATGCAAGCTCCAGGCACCCACCACTTTCTGTGTGACAATACCTACCTCGAACATCTCCCTTAAACTTTATCCTTTGCACCTTAAACCTATGCCCCCTAGTAATTGACTCTCCCATCTTGGGAAAAGTCTTTTGACTATCTACTCTGTCCATGCCCCTCATAATTTTGTGGACTTCTGTCAGGAAATCTTGGAGATTTGGACAAATACATTTCAAGTTTAACATTTCATGAAAAGGAGATGATTGAGCTGTTGGAATGCAGTTACTTGCTGAATTAGTGAATTTCAGCATATAAATTCTTTACATTCTTAGGCCTTTCCACATTCCCAGTGTAAATTTAATCCATCGTTCATTCAGTTCAGGCAGAAGTGATCTCTTTGTAAACAGAAGCATCACAGTTGAATGTGATATTTTTTAAATGTTTTCAAAATTATTCTCTTTTTTGAGCAGCCTATTATTTTGACAGACAATTTATTTGTGAGTAAAATAAAGCACAAATTTGAGTGTTTCTTCGCTGTATCAGCCATGACAATGTGCTAGCATGCTCACCAGAAGTTTCTGGGTTCAAGTCCCTATCCAAAGATTTGAGCATCTTTCTGACCACAACAGATGTTTGCTGAGCAGGTCAAATCTGAGATGCAATTTGTCTTACTTTTTTTTTGCCTACTTTCAAAAGGAAGAGAAAGAACTATTGAATCAAGAAGCACAGAATTCCAGAAACACTTTTGGGATTTTTAAAATTAAAAGATTTATTAACAATTGATAGAAAACTTAAGCATACAAGATAAAAGTTACACAGTTAAAATAATCCCAAAAATCCACTTAGTCAGAACACAGAAATAAACTACTGGCAACAATTCCCTTAAGGATTTTTAAATATAAAAATCAAATTGTATTATCCAAGGAAAATGCTATTACTTTAATAAAGGTAAAGTATACAACTCTGCAAATGCTTCCACTCTGTTATGGAAGTTCAAGCAAGTTCAAGAATAATCTGCTTCTGAAACAAATTCTTCCATCACAACACTCACATTTTTCGTTGAGTTGGGTTGGGAAATGCGTGTCAGTCATTTCGCAGGATTTGTGCATGCAGTCCCAACGCATACTCATGTCCCACCGCTTGAGAGCAGCCGCAGTCGAGATCGTGCTGGAAACCAGAGGAAAGACAGGTAAGTGACTTAAATCCATTTTTCATGCAACTTAACTGACATTATCAGGCCCGGGACAGAATTCTCCAGGCCCAATAACATCTCCCACCCCTTCAGGGATATTTCACTCTGGCAGGGTTTAGAGTAGCTTTCCACATTTGGAGAACTAATGGGAGACCCTTGGACTGGGGAAACACAGTAAGAAGTCTCACAACACTAGGTTCAAGTCTAACCACTTCATTTGATGATAATCCCACAAACTATTGGGATTACTATCAAATAAACTGGTTGGACTTGAACCTGGTGTTGTGAGATTTCTTACTATGAAGGGGCACCCCAGGGGTAGGGCCCTCCTGTTTATGGGTGCTTTGGCAGTGCCATCCTGTTCCCCTGGCAATGGCCAAGGGGGAGGTGCTGATGCCCAGGGGGCACCTTGACTCTGCCCAAAGGGCATGGGATAGTGCCAAGGGGCAGGGTCCATCATGGGGGCAGGGCCCATCATAGGTACTCTGGCAGTGCCACCAAGGGGGCAGGCCCATCATACACTGTATACTGGCAGTGCCATCATGGGGGCAGACCCCATCATAGGCACTCTGGCAGCGCCACGCTGTGGTCCTGGCACTGCCCAAGGAGGAGGTGCTCATGCCCAGGGGCATCTTGACACTGCCCACCAGGCATGGGCCAGTGCCAAGGGGACAGGGCAATCATGGGCAGGACCTAAGGGGAATCAGTAGAGGTGAGGGGGGGTCCCATTGCTATTCTGCATTGGGATTTAGCTGGGGCTGGAGGAAGCCAGAGGTTGGGGTGTGCTGGAGCTTTGGTTTGCCAGGGGTGTTTTTGTGTCTCCCACGGCAGGTGGGAGGGGGTTCTGCTGGGGTGGGGAGAACTTGCCGGGGGGGTGGGGGGGTGGTGGATGTTGCTGCTGGGAGCAGATGGACTGGAGATTGATGTGCTTCGGGATGAAGGGGAGGTCGGGGCTGGTCCTGGAATGGTTGTGAGGGGCTGCGATTGGACCTTATGGGGATCGGGATAGGCAGCACTGTGGGCGCACTCAAGCACTCAGACTTTGGTGGGAATAGGCTTTGTGCCCTCACCCCCATCCCCCAGCTTTTAATGATATTCATAATTGCAACCTCTGCATTGCACAGAGTGTGGGAGATTCCTGCCTGAACTTTCAGTAAAAAATCAATCATGATTTACACCAGTTATCCTAACAATTCAGCACTTGGAATTTTTTTTGTAATTATCAGGCCCAAAGACTTTTTGGAGCTGTTTGGATGGCTCATTCAGATGCCATACTTTGACACAGAGCTGATCTCACAGTATCTCCCTCCACACAGCCATCTAACTCAGATCAACATCTTTCCTTAAGTTTCCTTTTCCCCTTTCATCTCCAGTTTCATCGTCTTCAAGCACCTCTTTGAGTTCAACACTTCCAGAATATAAAACTTTCATGTTTTCCTCTTGGCATCACTGTTTGGGTCAAATTAAATTAAACAACTTTCCCCTTTTCACTTATGAAGCTTTGTAAATTAGAAAAGTATCTTCAATCCGCCTTCCAAATGTAGTAACTGAAACATCAAGTCTCAAGCATTCTTTCTGGTTGTATCACAGCTTGGTATGATTCCTTCACTGCCCAAGACCACAAGAAACTACAAAAAGTCATAAATATAACCCAATCCATCATGCAAACCAACCTTCCATCCATTGACTCTGCCTACACTTCCCGCTGCCTCGGTAAAGCAGCCAGCATAATTAAGGATCCCACGCACCCAGACATTTTCTCTTCCATCTTCTTCCTTCAGGAAAAAGATACAGAAGTTGGAGGTCATTTACCAAACGACTCAAAAACAGCTTCTTCACTGTTGCTGTCAGACTTTTGAATGTACTTACCTTGCATTAAGTTGATCATTTTCTGCACCCTAGCTTTGACTGTAACACTTCAATCTGCATTCTTTTTTTTAGAGCAACACAGCACGGGAAACAGGCCCTTCGGCCCAACGAGCCCGCGCCGCCGTCATAACTATATAGTAACAGTTCCATTATCCTATCCTAATTTTAGGTTATTCCTAATATAGAAGAGTCTCAATGTAGGGACAATTTGTTTCCCAATCAGCCTAAGAGCGAATTTTTGGGATGTGGGAGGAAACCGGAGCGCCTGGAGAAAACCCACGCAACCACGGGGAGAACGCGCAAAACTCCCGCAGACACCGGCCCAATTGCAAGTGTCTGCACAGCTACAGCGATAGTCACTGAGCTGTCATGGTGCCCTTCAGATGGTCCAGATAAAGCACTCAGTTACGATATGAAGCACCAGGCAACCCATGAATCAACATCCAAGAGCTGTCCTCGCACCACCTGCTGAATGCATGCTCCTTGTTGGTCAAGTATGGACCGAATTACCTGTGGGAAAAAAAAGCCATAGTTAAACAGTCCTACTATATTCCCTCTATCTGCATACCGCTCATGTGGCTGTCCAAGAGACCCTTAAACAGCCCTAGCGTGCCTGCTCCCACCACCTTACTCGGCAGTGCATTCCACACCCCCACTACCGTTTGTGTGAAAAACTGCCCTCTAATATTCGTCTTATACATAGCCCCCCTCACCCTAAGGCCGTGACCCCTCATCCTATCCATTTCTGAAGGTGGAAAAAGTTTACCACCATTTACTCTATCTATACCCCTTATAATCTTATACACCTCTATTAGATCCCCTCTAAGCCGACGTCTTTCAAGGGAAAACAACCCAAGTCTATTTAATCGTTCCTCATAAGACAGTCCTTCCATACCAGGCAGCATCCTGGTAAACCTCCTCTGCACTCTCTCCAAGGACTCCACATCCTTCCGATAGTATGGCGACCAGAACTGGACGCAGTATTCCAAATGAGGCCTAACCAACGTTCTATACAATTGCAACATCAAACTCCTACTCTTGTATTCTATACCCTTTTCAATGAAAGTTAACATACTATACACTTTCTTTATCACCTTCTCCACCTGTGTGGAGAAGTCTCTTGTTTCCTTCTCTACAAATGGTATGTTTTGTCTGTATAGTGTGCAAGAAACCATACTCTTCACTGTATGTTAATACGTATGACAATAATGAATCGAATCAATCTATCTCAGAGTGCAATTTTAAGAATTAGAGAATCCTACAGTGCAGAAAAAGGCCATTCGGCTCATCAAGTTTGCACCAACCTCAATCCCACCCAGATCCTATCTCCATAACCCTAGCTATTCTCCCTGACACTAAGGGAGAATTTAACATGGTTAATCAACCTAATCCATACATCTTTGGACTGTGGGAGGAAACATGAGCACCTGGAAGAAACCCATGCAGACATGGGGAGAACATGCAGACTACGCACAATCAGTGACCCAAGTCAGGAATTGAACCCAGATCCCTGGCGCTACGAGCCAGCAGTGCTAACCACTGTGCCACCCATTTATTTGTAAAGGCAACTCACTATTGTCTCTCAATACAAATGCATGCATCCAGTCCCTTTTCCCTCTCATCTTTCAATTCATGCAGACAAGCTGTCCCTATTAACCTTCTCGAAGTTTCACAAATCACGGATACATACAGCTGACTCCTCCCATTTTGAGACTAAGTCCTGCTTCAATGGCTGGCGGGAAAACATAGCACGTCTTTGCCCTGACATCATTAGTTAAGCACTCGAGTGTTTCACTCTGTGTTCAGTGGAAAGGTAGGTGATCCGGGGTGTTTTGGCATTCCAGGGCCCAGGTTTGTAGGTGGCCCCATCTGGATGCAGTCTCTAACATCATTCAAATGTGTCCCAATCTCTACATACCATGTTGTTCTGAATGTGTTTTGCACCGGCACATTTTTCCATCAACACGGGGAAAGAGGGTTAATGCATCCGATTAATGGGATGTAAGTGATTTCAACGTGAGCCTCTGGTGGGTTTTCTGACTTGCTATGCCTGATACCAGCCCATTGTAAATTCATGCTGGTATAAAGCTGATTTCTGAACCTTCTATGCCTGCCATTGAACCCCCCAGTGGAACTTGGGAGAATTTTATCCACAACCTTGTTTACAGAATATCACCATATTCCTCCACTCCGCCCAATTTTGTTCTTTAAGTCCATTTTTACAGCACAAAATCTTAAATCCATTCCAGCAAAAAACTGAAGGAATGCTCCATCCACTGTCAGAGGTGCTGTCTTATGAATAAGGCATAGAATCATGGTTCCCTCTACACAGTAGTACAGTGATTAGCACTGCTGCCTCACAGTGCCAGGAACTTGATTCAATTCCCAGCTTGAATTACTGCCCCAGAGTCTGTGTATTCTCCCCGTGTCCGCGTGGGATTCCTCGGGGTGTTCCTGTTTCCTTCCACAGTCCAAAAGACTTGGAATGTGGCGACAAGGGGATTTTCACAGTAACTCCATTGCAGTGTTAATGTAAGCATCCCTGTGGCACTAATAAATAAACTTTAAACTACTGAGGATGCTGAGAATCTGAAATGAATGCAGAATAGTCTGAAGAATATTCAGGTAGCATCTTTGATAAGAGAAGCAGAGTTAACATTTCAAGTCATTGACCTCTCATCAGCATCACAAAACGTTTGAGATGTGACAGGTTTAATGGAAGGTGAATGCTAAAGATTGCACTGCACATTGGAAGAGGAACAGATGAGATTTCCTTGGTGTCCCAGCAAACATCTATCCTCAACTCACACTCAAAAAATCAAATATTTACTCATCTATTCACTGTGGTTTGCTGGAAATAGATTTGCTCTACAATTCCCCATATTAAATCAGTGACTGTAGAAATTTAGTTCTAACATAACTTAGGATACCCTGATGTTAAAAAAAGTATATAAATGCAAGTTTTCTTCTCTTCATAAAATAAAGGTCAATTAGTGAAAGATAAGTTAACAGAATAATATTTTTGCATTGAACCTCTGATGAAGTTTCAAACTGTTTTGCTCTTAGGTTTAAATTTATTTACAGTATTACTTTATTTATTAGCCTTACATTAACACTGCAGTTAAGTTACTATGAAAATGCCCTAGTCGCCACACTAGTTCGGGTAAACTGAGAGAGAACTTAGTATGGCCAATGCACCTAACCAGCAAGTCTTATGGACTGTGGGACGAAACTGGAGCATCTAAAGGAACCCCACATAGACACAGGAACAAAGTGCAGAATCCCACAAAGTGACCCAAGTAGGGAATTGAACCCAGGGACTGGAGCTGTGAGCAGCAGTGCTAACCACCGTGATACGTTGACCAAGCTACTGTTTGGTTCTAACATATATACCGTTTTATTTTGAACAGTCTGATTTTACTGGAAGATTGCCATAATTTCAGGAAGATTCTTAAAATGATCTGTTTGAAAATCTCAAAGCTGATGGGAAAGTGCAGAGAACAGAAGACGAACAACTGTTGTGCTTCTGAATTATGCCGATGTGATTTTCACGTTAATTTGATAAAGTGGCACTTTTTTTTATATTGCAGGCATGTTCACTGAACCACAGATATCATTAATCCTGTGACTGCACATTTATTTGCTTGTAAAGTTGCAAAAATTATTTTCAGATCGCCTCTCTAGAAACATAAGTTAGACGGGAAGAATTTTAAAGAGGGTGCAAAACAGTTAGACCTGGAAGTCTGTGTATGCCGATCTTTGAAGGTTTTTAAAAAATATTTATTCATGGGATATGGGTATCACTAGCCATGCCAGCATTTATTATTCATTCCCAATTACCCTGAAGAAAGTGGTGATGAACTGCCCTCTTTAACTGCTTCGATCCCTGAGGTGTAGGAGGTGATATTAGGGAGGGAGTTCCAGAATTTTGATCTAATGACAATAAAGGAATGTCGATATATTTACAAGTCAAGAGGGTAAATAATTTGGAGGCAATCTTGGATGGGGGATGTTTCCATGTATCTGCTGCCTTTGTCCTTCCAGATGATAGAGGTCATACGTTTGGAATGACAACTCAAGATGACACCAAGCAAGGCGACTTCTTGAAGCTGTTTCCAGCATATCTTCTATTTCTATGCCATTAAAACTGTACTCTAATTCTTTTAAACCTTTCTTCTGCACTCTTTCCTTCTCCCCTACATACTCTATGAACGCATGCTTTGTCTGTAAGATGCTCAAAAAAACAAATATTTTTCACTGTATCTCAATATACATGACAATAATAAAATCAAATCAACTCAAAAGGTGCTGCCTCAGGAACTTTGATGTGTTCCTGCATTGCACTTTGTAGAAATGGTGCACTCTGACAAAACAAATTCAGATGAAAAGCTATTAAAAAGACACCAAGGATTAATGGAAACATTTTCTAATTCTTTTGCAGTGTGTGGGAAAAATAGTGCAGATGCTGATGGTCCCAATGGTGATTTTTTTCTGCCTATTATTCAGTTCATAGCCAAAAGAAATAAAAAGGTGCTTCCCACACCATTACGCTGCGTCACAAGTTAGCTTTTAATTGATACAAAAGATTAAAAGTAGGACCTCGCCATTCTCCTCCAAATAACACCCACTTGAACATCGCGGACATCAGTGCCTGTCAACACCCCATCCACTCCACGGAAACCCACTTCACAGAACATTGATGTAGCAGCGCCTTTCTGCACTACCCCCCTACAGAATGCTTCCCACAAAACACCCACATGCCATTTCCACCCGGCACCGTCTCTGGACACTGCCTCTGATGCTGTCTGGACAATGCTTCTTTGCAATGTCGGGGGTAGTACTAAGGACAGTGTCCAGGCATGACTCTCTCCCTACTGAGTGATGCACTCTCCTGAATTCCTCTGATGGGATGTGCTCACCGAGGTTGCCAATGGGAGACCTATTGTGAATGGATAATCTAATGGGGTGAAGTTGGGAGAGAGGGGAGGAATTATCAAACATAGAGGCCTGATGATTACATTTCAATTTAACGTCAGGTTTCACATTATGCCATTGACAGCCATTAGGAACAATCGCTACAGGAAATCTCTGGAATGGAAAATCCCCCCACCCAGACCCCTTGTCATTACAGATGGAAAATAGATTATGAAAGCCAGGAAGTTGTGCAAAACTTTTAGAAATCATTGGTTAGGACACAGGAAGTTTATCCAATTCTGAGCACTACAGGTCCAGAAAGATCTCAATATCTCGTGGATCATGCAAAGGAGATTTTTAAGAAGGATACCAGGCGTGAAAGACTTCAGATATGTGGAGGAATAGAATAGAGTGTAGAAGGAGACCACTTTTTGCTACAGTGCAGAAGGAGGCCATTTGGCCCATCAAGTCTGCACCGACCACAATCCCACCAGGCCCTATCCCCATAAACACGTGCATTTAACCTAGTTAGTCCTCCTGATACTAAGGAACATTTTAGCCTCGCCAATCCACCTATCTTTGGACTGTGGATAGAAACCAGACCACCAGACATGGGGAGAATGTGCAAACTCCACAAAGGCAGTGACCAAGCTAGGAATTGAACCTGGATCCTCGGCGCCATGAGGCAGCAGTGCTAATCATTGTACCATTGTGCTGCCCCTCATGATGCCCCAAATTTTGGGTAGTTTTCTTCAGTGCAGAGAAGCTTGAGAGGAGGTTCAATTAAAATGTTCAAAATTTAGAAGGGTCCTGTTGGAGTAACTAAGGAGCAATTATTTCTACTGGATGATGATCCTTACCTTTAACATTCAAAATTTAAGGTAATTGATAAAGGAACCAGAGGGAATGTGAAGAAAACAAAAAAAAACCCACAGCACATTCAATAGCATCTTTCAAAAGTGAGTTGGATATAAAATTGAAATGGAGAAACTAAATCGAAGACAATGGGGGAAAGAATCTAAGGTTTATTTATAAGTGTCACAAATGGGCTTGCAATGAAGCTAATGTGAAAATCCCTTGGCTGCTACACTCCATCACCTATTCAGGTAAATTGAGAAAGAATTTGGTATTGCCAATACACTTAGCCAGCCTGTCTTTTGGACTGTTGGAGGAAACCAGAGCACCTGGAGGAAACCTATGCAGGCGTGAGGAGAATGTGCAAACTTCGCACAGATAGTGATCCAGGCTGGGAATCGAACTTGAGTCCCTTGCACTATCTGTCAGCAGTGCTACCATGCAAGAGTGAGAAAGTGGGACTGAATGGATCAATTTTTGATTTGATTTATTACTGTCATATATATTACTTTACAGTGAAAATTAGAGTTTCTTACAAGCTTTACTGACAAAAAATGAAGGTACGGAAGTAGGAAGCTTTTCCCAGTTTGGAGGTGAAGATCACGAGGGGTCACAGGCTCAAGATGAGAGGGGCGAGATATAATTCAGATGTTAGAGGGATGTTTTTTTGACACAGAGGGTGGTGAGGGCCTGGAATGCACTGCCAAGTAGGATGGTGGAGGCAGACATGCTTGCGTTGTTTAAGACTTACCTGATCGGCACATGAGTAGACTGCAGATGGAGGGATACAAGAGAATGTTCTAGTTGAAGATCAAGAGCCTCAGGACATTCCTGGGAATTAATCATCCAACAAATTTTAAGGCCCACCTTGTCACTTAAGTTGGAGCTACTGGGGATCTTCCATTAATGTCTGTATAGCCTATTGTGTGTCTATTTATGTTTATTGACGTCTCCATTTACAACCACAGGTGACTCAGTCCGTCTTTTTGGCCAACAAGGGGCATACACATGGGGGGAGGTTGTACGAGGGTTGCTCTTCGATGTTGCTTCGAGACTTGCCTAGTGCCTCACGTCTGTTAGTGCACGTTTAAACTGGACCAATTGAAAGGCAATATGATGGCTCAGTGACTATCACGTCTGCTGTGCAGTTACAGGGACCCGGGTCGGATCTCTGGCTTGGATCAGTGTCTATGGGAGTTTGCACATTCTCCGTGTGCTTGCGTGGGTTTTCTCCGGGTGCTCTGGTTTCCTCCCACATTCTAAAAACGTGCTTTTAGGCTGATTAGTGTCAATAAATTATCCCTGAATTGGACCTCCCTTAATCTGGCGCACATATAATTCTCTAAATTTGCACTCCTTTACTATGGAGTCCACTAGAGGTAGACGTAACATCGACAATTTACGAAAGACTTGAATAAGGTACTCACTGAGTGTTAAAATGGGCGGCGCGGGCTTGAAGGGTCGAAGGGCCTATTTCCTGTGCTGTGCTGTTCTTTGTTTTTTGTTCTTCTGTTTGTTCATTCATAGAGAAGGAAATAAGACTATGCAGAATGTAACATTTCAATCATAGCGAGAGTTAAAGAAAGATCACCTTTATGCAAAGTAGGCCCATTCAAAACTCTGATTGCAGCAGTGAAGAAGCTGTTTTTGAGTCAGTTGGTATGTGACCGCAGACTTTTCTATCCTTTTCCCAACCGAAGAAGATAGAAGAGAGAATATCAGGGATGCATGGGATCCTTAATTATGCTGGCTGCTTTAACGAGGCAGCAGGAAGTGTAGACAGAATTAGGATGTAAGATTGGTTTGCATGATGGATTGGACTCCAACTTTTGTGGTTTCTTGGGGTCTTAGACATAGCAACAGCCATACCAAACTGTGATGCAACCAAAAAGGATGTTTTCTACGGTGCATCTGTAAATGTTGGTGAGAATTGTAGCTGACATGCCAAATTTCCTTAGTCTTCTGAGAAAGTAGAGGTGTTAGTGAGTTTTCCTAATTATAGTGGTGGCATGGGGAGACCATGCACACCTAAAAACTTGAAGTTCTTGATCATTTCCACATTGTTACTGTTGATGTAGACAAAGGCAATGTTTTTCACTACATTTCTGAAGTCAACGACAATCTCCTTCATTTTGTTGACATTTAGGTTAACATATAGGATTATTCTCATTACAGCAGTTCACCAGATTCTCTATCTCATTCCTGTACTCTGTCTCGTCATTGTTTGAGATCTGAATCACCATGGTGGTGTCATCACCAACTTGAAAATCTTGGAATTTGGAATTTGGCTACACAGTCATAGGTGTATAAGGAGGTAGTAGGGGCTGAGAACACAGCCTTGTGGGACACTGGCGTCGAGGATGATCGTGGAGGAGGTGTTGTTCACTATCCTCACTGATTATGGTCTGTGGATTAGGATGTTCAGGATCCAGTCAGAGGGAGGAGCCGAGGCTCAGGCCACGGAGTTTGGAGATGATTGCTTTTGCTCAGAGTTAGCACAGGTCTAATTAATTAAATGGTCTCCTTCTGTGCTACGTGACTCCATGGATGGCAGAGTGGCACAGTGGTTAGTACAACTGCCTTATGATGCCAGGGATCTGGGTTCAATTCCAGCCTGAGGTGACTGTATGTGTGAAGTCTGTACATTCTCCCCAAATAACAGGGGTTTCTTTTGGGTGCCCCAGTTTCCTCCTATTCTTCAAAATGGTTAAGTGGATTGGCCACCCTAAATCGCCCTTCAGTGTGCCCAGTATATAAGTTAGATGGATTAGCCCTGAGAAATGTGTGGAGTGACAGTCTAGGACAGGGGAGAGGGCTTGATAAAGTGCTCTGTGATGGACCCGATTGCCTCTTCTGCACTGCAGAGATTCGATAAAAATTTGTAAAGATACTGGTAAATATTCCCATGAGCAATGTTGAAGGGAATTTTGACCTATTCAACCAGCTTAAAACAACAAGAAAATTGTGAAGCAAGAAATAATTGCAAACTTCCACAAAATAGTAATGTGATAACGACCATATAATCCTTTTGTTTGGTGATGTTGATAGAATTTGATTAGAAATAAGAAAACAAAATGTTATCCCCAGGCAAAAAAAACGACCTAAAAAACTTATGTAATAAAGACAGAATTTGATTCATCCAGTCACTACGGCTCTGATTAAATCCCATTGAACCCAACCAATCATTTTCTGAACTTATCATCTACTTAACGTAAGATAGGCTGTGTTATGTAAAGGAGGGATATATGGCTCAGAATTCCAGAGGTTCAGAACATGGTTGTTACAGTTCTGAGGTTAAATGGTTCTCTTCTCAACTAGCTGTAAGTTTCAAATGAGTTGTGCAGTCCCAGCTGATAATTTTTACTTTTTATTTATTTTTATTATTTAGGTGACAGTATCACAAGTAGGGTTACATTATAAGAGGAGGTTCACAAGAATGATCCCTGGAATGTAGAGCTTGTCTTCTGAGAAATGGTTGAGGACTCTGGGTCTGTATTCGTTGCAGTTTAGAAGGATGAGGGGGGAATCATATTGAAATGAGGCCTGGATGGAGTGGATGTGGAGAGGATGTTTCCATTAGTAGGACAAAGTAGAATCAGAGGACACAACCTCAGAATAAAGACACCATCCTTTAAAACAGAGATAAGGAGGAATTTTTTCAGCCAGAGAGTGGTGAGATTCATTGCTCTGGAAGGCTGTGGAAGCTAGGTCATAGAGTGTCTTTAAGACACAGATCGACAGGTTCTTGATTAATAAGCGGATCAGGGTTGTGAAGAAAAGGCAGGAGAATGAGGATGAGAAAAATATCAGTCATGATTGAATGGACAAGCTGACTCAATGGGCTGAATGGCCCAAATCTGCTCCTATATCTTATGGTGTTAAGATCTTAACATTGCAATGAAGTTACTGTGAAAATCTTACTGTGGCTGGTTTCAGAGAACAAGATTTCTTACAATCCAGCATTAATTAGCAGAGAACACAAAGATCTGCACATTGAAAATGCTACAATGATCTGTTGAGTGCACTCTCCTGATGTTAGAGTCAAGGCACTCCATCAGGGCAATGGAGGGAGCGCGGAATCTATCTATTGTTATTTCTGACTTGGGATTGCTTGATGTTGAAGTACAATCTATTCCATTGTCAGGAACATTGTCTGCTACTTCAATGAGAACAAAAATCATCAATAATTAAGCACAAAAAGGGGGTGGGGTAAAATTGTCAGCAGTTCTTCAATGTTAACTGTGACTGAGCTTTGATTTGTTCAACTCATGTCAACACCATTGGAAAACGGAAGAGTCAGATTTTTCTCAACCATGTGTTTTATTATTCACTGTAAACAAATCACTGCAAGATGATTCTCTTAGCACCCTCTGCAGGCCAGAAACCTCACTGCAGATGTGCTCCCAATGCATTTTACAAAAGAATTATGCTTTGTTTGTTTGCCAGTAAAGATTTTTGTTTAATTACAGGAACTGGGGGTGTGGGGGAAGGGGGGAAGTGACGGAAAGCTACAAACATAAACAAAAAAAATACTGAAAATCCACAGCAGGTCACTCATTTCATTTTGAAAGACAAAATATTCCAGATGTAACCTGTCAGACAAAAGACCTGCGTCTGTAAAATGCCATTCTCATCATCAGCAGTGCTGAAACGCTGCACATCTGAATAATTGAAGTACAGAAACTGAAGCTTTGGGCAGCCATTTTGAATAGATCAAGATCCCACAGACAAGAAAGGATGATCATTGCGTGGAGGAGTTGCTTTATAAGATAGAGAATGCCAAGAAAATAGAGAATAGATTGACTAGCAAAGATCTCAAATCCAGCATTTTCAGAAAGAAAGCTTGTAATTGGACTTCCACTTACATACTTTATGATTCCAGCTCTCAAACTTTATCATAAAACCCTACAGTGCAGAAGGAGGCCATTTGGCCCATAGAGTCTATACCGGCCACGATACCATCCAGGTCCTATCCCCTTAAACTCCATATATTTACCCTAGCTAGTCTCCCGCACACCATGGAGCAACTTAGCATGGCCAGTGCACCTAACCAGCATGTCTTTAGGAGTGTGGGAGGAAACCGGAGTACCCAGAGGTAATCCACACAGACACAGAGAATGTGAGAATTAAACAGAAAAGAAACTACTTGGATTTGCACAATTCTTTTCAGGACTTCATGTTGTCACCAAATGCTGCATGGCCAACCAGGTACTTTTGAAGTTTTGTCACTGTCATATTGCAGGGAAATATAGCAGCCAATTTATCTCCAGTAACCTACTGTAATACCCATGAGATAAATTAGCGGGTAATGTGTTTTTAGTGATGTTGGTTAAATGAAAAATAATGACCAGGATGCTTGAAGAATTCCTCTTCTCTTCTTCAAATTTTAATGGGAATGGCAGATCATCAATGATAACCCACCTCACAGGGTTTCAATCGTGTCTCTATCATTCTGCTCCCCTGGTTTTCAAAGTATGCACTCAAGCACTAATTCACAAACATATCTTCAGTTCTGAGCAGAACACTATTACTCCATGTCCCCAAAATGTTGCAGCATGGAGTCACCAAACTTCTTCAATTGTTAGGGCTACTTCTAACCCTTCTCTGATTAGACAGATTTTCCTGAGCTTGTACCACTGAAGTCCTGACAACCACAGCCCCTTTCTTTCTGTAGTTTCTTCCTCAGCAACTTTCTTCTGAATTGGGATATCTCTCTGCCCCCTTTTCCATTTATATTCCTGGGGCCATTTTTTTTGGAATGGTGCCTTGCTCCTGGCCGTATGATTGGGGGTTTTGTGCCATTTCCTTTGAATGCAGGCATCCTGGGCTGTGTCCTCAGCCCAGAGAACTTCAAATGTTGTACCATGCACCCAAGGGTTGTCTTCTTGTTTAAGAAGGGGAGTAGAGACCATCCTGCAAATTATAGACCGGTGAGCCTTACATCTGTTGTGGGGAAAGTTTTGGAAAGAATTATAAGGGATAGGATTTATAGTCATTTTGAAAGAAATGAATTGATTAGGGATAGTCAACATGGATTTGTGAAGGGAAGGTCCTACTTCACAAAACTTATCGAGTTTTTTGAAAAGGTGACCAAAGAGGTGGATAAGGATAAGGCTGTTAATGCGGTGTATATGGATTTTAGCAAAACGTTTGATAAGGTTCCCCATGGAAGACTACTGCAGAAAATGCAGATGCATGGGATTGAGGGTGATTTAGCAAATTGGATTATGAATTGGCTAGCTGATAGAAGACAGAGGGTGGTGATTGATGGGACATATTCAACCTGGTGTTTAGTTACTAGTGGTGTACCTCAGGGATCTGTTTTGGGGCCACTGTTGTTTGTTATTTTTATAAATGACCTGGATGAAGGTGTAGAGGGATGGGTTAGTAAATTTGCTGACGACACCAAAGTCGGAGGAGTTGTAGACAGTGAAGATGGATGTTTCAGTTTGCAGAGGGACATAAATAAGTTGCAGAGCTGGGCTGAGAGGTGGCAAATGGAGTTTAATGTGGAAAAGTGTGAGGTGATTCACTTTGGTAAGAGTAATATGTGTGCAGAGTATAGGGCTAATGGTAGGACTCTTGGTAGTGTAGATGAGCAGAGAGATCTTGGTGTACAGGTGCAAAGATCCCTGAAAGTTGGTACTCAAGTTGATAAGGTTGTTAAGAAGGCGTATAGTATGTTAGATTTATTGGTACAGGGATTGAATTTCGGAGCCGAGACGTCATGTTGCAACTGTACAAAACTCTGGCCGCATTTGGAGTATTGTGTACAGTTTTGGTTGTTACATTATAAGAAAGATGTGGAGGCATTGGAAACGGTGCAGAGAAGGTTTACCAGGATGTTGCCTGGTATGATGGGTAGGTCTTATGAGGAAAGGCTAAGGGACTTGAGGTTATTTTCATTAGAGAGAAGAAGGCTAAGAGGGGACCTAATTGAGACATATAAGATGATCAGAGGGTTAGATAGGGTGGATAGTGAGAGCCTTTTTCCTCAGATGGAGATGGATAAAATGAGGGGACATAGTTTTAAATTAAGGGGTGGTAATTATAGGACAAATGCTAGAGGTGGGTTCTTTACTCAGAGGGTAGAAAGGGCATGGAATGCCCTGCCTACAGCAGTTGTGGACTCGCCAAGTTTAAAGGTGTTCGAATGGTCAGTGGATAGGCATATGGATAGCATTGGAATAATTTAGGTTAGAGGGTCATAAAATTGGTTCCATTGGTTAGCGCAACATCGAAGGCTGAAGGGCCTGTCCTGCGCTGTAATGTGCTATGTTCTATGTTTTGTGTAGCCTGCTCCCAATCCACTCATGCATGGAATACCTAGAACTTGGAATTCCCTGAACCCCATTCCCGATGAGGTACGTCTAACCTTCGTAACAACATGTAGATCAGCAGAAAACACCCCTCACAAGTGTTATAATTTAATGTTAAGATATTGCAGCACAATATCACTGGAAGGGAAGTGTATCATGTAGTCCAGAGTCCGATTGTGATTTGAGCAGAGCGTGCCACATACAACTCTGCTGTTGATGGTTCAAAATTTTGTAGCTCTGTATGAATGTCCTCATGTGCTTCTTCTAAATAAATGAAACCAAAATGTGCTTATGCCTTATGTGTGACTGATGAAAGCTGGGTTTTTGGATAATTTGTGTTTACCTTCACTGAGCGCAGTGATCTTTGAAGATTTTTTTTAATATAGTTCTTAAAGTACTAGTGTAGGCCTGTGTAGAGTGGCTAGGCCTCTGCATGTGTTATTACTGCACTTCTAACTAACCGCATAACAATACCACATGGTGATTACACCAGTATAACAATACAACATGGTGTTCAGTGGTGGTCAAACAGCCTGGCAGAAAAAATCAGCACAGGTACGACATCGTAAACAAACTTGGATCATGTTACTTGAATGAGACAACCCTCAAATTTCAGGTGAGACCAGAATGGATTCATAGCATTGGAGAGTGTTGACGTCGCACTGTGATAGCTGCACTGGAAAACCTGAAAGACTCAGTGCTGGGATTGTGCCCAAATATGCAATGAGGGGTTTTTCTTTTACCAGTGAGAAGCAGTTAGTGGGAACGTGTTAGATTTGCAAGTTTTGAAATGGTGCAGAGTGCCAATTCCTACCCATCCATTGCAATGTGGGCATTGCTTCAGATCAGATGTATACCACAACTGGAAGGAATTCCAGTCCTTCTGTATTCATTTGGTGAATGAGTCTATCCAGGGAATCATACAACTCACTGCCTGGTAGCTTGGCAGCGATCATGATATTTTTAAGATGCACAGTCCACATTAACTACTGTGTCTCAGCCACCATGAGAAACCAGAAGGTTACATGGTGACAAAAGCTATCCACTATGTCTGATGACTCTAGTGTGCAACCCATGCACATGTGCATAATGTTCGTACAATGAAAGTGGTTTGCAGCACAGAATGATGCAAAGTAGATCATTGTGGCAATATTCCTCTGTCAGGATGGTGAGGGAGCTCAGAGGAGTGGTGGAGAGGTCTTAAAAAAAAAGTAAGATCTGCATCCTTACTATTTGTGGCTTGTTAAATGAAGAAAATTGTGGGATGCAGAGCAGTTGGAATGTGAGAAAGCAGTTTAAAGCAGTTGGAATGTGAGAAAGCCTTTGGCACCAGATTTTAGGATATGGTCAGTGAGTTCACAATGTTCTAATACACAGGGAGTAAATCTTACCACATAGCCTGTAGACCTCATATCATAAGGTCAGAAGAAATAGAAAATGGAATAAGCCATTCGACCCCTCATGCCTGCTTTGTCATTCAATAATATCAAGGCTGATCTGATTGCAGTCTTCACTTTCCTGCCTGACACCATGGCAAGGTCTGCAAGACGTAACAGACTATAAGGTAATAACATGTAAAATTGCAGGCACAATTGCACCCTTCTTCAATGAACTCAATGCTTTCTATGGCTGTTTTGAGTAAAAGCTCAGCAAGAGTACACCCTCCACTCTGAGGGTCAGAGTGTATGACAGATACAGGTCAGATGACCTGTATCTGTCAGATGTCAGAGCAGCATTCTCGAAGGTCAACCCACAGAAAGCGACTGGCCTGCATGGGGTTCCCAGACAAGCCCTCAAATCCATGCAGACCAGAATCTGATACCAGGGGATATTCACAAACATGTTCAACTTTTCTTTACAGCAATTTGGGATCTCTATCTGCTTCAAGAATTTCCATCATGCCTGTACTAAAGAAAAGCCAGATAGCACGGCTTCTTGAGTACTGACTTCTGGCTTTGATATCCATCATTACGAAGTGCTTCAAAAGGTTAGTCATGGCTTGAATCAAATCCAGCCTTCTAAATTCTCTGGACCCACTATAGTTTAGAACATAGAACATTACAGCGCAGAACAGGCCCTTCGGCCCTCGATGTTGTGCCGACCAATTAGGAACAAGCAGTGACCCTCTAACTTAAATCATTCCCTTTTCATCCATAAACATATCTACTAACCTCTTAAACGCCACCAAACTTGGTGCATCTACAACTGACGCAGGCAAGGCATTCCATACCCTTACCACCCTCTGGGTAAAGAAGTTTGTCTACTGTCTCAGAGGTCCATAGCAAAAGCCATCTCCTTGGTCATGCATTCAAGCTTGGAACAAAGACACCTATGTCAGGCTCTTATTTATTGACTACAGCTCAACTTTCAACACCATTACTCCCACAAAACTTATCTCAAAGCTCTGTGGTTTAGGTCTTGGCTCCTCCTTCTGTGACTGGATCCTGAACTCCCTAACTCATAGATCACAATCAGTAAGGACAGGCAACAACAATTCCTTCACGATCATCCTCAACACCCTACAAGGCTGTGTCCTCAGTCCTTACTATATTCCTTATATACCTATGACTGTGTGGCTAAATTCCTCTCCAACTCAGTTTTCAGGTTTGCTGATGACAACACCATAGTGGGTTGGATCTCAAACAATGACGAGATGGAGGACGAAAAAGTGATAGAGAATCTGGTGCAATGACAATAATCTCTCCTGCAATGTCAACAAAACGAAGGAGATGGGCATCAACTTCTGCAAAAGTAGTGGAGGATATATTCCTGTCTACATCATGGGGATTAAATAGAAATGGTTGAGAGCTTAAAGTTTTTAGGTGTCCAGATCACGAACAATCTGTCCTGCTCCCTCCATGGTGATGCTATTGTTAAGAAAGCCCGCCAACGCCTCAACTTTCTCAGAAGGCTAAGAAAATTTGGCATATCCACTATGACCCTCACCAACATTTTCAGATTTACCATGGAAAACATGCTTTCTGGTTGTACCACAACTTGATATCGCTTCTACTCTATCTAAGACCACAAGAAAATACAAAGAGTTGTGAACAAAGCCCAGTCTATCACTCAAACCAGCCTTCCACCCATTGATACTGTCTACAATTCCCAGTACCTTGGAAGAGCAGCCGGCATAATTAAGGAACTCACATGACCTGGGCATAATCTATTCCACCTTCTTCTTTTGGGAAAAAGATAAAAAAATCTCAGGAAAAGTATCAACTGACTCAAGAACAGCTTCTTCTTGGCTGCCATCAGACATTTGAATGGGCTTAACTTTCATTAAGTTGATCTTTCTCTGCACCCTAGCTATGACTGTAGTACTACATTCTGCATTCTCTCCTTTCCTTCTGCATATATGGTATGCTTTATCTATACAGCATGCAAGAAACAATGTTATTTGTTGTATACTAATACACGTGACAATAATAAATCAAATCAAAAAAATTATTTTCCTTGAGCCCTTTGTCAATCAAAACTCTGTAAATCAGCTTTGAATATATCAATGACCCATCCACCACTGCTGTCTGCTGTCAAGAGTATTGTAAACACTAAAGACATCTAGAATATAGAATATAGAACATTACAGCGCAGTACAGGCCCTTTGGCCCTTGATGTTGTGCCGACCCAGTGGAACCAATCTAATGACCCTCTAACGTAAACTATTCCAATATTTTCTGCATGCCTATCCACTGACCATTTGAATACCCTTAAAGTTGGCGAGTCCACAACTGCTGCAGGCAGGGCATTCCATGCCCTTACTACCCTCTGAGTAAAGAACCTACTTCTGACATCCATCCTATAACTACCATCTCTTAATTTAAAGCTATGTCCCCTAGCCATCACAATCCGAGGAAAAAGGGTCTCACTCTCCACCCTATCTAATCCTCTGATCATCTTATATGCCTCAATTAGGTCACCTCTTAATGTTCTTTTCTCTAATGAAAATAACCTCAAATCCCTCAGCCTTTTCTCGTAAGACCTTCTCACCATACCACGCAACATCCTGGTAAACTTCGTCTGCGCTCTTTCCAATGCCTCCACATCTTTCTTATAATGCAGCAACCAGAACTGTACGAAATACTCCAAGTGCGGCCGCACCAGAGTTTTGTACAGTTGCAACATGACCTCACGGCTCTGAAATTCAACCCCTCTACTAATAAAATCTACGCCTTCTTAACAACATTATCAACCTCTCAATCAATCTGAAGATAAGAAATTCCTCCTCATCTCCACTTAAGTTGGAAGATGCTTTATTTTGAATCTGTTTTTCTACATCCCCCCATGAAGGGAAACTTCTACTTAACAACTACCATCGATCTAGCATTTGCTAGCACGAGGGGACACAGCTTTAAATTAAGGGGTATGAGTTATAGGACGGATATCAGAGGTAGGTTCTTTACTCAAAGAGTGATTAGGGAGTGGAATGCCCTGCCTGCAGCTGTTGTAGATGCGCCAAGTTTGGTGGCGTTTAAGAGGTTAATTGATAAGTATATGGAAGAGAAGGGAATGGTTTAGTTTGGAGGGGCATTGTTTTTTATTTTGGTCGGCACAACATCGAAGGCCGAAGGGCCTGTTCTGTGCTGTAATGTTCTATGTTCTATGTTCTATGTTCTATGATCCTTTGTGTTTCAATAAAATCATCTCTCGTTCTTCTAAACTCCAATGAGTGTAGACACAACCTGATGAACCTTTCCTCACAAGGCAATACCTTCATCCCAGGAACTAGCTGAGTGAACTTTCCCTGAACTGCTTCCAATGAAATTTATGTCCCACAGCCCTGAGAAACATTAGGAACAGAAATCAGCTGCTGAACCCCTCAGGCCTATTCTGTCATTCAGTTAGATCAATGTTGGCATGCATCTGAACTCTAGCTTCTTGCCTTCATTCCATATTTCTTGATATACTTATCTGACAAAAGTATGTTGATCTCAGTTTTAAAATTATTCATTGTCCTTTTGGGAAGCGAGTTCTAATGTGAATAAGTATATTTCATCATTTACTCCTGAACTACTTAGTTAACTTTTAAGACTATAAGACTGATTTTCAATGTGAAAGAGGAACTTCAGAGCTTTTATAGCCTTAAAATGACGCACTTGGGATGTAATCTCATTGATGTATTTGAGATAGTTAAAGGAATGGAAAAATTAAATCCAGAAAATGACTTTAATTTAAATTGTAAGTATGAGATTATGGAGCATAGTTTCCAAATAGTAATTGACAAATTGAAAATCAATATCAGGAACTTTTGGCATCAAACAGACATCCACTTTGTTGATCATGTAATCTATACCACAGCAGAGCCAGGAAAGTTTGATATAGATACTGAGTGACAAATTCTTTTGGAAGTATTAAGATCTAAGGATGCACATTGGTCAATGAGATCCTCTCCTGCCATCACCTCTCTACCCCTATCTGGAGTACCAGTTTGTGGTGGGCACAGCAGATCATAACACTCAAATGCCCCAAATCAATATACACTGCAGTGAGCCACCCACTTCGTCCAGGCATCGGAATCCCATTCGAATCCAATGGCCCAGATCAATGCATAGTTCAGTCTCTGAAATTCGATTCATTATTGGCATCTGAACTGCTTCCAATGCGAACGTATTCCTCCTCACTGTACACAGTGTCCTAGGTCTCAGTGAAGCCCTGTACGGGTATAGCAAAACTTCCTTACTGATATACTCTATTCTCCTTTCAATAAAAGCCTATATTCTATTTGTCTCCTTAACTATTTGCATGCCACTGTTTTGTAATTTAAATACAAATACACTTAAAGACCACCTGTAATGCGGCATGCTGCATTCTCACTCCATTTAAATAATATTCTGTTTTTCCATTCTTCCTGCCAAAGAGAACAACCTTACATTTTCCCACATTATTCTCCATCTGCTAAATTTTTGCTCGTTCATTTAACCTATCTATATCATGCTATATATTCTTTATATCCTCCTCACAACTTGCTTTCATGCCTGCCTTTATCTCATTGGCGCAATGACTGCAATACAATCGGTCCCTTTATCCAAGTGATTAATGTAGATCGTAATGTAATGTAATGTAATGTAAATTGTTGAGGCCTGAGTACTGGATCCTGTGGCATTCACTAAAGTTAAAATTTCCTAAAGTGAAAATGATCCATTCATCCTGACACGCTCATGTTCAATACCGCTATCCATGCAAATATATCATCCCGAACACCCTGAGCTCTCATCTTGAGCAGCAATCTTTAATATTATCAAGTATATTTTGGAAATCCAATGACACTGCATCTACTTTCATCATATTCCTTGACACATTCTCAAACAAATCTGATAAATCTATCGAACACAATTTCTTTTTCACAAAACCGTGGAGACTCTACTTGGTTCTATAATGATTTTCTAAATGCCCTGCAATTAACTCCTTAAGAATAGATCCAAGCATTTTCCAAGCTGGAATACAGTTGCTTGCTTTCTGTCTCTCTCCTTTCTTCAATTGTGGTGTTATAATTATGGTTTTCCAAACGGTTAGGACTTTTCCAGAATCTGGGTAAGTTTGGATTGTAATCATAGCAATCACTTCCTTTATGGTCCCATGTGGGACATCAGGAATTGGTCTTGTCAGCCATTAATCACACAAGCTTTCCTTGTACATTTTCTTTAGTAATAGTGATTGTTTTAAATTCCTCATTCCCTATTACCCATAGTTCTGTGATTCTTGTGGTGTTTTTTGTTGGTCTACTATTAAGATAGGTATGAAATGTTCTATGTTCTATGAAATGCTTAATCAAAATCTCTGCGGTTTCCTTGTTTTTCACTGTCAATATTCCAGTTTCAATTTCTAACAGATCAAGATTCACTTTAGCTTCTCTTCTCCTTTTTCTTATACTCATTGAAGTGTTCGCTCTCAGTTTTTATACATCTTGCTCATTTCCTCTCATGCTCAATTTTTTCCTCTTTATTTTTTAAGGTAATCCTTTGCTGTTTGCTAAAACTTCCCAATTTTCAAGCTACTATTGTTTCTGTAACGCTTTTCCCTTTCTTCATGTGCTTTCAAAATGCCAAATTCCTTTGACTATTCATGTGCTAGCTGTGAGCATTTTGCAACCATATTTGCATAAAGGCAGTTGTATCATTCCCATTTACTTCAGATAAAGATCCTCTAATTCTGTCTTATATCATTGTTCCCTACTGTAATCTTGTCTGCTGATGCACTTTAATGTTTGTGTGTTCTTTCCCTTCCTATCACTGTAGCTACCCTGCACCATAGCTTGCCCTTTTGAAATTAATTATAGAACTTAGAAATTACAGATATTTTTAAATTCAAATTTCCAATTTTTTTTTCAATTTAAATTTCCACAAACCCTCTTCTCCCACCCCAACTATTTTGTAGAGGGAAAGTAGAACATAGAACATTACAGCGCAGTACAGGCCCTTCGGCCCTCGATGTTGCGCCGGCCAGTGGACCCTCTAACCTAAACTATTCCAATATCATCGACATGCCTACCCACCGAACATTTGAATGCCCCCAAAGTAGGCGAGTCCACAACTGCTGCAGGCAGGGCATTCCATGCTCTCACCACCCTCTGTGTAAAGAACCTGCCTCTGACATCCGTCCTATAACTACCACAAAGTGGTGGCATTGTAGTATTGTCGCTGGACTATTATTCCAGAGATCCAAGGTAATGCTCTGGGGACCCAGGTTCAAATTCCACCATGCAGATGGTGAAATGTGAATTCAATAAAAATCTGGGATTAAAGAGCCTCATGATGGCTATGAAAGTATTGGCAATTGTTGTAAGAATACATCTGATTCATTAATGTCCTTTAGGCAGAAATTCTGCCATCCTGATCCGGTCCGACCTATATGTGAGTCCAGACCCACAGCACTAAAGCAGCTTTCTGTCACCACCCTCTGTCTCCTGCAACTGATCCAATTCTGAATCCGCTTTATCAAATTACCCTGTATCCCATGTGAATTTACCTTCTTTACAAGTCTCCCATGTGGGACCTTGTCAAAGGCTTTGCTGAAATCCACACAAATGACATCAACTGAAATACCCTCAGCTACACACATGGCTAACTCCTCAAAAAAATTCAATCAAATTTGTTAGGCGTGACCCCTTTCTGATGAAGCCATGTTGACTATCCGTTTTGCCTCTCCAAGTGGAGGTAGATGCTATCCTTTAAAGTTTTCTCCTATAATTTCCTTACCATTGACATGAGCCTCAGTGGTCTATAGTTCCCCGATTTATCTCTCCAACCCTTCTTAAATAGCAGAACTACATTAGTAGTTCTCCAGTCATCTGGCACCTCCTGCGTGGCCAGAGAGGAATTGAAAATTTGGGTCAGAGTCCCTGCAATCTCCTCCCTTGCCTCCCATAGCAGCCTAGGGTACAATTCATCTGAACCTGGAGATTGATCCACTTTTAAGGTTGCCAACACCTTCAACATCTTGCCCTTCCCAATGTCAATTTGAACCTCACAGCCTCTCTGCCTGAATTCCAAAGAACAAAGAACAAAGAACAAAACAGCACGAGAAACAGGCCCTTCGGCCCAACGAGCCCGCGCCGCCACCCCAATGTTCCCATCTCGACCCGTGATCCCTGTCTTATGTTTATAGATCTATGGATTAAAACCAAATTTGAGCCAATTTAGGGAGAATTTGTTTTGCCAATTAGCCAATTATCCATTCCATCATCCTCATTCTCTTGGTGAAAACAGATGTGAAGCATTCATTCAACCCTCCACCACTGTCCTGTGGCTCTGCATCCATAGTCCCTAATGCACCTTACATTTCTCTGTTTATCCTCCCACATTCCAAAAATACATGGCTTTGGCTTATTGGCTGTGCTAAATTAACTTTTATGTCAAGTGGATTGGTAGGGTTAATGCTTAGGTTACAGGGATAGGACCTGAATGGGATTGTAGACAGCACAAACTCAATGGGCCGAGTGGACTCCTTCTGCACTGTAAGGATTCCATCAAAACTATTCTATTATATTAAAAGTTCTTAACTTTCTGGGTATATTAAGCATTTGAGAAAAGAAATAAATGATCCAGTTCATAAATTTACCAAATTAATCCAAATCAGCATTTTCCCAAATCAGTGGTGCACATCATTATCAATAATTTACACTTGCAATCATTAATCAATGGTTCGTTTCCTTTCTCTCCTTTCTCCTTTTGGCACTTATTCAATAATCAAGCAGCTGCCCTTCTATTGGCAATGCCTACTTACTGTTTACATCAGCACTTGTTAATGTTGTGGACTGTCAACCACACCGGCAATCAAAAGTCACAAACTTGCATCAAATAAACATTTCCCTGCAGGTAAAGGCACAAGAAAACCTGCAGTGTCAGGGAGAGGTAAATGTCACATTCCTTTTCATTGTACTTCATCTCGCTCTCGCTCCGGCTCTCCAGCAGAGTTGAATGAAATGCTCATCTGCTGACAACGTGTGGAAAACATGAGCTACTGCACACTGTACAGCTAATTAAAATGAAGGGCACAGCAATGTTTTCTAAGCATCCAAAGATTGCAGATGCACGTTATGCTGTACCCCCGCAGTTTACTGCATTGCCCCCCGCCCCCTCCTCCCCCGAGAGGAAAGGTACAATAAGTTACACACATCCAGTTTATGCTAGTCTTTCTTCCCCTTCTCTGTCGAGTGCTGACTCACACTGGCCACAATTTTTTAGGTATTGCAGCTGTCTGGAATTGCATCCAAATGGGCAGTCTCCATGCACAAGTCTTGAAAACCAGTCTTAGTATCCATTTCATACAATCAACATCAGGGTTAGGGTTAGGGTTAGAATTAGAAAGTTCATTATACATGCAGCTCATTACACCTCAGTCTGCTTTTGACAGAGGTATCCAATTTTCCCCACTCCCCTCCTCTTTCCCCATAATCCTTCCAAACATGTCTCAATTGGGCCATGGAGACCAGGGTTAAGGGCGTAGAGGTTATAGAATTGATGAGCGCAGATCATTACACACAGTTCTGATATTTTGGAGCTCAGTAGATGCAGAAACTTATGAATCTCATAAAGCACTGTAAAATGCATTTTGTCACATTGCCAGGCTGCACAACCCCTGAATAATGGTTCCACCTCTTGGAATGAGAACTTTAGCAGACTCACAAAAAACTAGAATGCCGATACATCATAGTTAACAAGGAAGGAAAATGGAATGTTGTATCTTATTGCAAGGAGAATGGAATATACAAGAGAGTCTTGCTACAATTGTGCAGGATAATTGTTACAGCACAGTGGTTAGCACTGCTGTCTCACAATGCCAGCAACCTGCATTCGATTCTGGTATTGGGTTACAGTATGTGTGGAGTTTGCACATTCTTCCTGTGTCTGTGCGAATTTTCTCCAAATGCCCTGGGTACCTCTCACAGTCCAAAGGTATTCTGGTTAGGCTGATTGACCATGGCAATTGTGTAGGGTTCTGGGGAAAGGATGGAGAGTAGAGCCTTGGTGGGATGCTCCCTTTAGAGAGTTAGTGCAGACGCAATGAGCTAGATAACCTTTTTCTGGACTTTAGGAATTTTAATTCAATGGTATCAGTGAGACCATATCTGAAGCATTGTGTATGGTTTGGTCTCCTCACTTAAGAAGGGATATAATTGCAATGGAAGTAGTTCAGAGAAGGTCCACTTTACTGATTCTTGGGATGAAGGGTTATCTTGCGAGGAAAAGTTGTATGGGTTAAACCTGTATCCATTGGTATTTAGAACCATGAGAGGTGACTTTTAGATCTGGAAGGAACTTGACAAGTTAGATGTTTAGAAGAAGTTTTCCCTTGTGAGTGAGACTGGACTTGGGAGAGCGCTATTTAAAAAAATAAATGTTGAAGACAGTGAAGACGGATGGTTAGTCTGTGGAATTCTCTCAGAGGTGAGGGTTGGCCTATGGAATCCTCTTCTCCAGAAAGCAGTGGACGCTGGTTCACTGAATATTTTTAAAACTGTGGTAAATGGGTTCTCAATGTCAAGGGAATCAAAAGCTTTTGAGGGATAGGCAGGAGTGTAGGGTTGATGTCAGAGCAGATCAGCCATGATGTTGCCAATTGGTGGAACAGATGTGCCAGATGCTCTTCTGCTCCTAATTTATATGCTCGCATAGACGCACATTTGTATGTAACCCATGATAGATAGAGATAAATGAGCTCATTGTTTCAGATTCAGTCTTTTTGTAATGTGATTTCCAGATGCCACTGAAGCCTCAGAGAGTTCTCTGCATGAACTTTATGGGCAACCCACTTCAGAGCTTTAGGCGGGAGTGTTTTGACAGTGCCAAATACAAATATCTAATTCTATGTGCTGAATGGATTTGCTGGTAAGTGTTTCATCACTGTCCGCATTTTGGCAAAGCTGTGGCTGTGTCCCCATTGTGGCTCATAGTTTTCTATTCCTATAATTATCTCCTTTGAAGCAAAATAAATGAGAAATAAATGTCAGTATTTGCATGAATATATTTCCAGCAGTTTTATGGTGCAAGAAATAAACATTGACGTCACTGAAGAAATGTAACAGTGAGTAATTGAAGGGTAGTGAATAGAAATAGGGTGGGATTTTCAGCTCCCCGTCTCCCCCCCATCCCCCTGCTGTGTTCCATGTAACATTTTCTGATAGCGGATATGGTTTGCCATCTGCTGCCAGTGGATTTTCCAGTCCTGCCAAAACTATGATGTATAGTGGGTCACCATTGACGAGACTGGAAGATCCCAGAGAAGGGCCGTAAAACCCCAACCAAAGACACCAGACCTCTACAAGTCATATCCTAGAGAAAGCCCAAAAGGTATCCTAGTGGGCCCAGCCTCCTCCTCAGTCTGCCACCCTCTCCCATAGCTTTCTTCCCCCTCCCACCCCAACCACACCCCCTCATCTCCTCAACTCACCCCTCCACTCCCCTAACCAACCCATTCCCCCACTCTGCAACTTCCATTGCAACTTCATTTAAATGCATTTTAATGTATTGACATATATTTAAAGGGTCTCCCCTCCTTTTCGTTCCCCTCACAGAATATTGATACCTTGTTGATGTGACATCATATCGACAAGTTTCTGCTTATGAATGTGGGGAACAGTCAAGGGGATCCCGCTGGGGAAGTCAAGATAAGTATAGCCCCAGGAGGGGAGAGGGACATATTGAGGCTGTAGCCTGAAGCTTCTCCTTGGCACAGATTGGCACAGTCAATGGACAGCACCAGGGATGGGCCTTCTGGGGTTCCCCATGGGATCCCATTGTGTGTGCTGGAGAAGGCTGATGCCTGGGAGTATTCTTGAGACTGCAGTAGTAGGGGGAGAAGGGAGAGTCCTAGTGAGTGCAAAGGGATTGGAGGAAGAGGGGAGGGGCCTGATGCCTGAAAGATAGTGCTTGAGGGATGGGGGGAACATGGTGTGAGAGGTATGTGGGGGACTGATTTTGGCGTTGTGATACGGAATAGCCTGTTGCTTGCACTGTGGTAGTTTGCGGGGATTGTTGCCTGGGGAGGGGGTCGTGTTTACTTACTGTGTTGATCAGGGCACTCTTTAAAGATGCACCCCAATCTCTGTGCAGCCAGCATTCAGTAAGAATTTAGCAACACCAATTATTAATCCAACCGATTTATTTGATAGTAAAATAGCGAGCTTTCAACACTCCTGTGTCTTCATCAGGCAAGTGCAGTGTTTGCCAGCTCTTCCAGGCCCCTTCCTTCTCGAGTGATGGTGTGAAACCCGTCCACTCATATTATGTCAGAGTACCAGGAAACCTGGCCTTAAAACTCAGCAGTGCAGCTGGAGAGTAACTTACTAGTTTTCAGTCAGAGCTGGCATTTTGAAAAAAATACGGAAACATTCCACCCTATGTATAAAATATCAAATGATGAAATGATCTCCATCACTTCCTGTGGCAAAGCATTCTGGCTGCCAACAAGTCTCAGCAAAACACAATTTCTCTGAAACTCCCTTTTCATTAATTCACAAAGTCCTGAGAATTCACTAAGGACTTCACTTCCTTTAGGGAAGGACATCTGCTGTCCTTACTTGGTCCGGCCTAGTGTGGCTCCACACCAGGGCCATAGCAATGTGGCTGACTCCCAAATGCCCTCCAAGAGCAATTAGAGGCGTGTAAATAAATGCTGGCCAGCCAGAGTTGTCCATGTACCACAAATGAGTTTGAAAAAAAATTAATTGATAACTTCTTGTCAATAACATCTCAACCAAAAAAAAAGTATTTCCCTCTGAAAACTACTCATTATATTCAATTATAATCATAAACGCTCCTATTAGTCTCGGCTCTTAGTTACTCAGTACAAATAATCACTGTATTTCAAATCTCCTAAAGCCACACCACTAGTAACATCTTTGTGATCAATCTTATTGGCTGAAACTTTCTCTCTGTTACGATAACTGGAATATTCTGTTTTTGAAACTGAGTGCTGTGATGAATGGGTTTCATGGTAGGTTGCCCGCTGGTCGGACTGGTGGGAAATCGCCCCGATTTTGTACTTGGGAGCTCATTAATTATACATAAGAATGCAATAAGAACATAAGAAATAGGAGCAGGAGTAGGCCATCTAGCCCTTCGAGCCTGCCCCGTCATTCAATAAGATCATGGCTGATCTGAAGTGGATCAGTTCCACTTTCCCGCTTTCTCCCCATAATCCTTAATTCCCTTGTCTATCAGAAATCTATCTAACTGTGACCTAAATATATTCAGCGATGTAGCCTCCACCACTTCAATGGACAGAGATTTTCAGAGATTCACCACCCTCTGAGAGAAAAAAGTTCCTCTTCACCTCTGTTCTAAACTGCCTCTCCCCCACCCCTTATTTTGAGGCCGTGCCTACTAGTTCTGGTTTCCTTTCTAAGTGGAAAGAATCTCTCTATCTCTACCCTAACTAGCCCCTTCATTATCTTGTAAATCTCTATAAGATACCCTCTCAGTCTTCTAAACTCCAATGAGTACAGGCCCAGTCTATTCAATCTGTCCTCAGAAGCAAACCCCCTCATCTCCGATATCAGCCTGGTAAACCTTCTCTGCAGTCCTCCAAGTCCAATATATCTTTTCACAAATAAGGGGACCAAAACTGCACACAGTGCTCCAGTTGCGGCTTCACCAGTGCCTTGTACCATTATCACCAGTGCTTTGTTCTTACGTTCTTGAAATAGAAATGGGCAGCAACATTAAAACCATGACCATGTTCTGCACACCAAGTTACGCCTTATCTCAATTCACCACAAAACCTTTATCCATCCCTGAAACATGGCTACAATGTGAGTTACGCGTGACCTTGTAGTATGGTCCACATAACCCCAGGCAGATTTCAGTCTGACACCTTGACTATTTGATCCAGGACTAGAGACTGTGACTGTTCTTCATTTTACTCGACCATTTCTTCCTGACTGTTGACAATCCATTGTCCCTCCTCCCAACCCCTCCCCTCCCCACCAATGTTTCTCCATGAAATTCCTCCGTTATATGTAATCCTTTCTCCTTTCCCACCTCTATGAACCTTCATGCAAGGCTTAAGCTCTTGTGTCAAGCTAACACAATAACCCTCAGATTCCTGATTCCCGTCCAATTCATGTGGTATTATTCCAATTCTGCCTGATTCTCGTCCAATTCATATGGTATTGTTCTCTTGCCACCCCCTACATTCTGTACTCCTACCTGAATTCCTGTCTTTCATTTGGGCTCCATTTTCTCCCAATTTGTCTCAGCTGCACCCCCCCCCACCCCATGCAGACACAGGGAGAATGAGCACACTCCACACAGACAGTGACTCAAGTTGGGAATGGAATCCGGATCCTTGAATGGCAGGTGGTACTGTGTGGCTTGTTGACACCCACACCCCCCAAATTCCCCTTTGCCCATTATCCCCCATGTTTCACTCCCTTCCTTCCACTCCATAACTCTGCCAAATCTTTCCTTGCCATTGTCCCTTATGTCTTCTTCCTCCCCAACAAATCCTCCAGCGCCATCCCTCCAGTCCATGGTTCTACCAGCTTGGCCAATTAGAGGTCGACTTCTCAGTTCATTTGAATGCTGATAGGCTGATTAGTGTGCCTATCAGCAGCTAACAAGGTGAAAAAAATACCTTTGATTAGTCAAGCTGGAAGGATATCTTTTTAAAAAATTTACAACAATTGGGCCTACACAGGAACTCTGGGATTCTATAAAATCCTGTGGGAAACCCTGGGCGGGATTCTACAGACTTGCTCAAGTGATACAGGAAATTTTTGCCTGAAGTCAATGGACATTTCCATTCTCCACCCCTCAATGTTCTGCGGTGGGCCGTGTGGTAGAATTTCAGTACCGGTTTTAAATCTCTGAAAGCCTACTCAACAATTGAGATTGTATTTCACACTGAAGAAGTGAAAAAGTACAACAATGCCAATTTCTTTTTACATCAAGACAGAAAATTTGGAAAATCTCAGAAGGCCTGACAGCATCTGTAGAGAGAAAATAGAACCAACTTTCCATTGGCTCTATTCTCTCTCTTTTTATTTTTCTGTTTTTGTTTCAGATTTCAGCATCCACCATATTTTGCCTTTATCCAAGTTTCTTCTTTTTCTTTTACATTAGTCAATGTTTAAGCTAAAATTTATGAATGTTGCAAGTAGGTTTACATTAATATTGCAATGAAATCAATGCTTATCTAAATGGCATGATTCCATGGTGACCTATTGACTGAATATTACAGCAGATCATTTGTTCCATGTTAGACACTTCATCGTGTACCTAGAATCATAAGACAATCATAGAATCCCTGAAGTGCAGAAGGAGGTCATTTGTTCTGTCAGGTCCCCAACGACTCTCTGACAAAGAATCCTACCAAGGCCCATCTCTGCCCTATCTCCCTGACCCCACATATTTACCCTACCAATCCTCTCAGCCTATACATTTGGGATGCTAAAGACTAATTTAGCATGGCCAGATCACCTAATCTGCACATCTTTGGACCATCAGAGAAAACTGGAATTCCCGGAGGAAACCCACACAGACACAGGGAAAATGTGCAAACTCCACACAGACAGTGAGTCAAGACTAGAATTGAACCCAGGTCCCTGGCATTGAGGCAGTAATGCTAATCACTGTACCACCATGCCACCCTGAAAAAAACTAATTATCCGTAACATGAACCAAACATTCAAAGTGGTCTGTTGTTGGAATAAACTGCCATCGGAGGTTGTTGAGGCAAACTCACTGGGGTCTTTTAAGAGACTTCTGGATGAGTATATGGAAAAGAATAGGATAGGGGGTTATAGGTAGGTCTGTGGATTGGTAGATGTGATCCGTGCAACTCGTGGGCCGAAGGGCCTGTTTGTGCTGTATTGTTCTATGTTCTATGTTCTATGTTGTACTTTCATACCAAAGGAAACTATCCTTGCTGCACATTTTATCAACTTTGCATCAGCATGGAAATGCATCATTCCATATCTATTTCTCTGTTGCCATGCGTAAAGTATATCTGTAAATTTGTAAAGTTATAAGTTTGTTTATTCGTCACAAGTAGGCTTACAATGACACGGCAATGAAGTTATGGTGAAAATCTCTAATCACCACACTCTGGTGCCTGTTTGGGTACATGGTGGGAAAATTTAGCATGGCCAATGCACCTAACCTGTACATCCTTGGACTGTGGGAGGAAACCAGAGCACCTGGAGGAAACCCACATAGATACGAGAAGAACATACAAATTCCACACAGGCAGTGACCTGAGGCTGGGAATTGAACCTGGATCCCTGGCACTGTGAGGCAGTAGTGCTAACCACTTTGCCACTATGTCACCCTATTTGTCTTGGATCATTCATTTTAAAGACAAAAATGTCAATAATTGACATAGCTATATCATTCCGAAAGCATCAAAACAGGTTGGTATTCACTGCTGTGGCTGAGAGGAGTTGAGTTAATACAAGGTATATGGAGTGGCAATTGTTTGTCTTGCAACACTGGGAACTAAGCACAGAAAAATCCAACGTAAAATCCTTACAACTCATTTCTAAGATCTTGATAATCCTTTCTTCTTTCATTAACTGTCCTACTGAATGCTATCACAAGTAATGGACAATAGCTAGAGATACTGTTATTCTTATCAGTGGTGAAAGACTTCATGGAAAACAGAGTAGGAGCATTTCAAGTTTGAAAATGATGCAGTTATTGGGTTATGATTGTAAATATTCAGTGATTGGATTCAGTTGGTCCACAGAAATGTTAGTGCTTGTTTATTTTCACTTTCAAGCTTTTTGCGTGCCTATTATTGTTCCCATCCAACAGTGCAGCACTCTTGTCTCTCTCATTGTATTGAAGCATCCTTTTCGATTGTACTCTTTTATAAAGGGATCAAGCCAACAACCTTGTAATTCAGAGGTAAGAACACCAGTACTGAGCAAAGTCAAGCTGAATGTTGATGAGTAATCATTTCAACTTTCTCAGTTCTACTTCACTGATGGTCTTTTGTACTTGACTAAGTACATATTGTAATATGGTGCCTGATTATGTAAATTAATTATGAATAATGAATAATTAATCATGTAACATTTATTTCCTGTTTAACAAATCAACACCACAAATATATTGCTTTTTCTCCATTGTGTTCGTCCTTAAACAGGACACTGGAAAAATATAGAGGTTAGCATTTCAGGGCGGCATCTTGACAAGGGCAGATAATATTCTGGCTTTGCAGGTCTGGGACTTTTGGACATTCTGCCTAAGCATTTAGAGCAAATAGCTGATCTATTATTAAGCTCGGAATCTCGCACTCCCTGCTGCCAGACAAAACAATGAATTTAGCATCAGCCAAATCTTTATTCACAGCAGTGGGACTGGATAATCCCAGTCGTGGGTGAGTTTGGAGAATTCTGGTCTGAGCTAACTAACATGAATGAGAGTAATGGGACAAATTGGTCAAACGGGAAATCAGTCAGTTTGATGTTTAACATGATCCCTTAGCTCTGTCTCATCATTATCCTCCGCTTTGCTCTTTGAGAATTTTGAAGAACATAGAACATAGAACATTACAGCACAGAACAGGCCCTTCGGCCTTCGATGTTGCGCCGACCAATATAAAAAGCAATGCCCCTCCAAACTAAACCATTCCCTTCTCTTCCATATACTTATCAACTAACCTCTTAAACGCCACCAAACTTGGCGCATCTACAACTGCTGCAGGCAGGGCATTCCACTCCCGAACCACCCTTTGGGTAAAGAACCTACCTCTGATATCCGTCCTATAACTATCACCCCTTAATTTAAAGCTGTGTCCCCTCGTGCTAGCTTTCTCCATCCTAGGAAAAAGGCTATCACTGTCCACCCTATCTAAACCTCTAATCATCTTATATGTTTCAATAAGGTCCCCTCTTAGCCGCCTCCTTTCTAACGAAAACAACCTCAAATCCTCAGCCTCTCTTCATAAGACCTGCCCTCCATACCAGGCAACATCCTGGTAAACCTCCTCTGTACCCTCTCCAATGCCTCCACATCTTTCTTATAATGTGGGGACCAGAACTGCACACAATACTCCAAGTGCGGCCGCACTAGAGTTTTGTACAGTTGCAACATGACGTTGCGGCTCCGAAATTCAATCCCCCTACCAATAAAAGCTAAGACTCCATATGCCTTCTTAACAACCTTCTCGACTTGACTGCCTACTTTCAGGGATCTATGCACATACACACCAAGATCCCTCTGTTCATCAAGACTACTAAGAATCCTACCATTAGCCCTATACTCTACACATTTATTATTCCTGCCATAGTGCATTACCTCACACTTTTCCACATTAAACTCCATTTGCCACCTCTCGGCCCAGCTCTGCAACTTGTCCAAGTCCCTCTGCAAACTATAACACCCCTCTTCACTATCTACCACTCCACCGACTTTAGTGTCAACTGCAAATTTACTAATCCATCCTTCAATACCCTCATCCAGATCATTTATAAAAATTACAAACAGCAGGGGCCCCAAAACAGACCCCTGAGGTACACCACTTGTCACCGAACTCCACGATGAATATCTCCCATCAACCACCACCCTCTGTCTTCTATCTGCTAGCCAATTCCTAACCCAATTAGCTAAATCACCCTCTATCCCATACATCTGCATTTTCTGCAGAAGTCTTCCATGGGCCACCTTATCAAACGCCTTACTAAAGTCCATATATACCACATCAACCGCCTTACCCCCATCCACCTCTTCAGTCACTTTTTCAAAAAACTCAATGAGGTTAGTAAGGCACGACCTACCCTTCACAAAACCATGCTGACTATCCCCAATCAATTCATTTCTCTCTAAATAACTATAAATCCTATCCCTAATAATTCTCTCCAATACTTTGCCCACAACAGAAGTAAGACTCACTGGCCTATAATTCCCTGGAAATTAAAAAACATTTCACTCTTTTCAGGGATCCAACTATGTCTCTGGGTTGTGTGTTTTCAATCTAAAGACAGTGAAATGTGTGGCTGAACAAACAGCGCAAGGAATTAAAATACACAATCCCCTTGATAACAGAAGTATTATCAGATTAGGTAAGAAAGAATAAAGCAGTAGAACTTTCAACTTCAGCAGGCAATATTGACAAGGCTATTCATGATACACCAAACTCAATTTTGCATTCCATTGATACCCAGATTCTACTCATGATATTTGATGAAGTAGCGGAAAAGGTTGATGAATAGACGAGATGTCTATATGGATATTGAGGAATAGTTTGCCAAACTAACACATGGCAGTACAGTGGTTAACACTGCTGCCTCACAATGCTAGGGACTGGGTTCACCAGGTTTCGTGACTATGTATGTGGAGTTTGCACGTTCTCCCTATATCAATGTGGGTTTCTAATTTGTGCTCTGGTTTCCTCCCAGGGTCCAAATATTTGCAGGTTAGATGGATTGGCCAAAATAAATTTCTGCTTTGTGTCCAGGACCTGTAAGAGGATTAATAGGATAAATATGTGGAATTACAAAGAACAAAGAACATTACAGCATAAGATCAGGCCCTTAAACCTACCAAGCCTGTGCCAGTCACCTGGTCCTGTCTAGACCAACCACTATATCCCACTATTCTCCACCTGAAGGACCCCATGTGCCCCAGACATACTGTCTTCCATCTTCTTCCGTTGGGAAAAAGATACAAAAGCCTGAGGTGGACACACCAACCAACTCAAGAACAGCTTCTTCCCTGCTGTCACCAGAATTTTGAATGACCATACCTTACATTAAGTTGATCTTTCTCCACACCCTAGCTATGACTGTAACATTATATTCTGCACTCTCTCTTTCCCCTTTCTATCAACAGTATGCTTTGTCTGTGTTGTGCACAAGAAGTATTACTTTTCACTGTACAACAATATATAGAACATAGAACATAGAACATTACAGCACAGAACAGGCCCTTCGGCCTTCGATGTTGTGCCGACCAAAATAAAAAGCAATGCCCCTCCAAACTAAACCATTCCCTTCTCTTCCATATACTTATCAATTAACCTCTTAAACGCCACCAAACTTGGCGCATCTACAACGTAAAGACTGATATATCATCAGACTATTTGTTATGACATCTATCTTTGACTAGCTCACACCAATCTGGTACACAGCAAATTCAAGTTGGGAATCATGCTGTCATATGTGACAATAATAAATCAAATCATATCAAACCAAATCAGACCTCTGCAGAACCCCACTAATCACTGACTGTCAATCAGAAAAAGACCCATTTATGTCAACTCTTTGCTTCCTATCTGCTAACTAGCTGTCTATCTATCTCAAGATATTACCTGCAATCCCATGTGTTTCAACTTTACAAAGCAGTCTCTTATGTTGAAAGCCTTCTGAAAGTCTAAATAGACCATATCCACTGGTTCTCATTAGTCTACTAATGAGTAGATACTCATTAGTATCTACTAGGCACATCCTCAAAAAATTCCAATGTGTTAATCATGCATGATTTCTGTTTTGTAAATGCATGTTGTGTTTTGAGTCCTTTACAAAAACAGATTCTCCCGTGAAGACTTTTTTCAGCATCTTCTGTTCTCTATTCTTTATGAGATTTACTGCTCATAATAGAACAGGTGTGGTCTGATCAATATTCTGTATAACTGAAGTATCAAGTCCTCCCCTTCATACTTATATCCTCTAAACGTAAAGACTGATATATCATCAGACTATTTGTTATGACATCTATCTTTGACTAGCTCACACCAATCTGGTACACAGCAAATTCAAGTTGGGAATCATGCTGTCTACTTTTTGATGGGCAGAAAGGCCTTTTCTGAACTATATGATTCATTGAGCAGGATTTTCTGGCCATGCTCACTCAGAAACCAGAAAATCCCACCGGAAGTCAATGGACATTTCCATGGTCCGCTCCTTACCCACTACAATTCCCGTGGTGGGTGGAACAGGAAAAGTCGTTCCTTAATAACTCTGTAACATGCAACTTTTGAGATCCTGTAAGAAGACAGTCACATTTATCCTCAGAATCAGCAGCACATTGTATACAGGTTTCATAGCATCCCTCAAACCTCTCCAAACCTTTGCATTTCTATTCAATAAGATCAGACTGAAATGCATAAAATCAAAAGATGGATAAGAATATAAGAATCTGAGAAGTAGGAATATGTGTAGGCTGCACAACTTTTGCTCCATCATTTAATAAAATCATGCTGATCCTTGCCTGAATTTCACTTTCCATAACCCTTGTGTCTCTTACCATTCAAAAGTCTGTCTCAACCCTGAAAATGTTCAATAACAGCCTCCACTGCTGTCCACAATAGGAAATTTCAGAAATTCACAACCTTCTGGGACAGAAATATCTCCTCATGAAATGGACCACCCATGCTCTGAAATGCTGCACCTTTCCTTCCAAAAACCCCAATGAGGGGCACCTACCCTGTCAAGGTCAATCAAATATTCCTTCATTTTGGATGGGATTTTGGTGGGACAGGGAATGAAGAAAGTCGAAGGAAATTTGGCACATCTGCCACAACTCTCAGCAATTTTTACAGAAGTACCATAGAAGGCATCCTTTCCAGTTGTATTATGACTCAGTATAGCTCCTGCTCTGATCAAGACCACAAGGAATTGCAAAGGATTGTGAATGTAGCCCAGTCCATTATGCAAACCAACCTCTCATCCATTCTCTGCATCTGTCCTTCCATCAGCTTCAAAAAAACAGCTAGCTTAATCAAGAATCCCATACGTTCTAAACATACTCTCTTCCTCCTCCTCCTGGCAAGAAAAAGATACAAAGTCTGAGATCACATACCAACCAACACAGGAACTTCTTCCCTGCATCAGACTATTGAATGCACCTATCTTTATTAAGATAATCTTTCTGTACATCTTACCAATAACAGTAAAACTACATTCAGCATTTTCTCTTTCTTTCCTCTGCACACTATAAACTGTATGAATTTATTGCATAGCAGGCAAAAATAATATTTTGCACTGTATCCCAAAATGACAATAACAAATTAAATCAAATCATATCAAAAGCCATCACCCCAGAATTTCTGCACGTTTGGTTGCCTCTTCAAGTTTTCCATTGTGCCCACGGCTGGAAAATCCCGGCTTTAAAAAGTCCCTCATGGGAGGTTAGTTGAAAAGGTCAAGGCTAATGGGATACAAAGACAGGCAGCTAGATGGATAAGTAACTGGCTTGGTAATAGGAGACAGAGAGTAATAGTGGAAGGGTGTTTTTCTAGCTGGAGGTCAGTTACTAGTGGTGTGCCGTAGGGCTCGGTATTGGGACCTCTTCTATTTGTAATATATATAAATGACTTGGAAGAGGGAGTAAGTGGAGTGATCAGCAATTTTACAGACGATACAAAGATGGCTGGATTTGCAGATAGTGAGGAACACTGTCAGGCGATGCAGCAGGACATAGATAGGCTGTAACTTGGGCAGATAGATTGCAGATGGAATTCAATCCTGATAAATGTGAGGTGATGCATTTCGAGAGAAAGAATGTAGGAGGGAGGTACATGATAAAGGGTAGACCTATTAAGAGTATAGAAACACAGAGGGACCTGGGGGTGCAGGTGCACAAGGCTCTGAAGGTGGCAGAGCAAGTGGAGAAGGTTGTGAAGAAAGCATATAGTATGTTAGCCTTTATAGGAAGGGGTATAGAGTACAAGAGCTGGCCTTTAATGTTGCAGTTGTACAAAACGTTGGTTAGGCCTCATTTGGAATACTGCGTCCAGTTCTGGTCACCTTACTACCAGATGGATGTGGAGACTCTGGAGAGAGTGCAGAGGAGGTTTACCAGGATGCTGCCTGGTATGGAAGGTCTGAGTTACGAGGAGATGTTAGGCAAATTGGGGCTGTTTTCCTTGGAAAGACATAGACTTAGAGGAGATCTAATAGAGGTGTACAAGATTATGAGGGTATCGATAGAGTAAACAGGGTTAAGCTTTTTCCTAGGATGGATTCGAATATCACGAGGGGTCATGGGCTGAGAGTGAGGCAGGTAAGGTAAATTTGGATGCTAGAGGGAGTTTTTTCACACAGAGGGTGGTTGGGGTATGGAATGAGTGGCCAAATAAAATGGTGGAGGCAGGTACTCTGGAGTTATTTAAGAAATACTTAGATGGGCACATGAACAGAATGGGAATGGAGGAGTATAGAAAACTGATTTAAAATAGGGATTATGAGCCTTGGGAGTCGCTGGGAAGTGTGTAAATAGATGATGATATTGATGTACTTGTTTTTATCCTACAGGTGCTTTGGTCCACCTTGTTGTCTAACGAGGGGCATACACGCAATAGGTCGTGAGAGGGCTGCTGTTGGATTATTTTTCGAGAGTATCCTAGTGCTTCACTTCATTAGTGTACGCTTGACCTGGACCATTTGATGGGCAAAATGACAGCTCAGTGACTATCGCTGTGCTGTGCAGATACATGGATTTGCATCTGTGTCTGTGGGAGTTTGCATATTCTCCCCGTGCTTGCGTGGGTTTTCTCCGGGTGCTCCGATTTCCTCCCACATCCTAAAGATGTGCTCTTCGGCTAATTGGCAAAACAAATTCTCTCTAAATTGTCTCAAATTTGTTTTTTTAATCCATAGATCTATCAACATGGACAGGGATCGTGGTTAGAGGTGGGAACATCGGGGTGGCAGCGTGGGCTCGTTGAGCCGAAGGGCCTGTTTCCCGTGCTGTTTTGTTCTTTGTTCTTTGTTCTTAAGAATAAATTCAGTGATACAGGCTGCCTCCTGTTAAATAATAAATTGGTACTCTGGCAGATTCAATCAATTAATGTGATGCAAATAGTTATCAGGAGCTGTTTCTGATGAGATTGGCACAGAGTTGAGTTTGCAGTTTCTAAAGTACCAGCATGTCTCTGTCAACAATCAGTAAAGGTGTCACTTTTCTTTCTATCCAGGAAAAGAAGAATTCTACCCCAACCCAGCAACCCTTTTAAGATTTGGATTTTCACATTTGGAGATATTTTAATACCACTCCAAATAAGAGAGTCACAACAATAACAGCAATGCTTGTAACATTGCAAAACATCAAGAAGAATCTTACTGGGGTATAATCAGATGAATATTATCATTGAGCCAAAGAAGAGAGTATTGAGAATAGGTAACCAGAAACTCAATCTAATATTTAAGGAACATCTAAAAGGAGCAAAGAGAATTGGAGAGGCAATTGTGATGTGGGTCACTAGGGTAAATGGGACTTGGATATATGTTTTGAGACAGCAGTAAAATAAACTTTAAATGCCCAGCTATATTTTCACCAGTAATATTTACATTTGTGCCAGATGATTTAGCTTACTAGCATTCCTTTTGATCTATAATTGAGCATGTTTGACCAGCAAACTTCATCTGTTATTCTTCTTTCTTCTTTGTTTTGGTGACTTCCACAAATGCCTCGCTATTATACTGTTGACATGTGTTCAAGGATAATTATTACAAAGACATTTTAATTGCCTGATTATTGTCAACTCTGCTGGTGAATAATGTTACAACAAATGATGAAAACAGAAAACGCTGGAAGTATTCAGCAGGGCTGGCAATATCAATAGAGAAAGAGAGAGAGTTAGCAACAATGGATTTTTGCAACAATGGCAAGCATCTCTATCATTATGAAAATAGCAGATGTGCACAGAAATTGGAAATTCTACCACTGAATGTGACACCCGTCATTTGCACAGGGGCGAGCTATGTTTTGTGCCTGTGCATTTCACGGAGACAGCAGCACATCTAAAGTAACAACAGCTTGTGTGGTAGTGTGTTCAGGTGTCTGAAATGCTGGATTCAAGCTCTAGTCTTGATAAGAGGGATAGGTTTGGATCACACCGCTGTCAAGTTTTCAATTATTTTGCTTTGCAGTCTCTTCAGTTACTCTGCCTAAACATTGACAGTCCAGAGATGTGCAGGTTAGGTTGTTAGGTCATGCTAAATTGACCCCTGGTGTCAGGGGAATTAGAGGGTAAATGCGTGGGAATAGGGCCTGAGTAGGATTGTGTTCGGTACAGACTCAATGGGCCAAATGGCCTCCTTCTGTATTGTAGGGATTCTATGATTCTATGACAACTGAGTCAGAATGCTACCACCATTCGTGACAGGATTTTTCCATCCAGCTACAGTGAGCAGATTTGGCTTGCGCCAGATTCCGTGACCCCGTTACAGTGACAGTGTGGCACGAACAGCTGGAAAATGTATTTATGAGTGTCACAAGTAGGCTTTCATTGGTGCTGCAATGAAGTTACTGAGGAAGTTCCCCAGCCGCCACATTCCAGTGACTGTTCATGTACAGAGGGAGAATTTAGCATGGCCAATGCACCTAACCAGCACATCTTTCAGACTGTGGAAGGGAACTAGAGCACCAGGAAAAAACCTACACAGATACGGCGAGAATGTGCAAACTCCACACAGACAATCACTCAACATAGGAATCAAATGTAGGTCTCTGGCACTGTGAAGCAGCAGTGCTAACCATTGTGCCACTGTGCTGCCCAGAGTTGCACCCTTCATATCTGTACGTATACTCAATGCCTTCTGCATCCTCAAGGTAATTGAGTGCATCACCAGCACTGAAAACCTTTGTTTAATTTGGTATGTTTCTTTAAAGCTTTGTCTTTTTGTTGCAGTAACTATTTAAGGGGTTTTCAATTATTTTATTAGATTATTTGATTACATTCTTTGTTTTAAAATGAGCGATGCATCAGCAACTGCCTCCACTCAATATTGGTCTCACAGATGCAAAGTAGACCTGAGGGTGGGAATGGATCTAAACTCTGTGCATTTCTTTGGATAGTCAGGGTACCCTTTGGGGAGGTGAAGCTAACCTTGTGGAATTTGATTGAAACTTGTCTTAATTTGCTCTAGAATTGGAAAAAAAATCAATTCAAACTGTCTTGCTTTAATCCAAAGGTGTAGGGGGAGATTATGTTGAGCATAATCTTAAAGCAGCTTTCTTTGCTCTTTTTGATTTGTGCACCCAGCTGTCAGGAAAGATTTTGAACTCGAGAAGGATGCATTGCATTTTGTGTAAAAGGGATATTTAAGACGGGCAAGGAACCCTAGCTCTTAAATGCCATAGAAGACACTCAGTGTGGGCAGCTGGAGTCTAGAAGGAATGCAGAAAGTCAGGACGAAGAAGAGGGAGAGGCAGAACAACCAGTTCCTACCCAATGGAAAGGGCATACAGACCAAGAACATCAGACCTCAACATGATGGAACCAATGCCAAAAGTGACCAAGGTTAAAATGTGGGTTGGCATTTTTAGCATGGTCCAGCCATACCCTGACAGTGGCTGAAAAGATAACGACCACTCAATTGTCATGCCTCAGGCTCTTTCCAGGCCTAAGTGAATGAAGTGATTCAGGCTGCTGAAGAAGGCTTATAACTTCCTGAGCCTTGATGTTGCTGTTGTTGCATGTGTTTCTCCATGAGATTGGCCAATCTCTCACAGTCAAAGCTCTTGTAGTTGAGTCTCTGGGACAATATGGACTGCATCACGATGATGGACACCTCCATTCATAATCTGACAGCCTCAAGAAACTCTGCCACATCTGCTGCTGATAAGCTGTGCCCCAAAATACGATGCCTGAAGCTCCACGTTCCTGCCCACAACACATCATCGTTACTTTCAGAGATTCAAACAGTGCAGAAAAGGACCTTCAGCCCATCAATTTTCCACTACTATTAAAGGTGAGTTGATCCTATTTTACTGTACTTGTCCCATAATCTTGAATGCTATATTTCAAATGCTCATACAAACACTTTTTTAAAGGTTTCTGACCTCCACGATCTTTGCGGGCAATGCATTTCAGATTCCCATCACTATTTAAGTGAGAACATTTTTTCTCAAATCCTCTCTGATTCTTTTGCCCCTTTACCCAAAAACTATGCCTCTTGTGAGTGACCTCTCAACCAAGGGGAATAGCTGCTCCTACCTACCCTGTCCATACCCCTCTTAACCTTGTACATCTCAATCATTTCCTTTTAGTCTTCTCTGTTCTAAAGAAAGCAAGCCAAGTCTTTCTAGCCTCTCCTTACAGCTTAAATGTCCCTCCTGCATTCTGCTGTCCACTCTCTGTGTCACTAACTCTACACATACATTACTTCCCCTGGCGTACAGGTGTCTGAGTTGACAGAGTGTTAACTATAAGGTACGATCTTATGGCATCAGACATCTCTTCATCCTTTTGATGACTGAAAGGTGACCTGACCCAATGGGGGAGGACAGATAAGCGAGCAGAGCTAGAACCTGCATGAGACACAAAAAAGTTGTCATTTGGTCAATGTCTTTCTCATTTGAACGCACGCTCTGAAACACACTACTGCCTTAGATTCCAGCATCCACAGTATTTTGCCTTTACCTTAACCATGTTCACGCTGAAAGAATGATGTAACTCCATCTTGACTGTTCCCCTCTTTTCTAAGTCCCATTGTATTCAGTGAACTGATACTATGACCTTCACAATGTTCCAAAGTGAATTTAGGACAGCTATATTTATTTATTTAGCAAATGTATATTTCCAAAGCCAAGTGATAGTCTCCTCATTGGCTCAGTTTAAGGTGATTAGTCTTCTACTCAGTCTGCAGAGAGAAAGGACATTGCATTTATCATCTGCTTCAAGCAAATCATTGTTACCTCTATAGTCAGCTCTTCAACCAAGAGAAATGTTCTCAGCCAAGCTGGCCAACCCACCATCCGGGCCATCTCTTTAGTTTTCTTCACCCTGTCTGACTGCAGCAAGAGCATGATTCCATGTCAACCTGGTACACAGTATATGCAGGGATATTTTTCTTCACTGCATTTGTGCATCACAGTGCTCATTTATGACTGTTCCGTGCATAAATACATGAGCTGCTTGCACATAGAAGCTTCAATGCTAAAGTAAAACTATATAGTAAGACATGCACCTGAACTGTACATGCTTGTGGACCTCTGCCTGAATGCAGCAGGTCATTGACCCAATTTCCTGCACTCAATGCTTGATCGTTCGTGGTCTCTTGCAATACTTACCACAGCCACAACTTGAATTCAAGGCCTGAGTGTTCGGAATGGTGGGGGCTCAGTCCCAACATTCAAAGAGTGAATAACAAGAGCAAGAAACACATCCATGCCAGCTTCATGCTGTTTCCCCCCCCCTCCCATTGCTTTATTATAGTCTAATAAGCATTGCTTGTCATCAGCTTGGACTTCTCCCCATCTATCTATTCCCTTCTTAAGTATATTCAGTGACTTGGGCTCTACAGTGTTCTATGATAGAGAATTCCACAAGTTTATCACCCTCAGAATGATAAAATCTCTTCTCATCTTAGTCTTAAATGCCCTTTCCCCCACCCCTATCCTGAAACTGTGACCTCTTTTCCTTGAGATTGGAGCAACAGCATCTGTGCATCCAGTCCTGACAAAAATTTGTACATTTCAATTAGTTTCCCTCACACACTTGTAAATTCCAGTGAATGCAAGCCTAAGCAACCTAATCTGTCCTTGTACGTCAATCCTGCCATCCCAGGAATCAGTCTGGTGAACCTTCATTGCACTCCTTCCAAGGCAAGAGTATACTTACTTGAGTGCACCAACCCGCATTGGGCCAGACTCTGACCAGGGCACCCACCCTGACTCTAAATATAATGGATCTATAGACTGAAAATCACACAGTGGCACAGACATTGATAGAATTCAGATTTGCAGAGTTGGAAAATCTTCCTAATCTGTGGACTCAATGCTTAGATAAAAATCCAGGCCTTAATGTTTTACATCTGTCAACTTGCATCGGAACAATCTCACATTATGTGTTTCTTTGTTCTTTCATTCAAATTTTAATTATGTATTTCAAAGTAGAGGTTACATAGCAATGGCATTTCAAACAATGTTGTTGCCACAAATAATATTAATATAAATTATGATTTAAGAGGACATGTTATATAGACTTGATTTAAATGGAAATTAATGACCTTTTAATGAAAATTTAACAAGACCAAGTGGTGAAATAGTCAATTATTCATTCTACAACTGAGTACAAATGAAAAGAGACACAAAACACTTCAGATACTTTTGAATAATGGGTTTGGAAATAACTGACAAGGATGTTTTAATGCAAGAAATATTACAACTTAACAGGCTTGACAATCTTTAGTTGGAATTATAGGAATGACCGGCAATTTTCTGTGTATTAAGTGCAGAAATTGTGGACAATTTAGTGTTTGAGAATCAACACATCTTTGTGTTATGGGATTGAGCTGGGAACGGTTCAGCATATTGGTGCTCTCAGTAACAGGCATGCTGATTAAAGTTCCATTCTTTGCGTTTGAGTACAGAAAAATCAATCTTCCTTGGGGTTGCAGTGATATCTTTCAAAAACAAGTTGCAATGGGACCAAATAAGCAGAAAAGCCTTCATCTCTCTTCACTTCCATGCCAGGGCTGGTAAGGCTGAAAGATGAGAAATCCCAATGAATTCAATTCCTGTACAAGTGGATTGGCTTCTCCAGACAAGGTTGAGATGTGAGGGAGGTTGCATTATCTCAAATCAAAGTACACCCCTTGAGATGTCTAATATTAGGGGGCATGCACTTAAGGTGAGAGAGAAAAAGTTAAAGGAGATGTGAGGGGCAAGCATTTGCACAGAGTTTGGTAGATGTCTGGAACGCACTGCTAGAGGTGGTGGTACAGGCAGATACAACTGGGACATTTAAGAGGCATGTGAATCACTGCTTCACTTGAAAAAGAGAGTTAAAATCCTTGGATGGTGAGCAGGGAGGAGGTGAAGGGGCAGGTGTTACGCTAACATAGACTGGAGAAATCTGATCTTCTGACCTCCTCCACCTTCAGCCTATTTTTATCAATTTATTTCATTTTATTCTTTCGTTTTCATTTCTTCAATTGTTTCCTTTTTTTAAATCTCACTTTCCATCTTCCTTCCCTTACTAATTCCAAATCTTTTTTCCTCGCACTCAACTTTAATCTGCATAAGTCTATCATGCTACGTGTCCCTGTGGTCGTGGAAGATGTTTTTTAGTAAACCAGGCGAGTAGGTGAATAACGGCTTTAGTTTAAGTATTTTCAATCTAATCACCAATATAAATCCAAGCCCTCTTAAGAGAGGTCTCTCTGCCTGGACTACTTTGTATAAGAAAATGTCAGGCTGCAAACTGGAGATCCCATTATATTTGAATACACGTGTTGAAGAAAGGAAAAGATTAATAGGTGACTAGAGAGGAAAAATGCTTAAGAATATAGCTCCATCGAAGAACCAGAGAATTCTGCTGATAACCTGGAAATGGATTGATAAGTGTCCTTTGATTGTCCTCCAGGCATAGATTTTAACTGCTGTGTCTGGTTTGAATTAGCTATTTTCTTGGACGTGGCAAGATGCATACGATATTGTATTATAAGACTCTCGGTTCTGTGGTAGGTTTCTGGTTGGCTTAGCTTCTTGAACTTGACAATATCCTTATTTCAAAAGTGAGAGAGGGAGAGAGAACAACTTTCTGCCTGTTTGCTCTCCAAATATATTTTTCTTGACACCATCTGCATCACTTGCAATCTCTTTCTAGTGCCTGGAAATAATTCACCCGTTGTATATGTCTATGATGTTTTGTGTGTGACTGTGCAAATCATTGTTTCAATACCCAGTACTTTGTATTTTTCATGTCCCTTCCTTAGGCAGTTGCAAGTTTTGATGGTTGTCTGGATTATAGGAAATGGCTCCTTCTTTGCAGTCTCCTGAAGGTGAAATGGAGTGTTTATATCCAGATGCTCTTTACATCTGTTTCTGGAAATATTGTGATTCAATTCAGAAGGCCAGGAGGAGATCAGCAATTAATTCCTGACTTAACTTGTCGTCTATTGTTTTCAACACCAGTGGTGTTCTGAGTCAAAATGTTTCGACTTCCACTTTGTTTTTCTTTGAATTAAATGAATAAATCATTACATGTGCATTAACACATACTCCTGGTCACCGAAGTATCTCAGCCACAAACTCAGGAGAGAATCCAGTGACATTCTTCTATTTCCTATGTTAGCCATCCCGTAGCCCTTGTTCACGTGACTACAATTGTGGTGAAAGGTTTGTATCTAACCCTCTCCGTCATCCAGTGCCCTGTTAACTGAGCAGCTAGCCCACCCAAGGATATTGTAATGTCACCTTCTGCATAAAAACACTACAGGCCATTGCTCCAGGAAGAGGCAAACTTGTTACATTTTCTACTTTCCACTATCCAATCATGAAGAACAAGGTTTCTTAATTACTGTTACAGCACAGTAAACTATCAGAGTGCAAAATCAGTGTCTAAGAGTGAAGTGCTCTTCTTGTTATCTGTTGGTAAATAATTCAATTACCTGTCACATCCCCATGACTATCAGTGCAGTGTTTCTTGCTGTGAAGTTAAATGAGGCTGTGAAGACTCTTGCTGATATTTTAATAGACTGTTTCTGCTTACCTGCATAAATTATCAAATAACCATCAGTTTTTTAAAAAAGTCTATGACTGAAATCTCTTTTCAAAGAATGTTTCAAACCTGTTTGGTGATAAATTAGTTATTGTCTTATGTCAGTGATGTTAAAAATGTCCTCAATCTGGGTGAATGGCCTATATAGGAAGGAGGTAAAAAGTGAATTGAGGAGAGCTAAGAGGGGACACGAGAAGATGTTGGCTGATAGGATTAAGGAGAATCCTAAAGCTTTCTTTCGATATGTTAAGAATAGAAGATTGGTTAGGGCAAGATTAGGGCCAGTCATAGACAGCAGTGGGAAGTTGTGCGTGGAGCCTGAAGAGATTGGTGAGGCACTGAATAAATATTTCTCTTCGGTATTCACGCAGAGTGCTGGAAATGTAGCTGTGGAGAGCACTGAGGTACAGGGTTGCAAATTGGGGAGTATTGTAGTAGATAGGGAGGATGTGTTAGAAATTCTCGAGGGTTTGAAGTTGGATAAGTCCCCTGGGCCGGACGGGATTTACCCTAGGATTCTCTGGGAGGCAAGAGAGGAGATTGCAGAGCCTCTGGCTCTGATCTTCAGGTCCTCGTTGTTTACGGGTGTGGTTCCGGAGGACTGGAGGATAGCGAATGTGGTCCCATTGTTTAAGAAGGGGAAGAGAGACCTTCCTGGGAATTATAGGCCAGTGAGTCTTACTTCTGTGGTGGGCAAGGTATTGGAGAGAATTATTAGGGATAGGATTTATAGTTATTTAGAGAGAAATGAATTGATTGGGGATAGTCAGCATGGTTTCGTGAAGGGTAGGTCATGCCTTACTAACCTCATTGAGTTTTTTGAGAAAGTGACCAGAGAGGTGGATGGGGGTAAGGCGGTTGATGTAGTATATATGGACTTTAGTAAGGCTTTTGATAAGGTGGCCCATGGAAGACTTCTACAGAAAATGCAGATGTGTGGAATAGAGGGTGATTTAGCTAATTGGATTAGGAATTGGCTGGCAGATAGAAGACAGAGGGTGGTGGTTGATGGGAGATATTCATCGTGGAGTTCGGTGACGAGTGGTGTGCCTCAGGGGTCTGTTTTGGGCCCCTGCTGTTTGTAATTTTTATAAATGATCTGGATGAGGGTATTGAGGGATGGATCAGTAAATTTGCAGATGATACTAAAGTTGGTGGTGTGGTAGATAGTGAAGAGGGGTGTTTTAGTTTACAGAGTGACTTGGACAAGTTGCAGAGCTGGGCCGAGAGGTGGCAAATGGAGTTTAATGTGGAAAAGTGTGAGGTAATGCACTTTGGCAGGAACAATAAATGTGTAGAGTATAGGGCTAATGGTAGGGCTCTTAATAGTGTTGAGGAACAGAAGGATCTTGGTGTATGTGTCAATAGATCCCTGAAAGTAGGCAGTCAAGTGGATAAAGTTGTTAAGAAGGCATATGGAGTCTTAGCTTTTATTGGTAGGGGGATTGAATTTAGGAGCCGCAGCATCATGTTGCAACTGTACAAAACTCTAGTGCGGCCGCACTTGGAGTATTGTGTGCAGTTCTGGTCGCCACATTATAAGAAAGATGTGGAGGCATTGGAGAGGGTACAGAGGAGGTTTACCAGGATGTTGCCTGGTATGGAGGGCAGGTCCTATGAAGAGAGGTTGAAGGATTTGAGGTTGTTTTCGTTAGAAAGGAGGCGGCTAAGAGGGGATCTTATTGAAGCATATAAGATGATTAGAGGTTTAGATAGGGTGGACAGTGATAGCCTTTTTCCTAGGATGGAGAAAGCTAGCACGAGGGGACACAGCTTTAAATTAAGGGGTATGAGTTATAGGACGGATATCAGAGGTAGGTTCTTTACTCAAAGAGTGATTAGGGAGTGGAATGCCCTGCCTGCAGCTGTTGTAGATGCGCCAAGTTTGGTGGCGTTTAAGAGGTTAATTGATAAGTATATGGAAGAGAAGGGAATGGTTTAGTTTGGAGGGGCATTGCTTTTTATTTTGGTCGGCACAACATCGAAGGCCGAAGGGCCTGTTCTGTGCTGTATTGTTCTATGTTCTATAGATGGGAGAAAGGGTAGAGGCATAGACTGCTACCTATTCACCCCTCATTCAGTAATATAGAAAAATACATAGCATAACATTTTCATAATCCCTAGTATATCAACATTTTGCACATGTTAGAAGGTCTTCCATCCTGAACCGATTAAAACATCTCCCTTTTCTACTCCTCAAAGATCTTTGCAAAATGAGGTACTTTGAACTAGTGCATCCAGAATAATTACTAGGTCTGAAGCTGCAGCACAAGAGCCCTAAGATGCCATAGAGGACAAAAGGAGGCTATTTGGCCCTTTGAGTCTGTTCCAACCACAATCCTGTGCAAGCCTTATTTCCACACATTCATCCTGCTAATCCCCCAAAACTGGGGTCAATTTGGCAGTGTCAACCCATCTAATCCGCATGTCTTTGGACTGTGGAAGGAAACCAGAGCACCCGGAGGAAACCCATGCAGACACAGGGAGAAAGTGCAAACGGCACACAGACAGTGACCGAGGCCAGAACTGAACCTGGGTCCCTGGTGCTGTGAGGTAGCAGTGCTAACCACTGTGCAACCATCCATCCCAACAGAAAAGAGCAGCAATATAGAATAACATGATGGATGCAATTTAATGCCCCCTCCCCCCCAACTATGGCAGGTTTTGTGGAGGGGAGTGTTTAATCAACAGGATTCTGGAGGGGCGGGCATTCTGTCACCTTGCTGCCTCCATCCCAATTAAAGACATGACAGGATAATACATGGATTGTCTAATCACCACTCCACCATCAATTGAATTAACCAAGCAAGTCTTCATCGCTTCATTTAATTTCACAGCAAGAAACACTGCAGTGATAGTTGTTGGGATGTGACAGGTCATTGAATTATTTACCGACAGATCACCCTTAGATACTGATTTTGCACTCCAATAGTTTACTGCGCTGCAACAGTAATTAAGAAAACTTGTTCTTCATTATTGGATAGTGGAAAGTAGAAATTGTAATGAATTTGCCTCCTTCCTGGAGCAGTGGCCTGTGGTTTTTTTTTTAAGTAGAAAATGACATTGCAATATCTTTGGTTAACTTTTGTAAAGATAGTTCTGTAGAAAGGTTACATGGACTCAGAAAGTTAACTTTGTTTCTCTTTTCATAGTTGCTGTCCCCAACTGGCTGAGATCATCTGGCATTTTCTGTTTTTAGAATCAGAATTTCTAAAATATGATTTTTCAACTTCCAACTGACTAGAAATTTCAAGTGGAAACTGTTTAAAAATGTGAGGCCACACTCCAAGGTGAAGGTGAATAACAAATTGATCATCTTTAGGGGAGTGTGAAGAGGGAGACATTTCCTATAGTCCAGACATCCATCAAAACTTGCAACTGTCTAAAGGAAGAGACATTAAAAAAGCAAAGTACAGGGTATTAAAGTAATGGCTTCCGTAGTCACACACAAAACCTCAGAGATATGCAATGGATGAATTGTTTCCAAGCAATAGAGAGAGGTTGCAAGTGATATAGATGGCATCAAGAAAGATATTTCTGCAGAGCCAACAGGAAAGCTCTTCTCTCTCCCTCTCTTTTGAAATAAGAATATCGCCAAGTCCAACAATCCAATTCTACCAGAAACCTATCAATGATCCGAGAATCTCTTAATATTCACAGTATCTTGGCCATCATACTGCATCCAAGGAAATAGCTAACCCAAACCAGGCACAGCAGTTAAAATCTATGCCTGGGGAACAATCAAAGGACACTTATCCATGCATTATTTTACCTTTTATTTTACTGGACTCTAATACACTCTGGTTTGTGTGTGTGCGTGTGTGCGTGTGTTCACGCGCATTAGAATGACTGCATGAGGGTCAAATGGTTGACTTATTATTTGTCATAGGTCTAGTGATTAATAAATTTGTTCTTTCTTTCACTCAAGAAAACCTTGTTTGATTAGGTCCTTATTGCTCACAGCTTAAATAGTTAAATATATTCTGATTAGGAAAAAACATATCTTTATGAGAAAGAAGTTTATATTTTTTTTTTTAAAAAGAGCAACACAGCACGGGAAACAGGCCCTTCGGCCCAACGAGCCCGCGCCGCCGTCATAACTATATAGTAGCAAATCCATTATCCTATTATATTATTCCTATATAATAATATATATATTATTCCTAATATGGAAAATTTTCACCATAGGGACAATTTGTTTCCCAATCAGCCTAAGAGCGAATTTTTGGTTGTGGGAGGAAACCGGAGTGCCCGGAGAAAACCCACGCAACCACGGGGAGAACGCGCAAACTCCCGCAGACACCGGCCCAATTCCAAGTGTCTGCACAGCCACATAGATAGTCTCTGAGCTGTCATGGTGCCCTTCAGATGGTCCACATAAAGCACTCATTTACGACATGAGGTACCAGGCAACCCATGAATCAACATCCAAGAACTGTACCCGCACCACCTGCCGAATGCATGCTCAATGTTGGTCAAGTATGGACCGAATTACCTGTGGAAAAAGCCGTAGTTAAACAGTCTTACTATATCCCTCTATCTGCATACCACTCATGTGGCTGTCCAAGAGACCCTTAAACAGCCCCAGCATGCCTGCTCCCACCACCTTACTCGGCAGTGCATTCCACACCCCCACTACCCTTTGTGTGAAAAGCTACCCTCTAATATTCGTCCTATACATAGCCCCCCTCACCCTATGGCCATGACCCCTCGTCCTATCCATTTCTAAAGGCGGAAAAAGTTTACCACCATTTACTCTATCTATACCCCTCTATGAGATCCCCTCTAAGCTGACGTCTTTCAAGGGAAAACAACCCCAGTCTATCTAATCGTTCCTCATAAGACAGTCCTTCCATACCAGGCAGCATCCTGGTAAACCTCCTCTGCACTCTCTCCAAGGACTCCACATCCTTCCAATAGTACGGCGACCAGAACTGGACGCAGTATTCCAAGTGAGGCCTAACCAATGTTCTATACAACTGCAACATCAAACTCCTACTCTTGTATTCTGTACCCTTTTCTATGAAAGCTAACATACTATACGCCTTCTTTATCACCTTCTCCACCTGTGAGGACACCTTCAGAGTCTTGTGAACCTGCACCCCCAAGTCTCTCTGCGTCTCTATGCTCCATATAGTTTTACCTTTTATCCTATAACTCTCTTCTACATTTTTCCGGCCAAAATGCATCACCTCGCATTTATCCGGATTAAATTCCATTTGCCATCTATCTGCCCAGTCTACCAACCTGTCTATGTCCTGTTGTATTGTTGCAATCATTGGAGGACATTGAATAGAGGGGCAGTTTATTTGTTTTGATCTGGCTGTAAGAAACCAGATCAGTATGTTATTTATATATCAATTTTACATGAGACCGACATGCACTGGGTCTGAGGAAAGTAAGGAATCTGGCATAATGCCAATTCCTGTCATTTTCATATTGCTGAATTCTGGCCAATTTCCTTGCCACAAATGTGATTTCAGCAACAAGGCTTTATATCGCCTCCACAGCTTTGCAAAATCAGGGCTATTATATCTAAAGTTGGTTTCTTGCCATTTTCCAATCATCTCTTTTTTACACAACAGATTGAATAGTCCTTCCTCTGATGGGCTGATTAATATTTCATAGCAAACCTTTCCCTCTTTCTGTTACGGATCTATCAATAAGCACAGTAATGGCTACATGCATTAATCCTTACAGCATCACAGCCTAGCTTATATTTTACTTCCTTCTCTACTGTCCTTCCACACATGATAAGTGAATGATAAAATGATAAGTCATGCCTTGGTATGGTCCCCTGAGTGCAAACAGCCCTCTGGTAGCTCAGCAATGCAAATTGGTTTTCAGTGTCATGAGATATTTGACCAAAGTCATTGAAGAATCGGCTGATCAAGTCTGACAGAGCATATTACCCAGACCCTCTTCCCCACCCCATCTCTGCAACCCTGCACAATCCACATGGTTAATCCTACAAATCTTTGAAACTGAGGAGCAATTTATCATGGCCAATCTGCCTCATTTGCACAGCTGTGGGAGGAAACCAGAGCACCTGGAGGAAACGCACGCATGGGGACATGGGGAGAACATGAAAACCCCATGCAGCCACCTAAGTCCAGAATTGAACTCGGATCCTTGGAGATATGAGATGGCAGTTATTAACTAATCACTGTGCCACCATGCTGCCCAAATCTGTATCTGTATTCTATATCTCATGCAATCTTCAATCAATGTTGAGACGCATCTTCCCTCACTGCTATTACTAACCAGTGACCGGGAGTCATAAATTTTGCTCAGTTTTGCTTTCCTAGCTCACAGTTAATGGGACCATTTGTATTATTCAACCACTGCTTTGGCTAAGGCAATTAATTCAACAAAATACCAGATATATAAATAAAAGCAGAAAATGTGGCAAAAACGCAGCAGGTCTGGCGGCATCTGTGAAGAGAGAAACAGAGTTAACATTGTATGTCCAATATCACTTCTTCAGAACTCTTGAATAATTTTCTGGCTATTTGTCAATCCTTAGTAATGCAAAAAGGCAGTTATGATAAAGCTTAGGCTCCCTTCTCCTTTTTAGTGTAGACTGCAAGTGTACTGGTTCATTAGGAGCCAGTTATCTTTTCGGATGGTTGTCAATACCAGAGTTTTATCAGCATCAGTATCCAACAGTTGATTTGATTTGATTTGACTTGATTCATCATTGTCACATATATTAGGAAAAGTATTATTTCTTGCACACTACACAGATAAAGCATACTGTTCATAGAGTACATAGCTTGTGTTTTGAATGGTTGGAATAAATAGAGTCAGATTTTAGCCAAAGAAGTTCTAACTTCAAAGTGGAAAGCAACAAAAAGACAAGAATATTCATTCTTAACTGCAACAACATGTAGAAATCTCAAAGACTAAGGATAGCAAGCATAAAATGAAAAATCAGACTAGAAAAGGAATAGGGGACAAAAGAGAGACAACAGAGGAAAGGCCAGTAAGAAAAGAACAAATACTTAATTTTGCAATTAATAAGAAAACTTGGGAGTTAGTAATTAAGACAAAAAAAGGGACAATCGGATAAGCTCCAACATTACAGTATTAAAGCAACTTAATATTCAACATAACCTTGGGACTTTAGTACGATATGCTATATTTTTATGTAAAACAATGTTATATTTGACATAGATGTAGTGCTGTGGGTTAATAGCAAAAACGTGGTGTAATATCTGTTTCAGAAACATCAGTGTACGTTCCAGCATCAGCCTGATTTTAACCTATCCTGACTAGGTGCCAACCAGCTCGAAATCATAAGAGTGCTGTACAGAGTAGATGGGGAGAAATTACTCCCGTTTGCAAAATCATTTAGAATGAGAGGACACAGATTTCAAGATAATGCAAAAGGAGGAAAAGTGATGTGAGAAAAATCTTTTTCCGTGTAAAGGGGGTTCAAGTCTGGGATGCACTGTTTGGAAAAGGCCAGGGAATGGCACTGAGCTATAATGATAACATTCATTTATATAGAACTTCAGAGCAGGGAGTAGGCAATTCAGCCCCTCAAATCCGCTCCACACAATTTAATATGATCATGATTAATCATATCCAGGTCTCAATTTTACTTTTTTGCCTGCTGTCCATTGCCCTTTATCCACTTTTCATCAAAAACATTTCCATCTCTTTCTTGAATCTGTTGAATGATTCTGCCTCCACTGCAGTGAGTTCCACAGATTCACAACCCTCTGAGAAGTAGTTTCTCCTCCTCTCAGTTTTGGACCTACCTCCTCCCACTCCATATGACCACTGGGAGAGCCAGTGAGACAGCGATGGGCTGAATGGCCTCCTTCTGCACTGTCACAACTCTAACTCGGTTAAAGCATTCCCTATCATTGGAACCTAATTCATAACTCAAATTAAAAATAGAACTATCCCTTCTCATTTCACTCTTCATGAGCAGAATATGAGATGGCTTCTTAACCGAAAAATTAGCAGGTCACTTCTGAGTCAGCTGCAACAAGACATATGTCCCTGACACTTTATGTCCCTGCTAACTATGCTCACCACCCAGTGTTTCATTCTTCCAGCTGCATCAATTGCATTTCACTAACAGCTCCAAATGCAAAGCAGATGATTAATAATTGAATATTTTTTTTTGACTGAGAATTAAATTATGCTTCTTGATTTCCCCATGGCTGAGTGATCAAAGAATCTAACCCAATTCTTCAGTTTTCAACATCTGATGACAGATTTTCACGGGAGACCTCCAGATGATCACTTATAATAAAATGTGACATTACTAACACTCCCCAAGAACGGGATTACATCACGAACACAGTGTATCAGAGTCCAACGCCTGGAAAAGAGCTTATGATAATGTGTTATTAATCCATGCTGGATGCAAATAGGGCATTTCAGCAGTGCTGTCCAATTTCTATGCAATGCAAGCATACTTATACCAGGAATTTTTAACCAGTTCTCAACGGATCCAGTTTTAATTTTCATTGGGAACATCTTCAGTTCAACCAGTCCCACTCGCTGAGCTGAGCTGGTTCTGGCTGACCAGTTAATTCGTTTCCCAGTTGTGACCAGTTAGCTTGGTTAAATTCTCTGACTGAACTAGTTCCATTTGAGACTGACTACAGAGAAATCATGAAGGGCATACTTGAGGTAGATAGCCAAGATCTTTTCCCCAGAGTAGAGGGAATCTAACTGGGGCATACATTTAAGATGAAAGGGTAGAGATTTAAAAATGATCTGATGGGGCAACATTTTCACACAGAGTGTTGCACCTATGGGATGAGCTGCCAGAGAAGGTGTTGAGTTGGGTGCAATTACAATTTTTAAAATCATTTGGAGAAGTACCTGAATAGGAAAAGTTGAGAGGGATATGGGCCAAACACAGGCAAATAGCACTAGTTCAGTTTAGGAAACCTGGTTGGTGTGGATGAGTTGAACCGAAGACCCTGTTTTTTGAGCTGTAGAAATGATGGACATGTAAAGTGACCATATGAGAAATAAAGGAAGAAATACTTCCGGCATGGGGCTAGAAAGAGGTGGGAGGATGAGGGAAGGGAATGGTGGGTGGTCAGATGTTGGTGACCGTAAGAAAAGGGATTTGGTAAATGTGAAGTCCATGGGGAATGGAGGGAAGTGTGTGGGTTATGGAGTTCAACATATGAGGGGTTAGCAAAAGAATTCTTGAGATCATAATGACAAAGTGGGGAAGTCAGCAACTGAAACTTTTAGTTATTGTTAAATCACAACATTGTCATTTCTCTGCTGACCAGCTCACTCACTTGGAATCCACTCATAGCACTCAAACTCACTCTGGAGGATTCTAGGATCAGTCTTTCACAGCCAGCTCAGATGATATTGGACACACGCCGTCCTTATGGGAGAAACAGACAAAAGGGTGATTCCATAAAATGTAGGTCTGGCCACCCAGTAACTATGTATCAAAAGGTTGCAAAAGAACCCACTCAATTTGTATAAATATCACTAATTAAATAAAAGATGAACACTGATGTGTCTGTGCTGTGGACGAGTGAATTATGAGTTGACCTGAAACGCAATGTAAACTTCCAAATTCATTGTGATGCAATAATGATGTGGATGTGTGGGGGGCGCTTTTCATGTGTTGAGTGGTGGGTGCCTGGAACGCACTGCCAGAGGAGGTAATAGAAGCAGGCACATGAGCAACATTTATGAGGCATCTGGATAGGTACATGAATAGGGAGGGAATAGAGAAATACAGACAGTAAAAGCAGAAGTTTTTTTTCGTTTAGTTGAGGCATCATGGTAAGCACAGGCTTGGAAGGGCGAAGGGCCTATTTCAGTGCTATACTCATCTTTATTCTTTGTTCTTCAATGGTGTTTTTTTTGGGGTTTTTTTGTGTTTTTTCATTGTTGCTGCTTTGGTTCCTGCTTGTCTGACTGTGTCCTTCCCAAGGATTGGTCCAACTGAGCAGCTTATGAGGGGTGCAATGGATTTGATGATCAGAGGGAATTGGAAAGCAGCAGGATGAAGGTGTTGAGTGCCAGGAGCAGTGCTCCGAAAACTTGAAGATAAAATTTATTTATTAGTCACAAGTAAAGTTTACACTAACACTGCAGCTAAGTTATTGTGAAATTCCCCAAGTCGTCACAGTCCAGTGCCTGTTTGGGTCACTGCACCTAACCAGCATGTGGGAGGAAACCAGAGTACATGGAGGAAACCCACGCAGACACAGGGAGAACGTGCAGGCTCCACACATACAGTGACCCAAGCTGGGAATCAAACTATAGTCCTTGGTGCTGCAAGGCAGCATTGCTAACCACTGAACTGTTGTGCCACCCAAATAATGATACAAAATTGACTTGTTGGACTTTAACCTGGTGTTGAGAGATATCTTATTATGGCCACACCAGTCCAACGCCAGCATTTCCACATCATGTCTATCATCTACACCACAAACCGTCGGCTCAGAGCGGAGAATATCTCCAAGAAGATCACCTATAATCGGCACAGAAACCAAGTTTCAATTGTGTTTTTGCCCATCTATACCACATTTATGAACCAACATCCACTCACCTGATGAAGGAGCAGCGCACTAAAAGCTTGTGATTCCAAGTAAATCTGTTGGACTTTAACCTGGCGTTTTAAGACTTCTTACTATGCCCATCCCAGTACAATGTCTGCATCTCCACATCATGAATACTAGGGAGAATGAGGTGCAAGGATTACAGAAGGTTCAGGGAACAGGCGGGATGTGGGAATTACCCAGAGAGCAAAAACATCGAGGAATGGCCCACGGTGAGAAAAGTATTCAGATAGCAAGGGGATACGTTCCCCTCTTGAGTTTACATATTCATCTCTTTGTGTTTTGTTCCATTTGTATCTGCTATGTTTTTCAGCTTATGCTTTTAATTAGAGTCTACATATGTCATTATTGTCATCATTCATTCCTAGCATTTCCTCATCACTGTCAACAGGAATGCTTATGGGATTACTGTCAAATAAACTGGTTAGACTAAAACCTGGTGTTGTGAGACTTCTTATTGTATTTACCCCAGTCCAACACCGGCATCTCTACAACAGGAATGCTGCCACTGAGTTATGATTGACACTATATTGTGGAAACTAAAGGTTGACTAAATATTGACTGAAGAGCAGAGAATGCTGGAAAAATTCACAGGTCTGACAGCATCTGTAGGGACAGAAAATGGAGTTAATGTTTTGAGTCTGTCTGACTTCATCAAAAGAGAAGGCGAAATGTGTTGGATGTTAAACCGCAGCTGGGAGAGATTGCAACAAGATGCAGAAATTTTAACAATATGAATCAGACTGCTGTTCCTTCATCGTCACTGTGTCAAATCCCTGGAACTCCTTCTGTAACAACATTGTATGTGTCCCCAATATTTAAGGAACTGCGATTGTTTAAGAAGGCAGCTTACCACCAACTTCACAAGGGCAGTTAGGAATGAGCACTAAATGCTGATCTAACCAGCAAACACCCACAATCTGTAAAAAGAAATGATTGAAGTGTTGTCCAGATCAATGCTCTGACCTCAGCTATTTACAATCTGTATTAATGAATATTTGGAATTCTCTGCAGCAAAGGGTTGTGAATGAGCCACCATTGATTATATTTAAGGCTGAGATAGACAGATTTTTGCTCTCCTGGGAATCAAGTTACATAAGGGACTGGGTAGTGAAATGGAGCTGAATCCAAGATCAACCACGATCATAGTGAATGATAGAGTAGGCTGAACTCACTATGGTTTACCTCTTTTTTTTCCTAATGTTAAGTTCTTACACAAAACTCTACCTGAAATACAGTTAAAAAAAGTCATCTCATATTATTTGGGACAGAACTATAATTTTGCTTTTTAAAATGCCTTTTGCACTGCAGTTGCCCACTTAATGCAGGTTCTATACTTAGGCCATTAATGGCATGAAGCTGTCTGTCTCTTAAATGACACTTCTAACAGCTCAATCTCATATCATCTTTTGATCTCCTGATACTCATTTGTTATCAATAGGACTGAAGAGCTTTTACTCGGGATTATGCCCAGCTGCCTAAAGCAACTCGGATGCTTTGTTTCACTGATCCTTCTGTTAATGTTCCATCATTTTAAGCATGCACACTCTTAAAGACATGCATTTACTTTGCATCAGAATTTAGTGCTAACGTGATTAAGATGTAGTGAGTCATGTAACAGTACATTGTATAATGTGGAATGCTATCCCAAAGCTGACTGTATTATTTTCAAATATATGAGAAGAATCTATTATTAGTCATGTTATTGCAGCAAGACAGCAAGGGGTGAATTTTACATTCACAGCTGGGTGGTGTATCAGCATCTTTACTATGGAACCACGACACACAATGACCTTACTGCAGTTTGGAAAAACTATGCCCTCATTCAGCCTAACCAATCGTTTTTGAAAATTGCATTGAAACTTTTCATGGAAAAGGTGAGTTTCTGCAGAAAGTATTCAGCTGGATGTAGAATTGGAAGAGCAGGGCTGTTTTTTCAAGCTCCACAACAGTCCTTAAATGGGACTGGGCAGCACAGTGGCACAATGGTTAACACTGCTGCCTCACAGCACCAGGGTCCCAGGTTCAAGTCCAGTCTCGGGTCACTGTCCATGTGGAGTTTGCACATTCTTCCTGTGTCAGCGTGGGTTTGCTCCGGTTTACTCTGACAGTCCAAAGATGCGCGGGTTAGGTTGATTGGCCTAAATTAACGTTAGTGTAAGGAGGATTGGCAAGGGTAAATTTGAGGGATCACAGGAATAGAGCCCAGATGAGATTGTTGTCAGTGCAGACTCAATGGGCTGAATGGCCTCCTTCTGCACTGTAGCAATTCTATGATTCTAAACTGTCAGCCTCCCCTGCTCAGCTTCTTTCAAATTGCTTCTCTAACCCAACTGATCACCCTCTCCTTCTTAAATGCCCTCATGATCCCTCCTAGGATCTACCATTGAACTAGCAGTTGATGTTGTCTATATGGATTTCAATAAGACATTTGACCAAGCCCCTCATGGGAGGTTAGTTGAAAAGGTCAAGGCTAATAGGGTACAAGGACAGGTAGCTAGATGGATAAGTAACTGGCTTGGTAATAGGAGACAGAGTAATAGTGGAAGGGTGTTTTTCTAGCTGGAGGTCTGTCACTAGTGGTGTGCCGCAGAGCTCAGTACTGGGACCTCTTCTATTTGTATTATATATAAATGACTTGGAAGAGGGAGTAAGTGGAGTGATCACCAAGTTTGCAGACCATACAAAGATGGCTGGACTTGCGGATAGTGAGGAGCATTGTCAGGCAATGCAGCAGGACGTAGATAGGCTGGTAACTTGGGCAGATAGAATTGATAAATGCGATAATTCCTGATAAATGTGAGGTGATGCATTTCGGGAGAAAGAATGGAGGGGGGAGGTATATGATAAAAGATAGGCCTATTAAGAGTATAGAAACGCAGAGGGACCTGGGGATACAGGTGCACAAGTCTCTGAAGGTGGCAGAGCAAGTGGAGAAGGTTGTGAAGAAAGCATATCGTACGCTAGCCTTTATAGGAAGGGGTATAGAGTACAAGAGCTGGCCTTTAATGTTGCAATTGTATAAAATGTTGGTAAGACCTCATTTGGAATACTGCATCCTGTTCTGGTCACCTTACTACTGGAAGGATATGGAGACTTTGGAGAGAGAGCAGAGGAGGTTTATCAGGATGCTGCCAGGTATGGAAGGTCTGAGTTACGAGGAGATATGAGGCAAATTGGGGCTGTTTTCCTTAGAAAGACCTAGACTTAGAGGAGATCTAATAGAGGTGTACAAGATTATGAGGGTATAGATAAAGTAAACAGGGTTAAGCTTTTTCCTAGGATGGACTCAAATAGCACGATGGGTCACGGGCTTAGGGTGAGGGGAGTAAGGTATAATTTGGATGCTAGAGGGAGTTTTTTTCCCCCCCCCCACACACAGGGTGGTGGGTGTATGGAACGCGCTACCAAGTAAAGTGGTGGAGGTAGGCACTCTGAAGTTAGTTAAGAGATATTTGGATGGGCACATGAACAGAATGGCAATGGAGGGGCATAGAAATCTGATTTAAAGTAGGGATCACAAGCCTTGGGAAGTCTGTAAATCGTCGATATTGATGTATTTGTTTTTATCCTACAAGTACTTTGGTCTGCCTTGTTGTCTAACAAGGGGCATACATGCGATGGGTCGTGAGAGGGCTGCTCTTGGATTTTTTTTTCCCAAGAGTATCCTAGTGCTTCGTGTCATTAGTGTACGCTTGACCTGGGCCATTTGATGGGCAACATGACAGCTCAGTGACTATCGCTGTGCTGTGCAGATACATGGATTTTAGCCTGTGTCTGTGGGAGTTTGCACATTCTCCCCGTGCTTGCGTGGGTTTTCTGGGTGCTCCGATTTCCTCCCACATCCCAATGATGTGCTCTTAGGCTGATAGGGAGAATTTGTTCTGCCAAAATTGTCTCAAATTTGGTTTCAATGCATAGATCTATAAAACATAGACAGGGTAGAAGTGGGAACATCAAGGTGGCAGCGTGGGCTTGTTGGGCCGAAGGGCCTGTTTCCCGTGCTGTTTTGTTCTTTGTACAGTGGGTAACAGAGGCTAGAATTTGCATCTGCTTGCTAGTCTAAATTAGGACATCGCCTATTACTCATACATCCTATAGATGGTAACTGCCGGAGAAAAGTGAATGTCGAGGCAGGTATGTGCCATAGTGATCAAGATTAGCTTATCCAGGCATTAAACATTTTCGGTGTTGTTTCAACTACACCCATCCAGACATGCAAAGTCTTCAATCACAGCCCTGACGCATGAAAGTAATTTAGAGAGTCAAGTGTTGAAAGTCCAACTTCATCAACTCTTTAATAGCTACAGTATTTATGCCACTAGTCCAATTGGGGTTTGATCAAAGGTAACCTCCGGAATGCTGATTATGGGGATTTGGCCCATTGCCATTAAATGTCAGTGGAAGTGTTGGTATAGCGAGAGTTGACTAATCTCTTGGTGGAAATGGGTGTAACAAATATTATTTCCACTTTTTAAACACAGTCTGAATGATGTCCCAGTCTTGCTTTCTGCAAGCTCAGATGGTTGTATCATTTCAGGAATTGAAAATAGGAACATAGAAGCATAAGTAGGCCATTCAGTCCATTGGCTTGCTCTATCATTTAATACGATCATGGCTAATTATCCACTTCAATGCCTTTTCCCCCAAATTACCACTATATCTACTTAAGTCATTGGTATTTATAAATGTGTCAACCGCTGCTTTAATCATAGTCAATGACTGGGCTTTCACAGCCCTCTGGGGTAGAGAATTCCAAAGATTTACTCTCCTCTCAGTAATATTTCTTCTCATCTTGGTCCTAGGTCGCTTCCACCAAATTGTGCTGCCTGGTTCTGGACTCCCGAACCAGGAATACCTTACCTGCATCTACCCTATCAATTCCTTTAAGTATTTTGAAGGTTTCAATGGGATCACCTCTCATTCTTCAGAACTCCAGAGAATACAAGCCCAGTTTATCCAATTTTGCTTTACAGGAAGTCTTACCATCCCAGAAACAAGTTGAATGAACTTCATTGCACTCCCTTCATGACAGTAATATCCTTCCAGAGGTAAAGGGACTAAAACGGCACATAGTACTCCGGGTGTGGTCTAACCAATGAAATTGGAGCTGAATATTATGTGGTCATAAGTGAATGAATTATTTCTGACTTGATGATGGAAAAAAGGTCAAAGCTGAATTAAACTGAGTCACGGTAGTTGTCCTGAAAAGCTCCTTCAATTAGGTTGTTGTTTTATGACAATTGGACCTCAACAATCATTTTTCTTTTTGCTTTGTATAACTTCAATCACGGAAGGATTAACCCTTAATTTTCAATGCTCTGGATTTACTAAGGCTCTTGGTGACATACTCAGTCAAATGCTACAAGATCAGTTCCTCTCACATTACCACTCAAAACCAGTGTCAATGTTCATGTTTGGAACAAGACTTTCATAGAATAATAGAATCATACAGTGCAGAAGAGGTCCTTTGGCCCATCAAGTCTGCACCGACTTGAAACATCTGAACTCCCATTTAATCCCATCTGCCAGCACTTGGCCCATAGCCCGGAATGTTACGATGTGTCAAGTACTCACCCAGATGTTTTTTTAAAGGATGTGAGGCAACCTGCCTCTACCACCATCCCAAGCAGTGTATTTCAGACTGTCACCACCCTGGGTACAAACATTTTTCTTCACAAAACTCCCAAAACACCTTGAACCTACTTTCATTAGACATGGAGCAAAGTGAAACCCAAACTAAATGTTAAGAATCATTCAGTACTCTGTATGAATTGACATTCAGATTGTAGTTCCTATAGACGTGATCCTGCAAGATGAAAGTCTTCCTAATTTATTGATAGTTTACTTGTACATAGATATATGCCAGAGGGATGGCTCATCTCTCTGCATCGATAACAATCGAATGCAGCTCCAACCCCATAACTCCATGTATTTACAAAGAACAAAACAGCACAGGAAACAGGCCCTTCAGCCCAACAAGCCCACGCTGCCACCTCAATGTTCCCACCTCTGCCCATGATCCCTGTTTATGTTTATAGATCTATGGATTAAAAACCTAATTGCCAATTAGCCTAAGAGCACATCTTTGGAATGTAGGAGGAAACCAGAGCACCTGGAGAAAACCCACGCAAGCATGGGGAGAATGTGCAAACTCCCACAGACACAGGCCCAAATCCATGTATCTGCACAGCACAGCGATAGTCACTGAGCTGTCGTGTTGCCCATCACATGGTCCAGGTCAAGCGTACACTAACGACGTGAAGCACTAGGATACTCTCGAAAAAGATCCAAGAGCAGTCCTCTCACGACCCATCGCGTGTATGCCCCTCGTTAGACAACAAGGTGGACCAAAGCCCCTGTAGGATAAAAACAAGTACATCAATATCATCATCTATTTACACACTTCCCAGGGACTCCCAAGGCTCATGATCCCTATTTTAAATCAGTTTTCTATACCCCTCCATTCCCATTTTGTTCATGTGCCCATCTAAGTATTTCTTAAATAACTCCAGAGTACCTGCCCCTGCCACTTTACTTGGCAGTGCCTTCCACACCCCCACCACCCTCTGTGAAAAAACTCCCTCTAGCATCCAAATTATACCTTACCCGCCTCACCCTAAGCCCGTGACCCCTCGTGCTATTTGAGTCCATCCTAGGAGAAAGCTTAACTCTGTTTACTCTATCTATATCCCTCATAATCTTGTACACCTCTATTAGATCTCCTCTAAGTCTATGTCTTTCTAAAGAAAACAGCCCCAATTTGCCTAACCTCTCCTCGTAACTCAGACCTTCCATACCAGGCAGCATCCTGGTAAACCTCCTCTGCACTGCTAATTCCCCAACACTAAGCACAGCCAATGCACCCAATCCACACTCATCTCTGGAATGTGGGAGGAAACCAGAGTACTCAGAGGAAACCCATGCAGATATGGGGGCAACATGCAAACTCCACACAGTCACCAAGATCGGAATCGAACCTGGGCCCCCAGCGCTGTGAGGCAGCGGTGCTAACGACTGTGCCAGCATGCCAACCAGAAATGGCAAACTTTATTCAACTTCATCAGGAAAATCTTGCTCCTGACACTGGGAAATTGTTCCATAATCCCATTCCCATCTGGAACATTACTCACATTTAGTAGTACAAAATTGCTGTAAGGAATCTCAATTTTTGTTTTCACCTCATGGATTTCTTCTCAGTCAAACTTATCCTGCAAAACTTATCTAATGAATTGTCCTGAATGGAAGAGTGCCTCAAGTGAAATTGTGACTTCAAATCATAGGATTCCAACAGTGCAGATGAGACCATTCAGCCCATCAAGTCTGCACTGATTCTCTGACAGGTATATTAACCAGACCTTCCCTCCCAGCCTACTCCTGTAAATTTCCTGCCTTCCTTGCTTTGAAGAAAATATTATGGAACTTACTAGTGTCAATTAAAAGTAGAAAAAGTGATGAGTTGAATTAATGGTGGACCAGCATTGTGAGCTGATACCTTCAGTAGGTTGAGAGGAACTAAAACAGATTCTATTATTACTTGTTTGATTTGACCACAGCTTTAGCTGGATTAAAGCAGATCTTTGCAAATCCGCAAAGACTATTGCAAAAGTAATAACTGGTAAAAGAACTTGATTTTTTTTATCTGTGCTGTTTTAGTGACTTCCCTATGGGCTGCTGAGCAATAGAGAATGAAATCCTTTGTGAGGAGGATGCTGCATCTGAGTTTTTGGGGATTTTTTGCGCTAAGTTTTTAAGTTTTAGTTTTTATTTATTAGTGTCACAAGTAGGCTTACATTAGCGTTGCAATGAAGTTACTCTTAGAATCCCTTAGTTGTCATATCCCAGCACCTGTTTGGGTGCAATTGAGGGGGAATTTAGCATGGCTAATGCACCTAACTAGCACATCTTTGGACTGTGGGACGAAACTGGAGCACCCGGAGGAAACCTATGCAGACATGGGGAGAACATACAGACTTTGTGGAGACAGTGACCCAAGCCGATAATAAAACCGGGATTCCTGGCGCTGTGAGGTAGCAGCGCTATTCACGGTGCCACCATACTGCCTCACTAAGTGCGGTAATGACAAAGTTTTATTTTCAATAATAGATGTAAACAGAAAGTGCTGAAAAAAATTCAGCAGATCAGGCAGCAACAGAGTTAACATTTTGATTAGGACATGACTGTACATTGGAATCATTTTTTAATTGTCAAGGTAGCTGTGGAAATCAGTGGGCTCGCAATGGATGTTAGTCTATCCCCATAATTGTGATCAAGATGTCCAGGAAGGAAAGAGATTGAGCTGGACTGTATGAAGTTGAGAAAACACTGGAAGTTTGAAGCAAAATTGATTATTTTTTTACCATTTCCAGGTGAGAGCAGGAAACAACACTGATCTTTTTTTACTTTATTCATTTGTGGGATATGGGCATCGCTGTTGGCTTGCTCGGCTATTTCATGGAGCAGTTAAGAGTTAACCACATTGCTATGGCTGTTGAGTCACATGATGACCAAGCCAGTTAAGGATGGTGGATTTCCTTCCCTAAAGCATGCGAGTGAACTAAATGTGGTTGCACAGCAATCAATGTTGGTTTCATGGTCATCAATAAATTATTAATACCAGATATTTTTTACTTATTGAATTGAAATTCCACCATCTGATGTGGTGAGATTCTAACCCAGATCCCCAGAACATTAGTTGATTTTCCGGAATAATTGTATAGCGATAATAGCACCAGACAATTGCTTTCCCACATCCAGTCATCCAGTACTGGAAGAAGAGTTGTGAGGGGATGCTGAGATGGACTGAAAGAAGGAATGTTCCACATGTCTAATGAACTGACAGAAAAAACACAGGGCTCTTGAGGATGCTGTGGCATCGATTTTTATTTGGAGGAATTGAGCCAGGTTCAGAGAGAGAATAACTTCAGCCAGGCAAAAGAAGGTAATAGTGGCGGAAGGGAATTGTTCAGGACTCTGTTCACAGAAGTGGGAAGCCCTTAAACCATTCTGGTGGGAGTTAGAGTTGTAAAGAGATTGGCCAGCCATTGTGAAAAGAAAGAAGTTGGTTAGGGTAAGGAAACTGGAAATAACTTGGGACCTCAGAACAATCACAAATGTAAAATAAACAAGTTTATTTATTAATCACACGCAAGGGTTACGTTAACACTGCAATGAAGTTGCTGTGAAATTCCCCTAGTTGCCACTGTCCAGCAACTATTCTGGTCAATGCACTTCATCTGCACGCCTTTCAAAATGTAAGAGGAAACAGAACACCCAGAGGAAACCCATGCAGACAACGCGCAACTTCCACACAGACAGAGACCCAAGCCAGGAATCAAACCTGAGGTCCCTAGCACTGTGAAGAAGCAGTGTTAACCACTGTGCTACCCTGCCGTAGCTGGGAAAAGACTGGAAAAGGGAAGAAAAATTGAGTCAAAATAGGAAATAAAGTGAAGTGGTGCAGGGATAGGCTGAAACAATAGGTCTCCCAGTTCTGTTAGTGGATTTTGGGAAGCAGGAAGTAGTAGTCTTTACAGGGATTGGGAGTTATAAGGTGGGAAATGGATCTCCAGAGGATATGTCCTGGAATCAGTAGCTTGATGTTTTGTGGTGGTATTTTGGCGTGGGGAGGTAGGAAGGAGTTTTAGTGTTGGCGCTCAGCCCTGGTAAGATAGAAGTCAGTGCACTAGAGAACAGCACCACCACCCGCTGGTAGGTTTGATATGCAGAGTTTTTCCAACATCTGCAGAATTTTGCTCTTATTTTAAAGTTTATTTCCTAGCCTGCAGAAAGAAATGATCCTAATAAATTATGTAGCTATCTCTCTCTGAAATGCAATTTTAAATGTAATTAAAAGTGTTATTTTTTTTCAACATGGGAAATTAACCAAAATAGCATGAACTAGATAAACAAGGTGTACGTGTTTATTACTCATAAGCAGAATGTTTGCATGGTTTGAGATTTTGCAGTTTTTTTGGCAAAAGGTTAGGTTTGCTGAGGGGTCTTAAGCATCCTGTTATGTCAGCAAAGAAAGTAAAGATCCCTTGTTCTCTGCAAAAATACAGGGTGTGATCTTACCGGCCATGGATATCACACTCCCACTGCACCAAATTCAGAGAATTTGACTGCCAGTCAAACCTCCATTCACTGCAGCAGGAAGGGAAAATCCCATCAGCACAAACGTTGATAAAATTCCCATCACAGTTTTTTTTTTAGAAAGAGAGTGTTATGACTTTAACAAAGCTCTTGAAGTGTGCCTCTTGGAAAATGAGCTCCCTGATTGAAGTAGTAATTGCCTGCCCAATCAGGGAATTGTACCCGTATACTTATTGAGAAACGTCAAGGGTACTGACACTCTTATATTCTGACTTAATACCTGAAGCAGTCCAGGAGTGAAATAGAGTTTGTAAGTCAAAGGAATCTGGTGAAAGGACACCAGCCTCTGAAGCGTTATTTCAGAGGATACACGTGAGACACAAATCTCCAGAGAAAATTCACCAAAGTTACTTGAATAGCACTGTTGAAAACCCTTCCAGCTATTATGAACCAATTATACATTCCATTGATATAATCTAGTCTCTTAGTGGCACAGTGGTTAGCACTGTTCTCTCATAGGGACCCTAGTTTGATTCCCAGTTTAGGTCACTGTTTCCAAGTCTGCATATTCCCTGTGTGTCTGCATGGGTTTCCTCTGGGTGGTCTGGTTTCCTCCCACTGTCCAAAAGACGTGCTGGTTACTTGCATTAGCCCTGTTAAATTCTCCCTCAGTGTACCCGAACAGATGTCAGAGTGTGACGACTATGGGATTTTCACAGTAACTTCATTGCAGTGTAAATGTAAGCCTACTTGTGACTAATGAATAAACTTTAGCTTTAAAAAAATTTAACTTGAAATCAAGTACTTTCGTGTCTCTTAGTGTTGTTCTGTCCAAGAAAGCTAACTCAATTTGAAAACTCACATTTATAAATGAGTGGGATTGGCAGACATTCACTAACTTCATTATGCTGATGCAGAGATGTGACTGTTTTCAACATTGAGCAACATTATTTTCAACCAGCATTAGAGATGCTTGGAACTCAATTTATGCTGGATGTGATAAAAGATTCTTGGGGTCTTGACAGGGTAGATGCTGAGATGATATTCCGCCCCCCCCCCCCCCCACTCTGTCTCCCCCCACTACCCCCTCACCTCAACACTGTCCCTGCCTCCAACCTACCATGAGTACCTAGAGCTATGAGGTTCAGCTTCAAAGTTTCTCATGTTTAGTCAGAGCAAGTGGGAATAACAATATGGAAGCCATCAGCCCCAAGGGAAAGGGGTAGGGGGGCTTCCTCCACCATATATTTAGGGTGTGCGTAAAGAAGAAGCTAAGCAGGCGGGGGTGGCTCCATGATGTGGAGTGAGCTCTGATTGAGCCCACCCTGCTAGCAAATTAGTTTGGAAAAGATATTTAAAAAACATATCACCACCGCCCACAGCCACGAAGCACCCTTTAACAGAGCCCATCCCAACTAACGGAGATCTTGCCAGTGGAACCCATTCCCACCGTTCACAGGACACCCACTTCTGCAACACAAACCGCACAAGGAACACCCCTAAGTAGTACCCAGTGTTGCATTCCCAATTGATGTTGCTACTGGACAGGAAAGTCTCAGAATGGAACCCTGCTTTTATCTTTTTTTGGAACATATGAATGAACAGTACCGGGATACTGCCCCCCCCCCCCAACCATCCCCTCCACTGAGGAATGTATTCACCAGCATGCATTTAATGGGTTCTGGTCATCCAGTGTACATCCTGGCAGGTAGAGGAGTCTAAAACTAGAGGGCACGTGTTTAAGGTCAGAAAGGAGAGATATAAAAGGGTCCAGGGGGACAACTTTTCCACACAGAGTGGTGAGGTCTGGAGTGAGCTGCCAGAGGTAATAGTAGAGGCAGATATAATTTTGTCTTTTAAAAAGCATTTAGACAGTTGCATGGGAAGGCGATGGCTACTGTATTACCACTAATCTATGAATAGAAAAACTCAGCTAATATTCTGGGGACCTGGGTTGCAAACATCATATTCTTTTATGAAAAATGCAATAGTGTACCACCGATTTCAATCTTGAGAAAATCCTGCACAGCTTGCCCAAGACATTGATAAATAAATGAACTTGAATTCAATAATTGAGAAAAAAATCTGGAATTAAAGAGATACTGATGACCAGCTAGCACGAGGGGACACAGCTTTAAATTAAGGGGTGATAGTTATAGGACGGATATCAGAGGTAGGTTCTTTACTCAAAGGGTGGTTCAGGAGTGGAATGCCCTGCCTGCAGCAGTTGTAGATGCGCCAAGTTTGGTGGCATTTAAGAGGTTAGTTGATAAGTTTATGGAAAAGAATGGTTTAGTTTGGAGGGGCATTGCTTTTTATATTGGTCGGCACAACATCGAAGGCCGAAGGGCCTGTTCTGTGCTGTAGTGTTCTATGTTCTATGACCATGAAACCATTTCCAGTTGTCAGAATATTCCATCTGGTTCACTAATGTCCTTTAGGGAAGGAAATCTGTTCTCCTTAGTTGGTCTGGACTACATGTGACTCTAGAGCTACAGCAAAGCGGTGGACTGTCAATTGCCCTCCACCATATATTTAGAGATGGGCATTGCTTTTATTGCCTATGTCCCATAAATGAATTTAAAAAATGGGTACAGAGGAATATGGGCCGAACATGGGCAATTGGGACTAACTTAACGGTAAAAAGTGGGAGTTGAAGGGCCTGTTTCCATGCTGTAAACCTCTTACAACGCTATGATCACAAGGAATTGTATTTGTTCAAGCGGAAGGTCAACCATTGCAAACTTCTCTGAGCAACTGGGATGGACAGCAAATCAAGCCTTACCAGCATTGTCCCCATTATCAGAACAAATATACAAAATTAAAGCAAATTACCTGAAGAAAGTCTTCCACTTATGTGACACTTTATGACTTGAAGATATCCCAAAATAGTTGACTGCAAATAATGTATTTTTGAACCTCAGTGAGTGTTGCAATGTGCCATATCCAATTTGTGCACAGCCAGTTCCTATAAACAACAATGAAATATGTAATAGTTATAGATTAATGGTCAGACAGGGAAAATTCACCTGCCTTTCTTCAAATAATGCCATGCGGTCATTGTTGTTCACTTGGGAGAGTGGATGGGATCTTATTTTGAGATTTGATCCAAAACAAAATGGCACCTCCACACAGCACTCCCTCAATGCTGCATTGCGTCATCCTGGATTACGCACTCAAGTTTCTGCGGTGTGGATTAAACTTGGAACCTTCAGAATCAGCAGTGAGAGTGGTACCATTAGCCTGCAAAGTTTACACTACATTGTTTGTCTGATTATTAAGAGAAGAAAGAATGACAATTGCAAACATCATATTCTTTTAAGAAAAATGCAATAATGTACCACCGATTTCAATCTTGAGAAAATCCTGCACAGCTTGCCCAAGACATCGATAAATAAATGGACAAATGACACTACTTGCAGGTGCAACTCCCTGTGCATTTTTCATTTCCATATTTATCACTTCCTCACATTGCTGCTAATGAATTTAGAACACTGACCTGCTGTTGTGTCTCTGTCTAATAAGAACAGATGAATTCCTCTTCACAGAAACCAGAATGAAGAATTCTCAAAGGGAATGCACTTTGCTCTCAATACTATCTTCCCCAGCAGTGCACACACCCACAGAACAGTTGGGACAATCTGGGAGTCTGTCTGCATGAGAGCTTTGAACAAATGTATTGATAGATCTGGATACCAAATTGAGGGGAGCGGGGGCACGGGATCTCTCATATCATATATATATTTATATTTCTGCAGTCCTGAAGGTGTATTGCAAGGTGTTTCATTCAGGTAGTCATCAGACAATTTTATCACAGGGAACATTATAATCAAACCCAAGTCTGTTCCTCAACTGACAAGGAAATAATTGTATTTTCCATCTGTTGGAAATCAAAGAAAAGTACAGCACAGGAACAGACTCTTCAGCCCTCCAAGCCTACATCGACCATGCTGCCTGACTTAACTAAAATTCCCTACCTTTCCAGGGACCAGATTCCTTCATTCCCATCCTATTCACATATTTGTGAAAACTCCTTTAAAAGTCACCATTGTTTCTGCTTCCACTACCAGACACCAGCAAATTCCAGACACCAATCACTCTGTGTGTAAAAAATCTGCCTTGTACATCTCCTTTAAGTGCTACTCCTCGTACCTTAAATCTATGCCCCCTGTTAATTGGCTCTTTTACCTTGAGAGAAAGTTTCTGACTGTCTACTCTGTCCACACTCCCCTCGTAATCCTGTAGACTTCAGTCAGGTCAGCTCTCAACCTCTATCATTCCAGCGAGAACAAACCAAGTTCCTCCAATCTCTCCTTTTAGCTAGGGCCCTCCACACGAGGCAATATCCTGATAAATCTTGTCAGTACATTCTCCAAAGCTTCCACATCCTTCTGGAAGTATGGCGACCAGAATTGAACACTATATTCCAAGTGTGGCCAAAATAAAGTTCTATAAAGTTACAACACGAATTACCATCATTTCTGGAAATGGTTGAGAGCTTCAGTTTCTCAGAGTCCAGAACAACAAAACCTTTCCTTGTTGTTCCTCCCATCCATTGGAATGGATCATATATGTTACTGCTCTTGTTTTGAGACTTTTTAGTTGGCTATTAGGCTTTGTCTTGAGTTTCACTTGAACTCCCTTCATTGAGTCAAGGGTCTCTTTGAATACATTCTTGTAATTATCCAATAGTTGTTATAGGTCTGTTTTGGTGTTGACCAATCTGTTAGCAGCACTCCAGTTAAGCTTTGTCTTAGAATCATAGACCTACAATAAAGGAGGCCATTTGGCCCATTGAAACTAAATTGACAACAATCCCACCCAGGCCCTATTCTCATAACCCAATGCATTTACTAGCCCCTTGACAGTAACAGCAATTTAGCACGGCCAATCAACCTAACGAGCACACCTTTGCACTGTGAGAGGAAACCGAAGAATCAAGAGGAAACCCATGCAGACACGGGGAGCACGTTCGGACTCTGCACAGACTGTCAACTGAGGTCAGAATTGAACCTGGTGCTGTGAGGCAGGAGTGCTAATCATTATGCCACTTTACTTCAAGCATGATCTCCAAAATAGAAAACTACCACGGACCACAAGATGAGGCAACTCCCCTGTTTGCCTAATCAGTCCTACATTGATCATGGTGTAATCTTTTAAAAGCACAATCTCTTCCAGCTGTGTCCTTAAAGTCAAATCAGCTGGTTTTAAAGGAAGATACTTCAGCTTTTGTTAGTATGTAGTCTCAGGAACTAAAGATACAACAGCACCAGTACACATCTGTTTTGACTACATAGTTTAACATTTCTTTGGCTTTGTGGGACAGTGATTAGCACTGTTGCCTCCACAGCACCAAGGTTCGGGTTTGATTCCCGGCTTGGATCACTGTCTGTGTGGAGTCTGCACGTTTTCCCCTTGTCTGCGTGGGTTTCCTCCTGGTGTTCCGGTTTCCTCCCACAGTCTGAAAGATGTGCTGGTTAGGTGTATTGGTCATGTTAAATTCTCCCTTAATATACCCAAACAGGCACTGGAGTGTGGTGACCATAGGATTTTCACAGTAGTTGATTAGGTGCATTGGTCATGTTAAATTCTCCCTTAATGTACTCAAACAGGCACCGGAGTGTTGTGACTAGATGATTTTCAAAGTAACTTAATTGCAGTATTCATGTAAGCTAACCTGTGACATGAATAAATAAACTTAAAGTAAAATGTTATGTGGCATGGATCAGAAGTCTTGCGGTGAAATGCATAGCGTGCCTGCCTCTGAACCAGAAGTTCCAAATTTGAGTCCCAGTCCAGGCTTGGAAAGGTGCAATGTAAATGTAAGCACAGTTTGCCGTGGAGGACTGTAGGCTGCTCTCCCCTTTGAGAAAGGACTGACTGGTGGTGATTGAACCTGAAGATCACCCCACCTCAGACAAAGATTCACCAGCTTGAGAAGACATGTCTTCATGAATAACCTCAGCCAGTATGGGAATTGAGCTCGTGCTGTTGACGCCATTCTGCATCACTAACCAGCTGCCCAGCCAACCGAGCTAATTGAACATAGAACATAGAACATTACAGCACAGAACAGGCCCTTCAGCCTTCGATGTTGCGCCGACCAATATAAAAAGCAATGCCCCTCCAAACTAAACCATTCCCTTCTCTTCCATATACTTATCAACTAACCTCTTAAACGCCACCAAACTTGGCGCATCTACAACTGCTGCAGGCAGGGCATTCCACTCCCGAACCACCCTTTAGGTAAAGAACCTGCCTCTGATATCCGTCCTATAACTATCACCCCTTAATTTAAAGCTGTGTCCCCTTTAATATAATCCAATCAAGCCGGTTAATTCCTGATCAGCCATATGATGAAAAGAATGTCGGACAATCTACCTTTAAGTCCTGGCTATAAAATGCCTGTAGGAAATGAATGTTGCCATGGCAACATAGACTCTCTGAGTGAGTGATAACAAACCCTCATTTTACCAAAGGAGAATCATATTGCACTCGACATGTTAGTTCTATTTCTCCCATCACAGATGCTACCAGACCTGGTGAGCTTTTCAACATTTTATGTATTTTTTTTTAAATTTATACCATTGTGCAGAGGTTGGATACACCCAGGTTGGAACTGCTGACGCTTCGAGGTTTCTCTCACCAGTTTGAGTAGAACCCTGTGCATCTTTCTCTTTCAGATGTTAATTGATTTGCTGCATATTTCTGTTTCTATTCTCAGATTGCTAGCTAATTGCACGCCTCTAAAAGTAGGTACTGGTGTCAGTTATTAGATTGTAATTCCTGCTGTCACGTACATGCATAAACGCCCCTGAAGCTGATGTAATGAGTACAACTTAAATCCAAGACAGATTATGGAGACAGAGATGTTCCTGCCAGCTGACAGCTCAACAAAAGCCTAATTACAGCCTTTACTTTGTTGAAACTATTGTGCTGCAAAATTGGCTTGGTTTCCTGTTTCTTAAATTCTGACTGAGCTGGGGTGTTAATGCAGTAAACAGCTGAGTATAAGAATTGGCACCTATAGGAGTTATATTGGGAAACATAACAGATAGCATCAACAAATTAACATTTCAGGTGGGATTATATATTGACAGAAATGTTAAGCTTGTTTTTTTCCTTTTACAGATACTGGCTGACCTAATGTGCTTTCGCTAACACTTTCTTATTAAAATTGTTTCCACGATGTTTTATTCTTTCATTTCACAGTGCTTTCTGACAACCTGTGTGAATTGACTGCACAGTGATCTGTGTTTTTATCGTCAAGTCACAAATCAGAAGATACTTCCCTCTTTATTTCAATTATCTCCTCTCCATTCTCTTTGTCTCCCTTGAACTTTGCAAGCCAAGATAAAGTTCCTCTGACACGCCCTGAATATTGGATTATGGGTGGCACAGTGGTTAGCACTGCTGCCTGACAGTGCCAGGGACCTGGGTTCAATTTCTGGCTTTGGTCACTGTCTGTGCGGAGCCTGCGCGTTCTTCTCATGTCTGCATGGGTTTCCTCTGGTTTCCTCCAGAGTCTGAAAGACTTGCTGGTTAGGTGCATTGGCCATGCTAAAATTCTCCCTCAGTGTACTCAAACAGGTGCAGGAGTGTGGTGACTAGGGGATTTTCACAGTAACTTCATTGCAGTGTTAATGTAAGCCTACCATTTTCTACTTTCTCAGGAGACTAGCACATCCGCTAGAAAACTCACCAATTTCTACAAATACACCATAGAAAACATTCTTTCTGGTTGTATTGCAGCATGGTATGACTCCTGCTCTGTCTAAGACAGCAAGAAACTACAAAAGGTCAGGAATGAAGCCTAGTCCATCAGTCAAAGCAGCGTCACACCCATTGACACAGTCTACACTTCCTGCTGCCTCAGAAAAGTAGCTAGCATAATTAAAAACTCCATGCACCCTAGACATACTCCTTTCCATCATCTTCCATGGCGAAAAAGATACAAAAGTCTGAGATCACATACCAATCAACTCAAAAATAGCTTCTTCTGCTGCCATTAGAGTTTTGAAATAGACTACCTCGCATTAAGTTGTTCTTTCTCTACACCTGAACTATAACTGTAAAACAACATTCTGCACTCTCTCCTTTCCTTCCCTATGTACGATAACCTTTGTACAGCATACAAGAAACAATACTTCTTACTGCACACTAATACATGTGACAATAATAAATCAAATCAAATCAAAATATGTTGATACTAATAAATAAACTTTAAAAAAAAACTTAGTTCCCAGTTCTTGCAGTGCACCATGCTTAACTCCACAGCTGTAGCTTATCACTCGCACTGACGTGGAAGCTGAAGTACTTTGCATGAGCACAAATTGCTGAGTAAATTGGCCAAAAAGATGGAAATAGAATTGACAGCTCTTTCTACAATGTAATGAAATGGCCAGTTCATTTCCACAAGTGTATGAGTCACAGGATAACAGTTGGTGCTGAAACTTGAGTTACTTCTGCTGTAATTTCATGCTTCATGATATAATTTCACACTTCCTGCAAAAATGATTCAGAGTGACCAGATTTATTTGCATGCAGCTTCGTTCTCCTCCACCACCCCCATAATATTTCTCTTCACGCTTTTCCCCATCTGACAATTCCTGTTTTCCATGATAATCCTCCATTTAAAAACTGACACAACCTTGCCTCTTTACCCATCTGTGGCTTGGTGGACTGCAGTCACTCAAGGGATTTGATTCCATCTTATGAAAAATGAATAGGAATCCTCATTCAAATAATAAATTAGACTGTTGTGATAAAGGTGATGCAGAGAGGTAATCATACTAGGCACAGGCTTAGAGGGCCAAAGGGCCTGTTCTTATGCTGTACCTTTTGTTGTTCTTTGAGAGGAATTAAATAGCTGAGGCTAGATAAGAAACACCTCAAGGGAAGATGTCCCTTCTTTACAGATTTAGAATCCTTCCAGTGCAGAAGGAGGCCATTGGTCCAGTGGGTCTACACCAACTCTCTAAAAGAGCATCTTACAAAGGCTCAGCCCCCAGCTGTATCCCAATAACCCTGCATGTTTACCATGGCTAATCCATCTAACTGCACACACTTTTGGATGTGGGAGGAAATCAGAGCAACTGGAGGAATCACATGGAGAGTGTACAAACTCCGCACAGACACTCACCTAAGGCTGGAATCGAACCCAGGTTTCTGGTGCCATCATATTAGCTTTTGATTCTTCCTGGATGTACCACAGTAACCAGTGGAAAAGTGGATGGGAAAAGGCACACAATTATGAAGATTTTCCATCAGTTAATGTGAATGCATTGCGCATCACAGGACTCCAGCCCAATTTTGCAAATTTGCTGCACCTAACCGATTCAAGAACCAAGAAATCTATCCCAGACTTCTAAAAAACTTTTAATTGATTTCTTCTGCCACCAAAAGGTAATCAATTTCTTTTTACCTCAATACCAGCTCCGCTGTGGCCTGCAGATCCTCAATCATAAGACACTTTCATGCATTGTTGAGAGAAAACTGCTTGGCCATTGAAAGCTGGGAGGTTTCTTGATTTTGGTTAAAAAGAACATACTTGTAGAAAATGATGTCAAAGGAGTTTTGGTTTAGCTGTGGTCAGACTTTACACATATGGTGTGATGTCAACCTAGTATCAAAGGCGGTGAATAGTAAGGAATAGAAAAGTCCTTCCTGACAGGAATATGTGTCAGCATCTTGTACCATTAATTGACAGGCTCTATTAATATTCCGGCTGCCAAAATGTTTATGCACTTTGCTGGCCCCATCTGCCGTGGGAATCCTCATAGGCAGGACTGGAAAATGGGATGAACCATTGAAAGGTCCATTGACCTTGGCAGAATGTCCGGCCTCAGGGTGGAAGGAACTGGAAAATTTACCCAATGTGACTCATGTCCAGAAAATGTTAAACTAGTTAGTTGCTAAGGAACATACCTTTAATTCACAAGCCCTTTTATGGGATGCAGAGAAAGAATGAGAAAAGAAACACATCAGGTAGGTTTGAGAGGAATGTGCTGAGTCCAGGGAGAAAGGTAATGGAACAATGGTCGGAGACTGGAACACCATGGCGCATGGATCCGTGAGACACTCTGAGGGTTGAGGAGAAGATGATGTAGTATGTGTGTTTCTATTGGGGAGAGACGGCAAATAACATACAATAATGCCTGTTTATAGTGTATCCACACGGTGGGCTGGATTGTATGCACCAACTAGTTTGTCGCACTATTGAGGCCTTTAAGTGGCTAATTATTGCCTATTTAAGAACCTCAATCCATTTTCACTGGTTTTGCAATCATTACAATCATATTTAGCTCAAATGGGAAGATACCATCCCTAGTGGCAACATGACTTCAGAGAAGCACCTTGATTTTGATCGTAAGTCATCAGATCATGATAAATGTGGATGAATGCTGATTAATATTTTAGCCACTGGATTGCCTTTGAATTACATTACACAAATGTCATGTGACTGAGGAAGCTTGCGACAATATGGAGCTCAGTATAATGCCAATTACATCATGTGGGATGACGCGAAGATGCAAGAGTATCTCACATGTAGAAATGAAATGACTGCAGACGTAGGCAGTTGCCTATGAGGTATAAGAGTAATCAGGCAGGATTTTACACTCCCATTCACATGGGGTGGGTATGTGGCAAGAGTGAAAAAATACCATGAAAAGACCTTAGACTCATTTCCTGCAAATACAGGATGCAATCATCCCCCCACTTCCCCCTGTCAGTAGCTGGCCAGGGTTCCTGCTGTCCAATGCTGGGAATCCTATTATAATACATTAACATATCATTATTGGACTCATATGCCAGAAAATCATATCCTGATGTCAAATTAACAGAATGTCAGGATGGCATAATGTAACACATTGTAAGAGGCACGCAATTGCCAAGTAGAGCCCTGAGGAGATGAGTACGCTCAAGCTTGCACACAGTGCCCACTGAATGGGTCTGCACCTTTGGTTTGCAGTGAAGGGGAGGTAGTCACAGGCTGGTCTGCATAGCTGTTTCTTCTTGGCTACTTTGTGGTGCTGCACATAGTGTGCATTGCAGGTCTGAAGGAAGGGAAGGAAAGCCTGGGGCATGGGCTTCAGTGCAGGGGTGGAGGGTTGGAAGGTCAAGTCCAGGACAAGTTATGTATGGAGGCCGGATGAAGACAAATGCAAAAATGTGTCAAAATAGAGCACTCCTTTGCAGCTGAGATCACTTAGCTTGAGCTCAGTTGACGTTCTTGGAGCCAGACTAGTCACATAATGGTGTCGAATTAAGCAGCACATATGCGTGAGAGTGTCAGTGATTATTGCTCAGCATTTAACTGTTGGCGCACAGTCTCCCACATTCAATGACTGCTGTGATATAACTGTACTATTGGTAGAGCAACAATTGACAATATCCCCTTAGAAAGGTAGTCATGACACACTACCCAAGGATAGCACTCTTAATTCTTCAATCTCTGCTGAATTGCCTACGGAGAGTAGCCCCTATGGGACAAACTGCACTATGCTTCCTTGTTTTGGCAGACATGACTTCCCAGTGGCAAGTGTGCTAACTGTGCACAGGGGCAGATATCAAACATAGTATCCAGATCATTGAGATTTGAGGCAATGGCATGGCAGGTGAATCAGAGCTCGCCTGCCAGGAATGCAGCATGGAACTAATGTTCAGAGAGACATTGTTAAAGGAAATTTATTAAATACACATAGAGCAGTCCATGTGGAAGCAGAAGCAAGAAGCTATTTTTGGTATCCAAAGGTAAATAAAGATTTTTGGGAGTTGGTGCAAAAATTGTGAAGTGTGACTCAGAATGAGAAATGGTCCAACAAAATTCCTTTCATTGCATGATCAAACACATCAAACCTTGGAAATGTGCATGTGTCAATTTCTTTGAAGTTGAATAAAATGGAATCTTTCCTTTGGTTGATAGCTGTAACAGGAGGGTAAATATTGAGTCTATGCCAAATACCACATGTGCCAGGTTTTGAGGAGTCACTTTGAAATTTCAGAGTTACCAGAGTTATATCAGGTAATCCTGACAGTGCAGAAGGAGACTGTTAAGTTCATCAAACTTGTACCAACTCTCCAAAAGAGTATCTCACCCAGATGCACCCCCTGCCCTGTCCCAGTTTCCCCACACATTCATGCCACTAATCCCTCTAACCTACACATTTGGGCAACAAGGAACAATTCAGCATGGCCAATCTACCTGGTCTACACATCTTGTGGGATTAAACCAGAACATCTGGAGGAAATCCATGCAGATGTGGGGAGAACATGCAGACTCTGAGGAGATAGTGACCCAAGCCGGGAATCAAACCCAGGTCCCTGGCACTATGAGACAGCAGTGCTGATCACTGTGCCACCATGCTAGCTCGTTTAACTCTCACCTCTGAAATACGAGATCTCGGGGTCAAGTCCTGAGTGGGAGAGGAAACCAGACCATCTGGAAGAAACCCATGCAGACACGGGGAGAATGTACATACTCCACACAGACAGTTGCCCAAGGCTAGAAACGAACTAAGTGCCTGGTGCTTTGGGGCAGCTGTGCTAACCATTATGCCACTGTGCTGCCCCTGCACCACCATGCCACCCCTATGCCATCATGCTGCCACTGTGCCACCATGTTGCCCATATGTCACCATGCTGCCCATCTAGTTCATAATTTATGTTAACCTGTTGTGTTTGAGATATGTCAGAGTGAGAATGAAGTCAAAAACTCTACTGCCAGCATATCATCCATCATTAATCATTGCTGCAGGAAGGAGTATACAGATTTTTGCAGATGTGTTTGCTCAATGACAAGTGAGGCAGTAACTTTTAAGCTTCTCTTTGATACAGGCTAGGCAATTTTCCATTTACTTACAGCATAAGCCCACAGTCTAGAATAGGTTGCTCACCTTACGAGTTTGTGTTTCAACATGCTCCTCAGACAAGATTTGGTTTACTTCAGACTGACCTCAATAGCAAAGGAGAAGAAAAGCACGACAAAGTGACAATGAGTCATAAAACACCAGGCATGAAACTGCGAGAGTTCAGTGCTGCTCAGAAGGTCATAATGAAAATCAGCAGAGGTGATTAAGAGCAGTATGTGATTGGAGTTGATGGAAGGAGATTAGATGCATTCACATATTTAATGAAGATTGAAGAGAAACTCCATCAGTGTCATGTAGATAATTTTTTTCCCTTTCGTTTTACTCGTTTTTGGAATTGAATGAGACTGTGCTTTTCTTCATTATTCTATCAGTAACTGCTTGGACTTTGAATATTAATTGTGGATGGTGGAGAGATGGGGAAGTAGAGAACTTGTTTTCCCTCTCCCCCACATTTCTCCAGGGAGCAAAGTCAGTGTTGTTCTGACCCACTCCATGCTGGTCCAACTTGCAGCTTTAACGAATGGCAAGTGGCTGAATGAGGGCCAAGTTGGACATTCACCTCTCAGCTAATTCAATCAGTTTCAGCGGGGCAAAGAATATGTAAGTGTACACAGCTAGTACTGCAGAAGGAGGAGGATTAAGGCCTATGGAACACCTGGGATCAAGGGAATGGGCAGGAATCAATGAGGCAATAGGGGGAAGGGACAATGGGGTGGCTTAAAACTGCAGGCAGGTGGGGAGAAGGGAAAGGAGTTTTCTATCTTATGGAGGTGGGAGAATCACCCAAGTGGCAAAGAGCAGCTCTGGAAGTTAAAATTGACTGTCACTTTCTTCCTAAGCTTTGCAGAGATGATTTTAAATATCACCCTCTCCATTTAATTTCGCTTTCCCATGCCAAACCTTCTATGGTGCAGGCAGCAAATTATCAGGGGCAGCTGGCTTGATAACAAATCTAATTGATCTTTGATCTATTTAAATACAGGGAGGGCTGCCATCTCTGCCTCTGTCATATTACAGGGGTGAGCTCAGCAATGGGTGCAAAGGTGCCCTATTTCATGCTCCCACCCCATGCTAAAAACATGACTGACAGGGGGCAGATGCAATGCAGGCCATTGAATTAATGAATTTTAAATTTTACTTCCATCTCAGTCCTTGCCCGATTAATTTCATCATTCTTCCGTTGGTTTAGGAAGGTATACAGTTGTTTGCCCTGCTCACCCTAGATCCTTGTCACCCTGTTCCCCTGCCGGTGACGTTGCCAGCTCTCACTTTGAGCAAGTTGGCTTGCAAACAATTTAGAACTGGCGATTTGGTCAGAGAATAGTAGAATTTTATGTTAGCAGTAAGAATGAGGAAGGGAGCAGGGTAAAATGGGAATGCAAGTGTGTTTAAATGGGAGCAGCGTATGCTGCAGATCAAAGGAAGGCTCTTTAGAGAAATACAACAAGAATCAAGGTCAATGAGGGACATAATAGAGGCTACAAGAGTGGGAAACATGACAGACAGCCTGATATAATTAGGAAGAAGCTGAAATTCTGCTTTCCAGCTAACAGGTTCAAATTTAGAGATGAAGTTATTGGTGTGACAGGTTGGGCCTCATCCTGTCCCCTGGGGATTTTGTATTTGTAATACATTTGCATGGCATGAATACTCATTATATTAAAATGTCTTGTAATTATATCCTACATTCATGATCAAATCAGACATGCATGAGAATCTCAAGGCACACAGTTCATGTTCATTTAATGGTGGCATCCACCAAGCAGCTTTGCGCAGTTGTGTTTGAGGTCAGCAATTTCTCTTGTTGAACTCTGGAGAGGAACAAGAGGATGGCAACCTTTGTGGGGTTTTGCAACCAACAAGGGTGAGTCAGTAGTGAGGGGATGGATGAGGGAGTTGGAGCAAGGTTGGGAGCATGGAGGAGGGAAGGGGAATCCAAGGAGCACAGAAGGTGGGGTCAGGGGCCTGGGGTTGTGAAGCAGGATATCCCGGGTGTGATGGTGGATGATAGGAACAGTCAGCCAAGTTAAGAAAATGAGGGACCTAAGGTCTGATGTCAGAACTGACCACAAGTGGATCCAGTAGACTGGTCAATGTTTAAAAACTTGAATGAATACACCACTATGGTGAGTGAGTTCATTAGTAAGTGTGTAGAAAACTGTGTGCCAAAGAAGCAAATACATTTGTTTCCCAATCAGATACCAAAGATGAACAGGGATATCCACTGCATGCTGAAGCCCAGGTATGGAGCATTCAAGTCAAGTGATCCTGGCCTATACAAGAAATCCAGATATGATTGACAGACATCCACCAAAAATGTCAAATGACAGTACTGGACAAAGCCAGAGTCCTGGACTAGTCACACAGACTCCCATTGACCATGGCAGGATCTGCAAGACAAACAGGCTACAAGATGTAAAATTGCCGCTACCAGTGCACTCCTCCCCAGTGAGCTCAATGTATTCTGATGCCCATTTTGAGCAAGAGGTCGCTGAGAGCACGGCTCCACCCTGGAAGCCTCAGACAAACCTGAATGTGAGGTCACCATCACAGACATCAGAGCAGCCATCTTGAAAGTCAACCTGTGGAAAGCGATTTGCCTGGATAAGCGCTCAGATCCTGCGCAGACCAGCTGGCTGAGGTACTTACAGATATCTTTAATCTCTCTTTACACCGATCTAAGGTCCCAAGCTGCTTCAAGAAGATGACCATCATTCCGGTACCAAGGAAAAACCAGGCAGCATACCCTAATGGCTACTGTCCAGTGGCTCTGACATCCATCAATATGAAGTTCTTTGAAAGATTCATCATGGCATGAATCAACTCCAGACTCCCAGGTTGCTTGGATCCAATACAGTTCACCACAAAATGTCCACCATCTCCCTGGTCCTACACTCAACCCTGGAACATTTACGTAATAAAGAGACCTATGCCAGGGTCCCATTTACTGATTACAGTTCAGCCTTCAACACCATTATTCCCACAAAATTCATCTCCAACTCTGTGGCCTGGGCTTGTCACCACCATCTGTGACTGAATGCCAGGCTTCCTACATTACAGACCACAATTAGTAAGGATAGGCAACAACACCTACTCCAAAATTGTCCTCAATACCTGAGCCCCAAAAGTTGTGCCTCAGCCCCTTACAATAGCCCTTATAGAGAAATGGTTTTGGGGAAATTGGTGGGATTGAAGGTGGATAAATCTACAGGCCCTTACAATCTTCATCCCAGAGTACCTAAGAAAGTGGCTCTGGACATAGTAGATCTATTGGTGGTTATTTTCCAAAATTGTTGGGGTTCTGGAATAATTCCTAAAGATTAGAGGGTAGCTAATGTAAGCCCGCTATTCAAAAAGGAGGTAGAGAGAAAACAGAGAATCATAAACCACTGAGCCTAGTGCAATACTGGGGAAGTTGCTATCAAGGATTTCATAACTTGGCATTGGAAAGCATTGGCATAATTAGACAAAGTCAGCATGGATTTACAAAAGGGAAATCATGTTTGACAAATCTATTGGAATTTTTTGAGTACGCAACAAATAGAGCTGTCTGAGTAGAACCAGTGGATGTGATTTAGGAGACTTTCAGAAGGCTCTCTCAATTTACAACTATTTCAGTAAAAATCTGTCTTTCAATTATTGCTACCAAAGTGAATAACCTCATTTAACCACATTATACTGCAGATGCCTACACATTCAGCCTGTCCAAATCACGCCAAAGCTTCTCTGCATCTTTTCACAGTTCACTCTCCCACCCAGCTTTGTGTCATCTGCAAATTTGGAAGTAATACATTCAGTTCCCTCTTCCAAATCATTAATGTATAATGTGAACAGTTGGGGTCTGAATACAGAATCCTGCAGAACCCTACTCATCACTGTCTTCCATTCAGAAAAGGACTCTTTGCTTCTTATCTGCTAACCAGCTTTCTATTTATCTCAAGACATTTGCTGCAATCCCATATGCTTTAACTTTACATTGTAGTCTTTCATCTTTACTCAAGATCAATCACTGGCTATATGAATTGGAGTGAAGTAGTTCAACGAAAGAAGAAAATATATTGACTATCGATGAAGGCAGAATGAGACCCAGATGAAAGGGCTTAGATAAAGAATCGTAAATTGCAAATAAAAGCAAATTACTGTGGATGCTGGAATCTGAAACAAAAAACAAAAAATGCTGGAAAATCTCAGCAGGTCTGACAGCATCTGTGAGGAAAGAATAAAGCCAACATTTTGAGTCTGGCTGATTCTTCATTAAAACTACAGTAAATAAACTATAAATTAAATTATTTGGTAAGTAGTTTAAGAAATTTACGGCTTTTTCATTACTTGGCTAGTTGTTTGAAATTTTTCCTACATTTAGATGTAGCTTACAGCAATTTTTTTTTCATATTTATTCTAAATTAATATTTAGGAACTAAAATTTGATGATGTGTTAATGAGGTGAAAGAAATTTGAATTGAGATGAGACATATTTGAAAATGAGTCAATCAGCAGAACTGTAGAGTTTTGACTACAAGTGTTAAAAATTTCTGGTCAGGGACTACAGTGTGATGGACAGTAATTCCAATTCAGGACTGATGTATGTAAGGGACTTTTGCCTATCTGGCCATAAAATTTAGGGACGGCGCGGGTGGCACAGTTGTTCGCATTGCTACCTCACAGCATCAGGGACTTGGGCTCAATTCCTGGCTAGAGTCATTGAACATGCTCCCAGTGTGGATTTTCTCTGGGTGCTCCAGTCTCCCCATAGCCTAAAAAGCATGCTGGTTAGGTGCCATTGGCCATGCTAAATTCTCCCTCGGAGTACCCGAACAGGTGTCTGAATGTGGCGACTTGGGCATTTTCACAGCAACATCATTACACTCAGTGTAAGTCTGTTTGAGACAGTAATAAATATGCATTCAACTTTAATCACCTAAGTTTCCTTTCTCAGTTCATTTCATTCCTTCAAGGGCAGTGTTGGTGTATGCCTTGTTTTTGGCAGAATCTAGAAACAATGGCAGCGACAGAAAATTTAGGGCAGCTGTAGACCTCAGGAATGACCAACCCTGGTGCCATCAATCCAATTTGTACTAATTTTTCATTCATTGGCCTTTCCTTTTGACATCTGTGGGTCATACAGTCTTCGGCGCTGGATATCAGGTGTGAAGCTATATTTTTCCAAGCATCACAAAGTTTGGGAGCACTCCGTTCCTGTTTCACTGCTGCCGATATTTCAATGTATATTGTATTTCATTTTTTTTGTCAGTGTATGGGTGGCAGGTAGCACAGTCATTAGCACTGCTGCCTCACAGCGCTGGGGCAGTGGTTTGATTCCCGGCTTGGGTCACTGTCTGTGTGGAGTTCGCACATTCTGCTTTGTCGCGTGAGTTTCCTTTGAGTGTTCTGGTTTCCTTCCACAGTTCAAACATGTGCAGATTAGGTTGATTGGCCATGCAAAAATTGTTCTTTAGTGTCCTGAGATGTGCAGGTTAGAGGGATTAGTGGGTAAATGTGTAAAGATATGGGGTAGGGCCTGGGTGGGATTATAGTCGGTGCAGACTCGATAGGCCCAATGGCCTCTTTCTGTATGTAAGGTTTTTATGATTCTATGATGTATGAAAAGATCCTCTTCACATTAACCACTGAGTTTGAACTGTGTTTTTTTTTATTGTTTAATGATTTCCGCTGGAAGATTTGAGGAAGATAGTGGGGTTATTGGTTGCAAACTAATTACTTGCGTGAAGTATCAAATGACATGGTAGTTGGAAGTTACATCAGTGCTTAATAAAGTGCATTGTCTGGTCATTAAAGTCTTAGATTAGGAAGCATTCCATCAGAAAGCAATGCAATATTTATAATGAATGAATGCTTTGAAATAAATCAAACACTTTGAAATAGTTTTTGAATTTGCATGATAGTGTAAAATGGGTGACAGTGAGCCAACGGCACAGTTTACATATTTATCCCATCTTGATTTGCACGGAAACCAATGGAAACTAAGCAAGCGATCTCTGCCCAAATGAAAAACATGTTTTTAAAGATCTTAAAAAAACAAGGTTGGGGTAATGAATTATGTTGTTATCAGGTCACTAACACCATTATGTTTCAGGCTAACTTTCAGGACTCTGATCACCAGCATTAATCAATGGAAATTCCAAACACTGTTCCAATGACCTTATATGATCATTCTTGGTGAGGTAAATGGCAAAGTGAAATAGTCCAAGGAAATTATGATGTGGAGTAAGTAGAGACATGAATCATGTATGGCATAATTTTCCTATGTTTCAGTGCCATTAAAAGGGTGCTGCAATGCAGATGTGCTACTACAATGCAAATCTCCAGGATAGTCTTGGCCATTAATCCCAACTGGAAATGCTGGCAGGCAGTGACATTCCACTAGGGAGATGGTGAGACTACAGGATCACTCCATTTGGGTGGTACGGTGGGGCAGCACTGCTGTCTCACAGCACCTGGGACCCAAGTTCAATTCCAGCCTCAGGTCACTGTGTGAAAGTTGTACGTTCTCCCCCTGTCTGCATGAGTTTCCTCCAGGTGCTTTAGTTTCCTCCCACAGTCCAAATATGTGTGGGTTAGATGGATTGGCAATCCTGAATTGACCCTAGTGTCAGAAGGGTTAGCAAGGTAAATGAGGGTCACAGGAAAACTGCCAAGTAGGATTGAGATCGGTACAGGCAAATGCACTGTAGGGATTCTATGATTCCACACCCCCCATAAGCAATTCCACCTGGTCAGAAACATGGTGTGATCGTGTATCAAAGTGTAAAGTCTATTTATTAGTGTCACAGATAGACATACATTAACACTGCACTGAAGTTACTGTGAAAATCCCCTAGTCGTTTCACTTTGGCGTCTGTTCAAATACACTGAGGGAGAATTTAGAATGGCCAATGCACACAACCAGCATACCTTTCAGACTGTGGGAGGAAACAGGGGCACTGAAGGAAACCCATGCAGACACAGACAGAGCATCCAGACTCCACCAAGAAAGTGACTCAAACTGGGAATTGAACCCATGGCCTTGGTGCTGTGTGGTGGCAGTCCTAACTACTATGCCACCATGACGCCCCATATATTCCCTGGCATCAGTTAGCTTATTTCACCAGAAGTAGATTTTTTTTTTGCACACGTAGCCTGAGATTAGTGAGAAAATTGTCATGTTGTAACAACATGCAATTGTAGATTTTCCCCACATCCATTATTTAATGTAGGCATGAATTAATGACTTTAAGTGGTTTAAGTGATCATCTCTAACAAGGGAGAATCTAACTATCACCTCTTGACATTCAATGGCATTACCATCGCTAAATTCCCTCTATCGATATCCGGGGGGGGGGGAAGCTACCATTGACCAGACTCGGACCTGGACCTGCTGCACAAATACCATTGTTGTAACAGGTTAGCAATTCCGTAGAAAGGAAAGAAGAAAACCATGGATCTAAAGAATAAGATAACTAAATCACATTCTGAGGACAAGCAACAGGAATATGGGGCAATATTTTACCACCTTTTCTCTGAGTGCTGGACAAGCGTGGAACTAAAAGAGTTCCTGTTCTGTTTCTGGCTGCATTTTCAGGCCCTCTCAAATGCACTCTAGCTGCAAAATTTTTGGGCGGGCTCCCGGTCATGTCAATTTTTTTGTCCCTTGGTAAAGCGGGAACTGGCATGAAAATGAGTGCAGGTCACACTACTCATCTCATGCCTAACTTTACCAATTTTTCTCATGCGAAAACGGAAGCAACACAGTAGTAAAATTCCGCCCGTGGTCAAAAAGTGAGATCTCCTCTGGCAATGTTCAATGTGAATCTGACAGTACACTGTGTTGTAATGTTAAATATCTCATCAGGGCCACTGATTTACAATGATTAAATAGGTCATATGTGATTTTACTTTATTACAGAGTATAGCAGGGGTGTTAATGATATTTATAGCCTTAATAGTATGATGAGGTGAATATTACTTGGAGACTGTAAATCATCCATTTTAATTACCATTAGTAACTAAATTAACTCTGTAGTTAATTGTTTTCATCTTTTCTGTAAAGTTCAAGATAAAGTGAAAAATGGGAGGAGTTGATTGCCTCTAATCTGCATTGTTGCCTCACAGAGTCAGACATCCTGGTTCGATTCCTGGCTTGGGTCACTGTGTGGAGTTTGCACATTCTCCTCTGAGTACTCCGGTTTCCTCCCACAGTCCAAAAAATGTGCTGGAGAGGTGCATTAGCTATGCTAAATTCTCCCTCCGTGTACCTGAACAGGCATTTGAGTGTGACGATTAGAGTATTTTCACAGTAATTTCATTGCAGTGCTAATGTAAGCTTACTTGTGATTAAGCAACTTGTGACTAATATAATAACTTTATAAATGTTAGTTTAAGTAAGTTATGTACACTAGTGCAGACATGATGGGTCAAATTGCTTCATTCTGTGCCTTACCATTTATGCTATTCTTTATTCCTGAGATGAAAGGGTAGCCCTAGGGTTTTGTGGTGGCCGCGCTGGCAGGAAAGTGAAAACATCTGGTTGAAATGGGAAGCAGTTAATAAGATATGCAAACACAAGGAGAGATGATCATGATTTTTAGGAAAAGTGGTGGCAATGGGTTCAGGGTTTTAGGATGTGGGAGGAAATGCAATGGCTCAGAAGTGAACATAAGAAATCGAAGTAGGAATAGGCCATCTAAGCCTTCGAGCCTACCCCACCATTCAATAAGATCGTGGCTGATCTGATTACCTGCCTGTTCCCCATAACTCTTAATTCCCTGATGATCAGAAATCTATCTACCTGTGACTTAAACATGTTCAATGCGGTAGCCTCCACCGCTTCAATGGGTAGAAATTCACTACCCTCTAAGAGAAGAAGTTCCTCTTCAACTCTTCTAAACTGACCTTATTTTGAGGCTGTGCCCTCTAGTTCTTGTTTCCTTTCTAAGTGGAAAGAATTTCTCTATCTCTACTCTATCTAGCCCCTTCATTATCTTACATGCCTCTATAAAATCACCCCTCAGCCTTCTAAACTCCAATGAGTACAGGCCCGATCTATTCAATCTCTCCTCGTAATCTAATCCCCTCATCTCCGGTATCAGCCTGGTGAACCTTCTCTGTACTCCCTCCAAGGCCAATATATCCTTTCGCAAATAAGGAGACCACAATTGCACATAATACTCTAGTTGTGGCCTCACCAGTGCCCTGTACAATTGCAGCAAGACCTCCCTGCTTTTATATTCCATTCCCCTCGCAATAAAGGCCAACATAAAGGCTTATGGAGTCTTAGCTTTTATTGGTAGGGGGATTGAATTTAGGAGCCGCAGCATCATGTTGCAGCTGTACAAAACTCTAGTGCGGCCGCACTTGGAGTATTGTGTGCAGTTCTGGTCCCCACATTATAAGAAAGATGTGGAGGCATTGGAGAGGGTACAGAGGAGGTTTACCAGGATGTTGCCTGGTATGGAGGGCAGGTCCTATGAAGAGAGGTTGAAGGATTTGAGGTTGTTTTCGTTAGAAAGGAGGCGGCTAAGGGGGGATCTTATTGAAACATATAAGATAATTAGAGGTTTGGATAGGGTGGACAGTGATAGCCTTTTTCCTAGGATGGAAAAAGCTAGCACGAGGGGACACAACTTTAAATTAAGGGGTATGAGTTATAGGACGGATATCAGAGGTAGGTTCTTTACTCAAAGAGTGATTAGGGAGTGGAATGCCCTGCCTGCAGCTGTTGTAGATGCGCCAAGTTGGTGGCGTTTAAGAGGTTAGTTGATAAGTATATGGAAGAGAAGGGAATGGTTTAGTTAGGAGGGGCATTGCTTTTTATTTTGGTCGGCACAACATCGAAGGCCGAAGGGCCTGTTCTGTGCTGTATTGTTCTATGTTCTATGTTCTATGTTCTATTCCATTCACCTCCTTGATCATCTGCTACACCTGCAGACTGGGTTTTTGCGATTCATGCACAAGGACCACCAGGTCCCTCTGCACAGTAGCAAGTTGTAATTTTTCACTGTTTAAGTAATGTTCCATTTTACTATTATTCCTTTCAAAGTGGATAACCTCACTCTTGCCAATATTATACTCCATCTGCCAGATCCTCACCCACTCTCTCAGCCTATCCAAATCTCTCTACAGACTTTCCACGTCCTCCACACAATTCGGCTTTCCCACTTATCTTCATGTCATCAGCAAACTTTGTTACTCTACACTCGGTCCTCTCCTCCAAGTCATCTATGTATATGGTAAACAGTTGAAGCTCCAGCACCGATTCCTGCAGGATATATAATAAACATATTGTTTAATACCTGGGAAGTTGGGAATATGAGAGAATTGGGAAAGGTTTAGTGGTATTGGGAATTGGGTTGCCTGCTAACAGGATACAATGAAGGGAAGATGTTGCAGATTCTGGTTTTAAAACAGCAGAGTGGGTAAGTTGTAGAGCAGGCCTGAGAGTGGGAAGGCCAAAAGAAGGAGTGGGATCGAGAGAAAGGTATGGCTAATACAGAACCTTTGGTTGAGAACAAAAGTGAATTACAGATAGATGGGGGACTTTATTTTTCCTGAACAGTACTTGTAGGGTTGCAAACAAGTTGAGTGTATTTTTAGTAATGTAAGCTTCCCAGTTGACTGCAACACTGCCTGACTTGGGTACACCTCCCTTTGCAATGGCCAGCTTTAACTTGAGTGGCTGTGCTATTGGAAGGGCGATTGTTGGCAGTGGGTTTTGAAAGTAATGAAAGGCGTAGAGAGCAGTCACTAGGGAGATCAGTGATTAGGAAAAACTGACACTATTTAAAATCAGTAGAACCGAAGCTCTTACTGCTAATATTCCTCTTAAAAACAAATCTCAATATCCATGTATTCAGACTGCCCTATCACTAATACATTCTTCACATGTAGTGTTGTCAGGTGATTGGATCGTAACCCAATCTCAAAGTCATTGGATGGTGGCCACATCCTGGGGCGAACAAAAGAGCAGCGCTCTGAAAGCTTGTGATTTCAAATGAACCTGTTGGACTATAAACTGGTGCTGTCTGATCTCACATCTCGGGAAGGTTCAAGGGTTAATGGTGTGATAAAAGCAAAGATCCTGAAGGAGCTGGCAGCTGTCTTGAATATGTGTTTTTGCACTCTAGGTGGGTGGTCTGCCAGGCTTTGGGGGTTGACTTTTAAAACCATGGGTTAGATCTTTTGGTTTCATTGAAGTTTTATAGAAACCCTACAGTACAGAAAGAGGCCATTCAGCCCATCATGTCTGCACCGACCACGATCCCACTCAGGCCCTACCCCTATATCCCTACATATTTTACCCACTAATCCCTCTAACCTATGGATCTCAAGACATGAAGGGACAATTTTAGCATGGCCAATCAACCTAACCCACACATTTTGGACTCTGGGAGGAAACCAGAGCACCTAGAGGAAACCCACATAGATATAGGAGAATATACAAACTCTACACAGACATTGACCCAAGCTGGGAATCGAAGCCAGGTCCCTGGAGCTGTGAAGCAGCAGTGCTACCATGCCACTCATGGCTGTTCATGATGGTGGGGTTCTTCTGGTCTCTGTAACAGTGCATCCCGCCACATGCTTCCCAACAACGTGGGCGTGGATTCAATTGGGATCTCATTGCAGAAGATCCTGCCACTGGCCAATGCCGAGCTATTGAGAAAGACGCTGCTTGGAGGTCAGAGAATTTCACCCAATACCTAGCCAGATAATAGCTGTGGGAAGGGTACGGGAGACTAAGGCCAAGTTGTGTGAGTGTTGATAAAGGAATGGGGGAGGTGACGTGTTATGCTGTGATAAATGCAGTAGGGGGTCTTATGAGAAGTTGAGCAGAGGAGTGGGAGGAGGGGGCAACAGTGACAACAGATTTTGGCAGCAGTGCCAGGAGGCAGCAGATGAGATGTAGGCATCTTGTCTGGATTTTGGAGCTCCAATTGGGCTGGCATTATGTGAATCAGTGGGAGGCATTTATCGTAACTTAGCAACAATAACATTTACCGTGGAGAGCAGCTTGGAGGTCTCAGTCAGGGGTAAGTACGATTTTGACAGACCTACAATTTAATTTCACAGCAATAGCTGTGAGGTAGTAGCACGGTCGCTTTGTAAATCAAAACACTTGTTTTATTTTATAATTATGGTCTTTACAAAAGTTAATTGTTGAAGCTTTTAATTTACATTCCATGATGTTTTGTTGTGTTTGCTGTTTGTTTACCACGGTGGAAATTCTGGGATCAGTCAGAGAGGATTAAAGATATGTTCCTTAATTGGTGTTGTTGAATTGCTAATTTTGTAACTTTTTTCAGCAGAAAACTGTGAATTCAAAATATAACATACAAATTTTTTTAAAAACTACAAGTAACTTTCCATAATAAAATAAGTGCCACCACTGTGATTGAGTAGCCACATTTCATAAGTAATATACCATCCGTTGTCCATACAGCACCATTTCACCAAGTGTGGTATCAAGGCAAATGTGTAGTCAGTGAGAATCGGGGCAAAACTCTTCACTGCCTGAAGTCATATCCTGCACAGAGGAACATAGTTGTGGGTATCGAGGTTCAATCATCTCGGTCCTAATCTTGCTACAAGGATTCATCAGCATAACATGACTGAACTTTCTTCAGTTGCTTCATCAATCAACCTGCTCTTCATTATAAGGTGGAGGTGGTCACAAATGGCTGTACAATGTTCATCAGTATTCACAATTACTCAGACAGCGAGGCAATCCATGACCAAAAGGATAGGGAAGTCTAAAACCAGAGGGCATTGGTTTGAGATGAGATGGAAGAGATACAAAAGGGTGCAGAGGGGCTAATTTTTCACACAGAGAGTGGTGAGTGTCTGGAACCAGCTGCCAGAGGCAGTAATAAAGATGGGTACAATTTTGTCTTTTACAAAGCATTTGGACAGTTACATGAGTAAGATGGATATAGAGGGATATGGGCCAAATGTGGGCAACTGGGACTAGCTTAGGTTTTTTTTAAAAAAAGGGTGGCATGGATAAGTTGGGCTGAAAGGCCTGTTACCATGCTGTAAACCTCTATGAATCCATGGCTCTATGACTCACATACAGCAAGACCTCAGGCTTGGGCTACTGAGTGGTAGCTAATATTCAAAGTGGCAGGCAGTGATGATCTCCAACAACAGAATATCTAACCATCTGCATGTGACATTCAATGGCATTGCCATCAATAAGCTCCCCACTATCGACATCCAAAGGGTTACTATTGACCAAAAAAGAACTGGACTGGACATATAAAAATTGTGTCTATAAGAGCAGGTCAGAATAACTCAGCTCCTGCACTTCCAAATCCTGTCCACTTGTACAAGGCAGAAGTCAGAGTGTGATGGAATGGTCTCACTTGTCTGGATGCATGCAGCTCCGGCAACACTCAAGATTCTCCCTGTAGCACCAAATCACAGTGGCAGCTGGAACTATGCCATCTATAAGGGGCATTGCTGCAACTTCCCATGGCTCCTTCAGCAGCATCTAACAAACTCACAACCTCTACCATCTGGAAGAATGAAGGCAGAAGATGCATGGGAATACTATGGGGATACCATGGCCTGTGTTTATAGGATGCTGCAAATGGTGAGATACCATCTGAGTAATCAGCAGAAAATGCATCCATGTTCAGAGAGTCTGCATGCTGCAATTTAACGCTCCAGAAAGCCCTAACTGGCTGGAGATATGACCTCTGCCTTCATTCGAGTTTAGAAAGCAGCTGGACAATCTGATGGGCTGGTACTGTGTGCAGTACCACAAAATTCTGTGGAGAGGACAGGGACAGCAAACAAAACCCAAGTCTTGGGTGGTCTCAGAACAGGGTGGGGACATGAGGTCTAGGCATTGAGGATATTGATGGAGAGGCCTGGGGAGACGGAGGATCTATGGAGGCCATTCCTTCTCAGGAGGGCCCTGATGTTAATAGGAAGCTGCTAATGGTAGCACACTCACCCATCCTCCAACACTTCCTACCTGAAGCCTCAACAGGTTCCCTTTTAGACCTGCTCATGAAGACCTCCCAGCAGCCTGAAAATTGAGTCTAGGTGGGACATGGCCCACTGTGAGTAATTGACCATTTTTTTGCCTCAAATGGAGAAGTGCCAGCCTATAGACCTCATCTGTCCCAGTTTCAAACTGTGGTGAGGTTGGGGCGGGCAGAAGCCTGGTGGAAGGCCATCTGTAAATGTTACGGTCAGCCCTACCTACAAACCACTGGCAGAGGAACATAATATTTCTCCCCATCACCTACAAGTTCCTCTCCAATCCACACACTGTCCTGACTTTTCTTCACTGTGCCTTACCATCCAATCGATACCCGTCATGGTGCAATAAAGTCAGCTGGGACAAAATTCCCCAACAACTTCATAGATGGTGCAGTCTGCAGTCAGAGGCTCTTGGCTTTTACACAACCACAGGAATGCTTTATCTCTAAAGCTCGCAACCTTTCACTACCCATACTCGAGCCACTGGGAAGAAGTGCACAGGAAAAGATATCTGGGTAATAAATCACTGAAGGGAAACATTATAGTGATACATTTATTGATGGCATAAAGATGCTTGGATTTATTATGTTGATTATATAATCATAAAAACAATAGAGAAGACTCTTCAGTCTGTGTTTGCACTGACTCTTTGAAAGAGCAATCCAATCGGTCGCATCCACTGCTCTTTCCCTGTGGCCCTGAGAAGTTTTGTTTTTAATGTAACCATCCAATTCCTTTTAAAAATACGACTGAGCCTGCTTCCAGCATGCTTCCAGGCAATGCACAACAATTCACTATGTGAAAAAAAAGAACATCTATATTTCTCCCTTTGCTGAGATGAGGTGTTGCTGTTTGCTTCTGAATAGGAGATAAAATTTTATGGATTCCAACTTTAGTTTGGGATCAGTTGTTCAGAACTGGGCATGGGATCCAAGGGTCTTTGGCCTCGTGGATCCAGAACTGGCTTGCCGGCAGAAGGCAGAGAGTGGTTGTGGATGGGTCTTGTTCTGCATGGAAGTCGGTAACCAGTGGAGTGCCCCAGGGATCTATTCTGGGACCCCTGCTGTTTGTCATTTTCATAAATGACCTGGATGAGGAAGTGGAGGGATGGGTTAGCAAGTTCGCCAACGATACAAAGGTCAGTGGTGTTGTGGATGGTCTGGAGGGATGCCAAAAGTTGCAGCGGGACATAGGCAGGATGCAAGACTGGGCGGAGAAGTGGCAGATGGACTTCAACACAGATAAATGTGTAGTGGTTCATTTTGGCAGGAATAATGGGATGAAGGAGTACAATATAAGGGGTAGGAGTCTTAGCTGTGTTGTAGAGCAGAAGGATCTCGGGGTCCGGGTCCATAGGACTCTTAAATCGGCCTCGCAGGTGGAGGAAGTGGTCAAGAAGGCGTACGGTGTACTGGCCTTCATTAATCGAGGAATAGAGTTTAGGAGTCAGGAGGTAATGATGCAGCTCTATAAGACTCTTGTCAGACCCCAGTTGGAGTATTGTGCGCAGTTCTGGTCGCCTCATTATAGGAAGGATGTAGAGGCTATTGAGAGGGTTCAGAGGAGATTTACAAGGATGCTGCCTGGATTGGGAGGCAGGCCTTATGAAGATAGGTTGAGGGAGCTGGGACTCTTCTCACTGGAGAGACGTAGGTTGAGAGGCGACCTGATAGAGGTTTATAAAATGTTGAGAGGGATAGATAAGGTGGACTCTCAGAGACTATTTCCCCGAGCTGAAATGGTCACTACAAGAGGACACAGATTTAAGGTGCAGGGAAGCAAATACAAAGGAGATGTCAGGGTAGGTTTCTCACTCAGAGGGTGGTGAGTGAATGGAACCGACTGCCGTCAGAGGTTGTTGAGGCAAACTCACTGGGGTCTTTTAAGAGACTTCTGGATGAGTATATGGAAAAGAATAGGATAGGGTGTTATAGATAGGTCTGTGGATTGGTAGATGTGATCGGCACAACTCGTGGGCTGAAGGGCCTGTTTGTGCTGTATTGTTCTATGTTCTAACTGCTCTGAGGAATGCAGAAATGACAATGCGACTGGACTTTCTCAACTTACAGATAGGATAGTGGGGAGGAGGGAGATGGTGGTGATATTCGTACCATATAGCTTCCATTTCTTTCCCTTGATTTGGAAATATATATAGGTTCATAGCTTCTTGAAAGTGGAGTCACAGGTGGACAGAGTGGTGAAGAAGGCATTCAGCATGCTTGGCTTCACTGGTCAGAACGTTGAATTCAGGAGTGGAATGTCTTGATAAAGTTGTACAAGACATTAGTAAGGCCAGTCTTGGAATACTGTGTATTGTTAGAATCATAGAAGAACTACAGCATTGTATAATATAATGCAACAATTCAGTACAGCTGTATTGTTGTGGTTACCCTATTATAGAAAGGATGTTATTAAACTGGAAAGAGTGCAGAAAAGATTTACTAGGATGCTATGGGGACTTGATAGTTTGAGTTGTAAGGAGAGGCTTCTCTGAAGCAGTGAAGGCTGAAGGGTGATCTTTTAGAAGTATATAAATAACAAGGGGCACAGGTTAGCTAGATAGTCAATATCTTTTCCCAAAGCTAGGGGAGTCTAAAATTAAAGGCCATGGGTTTAAGGTGAGAGGGGAGAAGTTCAAAAGCGTCCAGAGGAGCAATTGTTTCACACAGAGAGTGCTGAGTGTCTAGAATAAGCTGCCAGAGGTAGTAGCAGAAGCAGGTACAACTTTGTCTTTTAGAAAGTATTTAAATAGTAACGTGGGTAAAATGGGTGTAGTGGGATATCAGCCTAAATGTGAGCAATTGGGATTAGCTTTAAAAACAAAAAGATAGCATGGACAAGTTGGGCTAAAGGACCAGTCTCCATTCTGTAAACCTCTATGACTCGATAACAGCAGTAACCTGAGTTTTAACATAAAACATACCAAGGAGCTGTGCAAGAGAGCAGTCAGACACAAATTCACATCAAACCAAAGAAGACATTGGGACAGGTGACCACAATCTCACTCGAGAAAGGTAGATTTTAAGACTATTATGTCATTTTACATAAGAATATAACATAAGAAATAAGAGCCGGAGTAGGCCATCTAGCCCTTCGAGCCTACCGTGCCATTCAATAAGATCATGGCTGATCTGAAGTGGATCAGTTCCACTTCACCGCTTTCTCCCCATAACCCTTAATTCCCCTGTCTAACTGAAACCTATCTAACCATGACTTAAATATATTCAGTGAGGTAGCCTCCACCACTTCAATGGGCAGAGAATACCAAAGATTCACCACCTTTTGAGTAAAGAAGTTCCTCCTCAACTCTAATCTAAACCGTAACCCCCCTTATTTTGAGGCTGTGCCCCCTAGTCCTGCTATCCTACCTAAGCAGGAGGAATCTCTCTACCTCTACTCTATCTATCCCCTTCATTATTTTTTATGTCTCTATAAGATCCCCCCTCAACCTTTTAAACTCCAACGAGTGTAAATCTTGTCTACTCAATCTCTCCTCATAGGCTAACCCACTCATCTCCGGTATCAGCCTAGTGAACCTTCTCTGCACTCCCTCCAAGGCCAATATATCCTTCAGCAAATGCAGCAACCAAAACTGCACCCATATTCCAGCTGTGGCCTCACCAGCACCCTGTACAGTTGCAACAAGACCTCCCTATTTTTGTATTCTATCCCCCTAGTTACAAAGGCCAACACCCCATTCACCTTTTTGATCACCTGCTGCATCTGCAGAACGGGTTTTTGCGATTAGTAGTGTAACCATCATAAAATCCTCCACTGTCAATATCCTCAGACTTACTGTTGATCAGAAAATCAACTGGACTCGCCACATAAACACAATAACTGCATGAGCAAGTCAGAGGCAAGGAATACTGCAGTAAGTAACTCATCTCCTGACTCTCCTTAGCCTATTCGTCATCTATAAGGCACAATTCAGGAGTGTAATGGAATACTCCCTGCTTGCTTGGATGGATGCAGCTCCAACAACACTCAAGAAGCTTGACACTGTCCATGGCAGAGCAGCCCACTTGATTGGAAACACATTTACAAATATCCATTCCTTCCACCACTGATGCTCAGTAGCAGCAGTGTGTACTGTGTACAAGATGCACTGCAGCAATTCATCAAAAATCTTTAGACAGTACCTTCCAAATCCACAATCACTTCTATCTGGAAGGACAAGGACAACAGATACATGGGAACATGACCACCTCCAAGTTCCCCTCCAAGCACTTACTGTCCTGACTTGGAAATACATCACTGTATCTTCACAGTCACTGGGTCAAAACCCTGGAATTCCCTCCCTAATGGCATTGTGGGCCAACCCACAGAACACGGACTGCAACAATTCAAGAAGGCAGCTCACCACCACTTTCTAAAGGACAACTAGATATGGGAAATAAATACTGGCCAGCCTGTGACGCCCATGACCCATGAATGAATTTTTAAAAAATCTTAAAGGGATTCTCACCATTTTATGTTCATTGCTGCTGGGGCTTTGAAGAGGACCTCTAAAGTACATCAAGAGGTATGAGCTATGAGCACTTAAGTAAAATGTATTCTGCAAATTCTCTGAAGACTTAATTGAAAAAAGGTGCTGCTTTACCACAGGCAGAATTTTCTGACCACACTGGTCTAAAAGTCAGAAACTCTCACTCAACTGTCAATAGGGTTTCAATGGGTTTGGGTCAGAGCCTGCCCTTTAGTCTGGGAAATGATTGGGAAGGAGAGAAGGACAAATCGAACCATGAAATGTGAAATGACATTCTTCATTTCTGCAAGAATGGGAATTCTGCCTCCTCCTCTGAACACCCCCTCCATCTCCCCACCCATCAATCAGGATTTCCAACATTGCATCTGAGTGCCACACAGCTCCTTCAACTATTGTTCAATGCACTGCTGCAAATAGCACAAATTCAGTGGAAAATGGATGCGAGGACCCCACATGTACTGCTCTATGAGAATGTGTAGCAATTGATCCCAATTGCTGATTGCCATAAAATTAACTTGTCCAACACGTTAAAACAGGAATTTGCAAGTTTAGTTTCAAGTGCTAAACTAGAGAGTAGAGGACTCTCTAGTTTAGCACTTGAAACTAAACTTGCAAATTCCTGTTTTAACGTGTTGGACAAGTTAATTTTATGGCAATCAGCAATTGGGATCAAAATTGTGTATTTTCAAGTTCATTTGTTCAAATAGGTTAGCCTTAATAGCACGGCAAACATTTAGTGCCTGTTCTCATCCTTTGGCCAAAATAACCTAAGTGTTTGGGATTAAAGGTGTCTCAGAATTTAAAAGATGACTTTGCCAGACTCATTCGCAAGCTGTCATGTTTCAGTATTTACCCCATTTGCTACAAAGTAGAACTGTCTATCGTCCCTCCCAATGAGCAACTCGTTTCCACTGGTTATTTACTCAGCCTAATAGATATTGTATCCTTTTGAACTGCTGCAGTAACAATCAATATTATTACACAATGGAAACATGTTCTCCCTGCAGTTGAACTGATTGCTGTCATTGGAAAGGATTTAAAGATCAAATCCTCTGTGATTAGAAGGGATAGCTGTGGCGGCTAAATGGATCGCCTGACTGGCTGATCATTACGCCATGTTTTCGAATGAGCTTGACAAGGAGTAACAACTTTAAATGAGCAGCAAACAACCATTGTCATCATGGATGTCACCGTGCAAAGGGTTTTAATAAGAACATTAAACTCCTGCAAACCAATTGAACCTTAAGAGGGCAGAACACTGGTAGGAAAATGCACTGAAATTCGATATACACAAATAAAGAGGTCACCTTTGCCGACTTCAGCAATATGTTAAACACAAAACAAGAATTAATGCTTCTGATTGTTGCATAATCTGTTCCAGGGCTTCAAAAGTGTTGAGCTACTTATCACCATCTCCTTGCTCTTTCAAAGCTGTTAAAACCACTAAATTTCTGCTAAATTTCTTCAGCCAGAGGGTGGTGAATTATGGAATTCTTTGCCGCAGATGACTGTGGAGGCCAGGTCATTGAATGTCTTTAAGACAGAGAGAGGTATGTTCTTGATTAATAAGGGGATTAGGTGTTATGGGGAAAACGCAGGAGAATGGGGATAACCAAAATATTAACCATGATTGAAAGATTGGTGGGCCAAGTGGCCTAATTCTGCTCCTATGTGTTATGGTCTTATGTTTCCCATTCCTCCAGCTTTGCCTCAACTGCAGTTGTTTTCCTATCTAAAAATCTTGACCAATCACCCAAATTTCATAATTTAACAAGGAAGATTCTTTGTGGGTCACCATTAGAAAATGGAAGAATAAAAATGGAAGTCAACTTCAATCTATCTTATCTGTCTTAATGTTTGTACTTTGCTAAACCTCAAGCTCACACATATAAACCATCAAGTATTTTGAATGTCAATTTTTTATGGCACTTCCCTCTCATTGTTAATCTTCAACAAGGGTTGAAAGTTTATTTGTTAGGGTCACAAGTAGGCCTACATTAACACTGCATGAAGTTATTGTGAAAATCCCCTGGTTACCACACTCTGGCAATACCCCAGTCATATTATTGCTAGACTATTATTCCAGCAACTCAGCTAATGTTCTGGGACTCTGTTCAAATTCTGCCATGGTGAAGATGGCAAAACTTGAATTCAATAAAAATATATCCAGAATTAAGAATCTTCTAATGACCATAAAACTGTTGTGGATGTTGGATAAACCCATCTGGTTCACTAAGGTCCTTTTGGGAAGGAAATCTGCCTTCCTGGCCTTCATGTGACTCCAGAGCCATAGTAATGAATTTGACTCCCAACTGTCCTCCGAACAAGGACAACTAGGGATGGGCAATAAATGCTGGCCAGCCAACAACAGCCATATCCCATGAATGAATAAAAATATACAATTCTGCCATTCCAAACTGTGTGCACAGAATTAGAAATGCAGTTATAATATTCATACATATTCTTCCAGAAATTGTTGGAGTGACGCATCTTTCTGTGAGTGGCTTGCCTTTTGACTTCACGTTATTTCAGCACCAATTAGAACCATAGAACATTACAGCACAGAAACAGGTCTGTTGGCTCTTCTTGGCTGTTCCCAACCAATTGCTGAAAGTATAAATTGGTGATAGTGCAGCATGGTCCATGTTGCATCTGGGACCTCACAAATGTCACGTCATTGATTTATTTCCTTAACCAATTAGACTGAAGGTTATAGAAAGAAATGGAGCAAGCAAAGGAGAAAGAACTATCATGAATTAAAGTATAATTAGGTACAAAAAGGGGAAAAAAATAGACTAGAACATGAGAGAGAAAAGAGCCTGAACAGAGAATTTAAAACTAGGAAATAAAACACACCTAACTGAAAATGCATGGGCTTAGGTGGAATACAATCTTTTCCTTCAATAGTGAGTAAGTCATGTGCGGTAGAGATTTCACCTTTTCAGAGTTAAGTATGTTGTTATACTGCCACCCTGCTGCCCTCTGCGCTGGGGAGATGGAAGTAACATTTGTTTATAATTGTCTGCATACAGCTGAACAGATGTTAGAGTTACTCATTGCAGTGCACAACAGAATTTTTACATTTATTCTTTGATGGGTTGTGAGAATTGTTGGCAAGGGCAATATTGTGGCTCTGGAATCACTCATAGGGCAGACCAGGTAAGGATGGCACATTTCCTTCCCTAAAGGACATGAGTGAACCAGATGGATTTTTACAACAATCGATTATAATGTCATTATTACCATGACTGAGACTAGCTCTCAATTCCAGATTTCTTTTTAATTAGTTGAAATCAAATTCCACAATCTGCTGCATTAGGATTTAGACCCATGTCCCTGCATGTCTCCGACCAGAAGGCATAGTTGTAGAATAAGGGACTCTTTTCAGATGGAATTGAGGAAAACTTTCTCTCTTGAGAGTGGTGAGTCTTTGGAAATATTTGCCCAAAAAGCTGTGGAGGCAGAATTCTTGAATATTTTCAAGATTGATATCTTTAAATTTTTAATGATATTAAAGTGAACTTAATGAGTGCTAGTTCAGCCATGATCTTATTAAATGGGTGGAGCAGCTCAAAGGGCTGAGTGGCCTACTACTCAGTTTACCTCAGGCTGGAGTGTCCAGTCTCGTCCGAGTGCAGCCATAAAATTCCGCAGAGGCGTTATGGTCTTAGATATAGGTGCAAAATTAGCCCTTAGTTCTTGTGGTATTATGGATTGCTGCTCAAGTGACATTACAACTGCACCATTGTCCCCTCAAATCTGCGCTGAGTGAAATTGGGAAAAGAAATGCTTTGAAGACATGGTTGAGGACAATGGGGAACTGCACCATACCAAAGAGACTGGTATAATTACAAACAAAAGTTTCCTATTTGACAGTAATTGAATAAGATAGGAGAGGAGAATAAAGTGAATGTTCCCCTCACCATGATGAGGTCAAATACTTTTGAAGTGGCATCAAATCATTGTTGATCATACGGTCCAGGTATAATTGACTATTCTGAAATTATTCTAAAAGATTCCGGACTCATACTATGACATGACAAAGAATGAAATTGCACTGAGGATAATGCTCCAGCAAAGGTAGCATTTACCAAGTGAGCCTGTTGGAAATTACAATCTCGGGTTAGAGAAACTCTCTCATCACTGTGGTATAGCTGAAACTTAGAAATCAACCTCATGGATTTGTTTGTAGGAAGCCAAAAGCAGAATAGAGTTGAGGCTAAGCTTTTGACAAAAGGCAATAAGCTGACGTAGAAGGATGCCTGTGACAAGTCCACAACCATGGAAATTACAGAAAGAGATACTTACAAATTGCAAGTGTCAGTCACATTGAAAGGAAACTGCTGATATCCCATGTCCCCTTTCTGACTGCCTGTGGTCAGTGAATTTAAAGAATTGGTATGGTGTATACATTTGTTTAAACTGTCGGAATATGTAGTCGAGAAATCATATCGCGTCAGACTTTCAGGAATTTGTTTCAAAGGATGATTGCTTATTATTGGAAAAGCATGGTGGCACAGTAGCTAGCACTGCTGCCTCACAGCACCAGGAAGCTGGGTTCAATTCTAACTTCGGGTGACAGTCTGTGTGGCCTTTCCTAGTTTCCCTGTGTCTGCATGTGTTTCATCCAGGTGTTCCGGTTTCCTCTCACACTGCAGAGGTGTACGCCTTTGATTGGCTGGCTATGCTAAATTGACCCTCGTGTCAGGGGGTTAGCAGGATAAATATGTGGGGTTACAGGAATAAGGTCTGAGTGGGATTGTAGTCAGTGCAGTTTGGTTGAATGGTCTCCTGCTCTGTAGGGATTCTATGATTTTTAAAAATGCTAACTACCTCAAAAGTGAACATTTCTTCACACACTTACGCATACTGAAGAAAAGCTACAGGGGAAAAGGTAACAATCTTACAATTTACAAGAAAGAAAAAGTCCACATAATATAAAGGTAAATTACTGTGGGTGCTGGAATCTGAAACAAAAGGAGAAGCTGCTGGAAAATCTCAGCAGGTCTGACAGCATCTGTGGAGAGAAAGATCATCTGGAATTAAACTTCAAACTTCAAACTGGAAACATTGGCTCTATTCTCACTCCAGAGATACCATCCGACCTGTTGTAATTTTCCAGTACTTTCTGTTTTGAATGAAGGTTCATATACCACTTGTTTACTATAATCTGAAGTTACAGTTTGCAGGCCTGATGAAGGCTCTTTTTAAGCTGAAGAATCAATTAAGATGGTAGAAGAATGTTTATCTTAAAGAGTTGATTGACGATTATTTCTTCAACCGATGAACAACTATTCCCTATGCCAGTTGATGCTGAGGTAAAATCTCATCTGTTGTGTGGGCTGGAGAAAACACAGACCCACCTCCTGTTAGTTGTTACCCTAACACAGTTTTGTCTATATCTCCTCTATCTACAGACAATTTTGATTTTAAAATTGCAAAGGACAAACATGGTGTACCACCATTGGACTCCACACATGTGGCGTTTTTTCTTTAAATTCATTTGTGAGACATAGGCATCACTGGCTAGCCAGCAGTTATTGCCCATTCCTAGTTGTCCTTGAGAAGGTGGTGGTGAGCTGCCTTCTTCAATTCATTGCTGTCCATCTGTTGTGGGTTGACCCCCAATGATATTAGAGAGGGAATTCCAGGATTTTAACCTAATGACTGCAAAGAAACGGTGACATATTTCCAAGTGAGGTGGGTGAGGTGGCTTGGAGGGGTACTTGCAGGTGGTGGTGTTCTCATGTAACTATTTATCTTAACCTTCTAGATTGAAGCGATTGTAGGTTTGGAAGGTACTGAATAAGGACCTTCCATGAATTGCTGCAGTGCAGCTTGCAGACAATACGCACTGCTGCTACTGAGCATCAGTGGTAGAGGGATTGAATATTTGTAGATTCGGTGTCAATCAAGTGGGCTGCTTTATCCTGGATGGTGCCAAGCTTCTTGAGTATTGTTGGAGCTGCACCTATCCAGGCAAGCAGGGAATATCCATCACACTCTTGATTTATCTCTTCTAGATGGTAGGTAGGCTTTGGGAGTCAGGAAGTGAGTTATTCGTTGCTGTATTCCTAGCCTGTGACCGGCTCTTGTAGCTACGGTGTTTATGTAGCAAATCCTGTTTAGTTTCTGGTCAAAAGTAACTTGGAGATGTTGACAATGGGGGATTCAGTGATGGCAACACCATTAAATGTCTAGGGATGGTAGTTAGAGTGTCTCTTATTGGTGATGATCATTGCCTGCTATTTGTGTGGCGTGAATATTATTTGATATATATCAGACCACAACTGGATATTGTCCAGATCTTGTTGCATTTGAACATGGGTTGCTTCAGTACCCGAGGAGCCGCAAAAGATAATGAACATTGAGCAATTATCAGTGTACTTCCCCACTTCTCACCTTACGATAGAGAGAAGGTCATCAATGAAGCAGCTGAAGACTGTTGGGCCAAGGACTCTACCCTGAGGGACTCTGCAGAGATGTCCTGGAACTGAGATGACTGACCCTCCACACCCACAACTATCTTCCTATGTACCAGGTATGAATCCAACCAGCAGAAAGTTTGGCCCCTGATACCCATTGATTTCAGTTTTTTGGGATATGTGTAATTCACACCTTTTTGGCTGGAATGCATCTTTTGCCCTCAAGAGGCAGTGAGTCTATTCTTTGATTGGGTTCAGAGATTAACGCAGGGTGCAACATAACCAGCCGTTCATCCCACCTCCCCCCCCCCCCCCCCCACCACCACCGCGCGCGCGCAACAAAGTCAGAGAATTTGGCACCCAGCAGGAAAATCCCACTGACGTGAATGGTGGTAACATTCTGGCCATCGGCACTGTCACCTGATGTTCACTGGTCAATTTGAGGGCACATTGGCTGGGATTTTGCAGCCCACCCAAGGCGGCGGAAGCAACTCACTATTGGCAACCAGCAACATCTTCCTGTCCCATCGAAAGCCATAGCACTTTTGTGCTGCCTGTGAACCCAATGGCTAAAAATGATCAGTCTCCATTGCTGGAATTGCTGTCTCAACTGGGGAACTAGAAAATCCCTGCTAGTGGCTTTCTTTTTAAACCAATATTTTGAATAGTTTTTCTGTCAATGTTCATGTTGAGTGAGATCTGTTCTTTATTGACAGGCGCAAGGGAGTCATTTTCCTGAACTGACAGGGGAGTCCATTGGATTTCAGTGGGATTCAAGCCAAGTTCATGATCAGAGATTTTAAAGTGTTTTTGCCATGGTGGCTATCAACTATTTAAATTGAAGTTTATTTATTAGTGTCACAAGTAGATTTACATGAGTGCGGCAATGAAGATACTATGAAAATCTCCGAGTTGCCAATCCGGCACCTTGTTCGGGCGCACTGAGGTAGAACTAAGTATAGCTAATGCACCTTTCAGACTGTGGCAGGAAACTGGAGCAGTCAGTGGAAACCAATGCAAACATATGAAGAACATGCAAACTCTGCATTGATAGTGACACAAGCCGGGAATCCATCCTGCTAATCACTGTGTCACCATGTATTAGAATCAGAAAGTCATAGAGATTTACAGCATGGAAACAGACCCTTTGGCCCAACTTGTCCATGCCACCTTTTACTTAAAACCCCTAAGCTAACTCCAATTATCCGCATTTGGCCCATATTCCTCAATACACATCTTATCCATGTAGCTACCTAAAATGCTTTTACTACTACCTCTTGCAGCTTGTTCCAGGCACTCACCATTCTCTATATGAAAAAATGCCCTTCTGGACACTTTTCTATCTCTCCCTTCTCACCTTAAACTTATGCCCTCTAGTTTTAGACTCCTCTCCCTATGGGAAAAGATATTGACTTCCTTGCTGATCCATGCCTCTCATTATTTTATAGACCTCTATAAGATCACCCAAGAGCCTCTTACGGTCCAGAGAAACCATGTCTATGCAGCCTTTCCTTATAACTCAAACCATCAAGTCCTGGTAGCACCCTGGCAAGCCGTCTCCACTTCCAGTCAAAGTAGCTGAGGGAAAAATGGTCACGTCTAGATGTCATGCAGGGAATGCTGCTTTCATTATTTCTTGTCAAATGCTGATTTTTTTTTTTTAAGTTAAATTTTATTTATTAGTCACAAGTAGGCTTACACTGCAATGAAGTTAGTGTAAAATTCCCCTAGTCATCACACTCGCGTCTGCTCGGGTACACTGAGGAAGAATTTAGCATGGCCAATGCATGTCTTTCAGACTGTGGGAGGAAACTGGAGCAAATCCACACAGACCCAGGGCGAAGATGCAAACTCTGCACAGACAGTGACCCAAGCTGGGAATCGAGCCTGGGTCCCTGGTGCTGTGAGGTGACAGTACTAACCATTGCACCACATGCTGCCCATTTGTAAGGTGTTAAATAAATTACATGTAAATATTGGTCATATGTTGGTCATGGTTTTGGTTGTGATGAAAATAAAAACAAGTATGCCGCCCAACCTGTTATCTTTCTGGGATTGTTGATATTCGGTTTGCCGCATTATTTTATTTGAAATGATGTACATATAATGCTTTACATTATAAATAGGGAGGGAATGCAGAAAGAGCTGAGTATTTTGTACAATACACAGCAGGAAGATGGCTCTGTGGCTCAATATAGAGCACATCTAGTTGTGTCAGTATCCTGATAGACAGGGTAGGTTAAAATTGTCCCCCATAGTTTGCTGTTGGATAATTTCGATAGGTTTGCATTGGAATTTGAAATGTGAGTTCTCATCCAAGGCCAATGTAAATAGAGCTATTCATAGTTTGAAATAATGATGGAAAAAGCTGAAAGTACTCAGCATCTGTGAACAGAAATAGAGTTTGCATTTCAGGTTGATGAGCTTTCTTCAGAATATTGATTTGAAATATTCACTGGACAGAGTTTAGCACAGGCAGTGCACCGGTATAGTGCCAAGGGAGTGGGGCCTGAGTAGGAGGAGTCAGACCTGAGGGGGATGGGGCTTGAGTGTTGACTATGATGGGCGGTTATGCGGGATGTGGGGGTTGTGCGCGGGTTTTGCCCGGGATGCCATGCAGGAGTGAAGCATATTGGAGGGGCATGCCAGCAGTCATGATGGGGGATCATGTCAGGAGGTGAAGCAAGCTGACCCCTCAATAGCCGGCGACCCAAATTGGGAGGCGTCGAGGAACATGTCACCAACGATGGGGGAGGGAATGGATCTTGATCCCAATGCACTATTGGGGCATTGGGCTCATCCGAGTATTTAGGACTCTGCCCCTCCCCAGCCACCATCCTACACTGATCCCCAGCCCTAGCAGGCAACTCACCACTGTTTCAGAAAGTGAAAATGGGATTCCTTGGCTGCCTGCGTTGCAAGGCCGGATATTCCCACCGGAGCTCATTGAAGGGTCTGCCGAATTTTCTATCTGGCCCTCTACAGATCCCACAGCAAGCGAGATGGGAGAATCCCAGCCTGTCTAAGCGTGCGGCAATTGCAGTCCGGTGTGTGCTGACAGATTGGTGCGGATTGCTCTAGTATTCTCACTTTATGATACATCAGTATTTTTGGGGGAAAAGTTCCACTCACTATTTCTCTCCACAATACTGGCTAAACAGCTGAGCATTTTCTGTTCTATTGCAAGTTTCCAGCATCTGCATTGGTAATCAGAGTAGTGTGCTGATCCATTTCAATTCGCACAGTTCCTTCAACTTATTGATCCATTCCAGTTCTCCTGTGATGGCAGCAGTTTGAACAGGCGTAAGAACAATTGGTTAGTTAGGAACATGCTGGTGAAAGATGCTTGTGTTGTTTTTCATTTTATATTTAAGGTAATGAATTCCTGAATCTCTGGTGAAGTTACCAATGCAAGCTCCTCACTGACATGAATAGAAACATACTGTGCAGAACAGACTCTTTGGTTCATTGGGTTTGCACCAGCATGGAGAAACACCCAGGCCAGAAGTCTACAACCCCACCCCTGGGCAAGAATTTCTAGTCTTGCCTGGACGATGTCGTAAAGTCCTGTCCCTGAGCTCTTACCAAACCCCATCTACCAATACTTGGCCAATACTCATTGTAACATGCCAAGTGCTTCTCCAGGGGTTTTTTTAAAGAATATAACCATCTCTACCACCTTCTGAAACAGCATATTCCAGATTGTCTTTACTCACTGGATGAAAAGACTTTTCCTCACATCATCTCTAAACCTCCTGCCCCTCATTTTGAATCTAGGTCCCCTTATGTCTGACCCTTTAATCAAGGAAAACTGTTGCTCCCTATCCAATCTTTCCATGCCCCTCATAATCTTGAACATCTCGATCAGGTCTCCCTCCCCCCACCCTCAGCCATCTCTGCTCCAATGGAAACAAATCAAGCGTACCCAACTTCTCTTCATCACTTAAATGTTTCATCCCAAGCAGCATCCTGGTGAATGTTCCCTCCAGCACAATCACATCCTTCCGATAATGTGATAACTAGAAACTCACACAGCATTCTAACCGTGGCCTGACCAAAATTCTGTACAACTCCGCTGAGCAATGAAGCAGATTTTGAAACAAGAGCTTGCCTTTAAATTGCACCTTTCATGAACTTTGGGACATCAAACTAAACATAGAATCATCCAGTGCAGAAGAAGGCCTTGGGCCTATTGAGTCTGCTCTTCAGCCCAGTGTTATTTTTGAGATGTGGGTATTATTATAATGCAAAGAGTTGTAGGAGCACAACAAAAATAAGTAGCAGTGGAATCAGTGAAAAATTAAACGGATGTTACAGATGAAATTGATGGATAAACATTGCTCAGTGCCCAAGAAGTACTCTCTTGCTCTTTGCCTATGGCTCTGGGATCAGTTATATATAGCTGACCAAGCATGAGGTCTTGTTTACACTGCTCATTTAAAAGTTGACACCTCTGATAATGCCCAAGTCTCTGGGCCCATACATTTTTTATGATTTGTATTGCTAAATACTTTCATATGTACTTTGAAGTGTATTTTCCAGTGTTTTGCGTTTGGAGAAATCCATAAGAACCATGTTTAATTGTTTGTTACACAACAATCTCTGTTAGTAAGTGGAGTACTTTATGTTGAAGGGCACCATGCCGATAATTCAATCGCTGAGTTAATTGATCTTGAATCCAATGATTGCTATTGAAATCATGCATGTGGGTTCAAGATAGGATAGGGTTTGACTGCTGTGTTCTTTCTAGTCGAATAATTCACAGGCACTCACCCTGTGGATTAACACGGGAAGCGTGGCTATTTCAATGAGATGCTGGATGACAGCCAGTCAGTACAAGCTGTGCACAAATCCGCACCTTTGAAGGTACAAAAGAGGAGGGAAAAAACTGGGAGAGAAAACAACGATGTTCAATGTTTCAAAACATTGACAGAAAAACATAATTAAATAGTTTTTACCTCGTGTCCAATCTTCAGCTTGGCACATATTGACAAACATATTGGAAACACAACCACCTAACCATTCCCATCCTGACTTGGAACAATATTACCATTCCTTCACATTCTGTGTTGATTTGTGGTGATTGTCCCTTTAAGTATAACACATCAGAAGAATGCCACCTGGTGAGAAAGACCAGATGGGATTGAGAGGAGGGAATTATCCCATGGATCCTTTCTTAGCCAGTAGATATTTAGGGGACAAACAGCAGTTATGCTGGCCGCTGACCTCTGTACAGTTTTTCTTATTGATAAATACCTTTATTTGAAGAGCTAAAAGAGGACACGAGAAGACTTTGGCTGATAGGATCAAGGAGAATCCTAAAGCTTTCTTTAGAACATAGAACATAGAACATTACAGCACAGAACAGGCCCTTCGGCCTTCGATGTTGCACCGACCAATATAAAAAGCAATGCCCCTCCAAACTAAACCATTCCCTTCTCTTCCATATACTTATCAACTAACCTCTTAAACGCCACCAAACTTGGCGCATCTACAACTGCTGCAGGCAGGGCATTCCACTCCCGAACCACCCTTTGGGTAAAGAACCTCCCTCTGATATCCGTCCTATAACTATCACCCCTTAATTTAAAGCTGTGTCCCCTCGTGCTAGCTTTCTCCATCCTAGGAAAAAGGCTATCACTGTCCACCCTATCTAAACCTCTAATCATCTTATATGTTTCGATCAGGTCCCCTCTTAGCCTCCTCCTTTCTAACGAAAACAACCTCAAATCCCTCAGCCTCTCCTCATAAGACCTGCCCTCCATACCAGGCAACATCCTGGTAAACCTCCTCTGTACCCTCTCCAATGCCTCCACATCTTTCTTATAATGTGGGGACCAGAACTGCACACAATACTCCAAGTGCGGCCGCACTAGAGTTTTGTACAGTTGCAACATGACGTTGCGGCTCCGAAATTCAATCCCCCTACCAATAAAAGCTAAGACTCCATATGTCTTCTTAACAACCTTCTCGACTTGACTGCCTACTTTCAGGGATCTATGCACATACACACCAAGATCCCTCTGTTCATCAAGACTACTAAGAACCCTACCATTAGCCCTATACTCTACACATTTATTATTCCTGCCATAGTGCATTACCTCACACTTTGCCACATTAAACTCCATTTGCCACCTCTCGGCCCAGCTCTGCAACTTGTCCAAGTCTCTCTGCAAACTATAACACCCCTCTTCACTATCTACCACTCCACCGACTTTAGTGTCAACTGCAAATTTACTAATCCATCCTTCAATACCCTCATCCAGATCATTTATAAAAATTACAAACAGCAGGGGCCCCAAAACAGACCCCTGAGGTACACCACTTGTCACCGAACTCCAAGATGAATATCTCCCATCAACCACCACCCTCTGTCTTCTATCTGCTAGCCAATTCCTAACCCAATTAGCTAAATCACCCTCTATCCCATACATCTGCATTTTCTGCAGAAGTCTTCCATGGGCCACCTTATCAAACGCCTTACTAAAGTCCATATATACCACATCAACCGCCTTACCCCCATCCACCTCTTTAGTCACTTTTTCAAAAAACTCAATAAGGTTAGTAAGGCACGACCTACCCTTCACAAAACCATGCTGACTATCCCCAATCAATTCATTTCTCTCTAAATAACTATAAATCCTATCCCTAATTATTCTCTCCAATACTTTGCCCACAACAGAAGTAAGACTCACTGGCCTATAATTCCCTGGAAGGTCTCTCTTCCCCTTCTTGAACAACGGGACCACATTCGCTATCCTCCAGTCCTCCGGAACCACACCCGTAACCAACGACGACCTGAAGATCAGAGCCAGAGGCTCTGCAATCTCCTCTCTTGCCTCCCAGAGAATCCTAGGGTAAATCCCGTCCGGCCCAGGGGACTTATCCAACTTCAAACCCTCGAGAATATCTAGCACATCCTCCCTATCTACTTCGATACTTTCCAGTTTGCTACCCTGTACCTCAGTGTTCTCCATAACTACATTTACATCACCCTGCGTGAATACCGAAGAGAAATATTTATTCAGTGCCTCTCCAATCTCTTCAGGCTCCACGCACAACTTCCCACTGCTGTCTATGACTGGCCCTAATCTTGTCCTAACCAATCTTCTATTCTTAACATATCTAAAGAAAGCTTTAGGATTCTCCTTAATCCTATCAGCCAAAGTCTTCTCGTGTCCTCTCTTAGCTCTCCTCAATTCACTCTTTAGCTCCCTCCTGGCTAATCTATAGCTATCCATTGCACTAACCGAGCCTTCAAGCCTCATCCTGACATAAGCCTCCTTTTTCCTTTTAACCAGCCAATCAACTTTTTTCGTACACCAAGGTTCTCTTACTCGACCATTTCCTCCTTGCCTGACAGGGACATACTTATCAAGGACTCGCAGCAGCTGCTCCTTGAATAAGCTCCACATTCCAGATGTTCCCAGTCCCTGTAGTTTCCTAGTCCAATCTATGCACCCTAATTCTCTCCTGATGGCCTCATAATTACCCTTCCCCCAGCTATAACTACTGCCCCCAGCTTCATGCCTATCCCTGTCCATCACTAAGGTGAACGTAACCGAATTGTGGTCACTATCACCAAAATGTTCACCAACTTCCAAGCCTAACACCTGGTCTGGCTCATTGCCCAGCACCAAATCCAATGTAGCCTCACCTCTAGTTGGCCTATCTACATACTGAGTCAAAAAACCTTCCTGCACACTTTGTACGAAAACTGACCCCTCTAACGAGCTAGAGCTATAGCTATTCCAATCAATATTAGTAAAGTTAAAGTCCCCCATAACAATTACCCTATTACTTTCACTCCTGACCAGAATTGACTTTGCAATCCTTTCCTCAACCTCTCTAGAACTTTTAGGAGGTCTATAAAAGACTCCCAACAGGGTGACCTCTCCTTTCCTGTTTCTAATCTCAGCCCATACTACCTCAACAGACAAGTCCTCATCAAACTTCTTTTCTGTCACTGTGATACAGTCTTTGACTAATAATGCCACTCCTCCCCCCCTTCTACCTCCTTCTCTACTCCGACTAAAGCATTTGAACCCTGGAACCTGCAACATCCATTCTTGTCCCTGCTCTACCCAAGTCTCTGAAATGGCCACAACATCGAAGTTCCAGGTACTGGTCCAAGCTGCAAGTTCCTCCCCCTTATTGCGAATACTCCTTGCATTAAAGTATACGCATTTCAAACCATGCCCTACCCCACCCGTACGCTGCTGTGTTTTACAGCTTTCCTCTATGACCCCCTTACTCTCATCCCTCTTAGCACCCCAACTACTTAGGATCCCACCCCCTCCCGAATCAGTTTAAAGCTCCCTGCATAGCCTTAGCAAATTTTCCCCCCAAGATATTAGTTCCCCTCTGGTTCAGGTGTAGACCATCTCTCTTGTAGAGGTCCCACCTATCCCAGAATGAGTCCCAATTGTTCAGGAACCTGAACCCCTCCCTCCTGCACCATCCCCGCAGCCACGAGTTCAAACATCGTTATACACCTTTCTTTTCTTCCTGACTATGTTCACCACAGCCTTCGTGCACCACAGTTCCCGCGTCCTACCAAAACCTCCTTGTCTCACCGGAACGTTGTCGTGCAGAGCTCCAGACAAGCATTCCTTGAATATCTGCCACCTTCCTTCTGTGCTTTTCCCCAGGAACACCTCCTTCCAGTTTATTCGCCCCAACATCTGCCTGATGTCTTCATATTTCCCCTTATTCCAGACAAACACCTTCCTAGCCTGCCTAATCCTATCCTTTTCCAATGCAAGGGTGAAGGAGATAGAATTATGATCTCCATCCCCAAGATGCTCTCCTACCGAGAAATCCATCACCTGTCCTGGTTCATTAGCTAGTACCAGGTCCAGTACAGCCTCTCCTCTCGTAGACTTGTCCACGTGCTGTGTCAGGAAACCCTCCTGAACACACCTAACAAACTCCTCCCCATCCAAACCCCTTACCCTTGGGATATTCCAGTCGATGTTTGGGAAGTTGAAGTCTCCCATCACAACAACTCAGTTATTTCTACATCTCTCCAGTATCTGTTTCCCTATCTGCACCTCAACTTCCCTGTCACTATTGGGCGGCCTATAGAATACACCCAGCAACGTCACCGACCCTTTGCTATTCCTAACTTCCACCCACAGAGACTCCGTAGACATTCCCTCCTCGGTATCCACCTTCTCTGCAGCCATGACACTGTCCCGGATCAACAGTGCCACTCCACCACCTCTTTTGCCTCCCTCCCTGTCCTTCCTGAAGGATCTGAATCCCGGGTCCTGTAGTACCCAGTCCTGTCCCTGAGACATCCAAGTCTCTGTAATGGCCACCACATCACAATCCCAAGCAGCAATCCATGCCCTAAGTTCATCCACCTTATTTACTACAATCCTGGCATTAAAATAGACACAGCTCAGTCCCTCAGACTGGACATTTCCCTTCTCCCCCACTTGTCTAACCTGCCTCTCATCCTGCCTAGAGTCCTTCCCTACCTGGGAGCTAACTTCCTTGCTCCCAGTCTCCACATCACTATTCCCTCCCCCTAACCTTTCTAGTTTAAAGTCCCCCCAGTAGCCCTAGCCAGTCTTCCCGCCAAGATATTAGTCCCCCTGGGATTCAGGTGCCACCCGTCTTTGCTGTACAGGTCACACCTGCCCCTAAAGATGTCCCAATGATCCAGGAACCGGAATCCCTGCCCCCTGCTCCAGTCCCTCAGCCACGTATTCAACCTCCACCTCATACTATTCCTGCTCTCACTCTCCCGAGGTGCAGGCAGCAATCCTGAGATTACTACCTTCGCTTTCCTCTCTCTCAGCTGCCTACCCAGTTCCCTATAATCCCTTTTCATATCCACTTCCCTCTTCCTGCCTATGTCAGTAGTACCTATATGTACTACAACTTCCAGTTCCTCACCCTCCCCTATCAGGATGTCCGGGACGCGTCCAGAGACATCCCGAATCCCAGCTCCAGGGAGACATACCACCATCTGCGAGTCCCGTCTGCATCCACAAAAACGCCTGTCCACCCCCCTCACTAGGGAGTCCCCTATAAGCACTGCCTTTTTGCTCTGTTTTTTAGGTTTTTGTTCAGCTTCAGGGAGCTGGCCACCGCTGCCTCCCTTGGATGAGCTGTCCCCCACAGTAGTACTCAGGCAAGAGTACTTATTTTGAAGGGGGACATCCACCGGTGTACTTTCCATCACCTGAGGTTTCCCCTTCCTAATAGTTACCCATGTGCCTTCTCCCCTTTGCCCTGGTGTGACTACTTGTCTGTAGCTCCTATTAATAATCTCCTCATTCTCCCTAATGAGTCGAAGGTCCTCAAGCTGCATTTTCAGTTCTTTTACCTGGTCCCGTAGGGATTGCAGCTCCACACAGCGATCACAGGTATGGACATCTGGGAGACCAGGAGCCTCCAAGACCTCCCACATGTTACACTGGCAACAACACGCTGGCCTCACACCTATGCTTGCCCCTTTGTAGTAACCCAGAGAAAAAAAAAGTAAGAAAGATTAAAAAAAACTTACCTTGCCTCCCCTTTTTGCTTAGGCCCTGTGAGCCAAGGACCTTACAGCTCACACAAAAACAAACTTACCTGCTCCTTCTCAGAACTCCTCTCTCTCTCTCTTTTTTAGGTTAGAGGAGGGGGGTGGGAGGTGTTGGGATACTCTACACAAGTAGAGTATCGGGATTCCACACCACTTATCGGGATTCCACGCCACTTTGTAAAGTACAAAGAAACAAGGGATTTGTTAGAGGGCAATGCACTGCAAACATCCATGCTTACCACATTGTACCTGTTGAAACACAATGCTGTAACTTTGCATACAGAGTCATAGGATGATTGAAAGAACTGAGAATTGAAGAAATTTATTGGATCCTGATAGTACTCAGGCTTTCAGGCACTTTCAGAAAATTTGTGTTGTCAGATGAAATAAAAGTCCTTTGTGTTTCAATTATTATGTTAATGGAATAGAATCCAGAGAATTCAGAGTGTACCCATCAGAGGTATGATCAGCTTTGATGATCTGAAAGTTAATCAACATTCTTGCATTTTTTGAGTCAAAACAATCGATGCCCAATCCCAGAAAATCCCACATAGATAAAAATACATACAACATCAATGACCATTGTGAAGTGTAATGCTGGGGGTTAGTATCCCATAATCTGCATGGCTTTTTTGATTTATATGAGTTTATTTATGTCCCATCCATTGATTCTGTCTACACTTCCCACTGCCTTGGCAAAGCAGCCAGCATATTTAAGGACCCCAGGCACCACGGACATTCTCTCCTCCACCTTCTTCTGTAAGGGAAAAAGTACAAAAGTCTGAGCTCATGTACCTACTGACTCAAGAACAGCTTCTTCCCTGCTGCCGTTAAACTTTTGAATGGACCTACCTTGCATTCAGTTGATCTTTCTCTACATCCTAACTATGACTATAACACTACATTCTTCACTCTATCGTTTTCTTCTCGATGAATGGTATGCTTTGTCTGTATAGTGTGCAAAAAACAATACTTTTCATTATATAGTAAATACATGTGACAATAATAAATCAAATCAAATCAAAATCACAAGTAGGCTTACATTAACACGGCTATGAAGTTACTGTGAAAATCCCCTAGTTGCCATACTCCAGCATCTGTTAGGGTACACTGAGGGAGAGTTTAGCGTAGTTAATGCACCTAACCAGCACATCTTTTGGACTGTGGGCGGAAACTGGAGCACCCAGAGGAAACCCACACAGACACAGAGAGAATGTGCTGACTCGATACAGTCACCCAATCCAGAAATCAAACCTGGGTCGCTGGTGCTGTGAGGCAGCAGTGCAAACCACCATACTGCGTGAACATTGTTAGCAAGGCCAGTGTTTGTTGCTCACCCTTAATTGCTCTTGTGAAAGGGATAGTGAGCTACCTTCAGGACTAGAAATGGGAGTAATTGCCTTAATTCCAGACTCGATAAATGGCTTGAATCATTTATGTTGAGTTGTATTCTATGCATTTAGTTCCTGTACTTGCTGATTAGGAATAATCAAGACGTAGGGTAGGATTTTCCCATCTTGCCTGGAATCACAGTGTCAGGGATGAACCATGCAAAAGGGCCATTGACTTTTAGCGGGAATTTCCAGCCTTGGGGTAAGCGCAGCTGGAAAATCCTGCTCATAATCTGGAGAATCACTTTTGTAGGCATTATTGTTGAATACACAACGTATTAATTTCAAAAACTAAACTTGACAATATTTTGTGTTTTTGAGTTTGATAGTACCACCTTTCAATCCTGCTCCACCATTCAATTTCAGAGTATTCAAGTAATGCGGCAGAGGAGCAGACCATTCAGCCCAACAGTTCCACGGCAGTGGAACTCCAGCCAGTCCTTCTTCCACCTTCTTCATCCACGCCTATTAACATATCCTTCTATTCCTTCCTCTCCCCTTAGTCCTTAGCTGACTTTCCTTTGACCACTGTCCATTGGACCATGGCTGATCTGAAACTTAACTCCATTTTCCCACTTTTGTTCCATGCACCCCGATACCACAACCTATCAACCACTTGCCAATCTGAGTCCTGACAGTTTCAAGTCACAAACAAACCATTCAGGGGATAAAGCTCCAGAAAATATTCCATTGTGTAAAGAATTAGAACATAGAACACTACAGCACAAACAGGCCCTTTGGCCCACGAGTTGCACCAATCACATCTATACCTACCAATCCACAGACCTATCTATAACCCCCTATCCCATTCGTTCCCATATACTCATCCAGAAGTCTTTTAAAAGACCCCAGCGAGTTCGCCTCTACCACCACCAACGGCAGCCGATTCCATTCACTCACCACCCTCTGAGTGAAAAACTTACCCCTAACATCCCCTCAGTATTTCACTGAACCTTAAATCTGTGTCCTCTTGTAGCGACCATTTCAGCCCGGGGAAATAGCCTCTGAGAATCCACCCTATCTACTCCTCTCAACATTTTATAAACCTCTATCAGGTCGCCTCTCAACCTCCGTCTCTCCAGGGAGAAGAGTCGCAGCTCCCTCAACCTATCTTCATAAGGCCTGCCTCCCAATCCAGGCAACATCCTTGTAAATCTCCTCTGCACTCTTTCAATAGTATCCATATCCTTCCTATAGTGAGGCGACCAGAACTGTGCACAGTACTCCAAGTGGGGCCTGGCAAGGGTCTCATAAAGCTGCAATTGCTTCCTGTTTTCACTCCTGAATGACTTGGCTCTCATTTTAAGAATTTTCTCCATCAATATGGATTTATACACCAGAAAAAAATGATTTTCTATTATCTCCTGTATTCAATCTCTTCAGTAATTTAACACCTTGATTAGATCAACTATCAATCTTCTATACTCAAAGGGCTGCAAGGATAGATTATTAAATGTATTCTCATGACTTAATGCTTTGAATTCAACTATCATTCTGGTGAATCTGTGTTACAGCTTCCCACAAGGCCAATATATCCTTCCAGAGGTACAGTACCCAGAACTGAATATTGTTCTCCAGATAGTGCCTAGCCAATGCTTTATACAATTAAAGATCATTTCCTCCCTTTTTTATTTCAGCCTGGGTGATTCAAATGGCAACTTTGCTTTCGCATTTTCACAGAGTCACAGCATTATTGCAGCGCAGAAGGAAGCCATTCAACCTATCCTATGTGAACCAGCTCTCTGATTGAGAAATATATCGAGTTTCATTCCTCTACCTTCTCTCCATCAACCTTCACATTCTTTCTTTTCAGATAATTATTTAATTCCCTCTTGAAAAAATGTCTTTATGCTACCTCCACCACACTCTCAGGCACAGAGTTTCACATTCTAACCACTCACTTAGTGAAATAAACTTTTTCTTCTTACCTTTGCTTCTTTTGTTAATTACTTTAAATCTATCCTCTCTCCTTCTTAATCCTTGTATAAGTGGCAACGTGAGTGGAATTTCCCCATTTTTTTTTGTTAAATTGGCATAGCGGGTGGGAAAAAGGAGATGGAAGCTGCCAGCCATGAGGGTAGCTTCCTCTGCCTTATTTTTAGTCATTTATGCAAACTAAGATTAAGGGGCAATTCCCATGACATCATGTTGGGCGGTTCTGCTCTCCAGGTGCACATCGTGGGGGCCAACCATGGTTCACATCGGACAATCCAAACTGGGTGAGGGGTTGAGTGTACAATCAGGCGTTATGAACTGATAATAATATTAAGTTTGAGATCCCAACTTTTCCCATTATGTCACTGGAGGAATAATTAATTGATCCAGGCCATCCATCCAGTGTAAAAGCCACGTTGAGACTCCTGCAGGATTTTCAGCTCCTGCTGTCATTACCAAATTTCACAAATTGGGAATGGAAAATTGTCCCAAATGTCCATTATGTCCCGATCCCTTCTGATTTTGAATACCTCTTACTTTTCAATCATCACTTCTCCAAGCAAAATAATCCCAATTTCTCCAACCAATAGTTTATAACTGAAGTTCTTCAACACTGTAACCACTGTCATGAATCTTTTCTGCACTCTTCCTCATACCTTCACATCTTTCCTAAAGTTCAGTTCTCCAAAATGGATGCAATACGCCACCTGAGGAAATCGTAATATCTTGTATTAGTTCAGCATTATCTTGTTGCTGTTGTGTTCCATGCCCCTCTTAATAAAGTCCAGGGTCCAATGTGCTTCACTAACCACTCTTTCAATCTCTGTTGACTAAATGACATATATACCCAAATTCCTCTGCCTCTGCAACTTCTTTAGTGTAGTACTCCTTATTTTATATTGTCTTTCCATGTTCTTCCTGCCTAAATGAACCACTTCACTTGTTATTTTTCCACTGACTTTCATCTGCTACATTTTTGTCCATTTTACTAACTACTTTAATTCCCGAAAAAGGAGACATACTGTTGAAGATTTTCATCTTGCATGCATTTGGATAGATACAAGAATGCCACACTTCAAATGAAATAACAATTCATACTGCACAACAAATGGGATGCTGATTTTTGGTAGGTCATCACTGATTGGTCAAGATGTTGGCTGGAATTTTACCGGCACATCCGCCCAGATTCCGGGCATAGGCAAGGCTCAGAGAACGGCATTCTCAGTGGTCTCAGGTAGGATTTTATGAACCTCAGACAGATGTACCGATAAGATTCCATTCATTGTCATGGAAAATGCACCAGGCAGTCATTTTTCCCCTTGATTTTCCTTATTCAGAAAAGGTACAAAAAAAACCTAGACACCTTCCTTTTGCTAGCAGAGGATATGTCCCTGCATATGAAAATATATTATCTTTTAGCAAGTGTAATTAAGCTACTCCATGAAATGATAATCTTAAATTGGTTATTAGTGTCATTCTGAGCACAATCAGAATTGTTCAGCAAGTGCTGCTAATTGCTGAATTACGTGAGCAACTAGTGTAAGATCATCAGCCAGGCTTACAATATAGCCCACTTATGTTTCTGAGCAGTTACATGTATTCATTTGCAAGGACATGTCCAGGGTAGAAGAAAACAAATGCTGGAATTTTCCAGCCATTCGTGTTGGTGGGATCTTCCAGTCCTGCCGACAGTGCAATGCCACTGCAGGTTTCCAGGCAGTGAGAGGTGCATTCAAGGGGAAACTCCTTTGACAATGGTTAGGCAGGAGGATCCCACCACCGACCAATCACAGGTTGCCTTTGCCACCTCAAAACATGTGGCAGTTTGTGCTGAAATTCCTGCCCATTATATCCAGACATTGCACAGTCGACTTGGTTCAAATCAGTTCTCGATTCTTTCCTTCCAGTAAACGTTAACAGGAAGCCTCAGGCAAAAGATTAGTCTAATGTTTGCTTAATGAAAATGTTGCAGCAGGCCAATATAAATCAAGAATCTGCATGTATGAAAAGGGTAAACACTTCTGACATTTAAAGTTGGCCATATCTCTTTGATTACTGTGTACACTCACTGGCAGAGATGAATTTGCTCTCTGGTTTTAACTTGTAATGAAACATTCATTTAAATTAATAAGGGTCTTTCAAATTTAGATGTGCAGGGAGCTTTGAAATTAGAAACATGTGAAGTTCACTCATCAAATGGTCTCCATATGAATGGCTTACAGTGGTACTCAGTTAGAAAGGAATTTGTTGTATACTTTGTTCCATTGGCAATGTGCTCCATCCGAGTTGGCGACAACAAAAAAAAAATCAACTCACCATTATCCGGCTTTTTTGAAAAACATCTCACACGTCCTGCCAAAGTTAAACCAAATGAGATGGAATACCCTTGTGAAATCCATCCCAGAATACTGGTAGATCATTTATCTCTGGGAGTATGTCACAACAAAACCTGATTCCATCCATCAACAACAACAACTGTATTTAAAGAGCATTTTTAACTGCGAGGCCTCTTCATCAAAATGTGATCAGAAGAAGAGTTCTTTACCACAGAAGTTGAATGTTCAGCTGCTTTCGGATAAAGATGTTTGAAGCGGCTGGAGGTTTTTTCTCCTGCTGTAGCTTGTGAGCATTTTTAAACTTAAAGGGTTTTTGGTTGCTGTTATCAAATCTGAATTCTGGTGCTCCACAGGCTACACAACAAAAATTCACGTGTTCTCTCAGATGCTGCTGCGTGTCTTGGCAAAGTGCATCAGTAATGAAGCAAACACTGCATCAATGTATTCCCAGCTCCAAATCTGTGAAGGGGTTTGCAGGAACACACTTGGTGCTGCCTTACTGCAAGTTAATGAGGAACAGCCAAGGGAATTGTAAGACTCCCCATGGCCCCTTCTAGCATTCTTCTGCCAACTACTGCTGCCCATTTACAGCTAGGCCACAAAGAGACAAGAGAAATGAGAAATGATTTGGTTTGATTTGATTCATCATTGTCACATGTACTGGGATACAGTGAAAAAATTGTTTCTTATGCTATACAGGCAAAACATAGCATTCATTGACTGCAGAGGAGAGAAAGAAAGGAGAAATTGCAAAATGTAGTGATCCAGCCATAGCTTGAGTGTAGAGAAAGATCAAATTAATATGCTAGGTCCATTCAAAAGTCTGAAGGCAGCAGGGAAGAAGTTAGCGGGGGGAAAGGAAAGAACACCCATCAATTATATGTTGCCAATAATATTTTTCTCACTTTATCCCCTTTTGTGCTAAGTATTCCTCCAAAGCCCTTACACTTAAACCCTTCTGTGAATGTATGATAGACAGTGTAGACAAGTTGTGTAACTAAAGAGGGCATCACAACTAATTTCAAGCCCAACACATACACTTTCCAGCAAGGACAGCTGTAGAAATTTGGAACAAAACAGAAAATGCTGGAAAATCTCAGCAGATCTGACAGCATCTGTGGAGAGAGAATGGAGCCAATGTTTCGAATCTGGATGACCCTTCATCGGAGCTCAAAACTTTGGCTCTATTCTCTCTTTGAACCTGCTTCACCATTCATTTTGATCATGACTGATTATCAGATTCAATATCCTGATGCCTCCTTCCTCCCACATCGCTTGAACCCTTTAGGCCCAAAAACTATATCTAATTTCTTGAAATCAGACAACATTTTGTCCTCAAATACGTTCTGTGGTAGTGAATTCCACACATTCACCACCATCTGGGTGAAGTAATTTCTCTTTACCTCAGATCTAAAAGCTTTACCTCTTTTCCTCAAACTATGCCCCCTAGTTCTAAACTCCCCCACCACGGGGAACATTCTTTCTGAATCTACCCTGTCTAATCCTGTTCAAATTTTATACGTTTCTATGAGATCCCCTCTCACTCTTCTTATCTCCAGTGAATATAATCCCAACCAATTTAGTCTCACTCATATGACAGATTTGCCATCCCAGGAATCAGACTGGTAAACCTTTGCTGTACTATCTCTATAGCATGGACATCCTTCCTCAGATAAGGACACCAAAACTGCAAACAGTGCTCCAAACATGGCCCCGCCAATGCTCTAAACAATTGCAGCAAAACATCTCGACCCCTCCACACTGGCTAATTGAGTACCATCCCTCTGGTGAGAGTAACTGAGTCCTAGTGATTGAATCTTTTTTTTTAGATTTTTTAGTTTTCTTGATTTTTGCTTCGATGAAACTCTTTGGGACAGTTCTATTTTCTACATTAAGGGTAGTACGTTAATATAAATCGTCATCTTTTCGTGCTGCAACAGGTAGAGAATTTACCAGTGGGGGCATCAGAAAAATCTCTATGTGCTGTTACTATTAGTAACAGCATTGTCAAACACAGCTGGCAGAATGCGACCTTGCCTCTCCGAACATAATTTTTCTAAAGGGTCGCCGTAGCCTAATTCAGATAATAAAATGGCTGCACACTGAGTCTGCAGTGCTGTTTAACCTCAGAAAACTGAGCACTGACGAAAGAATTTGCGGCAGATTAGCAGCCCAACACATCGTATCAGCTTGTGCCAAGTGAGCACAGTCTGTTTACATCTTGAATTTCCAAGTTGCAAGCCAGAGATGGCAATTCACACAGCAAATCTCCGCAGACTATGCATCCCATATCATTATCACCTTCTTTTAGCAGCCTTGGTTTGACAGGAACTCGCTGTTTGATTTTCTTGTTTTTTTTCTTCTGTTGAGAAATACTTGCTATTGAGGCAATGCTAAGCTTCTCCTAATACTTTTTAAAACCCTATTCGCACAGCTTGATTTTTATGTCTGGTTTATGTCTGCTTAGGGCATGCACTTATTTTTCGAGGCCATTTCAAAGTCAGAATATTGTTTTCAGATATTTAAATTCAAGTTATTCAAATAATGCAGGCTTCAAAGTAATTTGATGGCTTGCACATTGTACTCACTTCACTTTTGAACTGGGATTCTTTTCAGTTAGATTCCTTTGGCTTTGAATTTTTTTTTCTTTTGCCCCACTTTTTCTCAGGATAAATGATACATTGCTGAGGAGCGAAGCATTGAATTTAGCCTCTGTTTCAAGCATTTCCAGAAACCATTCCCAAACAACACCACTCTCCATGTACTGGGAATATTACAAAGCAATTTAGATTGATGGAAAGGTTTTGAGGAAGGTTTTGAAAGTGAGGAGAGCGGGGGAAAGTGATAAGATGGAGCGATCTGGTCAGGGAGTTCCACAGCATAGGATTGTAATGGTTGCAACATAACATAGGAAATAGGAGAAGGAATAGGCCAATAAGCCCTTCAAGCCTATCCCTTTATCAATTATGATCATGGCTGATCATCCAACTCAATAGCCTGATGGCACCTCCTCCCATATCCTTTGATCCTCCTCAGCTCAAGAACTGTATCTAACTTCTTATTGAAAACACACAAGGCGGAACTTTACGGCTGCACTTACCCCAAAAGTGGAAAATCCCGCTCAAAGTCAATGAACCTTTGCATGATGTAAGAGGATTCCTGACCTATAACAGCAGTGCAGAGCTAAGTAGCAACACGTAAGGGTATCCCATCTGCTACAATTCCCTTGGCAGCCGGGATGGGAAAATTCCTCCTTCCCACCTCCGCACAATGTTTTGGCCTCAACTGCTTTCCGTGGTAGTGAATTCCACAAGCTTATTACTCTCGGGTGAAAAGAATTCCTCCTCATCTCAATCATACATGATTTACCACATATCCTCAAAGAGTGACCCCTATCTAGACTTTCCCGTCACTGCGAACATCCTCCCTGCGTTAACCCTGTTCAGTCCTGTTAGAATTTATCAGTTTCTATGAGATTCCCCCTCCTTATTCTGCTGAACTTCAGCGAGTATAATCCTAATCAACTCAATCTGTCCTCATACATCAGAGTTACCATCCCAGGAGCCAGCCTGGTAAATCTTTTTTGTATTTCTTCTCGGCAAAAACATCCTTCCTCAGATAAGAAAATCAGACAGTCTTAGAGAAGCATCAGGGATGTCTGAAGGGAAGATTGCAAAGGTGGAATCAGGCCATCGAGAAGTTTGAAAGCAAGGATGAATGCCTCTAAAATTAACTTACCAGGAGTTGGGGATGATCGTTAGAGTATGAAACTGATCAGGCGAGGACACTTAAATAATTAGTACAAGACTGTGATTGGATAGGGGTTGTTTTCAAGTTAAAACTTCAAGAGATGAAAATCATGGAAAAAATGTTCAGTGAGAGAGGGAAAGGTAGATTGGCTATGTATTGCCATAGAGTCACAGGATTGTGAAAATGAGTTTTAACTCTGAATGCATATTGAGTGCTGAGCCTGATAAATGGTAATCCAGATTCTAAATGTTGGCTCTATTCTCTCTCCATAGATGCTGTGAGATGTGCTGAAATTTTCTAGCATTTTTCTGTTTTTGTTGAATGTGTTTTGTTCAGTTGTTGCTTTGCATGGTGCGTATTGCTTCAACACAAGTAAGCAGTCTCATAGATGTTACCAAGAAGTCTCTTTTCACATAAATGAACTATAGACACATTTTATTGTAGAGCGTGCAGGTATGGAGGAGACTCCATGGGATGCCCTTACATGTTGCTACCTAGCTGTGCACTGCTGACATAAGCTCGAGATCAGGAGCCTTTTCACATCACTGGTAGGCAGTACTGTACTCAGTCCCAGGTTAACCATTAATGTATCAAATTCTTCTACTACACCTTCAGCCAAGTTTTTAATCTTTTCGATAGCCATTAGTAATAGTTATTTTAAGTCTGATTCAATTCTCATGTTGTTATAAGACTTGTGTACTTAATGTCCATGATGCATCTATAATTAATTTAACATTAAACCACTTATAATTAATAGTTCATCATTAACAGCATACACAAACAGAGATTCTTACTTCCATCTCTCCCCTTCATCTTTGAAATCAAGGTATGAGCTACTCTGATGGTCTTGTAACCCTACCATATTGCATTTACTATCCAATCAGAGAGCAGTAAGATGCAGGGGCTGTTAATCTGGATGCTGAATCATTGGTCGGAGATAGGTGCAGGCATGTACTTTTTCCATTAGTGAGTGTCTCACCATACTTAATCGATCGGATTGCTGCTGTGGTGATTTGGCAGTGTGAATGATGGTCCTTGCTTGTTAGGAGGATGGAAGTGGTACCCATCCAGCTGTTGGTTGTGTCCCTTCTTCTTCCTAACTTTCCGATGTATGTAAGTCTTTTGGTGTGGAAGGAGGTTATCCAATGGATGGAAGAAGAGTGCAGACATGGCTCACCCTTATTGATTAGCGTCTGCACTGTACTGCTATCTGGTTGCAGTGGACCTTGCTGGTAGTTGCCTGAGCTATGTGTAGGTTAACAGCTCAACCAACTGTACCATGAGGACTGGTGGAGACAGAGACTGTTCTGGAAGTCAGTCTGGCTCTGGCATCACCTTCACTGAAAGTGCAGTGGAAACTTCCAGGTTCATCTGGCCTTTGGTTCAGCTCAAGGTCCAGAAAAGAAAAGCAGACCTGCTCCATGAGCAAGGAAGAGAAGTTATAAACAACCTGGGTTGTTGCTTTGTAATTGGGCTTTCTAGAGGAGGAGCTTCTAGCTGCATAGGGTCATTTTTTATTGTCACCACAACTTGTGCCATTTGAGGCAATTGTAAATTTACCTTGAGGAGTGAAAAGGGCTGATTTTGTACAGAGTACGTAACTTCTGTGATCTGTTTAATGGTTCTTGAATCATTCCAATCACCCTGCACCATACAGTCTATGTTGGAATGGTAGGTCTTTAAGCTTCAGTAACTTGTCACAATTACCCCAGCATCGGCTTTTGGTTTAAAATGGCTGCAATGGCCCAGATATCCACACTCTAGAGTGAAACACTGCATCGTGTTGTCACTCCAGAAGAATGACTGGGTGTCCTTTGTGTCAGTGAATTGTACTCTGTTCCCCAGTAGGATCCAGGGGCTGTTAATCTGGATGCTGAATCATTGGTTGGAGGCAGGTGCAGGCATGGACTTTCTTGTGCTCCCCAGGCTACCGGTTTCTCGAGTTAAATTTGCAGTATTGCTCACCATGCCCACTGGTGAAAAATGTATTCCTGCTCATCTGCTACCATCCTGCCCCTCCTGTCTATTCATGCTTTCTGAATCTCATCCCTTGGTCCTATTTCTTCATCTTTCATCCCAGGTGGGTGCCTTTTACCTGATGCATGGAGGGGAGTGGGGAGGGGGGGGGAGTGGAGGTGGAGAGGTGCGAGTTTTCAAGAGAAAACTCTTGAAAAAGAGTTTTCAAAAACATCAGCATCTTCTCCAATGGTAAAGGCAGGCATGTTGAGGCAGAGGGAGCCTTCTCCCTGCTCCTCTTTCATCTCTTTCCGTTTATGAAGAAGAGCCAGAGAAGGAGCAGCGAGAAACAATACTAAAATACTAAAATTGGTTGTTGAGGAAGTAAGTTGATGGTTCTTTTCACAGGAGCGACATATAAACTTCATGCTTTGCTTGTAGACAGGGAATAAAGGACGTAGCAATAGAAGATGGAAAACAAAGATGTTTTAATTCCACAGGTTCCTAATCTCTCCAAAGCCTCCCTTTTTTGTGCTTCCGTAATAGCCTGCTTGCCTCTAAGACAGAAGATCAGGGTTTGTGTCCCAGATTGATGACGAATGGAGGTGCATTCATAATAGGGGCCAAACAGATTGTGTATGTCAGCTTGCAAAATCCTTCCAATAGCTTTACATTGTTCATGAGAAGCACAATGGCACAGTGGTTAGCAGTGCTGCCAGGGACCTAGATTCAATCCTGGCCTCGAGTCACTGTCAGTATGGCGTTTGCCCTTCCTTCCTGTGTCTGCATAGGCTTTTTTTTTCCCTGAGCGCTCTGGTTTCCTCCCACAGTCCAAAGATGTGCGAGTTAGGTTGATTGACCCTAGTGGCAGGGGGATTAGAAAGATAAACATGCGGGGTCACAGGAATAGGGCCTGGGTGGGATTGTGATTGATACAGACTCGATGGGCTGAATGTCCTTTTTCTGTACTGTAGGGATTCTATGATTATATAGAGCATTGCATAGTCAGAGGAGATATTAAACCAAGGTCCCATCAGCTTGTTCAGATAGATGGCAAAAAGCCCGTGCACCATTTGAATGAAAAGAAGGGCAATTATCTCTGATGTCCTGGCCAACTTCACAGAAACAGATTATTTCTTCATTATCACATTGTCAAACACCTTCATAATAATAAAAAAAAGTGCTGGAGTACAGATGTTAGTCTGTGGTGACTGAAGCAGACTCTGCATACCTTTAAAATTATGGCCAGAACTTGACTCAGGGATTCCCAACCCCTCCAATTTTGTCAGCATGAGTTAAGGGTGGGGACTGGATGTTGGGTCTACACCCTATAAACCCAACCTTATTGTACAAGCATAGGCATCTCCTAGTGATTTTTGCAGTTTTGAATAATATTTTATGAGACATAATATTGCCATCTCACCTTGCTAGATGGCAGATTGCCTTCCCTAAAAGAAAGCAGATGGGTTGTTATGACAATGGTTTCATGGTCATCATTAGATGTTTAATTCCAAAATGTCATTGAATTCAAATCTCAACATCTGCTGTGATGGGATTTGAACCCAAGTCCCCAAATCATTGCCTCAGATTTCCGAATTATTAGTACAGCGACAATACCACGAAGCCACAGCTAGCCAGTCAAGAAATTACGGTGTAGGTGAGGGAATCCTTTGACAGGTATGTTCAAAAGATCTTAACCATGCCAATCTGTGCCCCTCCATAATTTCCAAAGGCCATCCAAATATTCCATGCCAATCTACAGCATTGCAATGCCCATTTAATAAATGTTGAGTATTTGAGAAATGGGTCTAAAAGATAAGTCTGTCATCAAAACAATGCTTTTCCTTGGCTGCAGCTGTTGCACAGAGTAACAGCTGTCCGGACTTTCATCATCGTAGAATCCCTACAGTGCAGAAGGAGATCATGCGACCCATTGAGTCTGCCCTGACCAGGCGACCCTAGCCTGCACACTCTCTAGACTGCACCCTCCCTAACCTGCACCCTCCCTAACTTGCACCCTCCCTATCCTGCTCCATCCCTAGCCTGCACCCTCCCAAGTCTGCCTCTCTAGTCTGCACTCTCCTTAGCTTGCATCCTCGCTAGCCTGCACCCTCCCTAGCGTGCACCTTCCCTAGCCTGCACTCTCCCTAGACTGCACTCTTCCTAGCCTGCATCCTCTCTAGCCTGCACTCTTCCAGCTTGCATTCTTGCTATCCTTCACCCTCCTTAGCTTGCACCCTCTCTCGTCCGCACCCACCCAAGCGTGCATCCTCTTTAGTCTACACCCTCCCTATCCTGCATCAAGCTTAGCCTGTACCATCTCTTCTCTCAGCACCTGTCCTCTTCAAACACTGAACTTATCCCACCATGTGATTTATGCTTGTTGCCCATCAGTTGTAAGAAGTCTCACAGCCATTGATGCCAATTAATTGGCCAGACAACAAGAAGCTATGTTTTGGGCTTGATCACAGCCAGTATAGCAATTGTACCTGTTTCCAGGACCACTGAGTACATACACCCAACCGACACAAAACTCAGGCCTTAGGCAAGCACTGATTAATTAAGGATAGCCAACATGAATTTGTTCAGTGAAAATGAAGCATACATTTCTGGAAAGGTTGCAAAGGCCTTAGAAAGAGTGCAGAAAAGATTCGCAAGACTTGATTCCAAGGATGGGGAACTTTAATTGCGTATGAAGATTGGAGAAGTTGGGATGTATTTCTAGGGGGGAAAAAAGCTTGAGAGAAAACTTGGTAGATTTGTTCAAAGTCATGCGTGGTTTGGATGGACTAGTCAAGAGACAGGTTTCATGGTAGAAGAACCTAGAACCAGAAGTCACAGTGAAGTGATGTGAAGAAAATCTTTTTTCACACGGTTGTAAGTTTAAAAGAAAGAAAGCCAGACAAATAACTGTCGACAGAGCTGCTCCCCTTTCTTTTTTTTACATTTAGCAACATGCAGCTTATTTCAAAATTTAACTCCAAGCCCTGCCTTTGTTTTACTGAATCAAACAAACTGGCATTTTTGTGTTTCTGTGTCACCTGCCTCCAAACAATTCCCCCCCCCCCCCCCCCCGCCGCCGCCGCCATGCTTAGTTGAAGCTACTGTATGGCTTTCAATTTTGCAGCAACATGTAATTTCCCATCTTGCCCAGGAGGTGAGTGCTCGATCATGAGCAAGATCACCACTATGAATTCAAAAAGTAAAAGCAAAATCCCAACTGACCCCACAGAATGTCAGAGGAGCAGCCCACTTTATGGTGCACCCAGCATGATTTGTACTATTTCATTATTCTTTCCCTGGACATGTTTGTACATGAAAAAGGATTCTTCAAGGGAATTGGCAAAGCAAAGAGAGGATGTTTCTTCTTGTGAGGCAATCTGGAATGAGAGGTCATAGTTTTGGGATAAAGGGTGGCAGATTAAAAACAAAAATGAGGAAAAAAAATCACTTCTTTCAAAGATTTTTTTTAAAGCTTATTTCTTAGTCTTACATTAACACTGCAATGAGTTACCACATTCTGGAACCTGTTCAAGTACATTGAAGGAGAATTTAGTATGGCCAATGCACATAATGGCCAATGCACGTTGATGTTGTTTATTTGGATTTTTGTAAGGCGTTTGATAAAGTCCCTCATGGGAGGTTCATCGAGAAGGTCAAGGCAAATGGGATACAAGGACAGGTAGCTAGATGGATAAGTAACAGGCTTGGTAATAGGAGACAGAGAGTAATAGTGGAAGGGTGTTGGTCTAGCTGGAGGTCGGTCACTAGTGGTATGCCGCGGGGCTTGGTACTGGGACCTCTTCTATTTGTAATATATATAAATGACTTGGAAGAGGGAGTAAGTGGAGTGATCAGCAGTTTGCAGACGATACAAAGATGGCTGGATTTGCGGATAGTAAGGAGAATTGTCAGGCGATACAGCAGGACATAGGCTGGTAGCTTGGGCAGACAGATGGCAGATGGAATTCAATCCTGATAAATGTGAGGTGATGCATTTTGGGAGAAAGAATGTAGCGGGGAGGTATATGATAAAGGGTAGACCTATTAAGAGTATAGAAACGCAGAGGGACCTGGGGTGCAGGTGCACAAGTCTCTGAAGGTGGCAGAGCAAGTGGAGAAGGTTGTGAAGAAAGCATATAGTATGTTAGCCTTTATAGGAAAGGGTATAGAGTACAAGAGCTGGCCTTTAATGTTGCAGTTGTATAAAACGTTGGTTAGACCTCATTTGGAATACTGCGTCCAGTTCTGGTCGCCTTACTACCGGAAGGACGTGGAGACTCTGGAGAGAGTGCAGAGGAGGTTTACCAGGATGCTGCCTGGTATGGAAGGTCTGAGTTACGAGGAGAGGTTAGGCAAATTGGGACTGTTTTCCTTAGAAAGACATAGACTTAGAGGAGATCTAATAGAGGTGTACAAGATTATGAGGGGTATAGATAAACAGGGTTAAGCTTTTTCCTAGGATGGACTCAAATAGCACGAGGGGTCACGGGCTTAGGGTGAGTGGGGTAAGGTATAATTTGGATGCTAGAGGGAGTTTTTTCACACAGAGGGTGGTTGGGGTATGGAATGCGCTGCCAAGTAAAATGGTGAGGCAGGTACTCTGGAGTTATTTAAGAAATACTTAGATGGGCACATGAACAGAATGGGAAGGGAGGGGTATAGAAAACTGATTTAAAATAGGGATCATGAGCCTTGGGAGTCGCTGGGAAGTGTGTAAATAGATGATGATATTGATGTATTTGTTTTTATCCTACAGGTGCATTGGTCCACCTTGTTGTCTAACAAGGAGCATACACGCGATGGGTCGTGAGAGGACTGCTCTTGGATCTTTCTCGAGAGTATCCTAGTGCTTCACGTCGTTAGTGTATGCTTGACCTGGACCATCTGATGGGCAACACGACATCTCAGTGACTATAGTTGTGCTGTGCAGATACATGGATTTGGGCCTGTGTCTGTGGGAGTTTGCGCATTCTCCCCGTGCTTGCATGGATTTTCTCCGGGAGCTCCAGTTTCCTCCCACATCCCAAAGATGTGCTCTTAGGCTAATTGGCAAAACAAATTCTCCCTAAATTGTCTCAAATTTGGTTTTTAATCCATAGATCTATAAACATGGACGGGGATCGCGGGTAGAGATGGGAACATCGGGGTGGCGGCGCGGGCTCGTTGGGCCGAAGGGCCTGTTTCCCATGCTGTTTTGTTCTTTGTTCTTTGTATAACACACACATCTCTCAGGCTGTGGGAGGAAACCCACACAGACATGGGCAGAATGTGCAAACTGCACACAGAAACGACCCAAGCTAGGAATTGAACCCATATCACTGGTACTGTGAGGCAGCAGTGCTAATTGCTGTATCATCATGCTGTCCACAGGTCCTGAGTCTATGGAATGCACTACCTCAGAGAGTGGTGAATATCAGGACATGGAGCAAACTTAAGGAGGAGACAGACAGATTGTTCATTACTAATGGGTTGAAAGATTATAGAGAATGGGTAGGAAAGTGGAGTTGAGGCCAAGATCAGCCATGATCATATTGAATGGCAGAGCAGGTTCCGGTGGCTGAATTGTCTCCTCCCACCCCTAGTTCTTAGATTCTTATATTCAAGAGCTTTTTGACACCTGTCAAACCAGGCCTTTACCATCAGCCAGTGCCTTTCCGAGGAAAAGCGAGGAAAAAGTGCTGAAGAAATTTGTCACATCAGAACTGATGCTTGCTTGCAGTTTCTTTAGCCCACATTGCCCAGCCGAAACCCACTGATACAAAATTCTAAAACTATACTGATACAGCTGGAACACATTATTTATAACATTACAGAAGTGATTCAACTACAAGACTGTCATACAATCCCACAGGCCAGATTCCCTTCAGACTCTTAAATCTTTCCTGCGGTTTTCGTGTCATCTGATCCCTTCAATTTGATTTTGCCATCCTTCTTCTTTAATCATCATTCTCCATCAATCATCATTCTACATTTGATCCACTCTTTCTATTCACTCTTATTCCACACCGCACAATTTCCCATCCCTGCACTTGTGGGAATGTTGAGTGCACTGCCATTCATGTAGACTCAACTGAAATGTTTAAAGTGGACTTAGTGAAAGTTGAGTATTACATACGTGGTAAACTTCTACCTTCACTTTTCAGTGGAGAAAAATCAATCTATTTAATTTCCCTTGCAAGCCTTGGTCCGCTTGGACATGTTCCTGGCATCAAATTGAACTCCCAAGTAATTAGCTGTGGCCCACTTTCCTACCCTAGTGATCTTCTAAGGTTTGCTTTTCTCAAATTATTATTGAGTTTGTCCATGGCACACGGTTACTAGTGCACACCCTACACAAAGTTTTAATTAAAATCAACCCTGATGTGCAAGCCAAAAGCTCACTTTATCTATAAACATAAACTCCTGTCTCCTTTTGCTTACTTCTTCAAGCTATTTTTCTACTCATATTCCAATCTGCTTCTGTTACCAGTAAAACCCGTTCCATTCCTCAATTTTATTTTTAAGTATTTGTTTGTATTATCAGCCGTCAAATTGACCCTTGGTCGATCATTTCGCAAATGCTGTTGCAAACAGACTTGCTGTATGCACATAGATAAAAGGGAAACTGATTGCTTGAAAGCTGCAGTGCTTTTTAATGAGATGAGATGTCACAGTTGCCATAGTTACTGCATAACCGATTGGTAGGATGTGCATTGTTTCCAATTTAAAGGTAAATGTAATATCCATTTTTAAATGTTTAATAAAGCAATTTTATTGTTTTGTCAAGATAAAATGTTGAGGTATAATCTTTATACCTCCTCGGAGCTGAATTGGTTCACTCAGACACGGTAAAAGTGGCTCAGAGAAGATCAACAATCAATGTTCCGCCAGCCTCTGAGCCGGGGGCAATGGTATCATTTTGTTGACTCGAGGAAACTTATTCAGAGATCCGGAACAATCCTCTGGAGACCCAAGTTCAAATCCCATCATGCAGATAGTGGACTCTCAATTCCATCGAATTAAAAATCTAATGATGACCATGAAATGATTGTTGTAAAAATCCATTTGGTTCACTAATGTTCTTAAGGGAAGGACATCTACCATCCTTACCTGGTTTGGCTGACATGTGACTGCAGGTCCACAGCAATATAGTTGACTATTAACTGCCCTCTGAAATGGAGGGCAGTTAGGCATGGCCAATAAATGCTGGCCCAGCCAGTGACACCACATCCCATGAATAATAAATTTTTTTTTCTATTGCCTTGTAAAATGTCTTTTTTATTCAGAACAAGTAAAAATGACAGGAAGGCTAGGAAGCAAGCCTTTAAAAAGGGAACTTAAATGGAAAGAATATGGGACCCATTGATAAAACTGGCTGCTGATTCACTACAATCCCACTTTGCACTGTTGGTTGAGACCAATTTCATCTTCGTTAAGTTTACTGATGCTAGGTTCGTAGATCTTCATTCTGTCATTTGCTACTGTAATAATAATATCAATACTGTTAGCCTGAACTAATGTAAGTAACCATTCTAAACTATATTTCTTTGGATGTTTACTTGGTTGAATGTCTTCACTGTGTCTGAATTGTACCCATTGCTATAAATAACAGAGAAAGGCAATCTGAATTTCTTCCCATTCACCAGCTGTCTCTAAGCAGAAAGTGTTTTACAATATTGTTGAAATGGACCACAGTGTGTTTTCCCAAACCCTCAGTGGTCCAATTTATTAATAACTCATACCAACCTTCTTTATGATCAACCCCGACCAACCTCTCATCCATTGACTCTGTCTACACTTCCCACTGTATCAACAAAGCAGCCAGCATAATTAAGACCCCCACGCACCCTGGACATTCCCTCTTCCACTTTCTTCCATCAGGAAAGAAATGCGAAAGTCTGAGGTCACAAAACAACTGACTCAAGAACAGCTTCTTCCCTGCTGCCATCAGACTTTTGAATGAACTTACCTTGCATTAAGTTGGTTTATCTCTGTACCCTAGCTGTAGCTGTAATACTACATTCTGCACTGTCTCATTTCCTTCTCTATGAATGGTATGCTTTGTTGTATAGCACGCAAGGAACAATACTTTTCACTGTATGCTAACGCATGTGACAATAGTAAATCAAATCAAATCAAAATCAGAAGGTTAGTTTATTTACGCTGAGGCCTGTGGAAAAATATTTGCATCATTCCACTTTTATCTATTCTAATCTGAACACTCCAGGTTTCACATTCCTGCTGTTCCAAAATCCTTACTCTGTATTGCTCCTTGTTCTTTTCCTAAAGCAACCTAAAAGTTACTGTGAAATGATTACTGTTCCTTAATTGATCCCTCACCAACATTTGATCCACTGGAAATGATCCACTCATTCACAGGAAATGACTTCTCCTTTCTCATTGGGTTGAACATAATAACTAGGAGCAGGAGTAGGCCATTGGGGTCCTCAAGCTTGCTCCACCATTCAGTAAGATCATGGCTGATCTGTTCATGGATTCAGCTCCATTTACCCGCACACTTACCATAACCCTTATTTCCTTTCCTGTTCAAAAATGTATCTACCCTGGCCTTAAAAACATTCAATGAGGTAGCCTCAACTGCTTCACTGGGCAGGGAATTCCACAGATTCACTGCCCTTTGTGTGAAGAAGTTCCTCCTTAACTCAGTCCTAAATCTGCTTCCCCTTATTTTGGGACTATGCCCCCTAGTTCTAGTTTCACACAGCCAGTGGAAACAACTTCTCTGCTTCTACCTTATTTATTCCCTTTTCATAATCTTACATGTTTCTATAAGATCTCCCCTCATTCTTCTGAACTCCAATGAGTATAGCTCCAGTCTACTCAGCCTCTCCTCATAAGCCAATCCTCTCAATCCAGAATCAACCGAATGAATTACCTCTGCACTCCCTGTAATGCCAGTAAATCCTTTCTCAAGTAAAGAGACCAAAACTGTACATAGTGCTCCAGGGATGGCCTCACCATCACCTTATACAGCTGCAACATAATCTCGCTCTTTTTAAACTCCATCCCTCTAGCAGTAAAGGACAAAATTCTATTTTCCTTTTCAATTACTTGCTGCACCTGCAAACCAACTCCTTGAGATTCTTGTACAAGGACACCCAGGTCCTTCTGCATAGCAGCATGCTACATGCTTTTACCATTTAAATAATAGTCCATTTTGCTGTTATTCCTACTAAAATGGATGCCCTCAATTTACCAGCATTGTACTCTATCTGCCAGACCCTCACTCACTCATTTAGACTATCTATATCCCTTTGTAGTCTTTTAGGGTCCTCTGCACACTTTGCTCTGCCACCCATCTTAGTGCATCATCTGTGAATTTTGACACACTGCACTTGATCCCCAACTCCAAATCATCTATACAAATTGTGAACAATTGCGATACCAACACTTATCAAATTGAATGCCCCAGAAATTCCTCTGCAGGCCACTGCCAAACCAGATTAACACATGGTTCCAAGTCTGAGCATGCATCCACCTCATCTGGACAGTAAATAAACCCTATTCATGAAGTCTGATTAAGTATCCTAAATGTTCTTCCCATTAGAAACTACATTTCTAAAACTTGTATATTCCCAACGGTTGATCATTAGAATATGATTTTTCTTAGGATATAGCTTTGCTCTAATGCCCTTTACCATGATGCTTTGCAGCAAACTGCCTTTGGCTAAAGTGAACAATGATTCTTAAATATACATTAATATGTTCAAAATATCAGCATGGTGTTTTCAAATCATAATCACTTGTTTAAATTTCTTACTTCATTTCATATGTGTGTAAATTGCTTTCTTGTTAGCTTATAAATCTGTTTGAAAGTCACTTAATTCAGGCTTAAAAATCTTTATCAACCAATAAGGATTTCTCCCCTTACAGCATGCCTGGTACCATCAGGCAGCCATACTAACCACTGTGCCACCATACTTCAGCTTTACTTGCCAACCAGGTGATCACCCATTCTTCATGGGATCATAGAAACCTTACAGAGCAGAAAGAGGCCATTTGGCTCATCGATTCTGCACCAACCACAATCCTGTCCAGGTCCTATCCCCATATCCATTCACATTTACCCTCTAATCCCTCGAACTTACGCATCTCAGGACACTAAAGGGCAATTTTAGCATGGCCAATCAAACCTAACTCACACATCTTTGAACCGTGGGAGGAAACCGGAGCATGTGGAGGAAACCCATGCAGACATGAGGAGAATGTGCAAACTCCATGCAGACAGTGACCCAAGCCAGTTATCAAACCCAGGTCCCTGGAGCTGTGAAGCAGCAGTGCTAACCACTGCGCTACCGTGCTGCTCTGCATACTCTTAAACTCTTAAACACATTCATAAAGGTGTTATCGAGAAAACTCTCATTCTGCCAGATGTGTCTCTGCGATGTTGACAACAATATCCTGGACTCTGTACTCATGCGTATTGCACTGTGCTGTGCAGAGTCAGAGAAGCACAGGGGGAGGGCCATAGCACATTTAACATTAGGGAGAACTCCCAGATTCTCCCAGTTCCCACACCCAAACGTAATCTGGCCTAGTGAGAGAGTGAACCAGATTTGCTTATTTAAGTAATAATGTCCACATTTAGGGTTGGTTTGGAACTGGATTCTCCTAGCTTCTGCAATTAACCAGCAGAAACTCACGACAATTCACCACTCGACGGCACAAAGTAACATCAGTCCCAATGGTGAGCAGGGGGGCTCGGAGGACATTGAAGTCCTGGGTGATGGAGAAAATGGCTAGACTGTGCCCGATTATTGCTTAGAACTATGGGCAGAGGAGTGCGAAAGTTGAAGGGAGATGAAGGGATATAGCTGTTGAGTTTGAATGTTCTTCATCTATGAGCTCAACCTGCAATTTGGTTTAATTGCCAGACCATGTTCACTGCTGAGACCTTGTGCTTTAGTGGACTGGTGTTCGCTGCTGTTCTTCCCACAGCATTGATTTGCTGGTGTGTGTTTCAGGTGAAAACTGCAGCTTCATCATCATGGTGTTCACTGGTTGTGTAACAAAATGTTTTCAACCAATGCTGCCAGTCAAAAATCTTTTTCACCAATGCTCCCAATTCCACATTTGGTCTAGACCTTTTCAGCAGTCCAAATTAATTCAGTGGGATTAATTTATTATCCATGACTCATGTTTTAGCACAGGGAAGCACAGCTTTAATTGTTGTGAATGTTTTAAAGATAACATTGTGGTCACTGTTTTCTCTCTCCCTGTGCTTGTCGCGTTTTCACAAGCCACTGCTGCAATCAAAGATCAAATTTGCAAAGGATTGTTTTTTGCAGCAAATTTTTAAATCAAAATTTTGGGCCCTGTCAGTGTTTATGGCCAAATAAAGGGCAATTCCCACTTCCAGCTGAGGCTTTTAAACTTTTACTTTTCTACAGTCTCCAACATGACATAGTACGGCACCGCCTCTTTTCACAGGCTGACTGCGGTGATTATAGAACCTGATTTCTCAGCCGGATCAATGCCTTGAATACTGTTAAAGATTAGTTCAATCTTCGCACTGAATATTTACTCACCCCTGCTAATTCCTTGAATCTACCATTGATTGGATTCATCATTGAGCATCATGCACTATTATGATCCAAGTTCATGTCATACTGGGCAGGGAGGTCACAGAATCAAAAGGCCATAACATTGACTTCCTTTTAATGAAACATGGAGGGGTAGAGTCACAGAACTGCTAATTAGTTTTAACAACAAGAAAAGACATTGATTAAACATGAACAAAAATGGATTATAATACAATACTTCTTTACTCTCCCCTTTGGCTTAACAAATTACACACAGCTTTTATGATTAATGAGAATGACAAAGTACATTTGAAGATACAACAGTCATATTAGCACACAAAGTTAGTGTTTAGGGATTTCTCCTCAGATGCAACCCTTAATGATTATAGAAGCATAGAATCCCTAGTGCTAAAGGAAGCCATTTGGCCCATTGAGTCTGCATCAGGCTCTATTCCCATAACCCCTCATATTTACCCTGCTAATCCCCTCACATTAATGGTAATTTAGCCCAGTCAATCAACCTAACATGTACATCTTCAGCCCGTGGGCGGAAACCAGAGCACCCAGAAGATACCAAGCTGACATGGGGAGAATATGCAAACTGACTCAAGCTGGGAATCAAATGCGGGTCCCTGGCGCTCTGAAGCAGCAGTGATAGCCATTGTGCCAGTATGCTGCCCCCATGCCACTATGCTGATGTTTTTGAACAAAACCTTTGCTCCACTTTTAGCAGTGAACCCATTCCAGAATTTTGTACTAACCACATTGGGATTTATTTGCCTTGAATATTTTCCACTGTTGCGCAAATTGTAACAATTGTAAGATTTGTTTTCCAGGTTGTAGTAAGATATTCCAAATTTTTGGATTCCTTTGGGAACCTTTCTCTAGCAGTATCACCAACTCTTCTTAGTTCTGAGACTTGAAATGAACTCTGCTCTCGTCATAGATTTTTTTTTGTTTTTTTTTAATTCAGACCTCTTTATTTCTCTTGTTCTCATAAATACTTGTTCTTTTGTTTTCTGGTATTTGCTTTCTTAAACTTTATTCCATTGTATGGCTTTTCTTCCAATTAAGCTAAGAGAGATGTTTTTCTTTCTCTCCAACCGCCTGTCATCCACTGTTCTAGCTTCCAGCTACAACAAAAGAACAAAGAAAGCCCTCCCTTTCTCTCTGCAAGGGCCTCTATTAACTATGCAATGCCTGCAACTATTTACCTTTCACACCACAGCTCTATAAGCACAATATTATCCCAACTGTAACTGAAACTGACCATCACAACACAAACATCTTCTTTCAGCATGAAGTCTAACTATAATCTTATTTCAGATGCAGAAGCCACATAAAACTAGACCTTATTCCTAATGTTCACCCATACAAACACAAATCCCTTCAAACTATTTCTGGTTTCCAAACAGTACTCTGGTGAGGTCCAGATGCTGTTCAGTCAATTTTCCTTCTGCCTTCCACATCTACAATGGAGACTCCATACAAATCCCACCCACTTAAATATACTCAACATGCAGACTTGCAAATCAACCACCGAAACATCATATAAACCAAGTCCTGTGGTGATGGGGAAGTAATGGCGAGGCAGGGAGACGATACTAGAGGTTACCTTCAGTCATAACCCCACACACAGATGGCTTCACTATAATGGTTGCTCTCTATGGATTGGGAAGGATTGGTCTGTATCTTCTTGAAATGACATGATAGCCCACTTTTGCTTTCCCTGCACCTGCCGTATTGCTGGTTATCCATTAACCACAGTCATAATGTAAAGAACAAGACAATTAGTCATCTGAAGCTTAGTTCACAGAATGTCATGTTGCATGTAGCTACAGCACATGTTTGCCCAATAGAAAAATGAACAAAGAATAGCAAGGTTGATGTTCCGTTGGTCAGAGATATAGCTATCATTTCATGATGATATAGCATGCAGACATTATAATTGGACACTATACCCTTATGTGTGCCTGATATAACCTTAATTAATAATTCTAAGCATATAGTAATAGCTCCTAAAATGTGATTGGTGGAAGCTAATCACCTGCAATTGAATTGCTTGTATATTTTGGAATTCTGCAACTGGCTAATTACAGACTGTGACCTGTGACTGCCCAGGGTCCAAACTGTACAACTTGATAAAAACAGCTATTTAAGGCAACTTCATGACATCGCTTGATTACTTGAAGGGTAAAGTTGCGATAAGAACTAGAACAGAAACTAACCACAGAGATTGATAATATCCCAGAGGCTCATATTGCCTTTGAAGAGTTTTGGAAGAAGGTAAAAGATGTACTGACAGGATAGTATCTGAAGGCCTAGGATTCATTACACGGAAGCACAAAGTCCTGTTCAACAATAGTGAGAAAAGACAGAAGTAAGTTTTTACACTGAGTGCGTGATGCTCAAGGATCTTACCTATCTGATAAGACATCACCAGCAAGGAATAACTAGATACCATTGTGCAAAATATGTGCTGCAGGCTAACTTTGGAGAGATGATGAAACAATAGTGGGAAAACAAGGCTGATGAGGCCCAAACAATTGCTGATAAAATTATCTGAAGGCTCCATATGAACGTTTATGACCATTCCATAGCCGCAAAACCAACAGTGCCAACAGTGTGACACATACTCTCTCAGCAGATGTTAATCAGCTTCTAACGGATAGGGAAGAAATACTCTCTCACTGGAGAGGGCACCCCAGTAATCTCCAAAACCAGTAATCCATAGTATGCAAAGACACCACAGAATCACTTCCAGAACACCACATTTTGGAAAATGTTGCTTTGGATTCTTCTAAAAGTGGAAGTCACAAAGTGCCCGGCATTGGGAGCTGCTGCGATCCCATCTGAAGGAATGAACTATAGAGAGATTTGCAAAGTTAGGAATCTTACTGATCTGTTCCATCTAATCTGGAACTTGGGTGCAGTGCCACAAAGGTACTTCCATAATTCAGCTTTACAAACAGAAAGAGTGTAAATTTATCTGCGAGAATCATTGTGGAATATCATTTCATTCAACAGCAGGAAAAGTTATTTGGAAGAGTTATTCGGAATCAGATTGTCCCTCACCTCATTAATTCTGTATACCTAGCATGTATGCACAACACACGTCCTATGCAGAGCTGTGATCAGTGGATATGGTTTTCAAAGCATATAAAATTCAAGAGAAGTCCCGCAAATAGAACTTACAATTTTTTTTGTCCTGCCAAAGGAAATGATACAGTAAATCAGGAAGGGATTGGGGAAGGTTTTGTTCAAATATGGCCTGAAAAGTTGACCGATGTCACTGGCTTATTTCACAATAGCATGATTGCCAGCAAGGTGCAAAACAGGACAACTTTGGATGGCTTTCATGTCACCAACAAGGCCGTGTATTAACTTTGTTTGCCACGTATTTCTTGGCCATGCTGTGTGAGGCACTCAGAGATCTTGACATAGAAGTACACATTTGATTCAGGATAAATGAAAACCTCTTCAACTTGTAAAGGCTTAAGGTTTACATGAAGGTTACGGAAAAGACACTGACTGCAATGTTTTTATAATGGTATAAAGGAACTAATCACTCATTAGGGATTGTGTAACCACATTTCGGTTTTATTTATTTAAGCTAGGCAAATAACAAGATATATATTTGGATAGAAAATGTGAAGACATCAGCAACTGAAATGTGTGTGTTATTTTAGAATCATAAAATCCCCACGGTGCAGAATGAGGCCATTCACCTTTCAAGACTGCACCAACAACAATCCCACCCAGGCTTGTATTTACCCCATTAATTACCCTGATACTAAGGGGCAATTTTTCATGGCCAATCAACTTAACTTGCATATCTTTGGCATGTGGGTGAAAACTGGAGCACCTGGAGGAAACCAATGTTGACACGGGGAGAATGTACAAATCCCACCAGATGGTGACCCAAAGCCAGCATTGAACCCAGGTCCCTGACACTATGAGGTGGCAGTGCTGCAGTGCCATCACACTTTCCTCTGCTCTGTTACAGGTCAAAGTGAAACAGAGGCTGGATAACATGACATACTTTCCTTCCAGTGATAATATGCTGGTATGTGTTATTGCAACACTGAATGAGCCCTTGAGATCACTGCCTGGTGGGGATTGGAGTGCTTTATTGATCTCTTCAATCGTGTTTTGGTTTGATGTTTTAAGTTTTCTTTGATGATGCAGTATCTTTTAATTAGTCCTTCACTTTTTTAGTTTAATCTAATTAATGAACTGTTTGTGCTCAGAAAGAGGAATGATACCTCTGGAATAATAAGCCAAGTACGTAGGTTAATATTCTGGTGGCACGGTTTCAAATCCCACCACAGCATTTCGTGGAATTTAATTAATAAAGCTGGAATGTAAAACTAGTCTCAGTAAAATGGTGACTAGGGAGCAATCATTGATCTTTGTTTTGATTTGATTTCATTTATTATTGTCACATGCATCAGTATACAGCCAAAAGTATTGTTTCTTGCACGCTATACAAACAAAACATTGCATATGTAGAGAAAGAAAGGAGACAGTGTAGAATGTTATGTTACAGATTGTTGTAAAAACCCATTTGGTTTATTCATGGCCTTTTGGAAAAGAATTCGGTCTGGCCTACATGTGTCTCCAGATCCACAGCAATAAGATTGACTCTTGACTGCCCTTTGTAATGGCTGAATAAGCCATTCAGTTCAAGGGCAATTAAGAATGGGCAACAACTGTTGACCTTGTCAGCAAGTTCCAAATCCCATGAAAGAATAAAGTTGTATTTGCGTAACACATAGTTCAACATATTCAGTTTCTTGTGGATCACTTTGCTGTTGCCTCAGAACAATTTAGTTTGAAATTGGGCAGGATTTTCTGGCCGTGCTCATCCCAGGATTCTCACTTGGGGTCAACGGACTTTTGCATGATTTGCCCCCACTCGCTGTGATTCCTGTGGCAGATGAGACAGGAATATTCCACCAAATAAGTCTGAAGAAGGCAGGGATGTGTCAACCTGCCCCTGGCCACATCTTCAAGATGCCACAGTCACTATCAAAATCATCTCTCTATGTAGAAGAGAAATTTGCAATTATAGGAGTGTATGCCAAAATAACATGAAGCTACGTGATTGAGTCAACCAGCCTCACACTATTACTTGTCTGTTTCACACTGCTCCCAATCTTCTTTGCAGTGATCCTGGTTAGCAACACAGTGAACCCACCTTGCTTCATACTCCCCCTGGTTTGTTCGTCATGATCCCAGATTGCTGCATACTCCTTCCAGACTTATCCTGGATCTTCCTCTGTGAGTTCCATTGAGTGATTATTTATTACACAACTAGCACACCAAAATCTACTCCATTAAGTACATCAGCACTCTTGCATTTAAGAGGATATGCCTGTCATAAACAGCAATTGAAAATGTTTGTTTTTCCCTCTGGCTATCTAACCTCTGTCATAAAAGTAAAAGGAAAGATTGTATTTCTAAACCAGCTTTTATAACCACAAGGCATCTTAAAGCAGCCAAAGAGCTATGCTGAAGTGTGATCATTGTTGTAATTTTGGAAACAGAGCAGTCGAGTTGCATATTGCAAGCTTTCACAAAATAGAAGAAAGTGATATCAATTGGATAATCTACTTTTGCCACATTGATTGAGGGATAGAAATTGTCCAGAAGTCAGGGATAACTTTCAGATGGGAATTGAGATGACAGCCATTTTTTGGCATCCTGATCCCATGTAGTGGGGGGCCATACTCACCTCTTTTCCTCCAGCCCTCAGAATTGGAGTCAGACTGGAGACTTGACTACAACTTCTTGAAGCAGGGTGGAGGCAGGGAGAGAAGGGCTGGTGGATAAGAATGTGTTTAGGTTAGAAGACCTACCACCATATCAGCCCAGCTCATTAGATGGGTATGAGGCTTTTAACCCTCAGATCCCAACCCCACACGCACCCCTCAGTATCCATGCCCCACTTGTCCACCTTTGTCATCTAGTTCCTCCAGATTCCCCTTCATACCCTCGATGTCCCAACACTCCCTCAACTCACCGTGCCCACTATCCAGCCTAACACTCTTTATCTACTCAGGATTCAAGACTGGATATTACTATCATGGCATTAGAAAGTCTTTGAGAGCCTCGTAAAACACTTTAAAGGTATGTTCCTATTAATTGGTCATAAAACTGCCAATACATTTCAACTCTCAGGCCCCTTAGCAGCTATATCAACAACTCCTCTTGAGCTGAATTCATCTACAGCTTTTTGAACTCAGCCAAGAATCATAATGCTGTTCCATTGGTCAACTGTGCCAGCAAAATCATTAGTGCTGGATACATATGAACCTTTGAAGTAATTGAAAAAGCTCATCAATCTGTTCAAATTTCTAAGTAGGGCACCAGATGCCTGATCTATTAATTAATTAAAAGGCTAATTCACACAGGACAACTGACATAGCTAAATCAAAATGTCAATGCTGTTCAATGCAAAAAATGCACTTTACTCATTAGATAATGTATACAATTACATCTGAACACGTTACCACGTTCCCAGTACTGGTCAATCTAATGGTCACATCTTTTGAGAACAAAGTCCCTATCATAATTCAAATAGGCTAAAAACATATTTCACGTGGATAGTATTACATTATGATATGCGAAACTGTTAACATCTTTTGAACTTCCATGACAAATGGTTTTCAACTCCAAATTAGATATCCCCCAGGGTTCACGATGTCTTGGAAGCTAATCTGATTCCATGGAAATTGTGGATATTCTAAACTTTTAAAACCCCCGGCCATACGATGGAGCAGGCAAGTTCAGGAGTGCAGTGTTGGCTCAGACGCAACACCTTTTTTCATGTCGATCAAAAATAACTGAAAACAAGAATGAGGCAAAGTATTTTGCCACAGATCCCACACATCTCCATTTTTGCCACCTGACAGTGTTTGCCCTGTGTTGGGTTGAGAAAATATGACATATGTCCTACTCTTCTTCAAAATGGGCCATGTGATCTTTAAAATGCATTTAAATTAAATGCACTTGTGTAACATTGCAATAACAACCCATCCAAAAAATAGTGACTCTGATTATGTGGCATTCCATCTGTACAACACTGGACCGTCAGCTTTGATTTTTGCCTGGAGAGTGTCTTGGATCCCAAACCTCATAACTTGTAGATTATCGGGTGGAATGGTGCTACAGTGATTGGCATTGCTGCTGCACAGTGCTAGGAACCTGTGTACAATTCCTGTGCCTCTGTCAGTGTGGAATTTGCACATGCTTCCCATGTCTGCATGGGTTTCCTCCGGGTACTCCTGTTTCTTCCCAAGCCCAAAGATGTGCAAGTTAGGTGGACTGGCTATGCTACATTGCCCCTTATTGTCAGGGAGACTAGCTAGGTGAATTGTAATCCGTGCAGACTCAGTAGACTGAATGGCCTTCTTCTGCACTGTAGGGATTCTATGGATTCTATAGATGACAATGCTTCCAACTTAGCCATTGTGACACTATTGTCCTCTCAAAACATTTTGAGCAAAGTTGAACACATGGGATAGGATTCTTGTATGTCCCAAGACTGGAAATTCCCACCTGTGTTCAAATGACCTTTAAGTGATTCACCTAACTTTCTGTCTCACCTGTTATGATTCCCGTGGCAAACTAGGCGGGAGAATCTCAGTCATCGATTCAATTCAGTCGAATACTGCCAGGTCTCCCTAAGGTTCCAGCAATCCCGTATTCAATTTATGAGCCATCTGGTTTAGTTATAGTTGCCTTTGGCTGTACCTCCCAGTTACACCACCTCACATCAAAAACCAAATCCAGCTTGACAAGCTATCTTTTGCATTTACTTTTGGTCACACTCAGGAAGCACTTCCAATTATTTCTTTATCTTCCAGCCTTGCCGTTAAATCTTTGGCTACAACTCATCCGTAGCACTGAGCCAATACCTGATCTCCTGCAATGGTCTAGTGAGTTTACGCTGTTGATAACTCAGCCATTTAGAGTGCGTGAACATGTCAACTCAGGAATTTAGTATTGACTTCATAAAAACTGACACTACATCCCCAAATGGCTGACAGCTCATGAGCGATGCTTGATTATATCCAGCAGCACATGAAGACAAATAGTTACACAGCTTTATACCTTAATCTGTAGGTATACCCAATATTGCATGTTAAATTGGAGGAAAACAAAATGTAGATACATGAAAGCCCAAAGGGGGGAACTCAAATATTGGAGCTGTAAGGTTGGTAATGCATTTCTACTGAGTTCACAGGCTCCTGAGAGGATTTTCATTTTTCTGTACTTTGAAAATGACTTTTTACTTTATACACTATTTAATTTCACAATTTATTCTAAACAAGAAACCGCCAGGGAGTATTTGCCATCATGACCTTTCGACACTGAGTGATCAAAAGGGTCAGATATCGGGAGTGCGGGAGTTCATCCAGAGAGCATAGGTAGAGTAGAAGCATGATATGTCTGTTCAGCTAGTGAGTTAACTGCTGTTTGTTACAAGTCCTTGGTGTCAGTGCTTTGCAAACCCAGTACATTCACAGTCTTAACAGCAGCTTTTCCACATAAAAAAAGCCTACCCCTAAATATAGATATTGATCCCCCTCTGGGCCTAGTTTCTTTATCCAACTCCAAAGGCTTACATGGGCAACACGTTGGCACAGTGGTTAACACTGTTGCCTCACAGGACTAGGAATCCAGGTTTGAAGTTTCTACATTGCCCACATGGGTTTCCTCTGGATAGCTGGATTGGCTATGCTAAATTGTTCTTTAGTGTTTTAAGATGTGTCAATTAGGTAGACTAGAGGGGTAAATAATTGAGATTACGGGGATAGAGCCTGGATGAGATGCTCTGTCAGAGAGGGGAAGACTTGAATGGGCTGAGTGGCCTCCTTCTGCACTGTATAGATTGTATGATTCTATGATGGAATTCCTTCTCCTCCTCCAAGCCTCTCAGCTCTCACTGATACAGCATGGGAATTCCTTCTGTGGTGGACAGGGCCGATGAATCCTCCCTTATTTCTGAACTTCAGTAGTAGAAGATTTGCAAAACTGGACAATTTCTGCCTCCTCCTGGTGCTTTATTAACCTGAGACTACAAATTAGAATTATTTTTTCCGCACTGGAAAGTAGCAATGTGAAAATAAGTTTGATTCAGTTTTGAAGGCCTCTCATGGTATGTCCTATATTCACACATCAAGTATGGTTGTTTAAATAAAGTATTAGAACAGGGATGTCAAGCATGTGGCCTACAACAATTTAATCTGGTTGTCAGATTTCTATGAACAACTGTTGCTGAAATGGGACATAAAACCCTCAGGCATTCCTTCCTGAAGTTCCTACATTAGCCTTTAATGAAACATCAGCAATTCTGGAGAAACACTGAGGCATAAAAATAAAAAAAGTCCCTCAATTGTGTTTTAATCATCGGAGCAGGGCCTTCAACTTGTTCAATTAGATCGTGGCTGATCTGTACCCCAACCTCATGCATCTAACTTCCTTCATATTCCCGTTATTTCCTTCTCTAAAAAAAAGGCATTGAAAACTTCAGCTGGCTTAGCATCTACAACAGTCTTTTGTGAGAGAACATTCTAGATGTCAACTACTTGTGCAAAAAGGTTTTCCTTATTTTCTTTTTAAATGAATTAGCTCTAATCGTAAGTTAACATTTGATTGTTCTTGATTTTCCTCAGCAATGTAACAATTTTGGTGTCAACCTGGCTCAAACTTTTGAAATGTAAATGTCTTTTACTCTTACTACTGGAAGGACGTGGAGATTCTGGAGAGAGTGCAGAGGAGGTTTACCAGGATGCTGCCTGGTATGGAAGGTCTGAGTTACGAGGAGAGATTAGGCAAATTGGGACTGTTTTCCTTAGAAAGACGAAGACTTAGAGGAGATCTGATAGAGGTGTACAAGATTTTGAAGGGGATAGATAGAGTAAACAGGGCTAAGCTTTTTCCTAGGATGGACTCCAATAGCACAAGGGGTCACAGGCTTAGGGTGAGAGGGGTAAGGTATAATTTGGATGTTAGAGGGAGTTTTTTCACACAGAGGGTGGTGGGGGTATGGAATGTGTTACCAAGTAAAGTGGTGGAGGCAGGTACTCTGGAGATATTTAAGAAATACTTAGATGGGCACATGAACAGAATGGGAATGGAGGGGTATATAAAACTGATTTAAAATAGGGATCATAAGCGTTGGGAGTCCCTGGGAAGTGTGTAAATAGGTTACGATATTGATGTACTTGTTTTTATCCTACAGGTGCTTTGGTCCACCTTGTTGTCTAACAAGGGGCATACACGCAATGGGTTGTGAGAGGACTGCTCTTGGATCTTTTTCGAGAGTATCCTACTGCTTCACATCATTAGTGTATGCTTGACCTGGACCATCTGATGGGCAACACGATAGCTCAGTGACTATAGTTGTGCTGTGCAGATTCATGGATTTAGGCCTGTGTCTGTGGGAGTTTGCGCATTCTCCCCGTGCTTGAGTGGGTTTTCTCCGGGAGCTCCGGTTTCCTCCCACATCCCAAAGATGTGCTCTTAGGCTAATTGGCAAAACAAATTCTCCCTAAATTGTCTCAAATTTGGTTTTTAATCCATAGATCTATAAACATGGACGGGGATCGCGTGTAGAAGTGGGAACATCGAGGTGGCAGCGCAGGCTCGTTGGGCCGAGGGGCCTGTTTCCCGTGCTGTTTTGTTCTTTTTGTTCTTTGTCTTTGCTTAGGTAGTCCACTTAATCAGGAAAAAGAAACTGAGTTTTTGTTACTTGACTTACACTCAAAACTGACCCTGGACGATGTGTAAAAGTCTACTATTGAACGATCTTCAGATTCAAGGTACACAGCTGTGCAGAGTTTGTATTGCCCATTCTGAAAATATTTTCAAAATGCACTTTAAGAGTTGCACACTGAAGATGATACAAATTGGTCCAATGTTTCACTTTACAACTGCCTAATGAGAAATTGCTGTCATATTTTGCAAGAAATTTGTCAAGCATCATAAAGTACACAATTTATTTTCTAGTTAACACTCATTTAGCTCAGTCAATCTGTCCAAAGCTGAGTTTTAGTTACATAGTAATGTGAGTGTCTGAGAATTCTGATCAATAGGAAAAAAATTATTAGGTCCTAAACTTGACCTGCCTATCAAATCACTTAATCTCTCTATAATATAAAAATTTGGCACAGAAAGAGTTAATGTGGGGCTGAAGACAATGCCCACCAGAGTGTGGGAATGCATGACCTAAATCTGGAAGGCAGTCTTGTACTGAAAAGAGATTTGTGTAGAGTTTATAAAGTTTATTTATTTATTAGTTACAAGTAAAGCTTATATTAACACTGCAATGAAGTTACTGTGAAATTCCCCCAGATCGTACCAGATCAGGTCAATGCACCTAACCAGCATGTCTTTCAGACTGTGGGAGGAAGCTGGAGTGCACAGAGAAAACCCATGCAGATATGGGGAAAACATGCAAACTCCACACAGACAATAATCCAAGTTGGGAATCGAATCTGAGGCACTGTGAGGCAGCAGTGCTAAACATTGTGCCCGTGTAGAGGCAAGCATGGAGGCATCTCTGGGTTTAAACCTTATACTGTGCCGATGACATATTTATAATAAAGGCAAAATATTGTGGATGCTGGAATCTGAAACAAAAACAGAAATTGCTGGAAAATCTCTGCAGGTCTGTCAGCATCTGTAGAGCAAAAATAGAGCCAATGTTTCCAGTGAGAATGACTCTTCATCAGAGTTCATATTTATAAGTAGTGTGATAAACACTTATTGTTAAACTATACGGATAGGAACTCTTTGTGAGACCTACCAGATTACACATGTCTGACAGCACTTTTTCGTACTTACTTTGCTCCCTGAATCCAGTTTTACGGATCAGTCCAACATATTCGCTTTTCAGAACAAAAAGTGCATTCATTTAAACCATGCAGCAGGTTGGGGAAGAATATACCCAAAAGGCTGCATTCTGCATGCTGAGTTGACTGTGGCACGCATCCTGCAAAATGCACGACATTATAAACATACCCATAATTTAAAATAGCTTCAGGCTCCAATGCTTGAGCGACAGTTAAGCTTACAGCTCACATTACCACTTCTGCACTGAAAACTGGCTAGGCATTAGAATCAGGCCGTACTCTTCATAATCAACACTGCGACCCTTAATTTCTGGTCCCGATCACCTCAGGGCTCTTATTTTTATTTCCAGCCAATGAATCATTCCTACTCCCGCACTATATGTTTTATGTAATTCCACGTAAGCCCATCTGGACATAGCAGGAGCTGTGCTAATTTTGTGGATCCGTAGGCTCTCGCACACCCGCACTAAATACAAAAGGACAGCGAGCCTTTCTTTAGATAGTCCGTAATATTTTCCTCAGTCTGCAGTGACCTAGAAATAACTTTGTGAAATCTTGATATTTGTGGTCGGGAAATTCATAACTTTTCAAAATTGATTGCTGTCTTCAGGGAAAATGGTATTGTCTCCATTAATGAACTAGAGGTTGGAGTTATAATGTTATTAAAGTGCCTGAAGTGAGACTCGATATGAGAAGATTTTTTTCTTCTTTACAGCATTGCAAAAAATTGACTCTGAGCAAAAGCGATTAGTGGTGTGTCCATTAACTCTTTCAAAAATTGAATCAATACCTGATCGCAACAGAATTGCAGGCGACAAGGGTAAATAAAGAGGGAGATGATCAAATGGGATTTGATGACCGCACTACCAGGACCAGAGTTTGAGATTAGTAGGGGCGGTGAAGAGGGGTGGGGGGGGGGGGGGGGGGGGTTGTTGGAGGGGTAGGAAGGGTGATGTGGAGAGGGAAATAAGCAAATATTCTAAAACTCACTTGATTGCAGAATTGGACAGGTTTGGTTTGTATCCACTGGAATCTAAATAAATAAAAGACGGCTTGATTGAAACATATAAGCGTGGTCTTGGCAGGGTGGGTGTGGAAAGCATGTTTCCTGTTGTGAAAAAATCTAGAACCACTTTTTAAAGATAAGGGTTTGTTCATTTAAGGCAGAGGTGATGGGCATTTTTTTTTTACTTTCAGAGGGTTGTGAATCTTTGGAACTCTCTTCCTCAAAGGACATGGACATAATAAGAAATCTCACAATGCCAGGTCAAAGTCCAACAGTTTTATTGGAATCACAAGCTTTCAGAGCACTGCTCCTTCATCAAGTGAGTCATCTTCTAGGAGATCGTTTGCACTTTGGATCTGCCGGCATCTCCACATCAAAAGGCATAGAAGCAGAGATTTTGAATATTTGTAAGGCAGATTCTTGGTTAACAATGGGGTGAAAGGCTATCAGGGCTGGGCAAGAATGTGGGGCTAAGGTTACAATCCCCACTTAGACATGTGGCAGGACTCTTCACCCTCGCAGCCGCGTATCTCTCATCGCCACACCATCCACTGAAGATGGGATTTTCTTCGTCCACTACTATCAATGGCATTTCCCATTAAAGTCATCCCATGGCTCCCATAGGCGCACCAGAGAATACTGCCACCGGCCAATGGCCAGAGGATCCACTCCATGACCCTATTGAATGGTAAAGCAGGCTTGAAGGGCTGAGTAGCCTTCTCCTAATCCCAATTTGTGTGTTCACTTTGTTGTTTGTATGTTCCATCGTGTTTAGTCTACTCAGGTCAGCTCAAGAAATGAGCAACTTCTCATATAAAAGTGTCACACAAAAATGCAGTACTTCGCAAGTGCTGTACTGTCAACCTTAAGATGTAATATTAAGCCAGGTTTCATTTGAACGTGTACATAAATATTTATTCAATAAACAGTAATTAAAACCACCGGTGCAAGCATCGATATGGGAGATTTGGGGTTGCCAGGGACCTGGCATTAATTGTAATACATTAAAATAGAGTAGCTGGAGACTACCCAAGTATTCACACATTCCAGCAAGATTCACTGACGATCATCGGGACTAGAAACTATAGGGTTTTTTTCACTTGTTTTCTGGAGTCTGGGAAGAAACCAGAGCACCTGGAGGAAACCCACACAGACACAGAGAGAACATGCACATTGTACATGATCTGAGGCCGGAATCAAACCCAGGTCCCTGGTGCTGTGAGGCAGCAGTGCTAACCATATTGCCCATAGCTAAAAGTGCACACTGTAAATGGAATTCCCTGGAACACAGAGCAGTTGGGTAACAAAACTGAGATGTCTCTGGAGGGGCTTTCCCAGTCAAGAAGACATGGAGTTTGGTCTGGCTAGGAGAAGGATGTTGCCACATGTTGCCAATGACTGATATTCCATCTCACTAGCTCCTTCCAGGGGTCAGTAGGTGATGCCCATAGGATCTTACAATCCACAGGCCACAACTGTAACTGGCAATAATACAAACTTATTATAGAAAGCACTTTCACCAGAATGAAACAGCACAAGGTACTTCGCAGGAGCATGACCAAACTCCCAATGCATGTAGGGAGATATTTAGGACAGGAGATCAAAAGTTTAGTTAAAGAGATAGATTTTAAGGAGTGTCTTAAGAGAAGAAATGAGGTGGAGAAGTGTAGGGAGGAAATTCCAGCATCTACAGCCTCAGTAACTCAAAGCATCACCAGGGTGAAACAATTAAATGTAGGGGTGTGCGTGAGATCAGGATTATGCCATACAAGCATACGAGAGAGATATTATTAGAGGAATTTGCTGATAGATTCAGATCAGATAATATGAGATGAAGACTTAGTGAAGTGAGAATGCCAGCATGGCTGGTTAGCCAATAGGTCTGTTTCTATGGTGCATATCCTAATCAATGTAAAAAATTAGGTGAGTGCAGATATCTCTGAGGGTTATGGCACTGGTAGGCAATTACAAGAATAGATTTTAAAACAGAGAATTTTATAATCAAGGTATTACTTAACCAGGAGTGACTATAGGTCAGTCAGGAGTGGTGATTGGTGAATGAAACTTCGTGTCAGTAGGACATGATCACAGAGTTTTGGATGACCTCAGGTTTGTGATGAACAGCCTCCAGCAGAGAGGTGACAAAGACATGAGACCAACCATAATATTCATAGCCATACCTTCTCATGAGAGCGGTTCATTCTATTCACTAGAATGAAACAGGTCATGATAGAAGGAGAACTAAAAAGATTTACAACTGTACAAGGCAGGCTCAAGACTCCTTCCAGCACTTACCCAAAAGGCAAAAGAAAGTGTAAGATACACTAAATAAATCCCACTAAAGTGGTCATTCCTACAGCTCCAAACATCCATCTCCCCCTCCCCATGGACCCCCTGCCTCTGCACCTGGTTGTCTACTTCATAAAAATGGTGAATTCTGTTTTCTTGCTGAGAAAGGGAAAAGAGGTGGGCATGCAAGGAGTTAATAGGATGAATGTTTGAGAAGGGTCACTGTATAGAATGGCTACAAGAGGGCAATAGAATGATGTTGAGTGTGAATGTTATCAATTGAGTTGAAGATTTAAAGTGGAGGGTGGAGAGAAAGGACTGTGTAATAGAATCATAGAGTCATAGAACTTTACAGCATGGAAACAGGCCATTCGGTCCAGCTTGTCCATGCAGCCCAGTTTTTACTACTAAGCTAGTCCCAGTTGCCTGCATTTGGCCCATATCCCTCTATATTCTGGTCAGGAGTGAAAGTAATAGGGTAATTCTTATGGGGGACTTTAACTTTACTAATATTGATTGGAATAGCTATAGCTCTAGCTCGTTAGAGGGGTCAGTTTTCGTACAAAGTGTGCAGGAGGGTGTTTTGACTCAGTATGTAGATAGGCCAACTAGAGGTGAGGCTACATTGGATTTGGTACTGGGCAATGAGCCAGACCAGGTGTTAGGCTTGGAGGTTGGTGAACATTTTGGTGATAGTGACCACAATTCGGTTACGTTCACCTTAGTGATGGATAGGGATTGGCATGAAGCTGGGGGCAGTAGTTATAGCTGGGGGAAGGGTAATTATGAGGCCATCAGGAGAGAATTGGGGTGCATAGATTGGACTGGGAAGCTACAGGGACTGGGAACATCTGGAATGTGGAGCTTATTCAAGGAGCAGCTGCTGCGGGTCCTTGATAAGTATGTCCCTGTCAGGCAAGGAGGAAATGTTCGAGTAAGAGAACCTTGGTGTACGAAAAAAGTTGATTTGCTGGTTCAAAGGAAAAAGGAGGCTTATGTCAGGATGAGGATTGAAGGCTCGGTTAGTGCAATGGATAGCTATAGATTAGCCAGGAGAGAGCTAAGGAGTGAATTGAGGAGAGCAAAGAGAGGACATGAGAAGACTTTGGCTGATAGGATTAGGGAGAATCCTAAAGCTTTCTTTAGATATGTTAAGAATAGAAGATTGGTTAGGGCAAGATTAGGGCCATTCATAGACAGCAGTGGGAAGTTGTGCGTGGAGCCTGAGGAGATTGGAGAGGTACTGAATAAATATTTCTCTTCGGTATTCACGCAGGGTGATGTAAATGTAGTTATTGAGAACACTGAGGTACAGGGTAGCAAACTGGAAAGTATTGAAGTAGATAGGGAGGATGTGCTAGATATTCTCGAGGGTTTGAAGTTGGATAAGTCCCCTGGGCCGTACGGGATTTACCCTAGGATTCTCTGGGAGGCAAGAGAGGAGATTGCAGAGCCTCTGGCTCGGATCTTCAGGTCGTCGTTGGTTACGGGTGTGGTTCCGGAGGACTGGAGGATAGCGAATGTGGTCCCGTTGTTCAAGAAGGGGAAGAGAGACCTTCCAGGGAATTATAGGCCAGTGAGTCTTACGTCTGTGGTGGGCAAAGTGTTGGAGAGAATAATTAGGGATAGGATTTATAGTTATTTAGAGAGTAATGAATTGATTGGAGATAGTCAGCATGGTTTTGTGAAGGGTAGGTCCGTGCCTTACTAACCTCATTGAGTTTTTTGAAAAAGTGACTAAAGAGGTGGATGGGGGTAAGGCGGTTGATGTGGTATATATGGACTTTAGTAAGGCGTTTGATAAGGTGTCCCATGGAAGACTTCTGCAGAAAATGCAGATGTATGGGATAGAGGGTGATTTAGCTAATTGGGTAAGGAATTGGCTAGCAGATAGAAGACAGAGGGTGGTGGTTGATGGGAGATATTCATCGTGGAGTTCGGTGACAAGTGTGTACCTCAGGGGTCTGTTTTGGGGCCCCTGCTGTTTGTAATTTTTATAAATGATCTGGATGAGGGTATTGAAGGATGGATTAGTAAATTTGCGGATGACACTAAAGTCGGTGAGTGGTAGATAGTGAAGAGGGGTGTTATAGTTTGCAGAGGGACTTGGACAAGTTGCAGAGCTGGGCCGAGAGGTGGCAATGGAGTTTAATGTGGAAAAGTGTGAGGTAATGCACTATGGCAGAAATAATAAATGTGTAGAGTACAGGGCAAATGGTAGGATTCTTAGTAGTCTAGATGAACAGAGGGATCTTGGTGTGTATGTGCATAGATCCCTGAAAGTAGGCAGTCATGTCGAGAAGGTTGTTAGGAAGGCATATGGAGTCTTGGCTTTTATTGGTAGAGGGATTGAATTTCGGAGCCGCAACGTCATGTTGCAACTGTACACAACTCTAGTGCGGCCGCACTTGGAGTATTGTGTGCAGTTCTGGTCCCCACATTATAATAAAGATGTGGAGGCATTGGAGAGGGTACAGAGGAGGTTTACCAGGATGTTGCCTGGTATGGAGGGCAGGTCTTATGAAGAGAGGCTGAGGGATTTGAGGTTGTTTTCGTTAGAAAGGAGGAGTCTAAGAGGGGACCTGATCGAAACATATAAGATGATTAGAGGTTTAGATAGGGTGGACAGTGATAGCCTTTTTCCTAGGATGGATAAAGCTAGCACGAGGGGACACAGCTTTAAATTTAAAGGGGTGATAGTTATAGGACGGATATCAGAGGTAGGTTCTTTACCCAAAGGGTGGTTAGGGAGTGGAATGCCCTGCCTGCGGCAGTTGTAGATGCGCCAAGTTTGGTGGCGTTTAAGAGGTTCGTTGATAAGTATATGGAAGAGAAGGGAATGGTTTAGTTTGGAGGGGCATTGCTTTTTATATTGGTCGGCGCAACATCGAAGGCCGAAGGGCCTGTTCTGTGCTGTAATGTTCTATGTTCTATGTTCTATATCCATTTTACCCATGCAATTAAAAATGCTTTTTAAAAAGACAAAATTGTACCTGCATTTACTACTACCTCTGGCAGCTCATCCCAGACACTCACCACGCTCTGAATGAAATAATTGTTCCTCTGGACCATTTTCTATCTCTCCCCTCACCTTAAACCTATACCCTCCAGTTTTAGACTCCCTTACCTTTGAGAAAAGGGGTTGATGATCTAGTTGACCTGTGCCCTTCACTATTGTAAAGACCTCTATATGTTCAGTCTTACGCCTCCTATACTCCAAGGAGACAAGTTCCAATCCATCCAGTCTCTCCTTATAACTCAAATCATCAATTCTCGGTGGCATCCAAGTAAATTTTTCCTAGTTTAGTACTCTTTCTAGTTTAGTAATTTCCTTTCTATAATAGGGTGCTCAGAACTACACTGTATTCCAAGTGTGGCCTTACCAATGCCTGAGACAACTTTAACAGGATGTCTCATCTCCTGTATTCAGTGACCAATGAAACCAAGCATGCCGAATGCCTTCTTCGCCATTCTGTCAACCTCCACTTTCAAAGAACTGTGAACCTGTAGATCTATAATTCTCCCAATTGTGTTGATGTTGTTCCTAATGATTGTGTTGTTACAGCAACTCAGAAATGACAAAATAACAAAAAAATGCTCGGTGATTTCTTCAGTTTTATCAGTGCAATCTAGCTGAAGTCAAAGAAATTGGCCATCTATCTGGTCTATACCTCTTATTATTTTATCGACAACTATAAGGGTCAGCCTGAAGTCAGAGGACTGCTCCACCAGACAATGCGAGGGAGGTGAAGAGACCGATGGCTGAGAGTTCCAAGTAAAATCACAAGATCATTGAACCTTTTGCAACGTTGGATCCAGATCCTTGGCATCACATTTCAACCGTTGGCAGCCTCTGTGACTACCCGGTTTCAATGACTAGAAGTCAGAAAGAGTTAACTGGTCAAATAATTTCAACACCACTCATTCACGAGCTTAGGGTGAGGGGGGTAAGGTATAATTTGGATGATAGAGATTGTTTTTTCACACAGAGGGTGGTGGGGGTATGGAATGCTCTGCCAAGTGGTGGAGGCAGGCACTCTGGAGTTATTTAAGAAATACTTAGATGGGCACATGAACAGAATGGGAATGGAGGGGTATAGAAAACTGATTTAAAATAGGGATCATGAGCCTTGGGAGTCCCTGGGAAGTGTGTAAATAGATGATGATATTGATGTACTTGTTTTTATCCTACAGGTGCTTTGGTCCACCTTGTTGTCTAACGAGGGGCATACATGCGATGGGTCATGAGAGGGCTGCTCTTGGATTTTTTTCGAGACTATCCTAGCGTTTCACGTCATTAGTGTATGCTTGACCTGGACTATTTGATGGGCAACACGACAGCTCAGTGACTATCGCTGTGCTGTGCAGATACATGGATTTGGGCCTGTGTCTGTGGGAGTTTGCGCATTCTCCCCGTGCTTGCGTGGGTTTTCTCTGGGTGCTCCGGTTTCCTCCTACATCCCAAAGATGTGCTCTTAGGCTAATTGGCAAAACAAATTCCCCCTAAATTGTCTCAAATTTGATTTTTAATCCATAGATCTATAAACATAGACAGGGATCACGGGTAGAGGTGGGAACATCGGGATGGTGGCATGGGCTCGTTGGGCCGAAGGGCCTGTTTCCCATGCTGTTTTGTTCTTTGTTCTAATTAAAGCACTCCTTTCTGTGCGCAAACAAACAAAATCAGCTCCTGATAGCAGCAGCACACTTCCTTCCAACTAAATAACAGCCCTGTGTTGGCTGGCAGATGGATAGGAAATATGCGACGACATGACAGAAGAGCGATTTGGCAAATTTTAGTTATGCTGCCTGTGAGCGTTCATGGAGACAAATGATAATTGGTTTTAAACATAACACAGCAATAGCAAGCGGTTGTCAAGTAGTTAATCTTCTTAAAGCATGGATTGCCACCTAAGCAGATCATTTTTACAATCTTGAAGATGGGTTATGATTTGATTTGAAAAAATAAACAAATAATTACCTTAGATCCAATCGCATAAATCTCTGCAACCTGCTCACTGAGAGGACTAGGAAGCTTCCTCCTTACTCATTGCATGGCACAAGGCACAACACCTTTGTAATTTATTAAAACTTGCAGAAGATCATGGCGATGAACCGTGACTTAACAGTATTTCATTTAAGCTGCTATTTACTGAAATACTATTGGCTCATTTTGTAAAAAGCTGGTCCTCAGTTTCTTATTATGCTGTTGGATAATTCTGGTAAAGATTGAAATATGCTCCAGAAGTTTCATGGAATCTTTTAAAAAATTCTAGCTATCTTCCTTTTAAAGTGACAAGATTCCATATAATAGTGTTAATGTTTTATATGTTGTTGCGTTATTCCTATGCATTTCCTCATGGGGATGGCAGTGGCAAAGAAGCTCCTTCACATGATAGCTTGTAAATTTTTGGGACAAATTTTCTTTTGTTTCTATCAAAGTTGCAATGTTAAAGTTCAGTCTTTATTTATAAGTATCGCATCAGGCTTACATTAACGTAGCAATGAAGTTACTGTGAAAATCCCCTGGTTGCCACACTTCAGCGCCTGTTCGGGGCACAGATGGAAAATTTAGCATGGCCAATGCACCTAACCAGCACCTCTTTCAGGCAGAGGAAGGAAACAATGGCACCCGGAGGAATCCACGCAGACACATGGAAAGCATACAGACTCCACACAGACAGTGATTCAAATAGGAATCAAACCCGGGTCTCTGGTGCTGTGAGGCATCAATGCTAACCACTGTGCCACCATGCTACCCACACAATGTCCAACTGAAGTAAATAAATTTAGCTAGAAGCCTCTGTGCGTTCTGCAGCATTTTGTAATTCCCCATCAGTTCCTTTTCACAGCCTTAACCTGTGATTCAAGTTGTCAAGATATATTTATCTTTGATGTTTGCCCCCGCCCTTCTGTAACCCTTTATCTACCCTTTGATCTAGGGTAATGACGACACATCTGCAGCAAATTCCACTTACCTCCTGTTCACGTGAATATCGACATTCCACCAATTCTACAACAAAGCTTTCATGTTCATACATGAGCGTGCCAATATTCATCACCAAAGTAATACACCTCAGATAAATAACAGATTACAATACTAGTGCACACTCTGTCCGTGCAAGTCAATCAACTCTTTTCTGATACCATTTTCTTGGATGCCATCACGTGCTTTTCGATTAGCCGACTAATGTTTTTTTGAGGTGCAACTTGAGGATAGTATGGCAAAAGAATCGTGGGATTGCTCTATCTCATATGACTTACTTCCGTCAGGAAATTTTGGTTGGTGACGTTGCATCCTGCTGCAAGCTCCCATGTTTGATTTGTGAGTTACTCTGAACAAGAAGGCTGGAAGTTTGGTATACTATCTGGAATAATGGCAGAATCAGGAAACTCACCAGTGCAATGGTGTCTGGAATCTGTATCTCTATTGTTTGCCAGAATGGCAGCTATTGGATCCTGACAGCCCTGAAAGACACCAGTGGCTATTTTGACCATGATACATTGGAAGCTACTATCCAGGATGCTGTCCATTTCCTCTCCCATTACTATCAGAACTGCAGCCTATTTGCTTTCCCTGATAGTGATAGAGGTCTTGCAGGTCATCTCAGATCGTGATGAGTTGAAGATCCTGACAGATCCATTAGTGAGTATAATGGAGAATTATCTTCCCTGATAAGAACAAAGAATAACACAGCACAGGAAACAGGCCCTTTGGCCCTACAAGCCAGTGCCAAACATTTTAACACTCAGTGAGTGCCTCATTCCAATCCTTCTTCTACCTATGAGTTTTATCTACATCTTGTAGGATGTAGACACAATAAAAGGATGCAAATTTAGAGAATTATGTGTGCGCCAGATTAAGGGAGATCCAATTTAGGGACGATGATGTCGCTGTAAGTCAGAATTGTGAACTCATTGTGCATGTGAGGAGGCTGATTCCAGAGCCTTCATGTGCTTATAAGGTCCTCAAACATCCTTTTCAGGCAAATTCCTCCCTGAATTCTGGATCTCATCACTGGACAATTATCACAACCCTATGCTGTGCCTGGCATTGAGAAATTGGTACATCCTTAGCCGTGTAACTACCAAGTTTTCTTGGTGTTCTGTGAATTGCCTGGCGCTGCACAGCCATGAAAAACCAAGTGATGTGATGGTAGACAGAAAAGAGATTGGTCTGATGAACTTGAGCAGGCTGCCTCTGCTGGAACTCATAGCTTCAGTGTGTAAAGCAACTAAGTTGGAGCTGACAGGAATAGTCAACAATCTATCACATGTTACCAGATCCTGGCACCCGATGACAAACTAACCTGCTCAATCCCAAAAAGATACCATTAGTAGGCTCGTACTTCAGTTTACAATATTGATGGACAGAGAATCTCAACAGACATTGTCATGCTTAGTGGAAAATTGTAGGGGAAAAGTACATAATGCTGTAGCACCTGCTAATCTATTTTCCAAATGCACAGGCCTATCCATGCTTTATAACTGGTGTAGCTACAACCCAAACTATTTGTATGCCAACAACAAATGCAGTATTTCACAGTCAGAGCCAAGTGATCCCCCTGCCAATGGATCAGGTCTAAGTTCTGCAGTCCTGTCACATTGTGGACAATTAAATTACTCACTGGAGGAGAAGGCTCCACATAGTGTTATCAAGTGTAATTACTAATGATTGAGAATAGATTGATGGGTTGATAATTGTCTGGGTTGCATTTGTTCAGCTTTATGCAGACTGGATACGCTTGGACAATTTTCCATATTGCCAGATAAATGCCAGCATTGTGGTTGTACTGGAACAGCTTAGCTAGGAGTGTGGAAAATTCTGGAGCACAAGTTCTTTACCAGGATATTATCAGAGCCCAAGCCTATGCAGTATTCAATGTTCAACACCTTTTGTGACTCCTCAGATACTGAAGCAATCCATGCCCAAATGCAACAAGACCTGGATCATATCCTGGTTTGCATTGGCAAGTGGCAAGTGACATTTATGCAACACAAGTGCCAGACAATGACCATCTCCAACAAGAAAGAATCCAATCATTGCCCTTGACATTCAATAGCATTACCATCACTGACTCCAATAACCTGTAAGTTACCATTCACCAGAAACTGATCTGGACTAGCCAAGTAAATACTGTGGTTACAAGAGTAGGTCAGAGGCTGGAAACCCTGCAGTGGGTAATCCATGCTATGACTCTCTATAGTAGGTCCACAAGGCACAAATTAGGAGTTTGGTGGAGTACTGGAGTATAGTTCCAACAAGATGCCAAAAGTTCAACACAATCCTGTATGAGCAGTTAGCTTGTTTGGCATCCCATCCACAAACATTCACTGCTCAACCACTGATGCATGGTGATAGCTTTGCGATCCATCTACAGGTTGCACTGCAGGAACTCACCAAGCCTCTTTCAGCAGCATTTTCCAAAACCACAACTGTTTCCAACTATAAGAACAAGGGCATGGGAATGTCACTACTTGCAGGTTCCACTCCTAGCCATACACATCCTGATTTAGAAATATATTGCCATTCCTTCATTGTTGCTGGGTTAAGATCCTAGAACTCCCTCCCTCTCAACATTATGGGTATACCTATGCTGCAGGGACCATAGCAATTCAAGAAGGCAGCTCATGACTGTCTCTCAAAGGTAAATAGGGATGGGTGATAAATGCTGGACTAACCAGTGATGCCAACATCCTGAAAATTATTTAAAATAATTCGTCTCTGTTTTGCTATCAGTGAAATGCATTTGTCCGAAGAACATAAGAACTAGGAGCAGGAGTATGTCATCTGGCCCCTTGATCCTGCTCTGCCACTCAATAAGATCATGGTTGACCTTTTCATGGACTCAGCTTCACTTATCCATCAGTTTACATAACCCTTAATTACTTTACTGTTCAAAAATTTATCTATCCTTGCCTTAAGAACATTTGGTGAAATAGCCTCAACTGCTTAATTGGGCAGAGAATTCAAAAGATTCACAACCTTTGTGTGAAGAAGTTTCTCCTCAACTCAGTCCTAGATCTGTTTCCCTTTATTTTGAGGCCATGCCATCTAGTTCTAGTTTCACACATCAGTGGAAACAACTTCCTTGCTTTGTTCTTATCTATTCTCTTCATAATCTTATATGTTTCTATCATATCTTCCTTTGTTCTTCTCAATTCCAATGAATATAGTCCACTCAATCTCTTCTCATAAGCCAACTCTCTCAATTCCAGAATCAACTAGTGAATCTTCTCTGCACCTCCTCCAGTGCCAGCACATCTTTTCTCAAGTAAGGAGACCAAAACTGTGCACAGTACTCCAGATGTGGCTTCACCAGCACCTTATACAGCTGCAACATAACCTCGCTCTTTTTAAACTCCATCCCTTTAGCAATGAAGGACAAAATTCCATTTGAATTCTTAATTACGTGCTGCACCTGCAAACCAACTCCTTGAGATTCCTGCACAAGGACACCCAGGTCCCCCTGCACAGCAGCATGCTGCAATTTTTTTACATTTAAATAATAGTCCATGTTGCTGTTATTCCCACTGAAACAGATGACCTCACATCTACCAACATTGTACTCCATCTGCCATTCCCTCAGTGACTCACTAAATTATCTATATCCCTTTGCAGATTTTCAGCATCCTCTGCACACTTTGCTCTGCCATTCATCTTAGTGTCAGCTGCAAATTTTGACATACTACACTTAGTCCCCAACTCCAAATCATCTGTGTAAATCGTAAACAATTGCTGTCCTAACACAGATCCCTGAGGCACACCACTCATTACTGATCGCTAACCAGAAAAACACCTATTTACCCCAACTCTTTGCTTTCTGTTAGTTAACCAATTCTCTTTCCATGCTAATACATTACCCATAACACCGTGCACCTTTATCTTACGCAGCAGCCTTTGGTACGGCACCTTGTCAAATGCCATCCGGAAATCCAGATACACCACATCCACAGGTTGCCCAATGTCCACTGCGCATTTAATGTCCTGAAAGAAACAAACACCAAACATCCAAACAGTGCAAGACAATTACATGATTACAATGTCAAATAAACTTGATGATGCCCAGAGTCCTATTTTGCAAAGGGCTGAGGCAACTTCTTCACCAGTTGCTCCATAGCTGTGACTTGTGGCAGGATGAGTTGTGGAGGACTCATCAGATACAATCAAACTTGGAGCCTGGAACGGCCTGTACCACATGATTTGGAGATTCCTAGTTTTTCCTCACCGCTGAACATTTCCTTATTCGTCTTGCACTTTTTTTTATTATGATAAGCTTTGTAATGATGCTGTCAGTGTTAGATTATATTGATTCTTACTTATCTGTTCATTATCGAACACATTAGAGATAAAGATCAAAAAATTTTGTATTCACAGTCCTCACACAGCATATTGAGACAGAATGAGATTTACATCATGAGATTAAATTTAGGATAGGAGCTTCACTGAAGGAGGGTACAATTTTGGAGTAGTGTCAACTTTCAAAGGGTCAAATAGCCAATTCCTGCTCCTATTTTTTCCAGGTTAACGTAGAAAATAGAAAATAGAAGCAGGAGTAGGTTATTTGGCCCTTCGAGCCTGCTCCTCCATTCATTTTGATTGTGGCTGATCATCAAGTTCAATATTTTGATCCTGCCTTCGCCCCATATCCCTTCAAGCCTTTAGCCCTAAGAGTTATACCAAATCTTTTCTTGAAATCACACAACGTTTTGGCCTCAGTACTTTCTGTAGTAGTGAATTCCACAGATACCCCACTCTCTGGGTGAAGGAATTTCTCCTCATCAGATTTATCCCTTATTCTCAAGTAATGACCCTAGTTCTGGACTCTCCCACCATTGAGAATATTCCCTCTGAATCTACCCTATCTAAACCTGTTAGAATTTTATAAGTTTCTATACTTCCATCACTATGTTTCTGTGTAACTCAGGTTTCTGTCCCTGTTAAAGCTCTTAGCTGAGAACTGAATGCTGCAACATTGCTCCTCACATCTAATCCATGACCTGCATACTTGACCTGACACTGTTTGAAGAAAAGCAATAAATATTCTGAGAACTACGGAACAAAACATCCATGAGAAGTGCCCGAGAACAAGAAACATTCAAGACTGGAGTTTGAGTGTTGCACAATGAACAATATTTAATTCTTCAACACTGGTACATCATATTAGTGAATGATTTCACAAATGTCATTTCAATCATGAGACTTCCCATTGGAGACTGGCTAAATGAGGGTAGATTTATAAAAACGTCTTCATTGCAACAATCAAAGAAATATAAGTGACATTCTGATATTCACATATTAAGAACAACTATCATGGGTAACAGTAGTCACTACTATTGTTATGCTGTCTTTAATATTAAGTCATAGAGATATATTGCATGGAAACAGGCCCTTCGGCCCAACTTGTCCATGCCAACCAGGTTTCCTAAACTGAACTAGTCCCTTTTGTCTACATCTGGCCCATATCCTTCTAAACCTTTCCTATCCATGCACCCATCCAAATATCTTTCAAACATTATAATTGTATCTGCCTCTACCACCTCCTCTGGCAGCTCATTCCATAGGCACATCGCCCTCTGTGTGAAAAAGTTGCCCCTCAGGTTCCTTTTAAATCTTTTTTCTCTCACCTTAAACCTATGTCCTTGAGGTTTGGATTCCCCTACCCTGGGGAAAATACTTTGGCTGTTCACCTTATCTATGTCCCCCATGATTTTATAAATCTCTATAAGGTCACTCCTCATCCTCCTAGGCTCCAGGGGAAAAAAGTCCCAGACTATCTAACCTCTCTTTATAAATCAAACCTCCCAATTCCAATAACATTCTTGTAAATCTGTTTTAGTCGTCTAAGCTAACATTCTTCACTGAATACTGAACTATCAATTCTGGTGTCATCCATAAACTTACTAACCATGTTTCCTTTATTCTCATCCAAATTGTTAATATAAATGACTAATGACAGTGGACCCAGCACCGATCCCTGTGGCACACCGCTGGTCATAGGCCTCCAGTCTGGAAAACAGTCCTCTACCACCACCCTCTGTTTCCTCCCAGCAAGTCAATTTCGTATCCAATTGATTAGTTCTATCTAGACCCCATGTGATCTTTGAAATAGGTGTTTTTTCTTTGACTAATGCAGATGTGATGGGCCAGAGGGCCTTTTACTGCACTGTACACCTCTATGACTTAATTAACAGTGGCCACCCATGAAGCACAGTGATGCTGCAGACTGAAGTCTAGCACATCACTATTTTTGGGTATTACTGGCAAACCTAGCATTTATTACCCATTTTTAATTGTCTTTGCATAACCAAATGACTTACCAGGCAATTTAAGGGAACAGTTAATAGTCAACCATCAATGTTGTGGATCTGCAGCCACATACAGAGTAGATCAAGTGAAGGACTTAAGTGAAGCACTTGGGTCTAAAGAACAATCTGTTCAAAACATGATCACCACTTTCCGTTGCCAGATTTTAAAAGCTGAACTCTGATTCTCAAACTTCAATTGTTTGTTTTAAAGCAGGTTCTTTAGATTATTAGAGAATCCCTACAATAACAGAAAGATGGCCTTCACCCCAACAACAGTCCACCCAGATTCTACTGCCGTATCTCCACGCATTTACCCTACTAATCCCTCTGACACTAGGATCAATTTAGCACGGCCAATCAACCCAGCCCACACATCTTTGGACTGTGGGAAGAAACTGAAGCACCCGGAGAAAATCCACGCAGACATGGGGAGAATGTGCAAACTTCACACAGACAGTGATGAGGTTGGAATTGAACTTGGATCCTGGCACTGCAAGACAGCAGTGCTAACTATTGTCCCACCATACTATTCTATGAGGGAACACTCCATCATATCACCCTGAAGTTCCCCACTGAAGTGGAGTGGCACAGTATTAGCAATGCTACCTCACAGTTCCAGGGACTCGGGTTCAATTTCCGGCTTGGGTCAATGGCTGTGCAGAGTCTGCACATTTTCCCCAGAATCTGCATTGATTTCCTCCAAGTGCTTCAGTTTCCTCCGGTGGTATGAAAGATGTGCTGGTTAGGTGGATTGGTTATAATTAATCCGCCCTCAGTGTACCCAAATAGGTGCCAGCATGTGGTGACGAGAGGATTTTTCACAGTAACCTCATTGCAGTGTTAATGTAAGCCTACTTGTGACACCAATCAATAAACTGAAAAAAAGCAAACAACCATCATTGACACATTCCCCAAGGCATAAGAGATGTCGGACTAAACATTTGGAAAACAAAGCTTCTCTACCAGCCACAAAACTGCACCCCCCCCCACCCCCCCCAGCCAACAATCAGAGTCCACAGAGAGATCCTGAATAATGTGGATCATTTCCCATGTCTCAGGAGCCTCCTCTCAATGTGAACAGACATCAGTGATGAAATCCAGTATTGCCTCCAATGCCTGAGGAGCAGTGTTTAAAAACCGAGACAACAAATCCAGCACCAAGCTCATGATCTATGGGGCAGTCGTGGACAATAGATGATGTATAGCAGCAACATGGATGATGTACAGCAGGCATCTCAAACCCTCGAGAGATATCATCAGTGTTGCCTTCACAAAATCCTAAAAATTCACTGGCACGATAGGCACATCAATGTGAGCATCCTTTCAGAGCGATATCCCCAGCATTGAGGCATTGGTCACACTCAACCAGCTGTAATGGACAGGCTACACTGACTGACACAAGACTCCCGAAACAAGTGCTCGACTCCACAAAGGCAAATCGTCACTAGGAGTGCAGAAGAAACAAGGGCATTCTGAAAGCTGTTGTAAATAAATGCAACATTGCTATCAAGACATGAGAATTAGAATGCACTTAGAATGCACAAACTGGAGAAGAAGCATCAGCGAAGGCACCAATCACCTCGAGCGTCACTGGAGCACATGGAGACCGAGCATAAGCAGCAGAAAGAGAACATTGAGTTCAAAGCATTCCACAGACCTTATCAAACACCATCTGCCAAACCTGCGGCAGAGTTTGTGGCTTCAGTATTGGACTATTCATCCACCACAGAGTTCATATCCCCAGAGGGAAAGCAAGTCATCCTCAACTCTGAGGGGCTGCCAAAGAAGATGTTGAAGGATACCATTCAAGTGTAGGGAGCAAAGAGGAATGTGTGATAGGGAGGCTAATTAGTGACTGTGAGTGACTGTTCTCTGCGTCTACGAAGTGAGATTTGAAGATTGTGTTGCCTATCTGTTGCCAAGTTGAAGAACATTTCCTCACAGCTCGATAAAACCTTAGCGTGGGACTGTGACTCCTTGTTCTCAACCTCCCAAGCTAGAGGAAGTGATATTCCTGTATCTAGTCTGTCCAGCCCTGATAAAGTTTTATATGTTTCAATTAAATCCCTTCCTGTTCTTCTAAACTCTAATGAACACAGGCCCAATCAACATAACTCCTCCTCATATGACAATCTTGTCAACCCAATGTGATGAACTTTTGCTGCATTTCTTCCATGCAAGTTTCTACTTTCTCAGATAATGAGTCCAAAACTATACACCATATTCCATGTGTGGTGTCACCAAGGCCCTGAACAGCTGCAATTACTCATCCTTGTTTTTGTACTCAAATCCTCTTGCAACGAAAATGAACAAATCATTTGCTGTCTTCACTGTTTGCTGTACTTGCATGCTTTCTTTCAATGACTGGTGCACAAGAAAATTTAGGTACCTTAGTAAGTCCAAATTTCCCAAACTATCACCATTTAAATAACACTCTACCATTCACACTTAAACAAAGTTATATTGCATCTGCCATGTAGGCGGACGCTCCAGTTGTTCTGGTCCATGTGGAAACCAATGGCATAGTAGAATAAAGGATCATGTTCTGCTAAGAGAATTTAAGGACTTCAGGTTCAAATTAAAAGACTGAACAACAAAGGTAATTATTTTTTGGATTTTTATTGTGTCACACACCAACTGGCATAGGGTTAAGCAAATTGGACAATTAAACATTGTTTAATGTAATGGCTCAGAGAGAGGTGTGGGAAAATGAGTTTTGATTCATGGGGTATTAGTATTGGTACTCGGTGAAGAGTGAGATATTTTACTGGCTCCACCTGATCTGAGCTGGGACAACTGCTCTGGCCAATCACATAACTAAGGCTGTTGACAGGGCTTTAAATGTCAGGGTGAGGTTCGAGTGAAGAGAGACTTAGAAATCCAAAGAGAAAGGTCAAGGTATTGAAAGAGTTTAGTGGTGTGGGTAAAGAAGAACAGAATGAGATAGGAAGGGACAGAGAGTTTAACAAAACATACATGTCAGCATACGTGGGGGGTTAAATTTTCTAATCCCACTCGCCGTAAGAATCATCGCGGGTGGAATGGAAAATTTGATGGAACACTTTAAAGGTCCGTTGACCTCGGGTGAGGATTTCCAGCCTTGGGTTGGGCATGACCAGAAAATCCTGCCCATGATCTTAGCAGGGAATGGAAGCGCTGCACAAGAAGTGGGAAAAGTGGAGTCATTTACTTTGGTTGTAAGAATTAAAAAACAGAGTTCCTTTTATAATGTGAGAAATTTGAAAGTGTTGATGTTCAAAGAAACTCGAGTGTGCTGGAAGGTAGAAAGGTCATATGCAGGTGCAGCAAGTAATTAGGAAGGCCACTGTCACATTGGCCTTTACTGCATAGGGGTTGGACTGTGAGAATAAAGAAGTTTTACTACAATTGTATGCTCTGACAAAGGGTTATATTGACTTGAAACATTTGCTTTAATCTTTCTCCACAGGGGCTGTCAGGCCTGCTGAGATCTTCCAGTATTTTTCTGTTTTAGTTACAGTTGTATAAGGTTTTGCTTAGACTGCAGCTGGAATACTGTGTACAGTTTTGGCTCCACATTTACGAAAGGACTATATTGGAGGTAGTACAGAGAAGGCTCACTAGCTTGGTTCCTGGGATGAGAAGGTTGTCTTATAATGAGTGGCTGAGTAAAATGGATTTATATTCTCTGACGTTTAGAAGAATGGGAGACAATCTTATTGGAACCTACAAATTCTGAATGGGCTTGATGAGGGTAGAATCACAGAATCATAGATGTATGGCAGAATTTTCCCATCCTGTCCAACACAGGAATCCTAGTGGGTGGGGCAGGATCAATGCAAAGGTACATTGACCTTGGGCAAGATTTTCCAGTCTTGGGGTGAGCACAGCTGGAAAATCCCACCCATAGAGTCATGTAGCACAGTAAAGACCCTTCAACCCATCAAATTTGCACCTGCAATAACTACCACCGAAGTTATGCGAATCCCATTTTTCCAGCACTTGTCCCACCAAGAGCTCATCCAAATACTTTTTAAAGGTTTATGGTTTCTGGCCCCCACCACTTTCCCAGGCAGTGCATTCCTGATCCTCACCACCCTCTGAGTGAAAATGAGAGAGATGCTTAGAAATTGTTTCCAATTTCTGGTCGGAGAATTTAAGACACAGGGGAGAGCCTCGGGGAAGGGGTCTATCATTTAAGACAGAGATTAGGAGAAATTTAAGGGTTAGGCAGATTTATGGACTGGAATTTTCCAGTTGTTCTGGCTCAGCCAAATTTCCTTACTGCGGCAGGATAAGCAAATCCCATTGGCATGAACGGCCAAAAAATTCTGCCAATTGTCTCTCAAGAATTTACACAAAATGGGGAACAAGAAAATGGAAATGAATCCCAAGGTCAGCCATGATAGTAATGACTGGCAGAGCAGGCTCGACGGATCATATAATCTGCACTAGTGTTCTTTCTTATGAATTTATTTCTTCATATCTTGCTTTTTTAAGATCACATAGATACAGATATATATCTGTAGTTTGTGCCTCTCAGAACTCCCAATGGCTCAAAGCTGCCAATGAAGCTCTTTTTGAAGTAAAGAACAGAAAATGTTGGAAAATCTCAGCAGGTCTGACAGCATTTGTGGAGAGAGGTCTTTTGAAGTGTAATCATTGTTGTAAGGTAGGAAACAGCTGGTTGCACAGCAAATGTGCAGAAACAGCAAAGTCATAATGACTAGATAATCTGTTACTTTTTATGACATTAGCGCAGTAAGTAGTCTCACAACATCAGGTTAAAATCCAACAAGTTTATTTGGGAGCACGAGCTTTGAGAGTGTTGCTCCTGCATCAGTGAGTGCAGGATTTGTTTCACAAGCAGGGCAAATATACACACAAACTCAATTACAACATAATGATTGGAATATGAGTCTTAACAGGTAATCAAATCTTTACAAGTACAGACAATGTGAGTGGAGAGAGGGTTAAGCGCAGGTTAAAGAGGTGCGTATTGTCTCCACCAGGACAGTTGGTGAGATTTTGCAAGCCCAAGCAAGTCATGGAGACTACACATAGTGTGGCATGAACCCAAGATCCCACTTGACGATGTCCTCATATGTGCAGAACTTGGCTATCAGTTTCTGCTCAGTGATACTGTGTTGTCTTATGTCATGAAAGCCATCTTGGAGAACATTTACTCGATCATCAGAGGCTGAATGCCTTGACTGCTGAAGTATTCCCGGACAGGAAGGGAACACTCCGGGCTGGTGATTGTCAAACAGTGTCTATTCATCCGTTATCGTAGCGCTTGCATGGTCTTGCCAAGGTACCATGGTTCAGGGCATCCTTTCTTGCAGTGTATCCCTGACCCAGGAATCAATGCTGGATCCACTATTATTTGTCATTTATATTAATGATATGGGTGAGAATTTAGTAGACCTGGTTAGTAAGTTTGCAGATGACACCAAGATTGGTAGCATAACGGACAGTGAAGAAAGTTGCCTCTGATTGCAACAGGATCTTGATCAATTCAGCCAATGGCTGACGAATGGCAGATGGAATTTAATTTAGATAAATGTCAGATGATGCATTTTGGTAGATTGAATCAGCATAGGACTTACTCAGTTAATGGTAGGGCACTGGGGAGAGTTACAGAAGGAAAAGCTCTAGGGGTACATGTTCATAGCTCCTTGAGAGTGGAATCATGGGTGGACAGAGTGATGAAGAAGGAATTCAGCATGCTTGGTTGCATTGGTCAGAACTTTGAATACAGGAGTTAAAATGTCTTTTTGAAGTTATACAAGACATTGAACCATGGTACCTTGGCAAAACCATGCAAGCGCTACGATAACGGATGAATAGACACTGTTTGACAATCACCAGCCCGAAGTGTTCCCTTCCTGTCCGGGAATACTTCAGCAGTCAAGGCATTCAGCCTCTGATGATTGAGTAAATGTTCTCCAAGATGGTTTTCATGACATAAGACAACACAGTATCACTGAGCAGAAACTGATAGCCAAGTTCTGCACATATGAGGACATCCTCAAGTGGGATCTTGGGTTCATGCCACACTATGTGTAATCTCCACGACTTGCTTGGGCTTGCAAAATCTCACCAACTGTCATGGCTGGAGACAATACACACTTGGAATACTGTGTGCAATTCGTGTCACCCTATTATAGAAAGGGTATTATTAAACTAGAAACAGTGCAGAAATGATTTACTAGAATGCTATTGGGACTTGATGGTTTGAGTTATAAGGAGAAGCTGGATAGGCTAGGACTTTTTTCTCTGGGCCATAGAAGGTTGAGGGGTGATCTTTTAGAGGTCTATAAATTAATTCCTGGAGTAGTTGCGGTAGCGATGAACGTCGTGATACTGGAGTTGGATTCACCGTCAGGAGTCACTTTGTTCAGAAACTTGCCAGTCTACCCAAGGGTGTGAACAACTGGCTTATGACATTAAAGCTTCCACTACAGAACAGAAAGCCACCCTGATCAGTGCCTAGGACCCCACAATGAACAACCCGGACAAGATGAAAGACAAGTTGTACAAAGAACTTGACGCCCTACTATCAGCAGTGAGCAGTACTGACAAACTGACCTTGTTTGGCGATTTCAATGCAAGAATGGGGTTTGACTCTGCAATCTGGCAGGGTGTCACTGGGAGGCATGGAGTGGGCAAGTATAACAGCACTGGCCTTTAATGGAGAGTTCGTGAAGAGTGTCATGAACTCTTCATCACCAACACACCCTTGGATCTGCCTACCCATAACAAGATCTCTTGGATGCAGCACCGCTCCAAGCATTGGCAACTTATCGACCATATCATTGTCAGGAGAAAAGACAGGCAGGATGTCAGAGTGACCAAGGCCATGTGTGATGCTGACTGCTGGACAGATCACAGGCTCATTGTCTCCAAAATGAGGCTCCACATCAGACCACAAGAAAGCAAGGTTATGAAAAGAATCAATGTGGCCAAGTTAAAGAACCCCAGCATAGCTTCAGTACTGGCCGAAGACTTAGAAATCAAGCTTGCTTACCTACACCTTGCAGGCAGCTCTGAGGATTACTGGGAACACTTCAGAGATGCTGTCCATTCATCTGCTGAAGATGCTCGGGTCCTCTACCCACAAGCAGCATGACTAGTTCGAAGGGAATGATGAGGAGATACAGGCTTTACTTGTTGAAAAGCACTGTATTTATCGGGCCTGTCAGAATGACCCATCATCAGCTGCCAAGAAAAATGCTTTCACCAGTGCTTGCCGGACAGTCCAGAATAAACTGCATAAAATGCAGGATGTCTGGCTGAGTGCCGAAACAGATGAAACACAGGGATGTGCTGACAGAAACTCCTTGAAACAGTTCTATGAAGCTCTCAACATTCTCTACAGACCTCAATCTCTCAGGAGCTCCCCCCTCCTGAGTAAAATTACTACAACTCTTGTTACAGAGAAGGCTCAGTTCCTGCAGAGATGGGCTGAACACTTTGAAGCTCAACCAAGCAATCTTCCATTAATGATGAAGCAATAGACAGGATTCCACGGGTTGATATCAACAGTGCCATGGATCACCACCGGTAGTAGCTGAAATCACAAAATCTGTCAGTCAGCTAACCCGTGAAAAAGCCATACCCACAGAGATCTACAAAGTTGCTGGTCCTGTACTTTCCGAGAAGCTTACCAAGTTGTTCTAATCCTTTTGGAAGCAAGGATCCATTCCTCAGGAACTTAATGTAGTATTAAATTGACTGTAACTTCAATAAACTTTAGTGAAAAGAAGAATTTCGTTTTTCATTTAGAATTTCACAGTTGAATAATTCTTTTCACTTTACCAAGAAACAATATTTTGGAATCCAATTTTGGTGAAGATACAAGGTAAATAAATGGTGCAATCATTGAAAAATGTTTCCAAAATTATGGTGCAATGACTTTTCTGCTTTGTTATCAGGGCACAGATTTGCACGTTATTTGACAACCACACATTTGCTTGCAACCTTTGCATTACGCAGTCTTTTTAACCATAGCAAAGTCATTCCAGACTGACAGTGTACTTTGCAAATTCTATTTACTTGCACTGTCAATGGTCATAGCAACCCAAATGAATAAAAACCAATATGCGACTCAAATATTTACTTCTCATTGGTGCGATGGAGCACTTTGACATTGTCATAACTACAAAACCTCATTTTGCGAAAACAGAGAATAAATGATAGTGAATATGTTTGTAACCAGATGGTGATATTATATAAAAGATTGGACCTTTAGGTTGCAACATAGTCTTTTGGGAAATGACTCATTGAAAATAAATGCTACTATTAAGACATGAATTACCCTTTAAACTGCTGCGGAGGACTATGCACAAAGTATGTTTTTGTAATAACTGTGATGATTCATAAAATTCTATTCAGATATTAACACCAATCCTATGCAAATTTCTGTGATTTTAGATAAGGACGTTTTTGAAACTTGTTGCCACTCACAAACGTTACAGAAAATTATTTATTTTTCTTTGCCAAAGGGAGACCGAGGTTGGGGGAGGGAGCATGTGATGACAGTATGGGGGAACTGACATTCAGTTTCAGGGTCAAGTAGTCCTATGAATATGGGAAAGCTGTACATGTGCTGTCCCTATTCTGCGGCAATGTTGTACATTATTCACACTTTCAGAAAAATGTCAATGTCTCCGATTTCCATTAACAGCTATCCTTATGACTCCCAGTGCCAGTGTTCCAAAATCATAGAATTATAGAATCCCTACAGTGCAGAAAGAGGCTGTTTGGCCCATCCTGCATCGATAACAATTCTACTGAGGCCCTTTCCTGTGACTCCATGTATTTACCCTGTGAATTCCCCTGACATGAGGGGCAATTTGGCATGGCTAATCAACTTAACCCACTCATCTTTGAACTGTGGGAGGAATTGGAAGTGCCCAGACTAAACCTATGCACACCCAAAGGAAAGTCAGAATGTGCAGACTCCACACAGTGATCCAAGCCAGGATTTGAACCCAGGTCCCTGGCGCTGTGAGGCAGCAGTGCTAACCACAATGTTGCCATGCCACCTACAGTGGCTGAGAACATAACATTTAAGCCTCAAATTTAATTACATTGTCCGTGTTGGATATTGGTCCTTCTATGCCTTCTGGAGGTATGGAGAGGGGAAGCTGTGGTGACTTCCCCCAATGGGTCTAACCTGCCAGGAGCAGCATCCAGGATTGGAGAGGGCCAGCAATGGGAATTTTTAATTGTGTTGTTCGAATGTGGGCCAGATATGATGCACAAATTGGTGGCAATGAGAGACAGCCTCACAGCATCAGGGATGCAACTCCGATTCCCGGCTTAGGTCACCCTCTGTGCGGAGTTTACACATTCTCTCTGTGTCTGCATGGGTTTCCTCCTGATGCTCTGATTTCCTCCCACTGTCTGAAAGACATGCTGGTTAAGTGGACTGCTCAAGCTAAATTCTCCTTCAGTGCAGTCGATCAGGTGCTGGAATGTGGCGACTTAGGGATTTTGACCATAATTTTTTTATTATTTAGTCATGGGACAGTCACGGCTGCACCTGGAATATAGTGTTCAATTCTTGTTGTCACACTATTAGAAGGCTGTGGAGACTTTGAAGAGCGTACAATAAAACAATTAGCAGGATGTTGCTTGGTATGGAGGGCATTAGCTATGAGAAGAGGTTGGAGAAATTTAGTTTGGTCTCACTGGAACGATGGAGGTTGAGGGCGACCTGATAGAAGTCTACAAGATTGTGAGAGGCATGAGCAGGGCAGATAGTCAGAAACTTTTTCCAAGAATGGAATACTCAATTACTAGAAGGCATAAGTTTAAAACGTGAGGGGCAAGGTTTAAAGGAGATGTATAAGGCAAGTTTTTTTACACAGAGTGTGCTGGGTGCCTGGATCTCACTGCCGAGGGAAGTATTGGAAGCAGATACAGTAGTGACTTTTAAGGGGCGTCTTGACAAATGCATAAAAAGGATAGGAATAGAGAGATTTGGCCTCTGAAAGAGTTGGGGGTTTTAGTTTGGTCGAGCAGCATGGGTTAGTGCAGGCTTGGAGGGCCAAAGGGTCTTTTCCTGTGCTGTAATTTTCATTATTCTTTGTTCTTTGACAAGGGGTGTCGCTGCTGGCATTTATTGCCCATCCCTAGCTGCCCTTGAATTGAGTGGCATGCTGGATCATTTCAGAGTGCAGTTGAGAGTCAACTACATTGCTGTGGGTCTGAAGTCACATGTAGGACAGTCCAGTTAAAGACTGATTTCCTTCCCTAAAGGACATTAGTGAACCAGATGGGTTTTCCTGACAATCAGCAATGGTTTTATGGTCATCAGTAGATTCTTATTTCCTGATACTTTTTATTGAATTCAAATTCCAGCATTTATTGTGACAGGATTCAAACCCGGGTCCCCAGAGCATTAGCTGAGGTTTTTGGATTAATAGTCTAGCGATAATGCTATTGGGCCATCACACTCCCCGTTAAGTTTACATTAACACTTGCAATGTTACTTGTGACAATAATTATATAATAAATTATAGCAATAATAAAATGTTGTATTTTAGACCAAACACAATTGTGTGATTTCAAGAAGAAATTAGATATAGCTCTTGGGGTTAATGAGATTAAGGAATATGGGGGAAGGGAAGAATCAGGACATTGAATTTGATGATCAACTATGATGACAATGAATGGTGAACGATCTCTGCCAGCTTCTAATTTCTATATTTCTATAATTGTACATGGTTCCATGAAAGAAAAGCATGATTGCAGAGTCACAGCAGCCCTGAAAACCGAGCACAGTCTGACACGATGAACATTGAATGAAAAACATGAGTTTGCCAAGCCTATGATTAAGTTTCTCAGTCATATTGTACAAGTCACTAAAGTCGCTGTGCTTTTCTAACCTCCTGCAGCGGCTTTTCTTGCAGTGGTTTCCAGCGGGATCTTTCACTTTCACCTCCATCAAAGTCTATGGGCTTCAGTACGAGGTAGAACATAGAACAGTATGGAACGGTACAGGCCCTTTGGCCCTCAATATTGTATCGAGCTATGTCCGAACCCAAGATCAAGCTATCCCACTCCCTATCATTCTGGTGTGCTCCATGTGCCTATCCAATAACTGTTTGAAAGTTCCTAAAGTCCCCAACTCCACTATCATAGCAGGCAGTGCATTCCACGCCCCAACTATTCTCTGAGTAAAGAATCTAGCTTGGACAGCCATCCTAAATCTCCCACCATGAACCTTAAAGTTATGCCCCCTAGTAATAGCTATGTCCATCTGAGGAAATAGTCTCTGAACGTCCACTCTATCTATCCCCCTCATCATATACATCTCTATTAAGTTGCCTCTCATCGTCCTCCACTCTAAAGAGAAAAGCCCAAGCTCTCTCAACCTTTCTTCATAAGACCTACCCTCCAAACGAGGCAGCATCCTGGTAAATCACCTCTGCACCCTTCCCAATGCTTCCACGTTCTTTTTATAATGAGGTAACCAGAACTGCACACAATATTCCAAATGTGGTCTCACCAAGGTCTTGTATAGCTGCAGCATAACCCCACAACTCATAAATTCAAATCCCTTGTTAATAAACACTAACACACTATAAGCTTTCTTCACGGCTCTATCTACTTGAATGGCAACCTTCAGAGATCTATGGATATGAACCCAAGATCCCTCTGTTCCTCCACATTCTTCAGAACCCTGTCATTGACCCTGTAATCTGCTTTCAAGTTTGTCTTACCAAAATGAGTCACCTCACACTTATCAGGGTTAAACTCCATCTGCCACATTTCTGCCCAGCTCTGCATTCTATGATGTCTCTTTGCAGCCGACAAGAGCCCTCCACCTCATCCACTACTTCACCAATCTTGGTATGATCAGCAAATTTATTAACCCATCCTTCAGTCCCCTCTTCCAAGTCATTGATAAAAATCATAAATAGCAGAAGACCCAGCACTGATTCCTTGGTACATCATTGGCAATTGCCACCAGTCTGAAAATTTTCCCTCCACCACCAGTTTCTGTCTTCTATGAGACAGCCAGTCCAATTGGCTAAATTTCCTTCTACCCCATAGCCACATGGGGAACCTTATGAAACACCTTTCTAAAATCCATGTATAATGACATCATCTGCTCTACCTTTGTCTACACACTTAGTTATCTCCTCAATGAATTCAATCAAATTTCTGAGGCAGGACTTGCCCCTCACAAATCCGTGCTGACTAGCCTGGATTAAGCTGCACCTTTCCAAATGTTCATATGTCCTATCTCTCAGGATTCTTGTCCACCCAGTTGCTGGGGAATTTGTTATTTGTGGTCAGCTTCAATGGGTTCAGAAGATCCCACTGGCAGAAAGGACAGGAAAATACCACCCATAGTTATGGCAGAAAAAAATGTATTAAGAAAATGTCCACAACACAGCAATGTAACTGAGTTTCAAAGATTCCTTGAGGCGGTCAACGAAACAAACAAGTTCCTCCCAAATTTAGCAGAGGTCAATGAGTCCTTAAGACGACATTAACAGTGGTGCTGGAATATGGAGCAGAAAAATGTTTTCAAAAAGATTAAACAGTTCTTAATCTCTTCTGAAGTCATGACACATTTTAATCCAGAATTACTGGCCATAATAGCAGAAGGTGCATCATCTGCAGGTCTTGGGCAATTATATTTCAGGGGCAGGGAGACAGCAAGTGTAGACCAGTCTACAATGTCTCTCACAAACCAAAATAGAACGATGATGTGCCACAATAGAGAAAGAAGCTTTAACAACAATGTGGGGGTTCAACATTTTTCAGGCTATATTATGGAGTTGCAGGTCAAAATCATAACAAACCATAAGTCACTAATTACCCTTCTGAACATGAAGTCTGGAACAAGCTACCAGAGGGTAGTAATAGAAACGAGTACAATTTTGTCTTTTAAAAAGCATTTAGACAATTACGTGGGCAAGATGGGTATTGAGGAATATGGGCCAAATGTGGGCAATTGGAATTAAATTAGGGGTTTATCAAAAAAGGGCAGTATGCATATATTGAGCTGAAGGGACTGTTTCCATGCTGTAAACCTCTATGACTCTTGCATATTATACAGACATGCATACCATTCTGTATACAAGGACAGTATCAAACAATGGTAGACACACTGCCAACAATACAATCAGAAAAAGACAAACTTTGTTGAGAAGGTTGATATGTATACATCCTCAATCATACAGTATTTACCGCAACTGCGAAAGAATTTGCAGGAAATAAAACAAGGCCAGCAATGAGTGAACACCTCGAAGTCAGAGAATATTGTCTCAAAGTGTAGCCAGATGATATTGCTGCAATCTGATGCTACAGCAGTATTTTCAACAGCACAAGCATCTTGCTATCATTGACAACCTACTAGTCCTCAATGAGACACTAGTCATACTGAGGGAAGCATGGTGGCACAATGGTTCGCACTGCTGCCTCACAGGCCAGGGACCTGGGTTTGATTCCTGGCTTGTGTGTCAGTCTGTGTGGATTTGCACACACTCTCCCTGTATCTACATTGGTTTCCTTTGTGTGGCTCCGGTTTCCCCCTATAGTCTAACAGTCCAAAGATGTGCAGGTTAGGTTGAATGACCATGCTCAATTAACCACAGTGTCAGGGGGATTAGCAGGGCAAATGTGAGGAGTTATGGGAATAAAACCTGGATGGGATTGTGGTCAGTGCAAACTCGATAGCAAATATCTTCCTTCTGCACTACTGGGATTCTATCTAACTCTAACTCCAAAAATGTGCGCAGGTTAAGTTGATTGGCCATGCAAAATTGCTTCTTGGTATCAGGGGGATTAGAACAAAGAACAAAACAGCACGGGAAACAGGCCCTTCAGCCCAATGAGCCCGCGCCACCACCCCGATGTTCCCACCTCTACCCGCGATCCCTGTCCATGTTTATAGATCTATGGATTAAAAACCAAATTTGAGACAATTTAGGGAGAATTTGTTTTGCCAATTAGCCTAAGATTAGTGACATAAATATGTGAGGTTACAAGGATAGGACCTTGATGGGATTGTTGACGGTGCAGACTTGATGAGCCAAATGGGCTCATTCTGCACTGTAGGGATTCTATGATTCTATGATTTGCTATGCTTCAAAGACGCAAGGTCATCGGAGAATAGCAACATGTTGTTTACTGTGCAAAGTAATCGATATGATGGTCAGGTTTAATTGCTCCTTAGAAAAAATGATTTCTAACTATCTTGCTTGAACCGTAAGCAGCAAAGCAAAAAAAAATCAAACCCAATATCTTTACTAACAACCACAGGATAATAAAGTGGTATAGATCACAGAGCTGGAAAACCACAAACCTAGGAGCAATTCTCTGAGGTTCCAGATTTGGTTCTCACCAGCCTAAATGGTTCACTCTGAATTTAAATTTTTTAAAACATTTCCTGTGATTGAGTCTCCTGATTAAGTGGGGAGGTGGTGCCAGATTTTGTGTAGATGACTCTAGAAAAGGCTATCCAAATAGCAAGACAGAGTGAAACCCATCAACAGCACCAATTCATTTACAAGCCATGATATAGAATACCCCCCACTGTCTAGCTAATGACACAACAAAGGGGAAGAGAGAAGCCATGGGAATCAAAACAGACCATAAGAGGGTGCATAATCATATCAATGCTGTGGAGCCAAATGACCCTCCAGACAAGAGCAATGATCATTCACCTCAGTACAGTGTTTCAACCATTCAGGGGTTCAAGAAGGCTACGCGGAGTTAGCACACACAGAAAGATGGTAGACCACAAGACAATCCCTGAGATTGAGGTACACAAGGGAAAGACCCAAACATGCTCTTGGATGAGGTCAAAGATTCTAGATTTTCTTTGTGGAATGTAACCATGTCAGTAAACAGTCACCTCACCAACTTCAAACCAGATATGTGGAGCCAATGTTCTGGCCTTCTTGGATAAGGAAAATTGTAGCTGCGAGACTTCTGGCTACGAGTGCCAGACACACCACTTTACATGCAGATCAGATGAGGAGTTGACAAAGAGAAAATCAACTCGAAGGAGCAGGAAAAGTGTACCTGAAGAAGTTAACCAAGTGCCAGAAATATCGATGACAACTCAGACTCTGAATCAGCAAAGGTTGCCTAAATCAACAGAACCCACCATTCTTCCAAACGTGACCAGGGCGAGATCTGGAAAAATTGTCAAGCCCCCAGTCCATCTAAATTTATAAAATCAGAGGTTGGAGAAAGGAAGAAGGAGGAGCACAAATGTTATGTCAGTATACTACACTTGGTACCAGTAGTCTTTCCCTAGGGAAGTAAGAAATCAACCAAGATGCCTTTTATTTTTAGTCATCCACAGCCTCTTGCGAAGTATGCATTTTGCACATTAGTTGTGAAAAAAGATTGGACCTTACTATCCAGCGAGCTTCAGTTACATGCAGGTGATGTCTGACAGCTCACTGCCATCAATCTCAATTCAATGTCTTCTGACCCCTGGCCTGATTTATTCTAAAAACTGGTGCTGTACCAGTTTTCCCCTCTAGTCCAGCACGGGCTCCTGCTTTTGGGAGAGAATGGCAGAACATTGAACAAAATGAATGAAGAAAAATAGAAACTCTACAGTGCAGAAGGAGGCTATTTGACCCATCAGATCTGCACCGACAACAATCTCATTCAGGCCCTATTCCCGTAATACCACATATTTACCCCACTAATGAATCTAATCTACAAATCCCAGGACACTAAGGGGTAATTTATCATGGCCAAAACACCTAACAAGCACATCTTTGGACTGTGGGTGGAAACAAAAGCACTGAGAGGAAACCCATGTAGACATGGGGAGAATGTGCAAACCTCACATATACAGTGACTCAAGCCAAGAATTGAATCCAGGACACCAGAGTTGTGATGCAACAGGGCTAACCACCGTGCCAATGTGGTGGACTTTAACCTTTTGCTGGCAGAGATAATAATTCTTTCCCTGATTCAGATGCACTGAATATCCCATCAATATAAATAAGGACATTGCTTTGTTAGTGTTTTCTTTTCTAAGCCATTCCCTGTCGAGGCATCTGGCTGTCATTTTTTCCACTTAATAGGACTTTACAATTAGGCATCATTTATGCCATACAAAATTAATTAGAAATGTCTGTAGCGTTTTATGAATATGCAGTTATGCTAAAACAAATAGAGAGTTAAGTCGCTGCTCTAACCCTGCGTGGTTTGCTATTTGCATATGTTTTAGATGACTGTGCTGAAAGCCAGCTGTCTTGATCAACTATGGCAGAATGCATATGCAAAATTCTAATGAGAATTGCAAATTTATTAAAAAACATATTTTTGCAATTTGCTTGCATAAGTGATTGCAAAAGCAAATGATTCTATAGTATAAAATGGGGAAGAATATTTTTTCAATGCAGTGACATCTTCATTGAGGAGTCTATCATTTTGTTGCTTATGAACTTTTACAGGTTGCATCTGTTGTTTTGCACTTGAATTGGGTATCCAGTCTTCACACTGTCAACTTGTCAATCAGTGCAATTGTTGGGATTCACGTTCTTGACGTGAAATGCTCTACCTGCTGCAGTCTTTTACCAAATGATGCGCAATGGACTTCCCTCCTTTGACTATGCTCTGTGTCACTCAGTTAGATAAATACCACGTCAAAACTTGCAATACAGCCCATTCAAAAATGTTTTTTTTTAATTTTTCAACTTTCTATCTTCCTTTGTTGAACAAAGCTAAAGGAATTTTTTTTTTATTCTTTCATGAGAGGTGCATGTTGTCCATCCTTGAACTCAATGGCTGGCTAGGCCAGTTCAGAGAGCAGTTAAGAGTCAGCATATTGCTGTAGCTCTGGAGTCACGTGCATGCCAGGTCAGGAGAGGACGGCAATTTCCTTCCGTAAAGGATATTAAAATTTTAGAAGTTTATTTATTAGTATCGTAAATAGGCTTACATTCACACTGCAATGGAGTTACTGTGAAAATCCCCTAGTCTCCACACTCCAGTACCTGCTTGGGTACACTGAGGGAGAATTTAGTATGGTCAATGCACCTAAGCAGCATGTCTTTCAGGCTGTGGGAGGAAACTGGAGCACCCAGAAGAAACCCACACAGTCATGAGGAGAACATGCAAACTTCAGACAGTGTCCTGAGCCAGAAATCAAAGTAAGAAGTCTCACAACACCAGGTTAAAGACCAGCCAGTTTATTTGATAATAAACCCAGAAGCTTTTGGGGTTTGCCCCTTCATCAGATGAGTAGCAAGTTCTCCACTCTCTACTCACCTGACAAAGGGTGAGATATTCCTAGACCCCTAAACCTTGTAGGTTTATACCAAATAATTTGGTTAAACTTTAACCTGGCGTTGTGAGATTTCTTACTGTGTTTACCCCAGTCCAAAGCCTGCATCACCACACCAGATTCTTAGTGCTACGAGCCAGCAGTGCTAACCACTGTGTTGCCATGTCACCAGATGGTGAACCAGATGGATATTTATAACAACCGATAGTTTTCATAGTTACCATGATGAACCAACTTTCTTTAAATCCAATGAACTGCTGCTGTTTGGTGTTCCGTTATTCTAGCTAGGGGGCTCATATTTAATCGTGACATCTCAAGTATAACTACAGATGAGATCAGCTAACTTAGCACATGCTGTGAATGGAGCCTAATCCTACACTAAGGCTTGTTAGTGAACCACTCAGAGAGTTTTTGATTTTTCTTTCTTTATTCATCCATGGGATTTGGGTATTGCTGGCAAGACCAGTGTTTGTTGGCATACCTGATTGCCTGAAATCATGGGTTTCCATCCCTATCTCCTTTTGAGGGTGAGACATTAGCACAGTGGTTAACCCTGATGCCTCACAGCTCTGGGAGCCTGGGTTCAATTCCTGCCTTATGTTGCTGCCCGTGTGAAATTTGCACATTCTCTCCTTATCTGCATGGGTTTCCTTTGGGTGCTCCCAGAGTCCGAAAGATGTGCAAGTTAGGTGGATTGGACATGTCAAATTGCCCCTTGGTATCCCAAGATCTGTAGTTCCGGTGGGAATAGCCATGCAAAAATGTGGAGGTACAGGGATAGGATGCGGGAGAGGGCCTGGGTAAAATACTGTGAGAGAATCGATGCAGACTCAGTGGACCGATTGGCCTGTTCTGCTCCACACAGATTCTATGACATGATTCTGTGGTAATTAACGACTGCCTGGAGCAAAAGTGTTTTTTAAGTGGGAAATGTTGACTCCATGAACTCCAAGCTTGCTAACACATCTTTCAATCATCAACCAAGGCTTATCAGTGGCATGTCACGAAGAGAGGAATAATTAATGGCCTATTTATACAGCACAATTGCTGTAAGAAACAGTTCTGCAATATGGCCTGAGGCTCCAGTACTGTGGAAATCACTCCATTTGTATCATGGATGAATTCTATAAGCGTAAAAACAACACAACAGTTAAAAAAAACTCTATATTTCTTTTAATGGAATGATTCAAGACTTTAAGGTGGTCTTTCCTACTATTCACAAATGTATATGTATATGAAAGCAGAAAACCTAACTCACTTTGCAGTTGTGTTAAATCCACTTCTTGTCAGAAAATAAGATTGTCAGAGTCTGTGTCATGACACAGCAGCTTTCAGAGACGCTGTAGAAAACCAGCTACGTGAATGGCTCTCAGAGCCAGTGGAGGCGGCAGCACCACTTACCTTACTGCATTGTCATCATAGTCTGAGACAGTGTTGACAGGAACACAGTGAAATAAATATGGTACAAATATAATATCTCAGTGATGCATACTCCACCAGGACTTTTTTTCTCCATTTCCTGGCTATGATTTCATCCCTCCCCAGGCATGTCTGAGATTAAGCCAGACTGCTGGCAAATCCTGGTGTCACATTCGACCTTGTGATGATCTAATTTAATGCCTGTGCCATCACTAAGATCATCTACTTCCAACTCTGTAATGTCAACCTAACCTCATTCTTATCTCAGCTTCTCTGCTGCTGAAAGCCTCATTCGTTCCTGTGTTAGCTCTAGAGTTGACAATTCCGTTGCACTCCTAGCTGCTCTCCCACATTCTACCCTCCAAAATTCAAGGTCCCCTGTGCTGTCTGTGCCTTAACTCACAACAATTTCCATTCCCTTAACACCCAGTGCTCACTGGCCCACATTGATCCGTCATCTTAACTTTAAAGTTCTCATCTTTGTTTTCCAATCCCTTCATGGCCTTGTTCCACTCTGTCTCTTTAATCTCCTCCAGCCTCAGAATCCCCTAAGGGTGCTCTCTTCTAATGTTGGTCTCTTCAGGAATCTTGTCTTTTTGATTTGATTTGCTTTGATTTATTATTGTCACATGTATTAACATACAATGAAAAGTATTGTTTCTTGCACACTATGCAGACAAAGCATATCGTTCATAACGATGGAAAGGAGAGAGTGCAGAATGTAATGTTACAGGGTGTGGAGAAAGATCAACTTAATACGAGGTATTGAGAAGTTAAAGATGTCTGAAAATACCCTCACCAACTGGTCTGCACAGGACCTGAGTGCTCGCCTGGGTACCACATCTGGGCCAGCTCGTTTGACCTTTGAGAAGACTGCTCTGGCATCACAATGGTGAACTCAAATATAGGTTAACCCGAGGTGTTCAGGGTGGAAGGTGTGTTTCGCTGATCTCTTGCTGAAAACTAGCATAGAATACATTGAGCCCATCAGGGAGGGGTGCATTATTGCCAACAGTTTTGTATGCTTTCATCCTGTACCCTGTTATGTCTTGCAGAACTTTGGATTCTGAACCTCGTATATTAAGTCTTCTGATTGTTCCTTGCCAGAGCAAACAAAACAAAAGCCATTTCCAGCCTCTGAAGCACAGCAGGTGGAAACACATAGTCATTTTTTTGGAGGAAGAATTTATTTTTAAAGGAAGCATGGCATGTCTCAGGAAAGCTTACCAGTACTAGGAATTTTCAAGATGGGACAAAGAATCATAGAATCCCTACAGTGCGGAAGATGGCCATTCAGCCCATCAAGCCTGCACTGACCATAATACCACTCAGGCCTATCCCCATGTCTCCACACATTTAACCTGCTAGTCAACCTGATACTAATGGGAATTTAGCATGGCCAATCCACATAATCCACATATCTTTGGACTGTTGGAAGAAACTGAAGCACCCAGAGGAAACCGACAGAGATGAGGAGAATGTGCAAACTCTGCACAGACTGTAACCTGAGGCTGAAATTGAACCCATGTCCCTGGTGCTGTGAAACACTAGTGCTAACTACTGTGTCACCATACTGCCTTGATAATAGGATGAGGAGACCAGAGAAGGTTGGCCCCTGCATCTCCCACTCTTACTTGGGAGAGTAAGCTCCCAAGAGAAGCTGTTGCAGAGTAAGTACTTCCAAGGGCAGGAGTTGGTGACCGCCGAGCTAGAAATGTCCAAGAAAATCTGCAGCAACAGTTTGGTCACTCCAACCTGCAGACAATGCACTGAAAGTTTCAAAATTTGGCATATCAGCTATAACTGTCACCAACTTTTATAGATACACCAGAGAAAGCATTCTTTCTGGCTGTATCACAGCCTGGTTTGGCTCCTGCCCTGCAAGAAACTACAAAGGTTCATGAATGTTGTCCAATCAATCATGTAAACCAGCCTTCCATCCATTGACTCTGTCTACACTTCTCACTACCTTGGAAAAGCAGCCTGCATAATTAACAACTTGCTACTGTCAAACTTTTGATTGGACGTGTATTAAGTTGATCTTTCTCTACACTCTAGCTATGAATGTAACACTACATTCTGCACTCTCTCCTTTCCTTCTCTATGAATGGTATATCTTGCTTGTATGGTGTGCAAGAAATAATATTCTTCACTGTATGTTAATACATGTGACAATAATAAATCAAATCAAATCAAATCAAAAGGCTTTGTGGAGTCAGAAGTGAGTTACTCAATGCAGAATGTAAGAAACTGGAATCCTTAATATATAATATAAAACAATTTTATAAAGTTGGGCTGCTGTGTTGATATTCTTAAGCTGTTAGGATGATGTTCTCTATATCCCCTTATCTATGCAATTGATTAAAAAGAACTAGGATATCGCCCTCAGCAAAATGTAAACTAAGAAGCTGAACTTAAGCAGGATAATGAACATAGGAGACAGTAACCATGCTAACATTTGGAGTACCTGTCTTGTATCCATTGGTCAGAATAGTTGAGTAGATGATGGACACTGGGTGAAGTTCCTGTCCCCAAACAGGGCAAATATGTTGGTAGTATATTGATAAGGATCTAGTGATATGTCTTGGCGAAGTAATAAAGTGCTTTATTCAGAAGGATGAGGTGGAAGAAGGAAATTGAGGAAAGAGTTCCAAAAACACTTTAACTAGAGAGTGTTGTCACAAGCTATTGGGATCAACGCATACTACAGAAACTACCTGTCCACCCTTTGGAATCAGTAAACTGATCTCAACTGTCATGGGCCATATATTTTTTTCTGCCAGGGTAGTGAAAGAATCATATCTAATCTGTTGCTTCTTAATAACCTAGCTGAAAATTATTTGTGAATAGTCAATTAACTATTTTATCAACATGCCCGAATCCAAAAATCTGATATGAGTGTCCTACTCTGACCCGCTGTTATAGCCATAGTATTTATGTAGCTTGTACAGTTAAATTTCTAGTCAAAATTAATGTCTAGGATGTTGATGATGGGAGATTCAGTGATGGAAATGCTTTTGAATATCTGGGGAAAAATAATTAAGTTCTCCCTTGTGGGATATTCTAAGCATCAAATGCACGTAAAATCTGGAATAAATCCTGCTGGTTTTTTGGCAGGATTTTCAAAATGAATCTCCTTCACTCGGTGTATTGGTGCACCAATATGGATCAGACTGTGAAACTGAGGGTGGGGACTATTGCTGCTGGAGAAGCAGGAGCATAGCGGACCATTGCGCATGCACCTGTCTGTCAACGTCTAGATCAGCGAATACACAGTAGCTCATCAGTCATCTGATTGCTGGCCTCCTGGATGTCTCTGGGCCATCTCTACCCCTGGCCCTCCTGCCACCATGGACAGTACTGAACCCACACCCCAATTGCAAGTCCTAATAGCCAGCCTCCCTCTGCCTGTCACTGCTGTTCAGAGTGTTACTGGACTCCCCCTACTCTACCCCGACTGATCATCCCCAGAGGTCCCTGTAGCCTTCATCCCATTAGGCACCATCCCCTTGGCACAGCCCCATTCCTGGTGGGAAGTGCCAAGTTACCCCCTTGGGCAGTGGTAGGGGGCCAGGCTGGCACTGCCAAACTGGCAATGCCCAAGGAGCAACCCCTACCCTCAACTTTCTGGGAGGAGCTCCATGGCTTCCCTCAGACTGCCTACTCCCCATTATTGGAGCTATTGTAAATCTCACTGGAGTGAAACACTCCTGGCAAGGGGGAGATTCTAGCTGGCCTGGAGACTTCAGTCCCATGCCTGCTAGTTGTTTGTAAATTCTATTTTACATAATTTATTCAGTTCCGTGCCGCTTTCTGATATGGAACTGACAGTACCGGAAATGTGACAGCTGTGGCGCCCAGCAAGGAGCCAGCTGAATGACCTCTGCGTGAGTCTCCCGGCCTCGGGTTGTTGTCTCTGTGGAATTTGCACGTTCTCCTCATGTCTGCATGTGTTTCTTCCAGGTGCTCAGGTTTCCTCCCACAGTCCAAAGGAGTGTAGGTTAGTTGGATTGGCCGTGCTAAATTGCCCCTTATGGTCCAAAGATATATCGGTTAGGGTGTTTAGAGGGGATAAGGTGTGGATGAATTGTCCTGTCAGAGACTTGGGGCAGACTTGATGGGCTGAATAGCCTCCTTGTATTTTGGAGGGATTCTATGATTCTACGACTTCTTCAATACCTGCTGAACCAGAAATGGATTTGAAATCATCAGTAAACATTTCCACCTCTGACCTTATGATGGAGGAAAGGTCAGTGATGAATCGGCTGAAGATGATTGTTCCTAGGACACTATCCTGAGGGACTCCTACAGTGAGATCTTGGGCCTGAGGTGATTGACTTCCAATCACCACAACTATCTTCCTTTTTACTAGGCATGGCTTCAGCCAGCAGGAAGTTTTCTCCATGATTCACATTGATTTTAATGTGATGTGGCTCTTAGTTAAGGGTCTAGTTTGTGAGGCCTGTTGTATGATGGATAGTCTCCATCAAGGTACCTATTAGCAGGTCTTCAACATCTTGGCTTCAAATCTACTACTTGTGCCTGAGGAAAACTTAGGTCTTGCTCAGGGTGCAGTACACAGCAACTTGAACATGCTAAAACTTGGTCTGAAAGGTAGATTTGATTTCCGAGAAGTCTTGATTGCTTCACTTTCAAAAGTCTTGGGGGAAAGAAGCAGCATAGTTTCAAAGGCTTATATCTGCTGCCTGGAAAATGAATAGCCACCTAGCTCCATGATCTTATGGAGCTGGTGGTTGATCATTGGGGTGAATTGGAAACTCTTATGGATGATAAAGTAGTGGAGTAATATGTGACATAGGTGCCATCAATTGTTTTCCAACTTTTGGGAACCCTAAGACATGAAAAACCAGTCATGGCACCTTGTAATCTGAGTTTGCAAAGCAGGAATGTAAGAAGTTGTCCCACTGAGATATGCATTAAATATCAGTAGAAGTTGGAAAGGAATGGAGCTGGTGTCTTTGGGACAGAGCAGATCAAGAGTCTGAAAGCTTCCCAAGGTGAAGAAAGGTTGTGATAGAGTAGATAAAGAATATTTCCCTTGTCAAGTGGGTCAGTAACCAAAGATCCTAAATTTAGAATCATGCACAATCTAGGGGAGAGATGAGGAAAAATTGCTTTCTTTTAGAAAGTTGACAAGATCTGGAATGTGATGATTTAATGTTATTTGATTTATTATCTTAGTTTATAGTGAAAAGTATTGTTTCTTGTGCATTACACAGACAAAGCATACCATACATAGAGGAGGAAAGGAGAGAGTGCAGGGTGCAGCATTGCAGTCATAGCTAGGGTGTAGAGAAAGATCAACTTAAAGTGAGGTAGGTCCATTCAAAAGTCTGATGGCAGCAGGGAAGGAATTGCTTTTGAGTCAGTTAGTACATGACCTTAGATGTGTGGATCTTTTTCCTGATAGAAGAAGATGGAAGAGAGTATATCTGGGGTGTGTGGAGTCCTTGGTTATGCTAGCTGCTTTTCCAAGGCAGCGGAAATTGTAGACAGTGTCAATGGATGAGAGGCTACTTTGAATGATGAACTAGGCTTCATTCATGACCTTTGGTCATTTATTGCGGTTTTGGACAGAGCAGGAATCATCACAAACTGTGATACAACCAGAAAGGATGTTTTCTGTGGTGCATCTGTGGAAGTTGGGGAAAGTTATAGCAGATATACCAAACTTAATTAGCCTCTTGAGAAAGTAGAGGCACTGCTGGACTTTCTTAACTATAGTGTGGGTATGGAAGGTCCAGGGCAGGTTGTTGGTGATCTGGACACCTAAAACCTTGAAACCGTTGACCATTTATATTTCATCCTCATTGATATAGACAGGGGTATGTCGTCCACTACATTTCCTGAAGTTGATGGCTATCTCTTTCATTTTGTTGACATTGAAAGAAAGCTTACTGTGGTTGCACCAGTTAGGTAGCTTCTCTATCTCCTTCCTGTACTCTGTCTCATCATTGTTTGAGATCTGACCCACAGCAGTGGTGTCATCAGCAAGCATAAAAATCGAGTTGGAAAAGAATTTGGCCACACAGTCATAAGTATATAAGGAGTATAGTAAGGGGCTGAATCAGAGCTCTGCGGAGCACAAGTGTTGAGGATGACCGTGGAGGAAGTGTTGTTGTCTATCTTTACTGACTGAAAAGATGGTGGAAGCTGACTCCATAAGTAATTTCCAAAGGGAATTGAACAAATATTTGAGGATGACGAATTTAGAACATTATGGACAAAGAACGGACCTATGTTGCTAAGCAAGACTGCTCTTGCAAAGAGGCACCTTTGGTGCAGATATTCTTGTGAAAGCCAGGAACAAAAGCACAATTAGTTTAGAGTTACTTTAACCTTGACATTTCTTTGCTACAGTTTGTTCTTTAGGTCAGATTCTATCTCTGTCACTGCTCCCTGTGGTGACACAAAGCACCAAAAGCAGCTTTGCTTGGACATTCCCAGATTAACCAGCCTCAGTCTTTAGACAGACTCGTGAGTAAAGGTGGATAAGGGCAGGTGCACAAACCTGTCTCATGTTTCACTTTTCATCCTCCTGTTCCTCTTCCAAATTAGACAATTGGAGAAGAATATCTATATCCAGGCCTCTAACTGCAGCAGTGATAAATCTTGCTGTCAATAATCTAGGACAAAAAAAATCCTTCAAAAATAAATAAACTGGTTAAAACAAAAACTTACTAAATTCTGCTGTCATGAATCTAAATTTAAAATCCACTTCACTGAATGAAGTTACAACAAACCCATTCCCTGAAGAAATTGGCTTCTCGTCTTGCCAGAACATGCAGGATCCTCAGAGACTACATTATGTGAATAAATGGAACACACAGTAAATACCCACCGAGAAAACCGGAGAATTAGCTCTCTGCTGATTTGAACATCATTAGCCAGCATTCTTCTTCAGTTCCTTGCCCCAGGTGGGTATGACCCACAGCACCACAAATGGGACAAGGAGGTAGGGCCAGAATCGAGATCAACCGAGACAGGAATTGAACCATATGCAATTCATAACAGCCTGATACACACCAGCCATCCAAACCAGCCAACATCCCCCTGAGTTTTTGTGTATACGTTTACATGCAGCATCAATTTGTTTCCTTTGCATAGCTGACCGAGGATCTTTTCTGCTCTTGCCACTTACAACTGACAGAGGAAGGATTCTCACCCTGTTTTGCCACATTATGAATGCATATTCTTTTGCTGTCATATTTTGGAGTGGGTCTTGAACCGAGAGCATCTGGATCAGTGGCATGCGAGTTCCCCTTTGCTCCACAGGACCACTTCATCAACTTTTAATATTAAAGTAAAAACAAAATATTTTGTCCAAATTAAAGATCAAGTTGAAGTTCTTATTCATTTAGAATACATACTTGGATCTGCAAAGGCTCTCTGTAAGGTCACATTAAAATAGTTGAAAAAGCAAAGGGTAGAGTTCTTCCGTCTGAGACAATGGGCTGGATTCTCCAACCTTGTCTGCAGCTGAGCGCCAAATTCTTCAGTCCTGTTGACAGTGGCAAGGTATAAAAGGCCAAAGAATTCCAGTCTACATCACGTAGCAGGGATGGTAATGGGGTGTATTTCTCACTTTGGTGGCTGATGAGAATTCCCATCATATTTTTCATCCCGATTACTTCTGTAGCCGGGGTGTTTTCGATGGATTCTGTGGCAGGGTGGGTTGGGATAGCGCTGCAGGTGCCATTTTCAAAAGACATCCACTCAAAAGAACATTGGAATGTTTGGGAGGGGAACTGAGGGGTCAGTGCTAGAATTAATGATGTCTTCCTATGCATCCTCCTGAGAATGTGGAGTCTGGAGGAGTAAAGTTTTCTCATCAGAGGAGGATACTGAGCTGGAAGAGTAACCATGTAGGACACTGGTGGCCAATGCTGATGCCCAGAGGATACACAAGAGGTCAGTCACACAGTATTTGATGAGGATGAACAACCTTATTTGCTCCACCAGGGTAAGACTCACCAGATGGTTGCATAGGCCACAAAAAAGCCAAAGCATAGACATATCTCACAGACCCACTGCAGTGTATCCACTCTGCAGTGGAGTGGCCATTATGCCTCTTTTACCCTTCAACTGATATAATAGATTTGGCCGGGGGGGGGGGGGGAGGTTCTCAGTGATACTGGTCTATAGCCCTTCAGCATCAGTGATGCCTTGTCACACACAAGTGGACTACTTATGAGGGCAAGTATGAGAAATGAATCAAATTACAATGTTTAAATGCCTGAGCGTACAACTCCTCTCCAACCCATGTTCTTTTATCTTTGAGCAGCCATAACTCGCAGGGGATGGCAGATGACAGAGAGAATGCGACCACATCTGAGGTCCATCACTGAGTTTGAGCAGAGGGTGCCTGAGCTCATATGAGTGGTGCAGGACAATGCTATTGGCTATGGGGAGCTCAAATGATCCCCACCTAGGAATGATCCATCTATTCTATGATATGTATCCAGCAAGAGACCAAACGCTGAGCAGGACACTACCTTCTCAGGCCTCAGCACCCCATTTCTAGCCCAGAGAGGAGCTAGCAGAGAGATGGCAAGAGCTTCACAGCAGGCTTGCACCCTCCACAAATTCAAGAACATACATCTCAGTGGCTATTAGTGGAAGGTTAGGAACAGTATCACACTCCTATCACAGGAGGTCACCACACAGACGTGTATCTGCAGCAGGAGGAGGCAGGTTAAGCCAAGCTACCTGGCACTTAGAGGACTGTGGAGAAGAGGCACGCCCGAGGCTCAAGCCCAATAACAAGCCACTGGAATCAGCCTTCTCATTCATTGTGGAGAGTCAGCCAGAGATGGAGCAACGTGAGGCGAAAGAGTTGGCAGCCCTTAACAAAGTCACACGTGCGATACAGGAGTTGGTGCACCATACTTTTTTAACTTTTCTCTTTGTTTAAAATAGCGAGCGGGGGTAGTTTTTGCCGTTTTTATTTAAACTAACAAGAAACCGGAAGTCGTCACTAGGAGGCTGCCGGTAGTTGTAGTTTTCTAGCTATATAAGTACTAACCTCTGGGTATCGGCCTCGTTGTTCCCTTGGAGCAGCACGGAGAGGCAGCGATTTGGGAAAGCGTGAAGTTTGAGTGTTAAGTACTTTTTTAACTTTTCTCTTTGTTTAAAATAGCGAGCGGGGGTAGTTTTTGCCGTTTTTATTTAAACTAACAAGAAACCGGAAGTCGTCATTAGGAGGCTGCCGGTAGTTGTAGTTTTCTCTCTCTATAAATTGGTCTGGAGAGGAAACCCGATACTCTACACAGGTAGAGTATCCCACCCTCCCCCCTTCTCTAACCTAATAATAAAACTGTGTGGGAAGTTTTTTTTTCTCTCTCTCCTTAAAGTAAATTAAAGTATCAGGGATAGCAGTGCAGGCAGTCCGTTGCAACTCCTGTAGTACGTACGAGGTGAGGGACACCAGTAGTGTTCCTGCTGATTATACCTGCAGGAAGTGTGCCCATTTGCAACTCCTTGAGGATCATGTTAAGGAGCTGGAGCTGGAATTAGAGGAACTCAGGATAATCCGAGAGGTTGAGGAGGATATTGGCAGGAGTGACAAAGAGATAGTCACTCCTAAAAGTGATTCGTGGGTAACTGTTAGGAGGAGGGGTAAGAAGCAATCGGGTAGACAATCCCCTGGGGCTGTTCCCCTCCAAAACAAATTTTCTGTCTTGGAGGCTACAGTTGAGGAAGAATCAACTGGAGATGACCAAAGGGAGCAGGTCTCTGGGGGTGAGCCTGCTGAGAATGCTCAGGTGGGTAGGGGGAATAAGAGATTGGCCTAGTAATTGGAGACTCCATAGTTAGAGGGACAGATAGGAGAGTAAATAGTAATAAAAGTGACTCAGGGCTGGTGTGTTGCCTCCCAGGGGCTGGAGTCCAGGATGTCGCAGATCGGGTTTTTAAGATTCTTAAGGGAGAGGGGAGTCAACCCCAAGTCATAGTTCACGTAGGGACACATGATATAGGAAGGACGAGGGAAGGGGATATTAAACAGAAATTTATGGAGTTGGGGTGGAAGCTTAGGGCCAAAACTGGCAGAGTGGTTATCTCTGGACTCTTGCCTGTGCCTAGGGATAGTTTAGAGAAGAATAGAGAGAGGGAATGTTTGAACTCGTGGCTGCGGGGATGGTGCAGGAGGGAGTGGTTCAGGTTCCTGAACAATTGGGACTCATTCTGGGATAGGTGGGACCTCTACAAGAGAGATGGTCTACACCTGAACCAGAGGGGAACAAATATCTTGGGGGGAAAATTTGCTAAGGCTATGCAGGGGGCTTTAAACTGATTCGGGGGGGGGTGGGATCCTAAGTAGTTGGGGTGCTAAGAGGGATGAGAGTAAGGGGGTCATAGAGGAAAGCTGTAAAACACAGCAGCGTATGGGTGGGGTAGGGCATGGTTTGAAATGCGTATACTTTAATGCAAGGAGTATTCGCAATAAGGGGGAGGAACTTGCAGCTTGGATCAGTACCTGCAACTTCGATGTTGTGGCCATTTCAGAGACTTGGGTAGAGCAGGGACAAGAATGGATGTTGAAGGTTCCGGGGTTCAAATGCTTTAGTCGGAGTAGAGAAGGAGGTAGAAGGGGGGGAGGAGTGGCATTATTAGTCAAAGACTGTATCACAGTGACAGAGAAGAAGTTTGATGAGGACTTGTCTGTTGAGGTAGTATGGGCTGAGATTAGAAACAGGAAAGGAGAGGTCACCCTGTTGGGAGTCTTTTATAGACCTCCTAAAAGTTCTAGAGAGGTTGAGGAAAGGATTGCCAAGTCAATTCTGGTCAGGAGTGAAAGTAATAGGGTAATTGTTATGGGGGACTTTAACTTTACTAATATTGATTGGAATAGCTATAGCTCTAGCTCGTTAGAGGGGTCAGTTTTCGTACAAAGTGTGCAGGAAGGTTTTTTGACTCAGTATGTAGATAGGCCAACTAGAGGTGAGGCTACATTGGATTTGGTGCTGGGCAATGAGCCTGACCAGGTGTTAGGCTTGGAAGTTAGTGAACATTTTGGTGATAGTGACCACAATTCGGTTACGTTCACCTTAGTGATGGACAGGGATAGGCATGAAGCTGGGGGCAGTAGTTATAGCTGGGGGAAGGGTAATTATGAGGCCATCAGGAGAGAATTAGGGTGCATAGATTGGACTAGGAAACTACAGGGACTGGGAACATCTGGAATGTGGAGCTTATTCAAGGAGCAGCTGCTGCGAGTCCTTGATAAGTATGTCCCTGTCAGGCAAGGAGGAAATGGTCGAGTAAGAGAACTTTGGTGTACGAAAAAAGTTGATTTGCTGGTTAAAAGGAAAAAGGAGGCTTATGTCAGGATGAGGATTGAAGGCTCGGTTAGTGCAATGGATAGCTATAGATTAGCCAGGAGGGAGCTAAAGAGTGAATTGAGGAGAGCTAAGAGAGGACACGAGAAGACTTTGGCTGATAGGCAATAGTTGCAGAGTTGGGCCGAGAGGTGGCAAATGGAGTTTAATGTGGAAAAGTGTGAGGTAATGCACAATGGCAGAAATAATAAATGTGTAGAGTATAGGGCTAATGGTAGGATTCTTAGTAGTCTAGATGAACAGAGGGATCTTGGTGTGTATGTGCATAGATCCCTGAAAGTAGGCAGTCAAGTTGAGAAGGTTGTTAAGAAGGCATATGGAGTCTTAGCTTTTATTGGTAGGGGGATTGAATTTCGGAGCCGCAACGTCATGTTGCAACTGTACAAAACTCTAGTGCGGCCGCACTTGGAGTATTGTGTGCAGTTCTGGTCCCCGCATTATAAGAAAGATCTGGAGGCTTTGGAGAGGGTACAGAGGAGGTTTACCAGGATGTTGCCTGGTATGGAGGGCAGGTCTTATGAAGAGAGGCTGAGGGATTTGAGGTTGTTTTCGTTAGAAAGAAGGCGGCTAAGAGGAGACCTTATTGAAACATATAAGATGATTAGAGGTTTAGATAGGGTGGACAGTGATAGCCTTTTTCCTAGGATGGAGAAAGCTAGCACGAGGGGACACAGCTTTAAATTAAGGGGTGATAGTTATAGGACGGATATCAGAGGTAGGTTCTTTACCCAAAGGGTGGTTCGGGAGTGGAATGCCCTGCCTGCAGCAGTTGTAGATGCGCCAAGTTTGGTGGCGTTTAAGAGGTTAGTTGATAAGTATATGGAAGAGAAGGGAATGGTTTAGTATGGAGGGGCATTGTTTTTTATATTAGTCGGCACAACATCGAAGGCCGAAGGGCCTGTTCTGTGCTGTAATGTTCTATGTTCTATACTTCTCTAATAAAGTGGTACTCACACATATTCACATTGAAGTCACCATGGAGAGAATGGTGGCTGTCATGTCCAGCAGAACACTAAACTTCTGCCAAAGATATATGCAGACTTACACTCAATCTTGGAAGCTATAAGTAACCTCCTGTGGTAGCAACATGAGAGGACAACTGGGTACCTCAACCTTCCACCAGATGCTCTTTCACCTGAGGGGATCAAGCTGGGGTCTGTGGCCACCCAAAGGGAGGAGGAGGAGTGGCAGCTGGATACCCTTTAGTCATCCACTCAGAGGACTCCCAGAGGTTGTCCACACCTCTGTGGACAGAGTCACAGTTGACTTCATCCTCAGTCACTGCCATGGCAGTAGTTGATCCACAGGAAGACAGCTGGGACCTTTCAGGCCACACTGCACCAATGGATGCCTAAAGTCATCCAGGGCAATAAGACAGATGAGACAGCAGTGAACCTTCGCTCTTGCCTCAAGGCATCATCTAGAAGAAGTAGTAAGCCAAAAAAGTCAAGAAATTATGATTGCAGTTGGTTGCACAGGTGAAGACAGAGCAGTCAGCAATCAACAGAAATCAGAGTGAGAGAGGAGCAGACAATGGGAAGGTCCATTGACCTTGGATTGGATTTTACAACTGAGGCCATAAAATCCTACCCCAAATATCTGCAAATATATTTACTTCCACTCATTATATGCGCTGATTTTTCCTTGGTATCCTTCTGCAGGCTTTACAAGTGCAGATCTGGCCTGGGCCAATGTGTTTTCCCAATGGTATTTGTGGGGAATCGAGACTAGAGATTCTAATCAGACTTTACCCACGTTCTAATTCCAGGATACAAATTGCTTCATGCCAGACTTCTGATCACCATGGCTGGCAGCATCAGAAGAACCTGCTGCCACTTCACATCAGTATGAAATCAAAGGTTAGGTGAAATGGCCAAGCTAAGTTCTCCCTCAGTGCACCTAAACAAGTGTGGTGACTAGGGAATTTTCATTGTAACTTAATTGCAGTGTTAATGTAAGTCTAATTGTGACACCAATAAATAAACTTCAATTTTACTTTAGACTTATTGGAGGAGAATCAGCTGCGAGGAGGGTCACACCGGGATAATCGCTACCCTCCAGACCAGAAACATCAGGCCCGGAACTGTAGAATAAATAATGAAAGGTTACCCAAATGACCAATTAAAAATTACTGAAAAGAGCTCATTTGTACCATGAAAATAAACAAACTGCAATATTATTTTTGATTAAAAAAAGTGAATTGAAAGCTGTAGTTAATACAAACACATAATAATGGAATGATTTCCACCACAAAAGGCAAGGCCGAGAAAAATAGTTTTAAATGAGCCTACACATGAGGAAGTATTGTGGCCATGGTCCAAGATGTTTTTGCAGCTTGTAGCTGGTAGTTTGTGTAAAGGAGCCTCAGGCACTGCTATAAATCTCACTGTTCGGCTTAATGAGTTTCGGGCATTGGTACCTCCGTCTTGTAGTCACGAATAATTACTGCCACTTTTAGGTAGTGATATGTGTTTATGTAATGACTGAGTATGAGATTCGGGTGAAGGTTGTTTTGTGATTAAGCGAGTTTAACAATTAACTTTTATTATTGGAAATGAATTAAGGGAGAAATCGTGTCACAAGGGATGATTTGAAGGAATTATGTTAATTTATGTACTGCTGAGTGGCAGTCCCAGCAAAACTGAAAGAGAAAAAAAACTTTAATGCTAAAACACCATTGAACAGCGTTGTGAAGATTCTTTTCGTCACATCTCTTAAGAACTGTGAAAGCTGCAAAGCATTTTTTACAGTAGTCTGCGAGAGTAAAATTCAAACAGAAAATTGCTAAATTTACTGACAACAAAAGGGGAGAATTGTAATCGTGATTATAATCCTGGAGTGATGTAGCACAGAGAGAGGTCATTCAGCCTGTTGTACCTGCATCAGCTTTTGGCAGAGCTATCCAATTAGCCCAATTCCCCCTGCCCTCCCTTCTCTGTATCCCTTCAAGTATTTATCCAAATATATTTTGATAGTTGTTACTGAATACGCTTCTGGCAAGTATAGAGCCTCATGAACCATGTTTTATTGGGTTAGTGATCCCCACTGAGAATACTACCATTGGCATCGGCAACCTTGAACTTAGTCAACCGAGTAGAAACAAAATGGAAGGTTTCCTATGCTGGAATTCTATTTTGTGTCCTTTGTTAAGCATGTAATTATGATGGATCATAGAATCATAGAATCACAGAATCATACAACCCTACAGTGCAGAAAGAGGCTCTTTGGCCCATCAAGTCTGCATCGAACATAAGTCCCACCCAGGCCCTACCCCTATATCCCTACATATTATACCTATTAATCCCTCTAACCTATGCAGCCTGGACACTAAGGGGCAATTTCTTTGCATGGTCAATCATCCTAATCCGCACATCTTTGGACTGTGGGAGGAAACTGGAGTATCCGGAGGAAACTCATACAGACACGAGGAGAATGTGAAGACTCCACATAGACAGTGACCAAAGCCAGGGATTGAACCCAGGATCTTGGAGCTGTGAAGCAGCATGTTGGATGTTGTTAGTGATGCTTTTCCTCCATTAAGTGACAACAGTATGAGGTTCTGCTACCCTGAATCATCTTCTTTTAGTTAGAATAGCTTGACCTTAAAAAGCAAAGTCCAGAAAAGCAACTAACAACAGAGTTTGTCAGTTTGCTGCAAGTATCATGAGGTTTGTTCACTCATCACTTTTCACTGATTAAATCACATTTAGAAGAGGAATGATTTATTTATTTCAGGGTATGAGAAGACTTGTTTTCAGGAAGGGACGGGATTCTCCAAACTCATCTGTGCTGTCCTACTGCAAGTGAGAATGGAGGATTTGGTGCTTCAGCTAAAACTCCATTCACTTTCAGCAGTACCAGAGAATCCCAGATGAAGTTGGAGGCAAATATCTACCTAATGGAACACAAGGACAGGTAGCTAGATGGATAAGTAACTGGCTTGGTAATAAGAGACAGAGAGTAATAGTAGAAGGATGTTTTACTAGCTGGAGGTCGATCACTAATGGTGTGCCACAGGGCTCGGTACTGGGACCTCTTCTATTTGTAATATATATAAATGACTTGGAAGAGGGAGTAAGTGGAGCGATCAGCAAGTTTGCAGACAATACAAAGATGGCTGGACTTGCAGATAGTGAAGAGCATTGTCAGGTGATACAGGAGGACATAGATAGGCTGGTAGTTCGGGCAGATAGATGGTAGATGGAATTCAATCCTGATATATGTGAGATGATGCATTTCAGGAGAAAGAATGTAGGGGGGAGGTATATGATAAAGGGTAGACCTATTAAGAGTATAGAAACGCAGGGAGACCTGGGGATACAGGTGCATAAGTCCCTGAAGTTAGCAGAGCAGGTGGAGAAGATTGTGAAGAAAGCATATGGTATGCTAGCCTTTATAGGAAGGGGTATAGAGTACAACAGCTGGCCTTTAATGTTGCAGTTGTACAGAACGTTGGTTAGACCTCATTTGGAATACTGCATCCAGTTCTGGTCACCTTATTACAGGAAGGACATGGAAACTCTGGAGAGAGGAGGTTTACCAGGATGTTGCCTGGCATGGAAAATCTGAGTTATGAGGAGAGGTTCAGTAAATTGGGTCTGTTTTCTCTAGAAAGACATAGACTGAGCGGGGATCGAATAGAGGTATATAAGATTATGAGGGGTATAGATAGAGTAAACAGTGTTAAGCTTTTTCCTAGGTTAGACTCAAATATCATGAGGGGTCATGGGCTTAGGATGAAAGAGGTAAGGTAAAATTTGGATGCTAGAGAGAGTTTTTTCACACTGAGGGTTGTGGGAGTATGGAACACACTGCCGAGTAAGGTGGTGGAGGCAGGCACTGTGGAGTTATTTAAGAGATACTTAGATGGGCACATGAACAGAATGGGAATGGAGGGATAAAGAAGGCTGATTTAAAATAGGATCATGAGCCTTGGGAATTCCCTGGGAAGTGTGTAAATTGTCAATGATATTGATGTATTTCTGTTTTATCCTACAGATACTTCGGTCTACCTTGTTGTCTAACAAGGGGCATACATCGGTCGTGAGGGGGCTGCTCTTGGATTTTTCGAGAGTAGCCTAGTGCTTCACGTCGTTAGTGTATGCTTGAACTGGATCAGTTGATGGGCAACACAACAGCTCAGTGACTACCACTGTGCTGTGCAGATACATGGATTTGGGCCTGTGTTTGTGGTAGTTTGCACATTCTCCCCATGCTTACATGGGTTTTCTCTGGTTGCTCTGGGTTTCTCCCACACCCCAAAGATGTGTTCAGTAGTACCAGAGAATCCCAGCTACAGATGAAGTCAGAGGTAAATATCTACCTAATGGAATACAAGGACAGGTAGCTAGATGGATAAGTAACTGGCTTGGGAATAAGAGACAGAGAGTAATTGGCTGATTGGCAAAACAAATTCTCCCTAAATTGTCTTACAAATTTGGTTCCACTGCACAGTTGTATAAACATAGACAGGGATCATGGATAGAAGTGGGAACATCAAGGTGGCGGCAGGGGCTCATTGGGCCGAAGGGCCTGTTTCCTGTGCTGTTTTGTTCTTTGTTCTTTGTTTGCTATCTTGCTAAAGAAAAGGGTTTGCTTTTCTTCTTCTATTGACTTTATCAAATAACTTGGGTTCCACTGCTTTGTTTTCTGTTCAATCATTGTAACTGACTCTCACCAACTTTTACTGATGCACCATAGAAAGCATTCCTTCTGGTTGTATCACAGTTTGATATGACTCCTGCACTGTCCAAGTACACAAGAAGCTACAAAGGGCCAGTCCATCGTGCAAACCAGCCTCCCATCCATCTACATTTTGGAAAAACAGCCAGCATAATGAAGGACTCCACACACCACAGATATGGCCTCTTCCATCTTCTTCCATCAAGAAAAAGATACAAAAGTCTGAGGTCACGTACCAATCAACTCAAGAACAGCTTCTTCCCTGTTGCCATCAGGTTTTGAATGGACCTTGCATTAAGTTGATCTTCCCCAGCCCTAGCTATGATTACATTCTGCAATCTTTCATTTATATGTCTGTTTGCTTTATAGCGCGCAAGAAACAATATTTTTCATTTTATACCAATACATGTGACCATAATAAATCAAATCAAAAACCCAAACTATAACTGCTGTGTCCATTGTATTCCTAATTCTCTGTATTCCAGGAAGACCCATTCTCAGATCTAAGTATCTCCATATCTCCCTTTCCTCACTACACTTCTCAGTTCCCTAAGATATTTGCATTGATCCCATTTTGAAAGAGATTCTAAGATTAAGGAACTCCTATCCCTCTTTTACCACAAGCTGTTGTTTTCTTTCCCCATAATAGCAGGTTCTAAAATTAAAAAGCTGCTTTTACCTCATTAATTAATAGTTACCTTGAAATTGTTCCAATTGACAATAATCAATGTTGTATTTTGGGTGGGAATTTTTATTTTCAGCATTGTCTCAAGGCATTAATCATTTTGGTGTGAATCTGCTTTTGAAAGCTTCAAAGCTGATAGCATTTGGCATTGTACAATGCTTAACAAATTACACATACGTGAACTTTAACTAAAACTATGTTTCTGGCTCACTTGTTCCTTCTCCAATCCTTTTATCTGTGTTGTAGTTCATAGCTTACCAACTGACACATTTTCCAATAACGGTAGCATTTTCCCAAGGCTAACTTCTCTCTGTTTCAATTCACATTAATAACTTTCTCCAGTCAAAATCCATAGAATCTATTGAATCCCGAGAGTGTAGAAGGCGCCCATTTGGCCCATTGTGCCTTGCACCAACAATGATCCCATCCATGTCCTATCCCTGTAGCCCCATATACTTACCCTGCTAATTCCCTTGACACTAATGGACAATTTAGCACGGCCAATCCCCCTAACCTGCACATCTTTCGACTGCGGGAAGAAACCGGAGCACTTGGAGGAAACCCTCACAAACATGGGGAGGATGTACAAACTCCACACAGACAGTGACCCAAGACAGGAATCCAACCCGGGTCCCTGGCACTGTGAAGCAGCAGGGCTAACCATTGTGGCATCATGCAGCCCATCGACTTTCAGATAACAAACAGCCTCCCCTCCACCTGTAGAGTGATACTACATTTTAATCTTCTTCATTCCCTTCAATGAGAACAAATAATATTCTTTGTCTCTTTTTAAGACAAGTGGCACTGAGTGTTCTTGTTCAAAATCCTGGTAGTTGTCAGGAACCTAACATTTAAGGTCAGTGAAAGGATACCTCTTTAGTTCAGCGACGGTGAGTCACTGACAGTGAGACAGCAAGCATCACTCTTTGATTTGATTTGATTTATTGTCACATGTATTAGCATATGTGAAAAGTATTATTTCGTGTGTGCACTATACGAAGCATACTGTTCATAGAGAAGGAAAGGAGTAAGTGCAAAGTGTAGTGTTACAGTGATAGCTAAGGTGAAAGGAAAGATTACTAATGCAACGTAGGTTCATTCAAAAGTTTGATGGCAGATCCTTTCACTGACCTTGCAATGTTAGGTTCCTGACAACCACCAGGATTTTGAACAAGAATACTCAGTGCCCCAAATGCAGGCAATTGGGACTAGCTTAGTGATTAAAAATAAAGGCTACATGGACAAGTTGGGCCGAAGGGCCTGTTTCCATGCTGTAAACCTCTATAACTCTATGACTAATGCAGGCAGTTGGGACTAGCTTAGTGGTAAAAACTGAGCATCATGGACAAGTTGGGCCAAAACTCCTGTTTCTATGCTGTAAACCTCTATGATTCTGAGTTGGAATAAGAACTGGAAGCAAAGGGAATGAAGGGCACTCTTCAAACTGACTGCATTACCCAAGTAGCAAATGCACTTTTTTGTTCACAGAATGACTTTGCACCCCCACATTGAATATTAAAATAGTATTTTAATTCACATATAGAAATGCTTCATGTATTACAACGGAGGAGGATGGTAGCACAATTCTTATTTTAAGCCACTGAGTAACACGGCCACATATGCTGAATGTAATTGTGACAAAGAGTCAATTCACACATGCCTCTGCGAATTGAAACTTTGAAGTAGGGCCAAGATCTTGTGCACTGGGTTAAAGGCTGGCATGATGTTCTGCTGTGTCTAGAATTATCAGTATGTGATTTTTATACACGGCATCGGCTATCATTTAACTGTCAGAACAAGATCTGGTTCGCAGTGTGCCTTTTGCTTTTTATCTGTCACTATAGGTGGGATTTTACAGCTTGAACGAGACCAGAAATTCCTGCCGGAGGTCAACAATCACTTACATTGTCCACCACTTGCCCGCTTTGATTCCATGGCGGGCAAGGTGGTAGAATTCCGGCGTATGAGTCAGTTTGGATAGATAGAGAGGAGTTCCCAAGGAGTGTCATAATGACTTTAAACTGCTGGACACAATTCTCTGATTCTTTCAGACAGCGGGCGGAGAGGGGAAGAATCCAGATGTCCCAGTAAATGGGGCATCGGCCAAAAGTTGGGAGCTTCAATGGGCATGAAGACTCTCAGGATTCATTCAAACCACCCCATTGGACCTGATTGGATTCTCTGTCAGAGTGGGCAGTACAATAGTACAGTGATTAGCACTGTTGCTTCACAACTGAGTTTGATTCCCAACTTGGGTCACGGTCTGTGTGAAGTTTGCACATTCTCCCCATGTCTGTGTGGATTTCTTCCAGGTGCTCCGGTTTCCTCCCACATTCCAAAAATGTGCAGGTTAGAGGTGCATTGGCCATGCTGAAATTGCCCCTTCCTGTCCTGGAATGTGTAACTGAGAGGGATTACAGGGATAAATGTGTGGGGTTGCAGGAATAGCATCTGGATGGGATTGTTTTTGATGCAGACTTGATGGGCTGAATGACCTCCTTCTACAATGTAGAGATTTGATGGATTCAATCCAATAATTATGCAGACCCACCAATCTGAATGTCATTAGTGAGTTTGATAGGCCATTCACCAGCCTCTCACCTTTCTCACCATTAGGCCAGGCTAACATGCTATCCACAAGCAGGGACAGGGCTGCTGCTGCACCCTGAGTGTCCAGGGAAGCACCACCAACTCCTCAGAAAAGAGGAGTAGTCTCCCCCACACATTACACAGGCATGAGTGTGATTAGGCTCTTCCCCATCACCCTCCAAGTCAGCCCCCTTCCTCCTCAGAGCACCCATTGAACTTGAATGACAGCCTTTAGTTTAACTTTCTCTTTTGCAAAGTGCAATCATTTTGAAGAAATCATGGTCTATAAATCAGGCTTAGACTTTGTCAACATTGCGGGCACTGTGGGATACTTGAGATCCATTCACATGTGAAGGAAAATGACCATATGAGCTTAGCAGATTAAAGGACAAAGGTTTTTTTTTATATATATGATAAATGACACCAGTTTCATCGCCATCATTATGAACCTGATTTTCCCATTCCAATGCGCGTGTTTTTTGGCGCCTTGGGATGGGAGAATCCTGTGTCAGCCATTAAGCAGGAATAGAACAGTCCATCAGCCTATTGTGGGAAGTGCCAAGGAGGCAGAGACTGTTGTGGGTGGAGCCTAGGGGCGATTGGTTGGGGTGAAATGTGCTCTGCTGCTGCTCTGCATTACGATCGGTTGGAGCTGGAGGGGGGCCAATGATCGGGGTGGGCTGGGGAGTTTGGAGCGGCAGCACTGCCGTGGTCCCCGGCTGGCCAGCAATTGAGCTGGTCAGTAAACTGAGATCTGACAGATCAGGCCCACTGAGCATACACAGAAGCCCAGAATTGTCAGACTCCAGCATGGGTAACCCTATCTCCCTGAGTTTTTAATGATATTCACCATACTGATCTCTGCATTGCACAAAGTGTGAGAGATTAAGGTCTGAAGTTGAACTGAAAAAGCAGTCATGATTTACACCAGATTTCTCACCATTTTAACGTTTCTGGGAGAATTGCCCCCTACCCTTCTGTTTCCAGATTTTTATAGATTTCTGATTTCACAATCTGTCATGTGAGTTAGGACCCAGTTCCCTAAAATATTACCCCAGGTTTCTGGATTACCAGTCTAGTAACAAAATCACTACCTTACTGCCTCCTTACCTATTAAAGCAACAATGAGGAAAGAGAGGGATTTTAGGAATAATTGGATAACTCTTTTCAAGAACTGGAAGAGAATTGATAGGCTGTATGATCTCAATCTCACTGTGTGATTCAGTGAAAATTCTAAACATAAACATCTATACAAAACCTTCAGTTGTTCTTTTCTGCTGCCCTCAACATCAATAAAATCATGTTTTTTCAACTCATGACTGTCCCTTCTCCATGATGTGACTTTCATTTCTGGTTCACTCAACTCACAGAGACTTTGAAACAGGAAAAAGAAGCAGGAGTAGGCCATTTGGCCCTTCGAGCCTCTAGCACCATACGTTCGGATCATGGCTGATCATCAAATTCAATATTCTGATCCCATCTTCCTTCATCTCCCTTGATCCTTTTAGTCCCAAGAGCTATATCTAATTTCCTCTTGGAATAACACAACGTTTTGACCTCTGTGGTAGTGACTTCCACACTTGCACCATTCTCTGGGTAAAGAAATTTCTCTTCACCTTAGTTTAAAAGGTTTACCCCTATCAACTGGTCCACATTTTATTCTCAGTTGAATACACAGGCTATTGGGTATAAAGAAAAAATAACAATCAAGAAGAGAGTATTTATGTATTCTCGTCACCTTGAGTTCCGCTGTAATTTTATTGACAAAGTTAACTTGCTTAATCAAAATCAGACAGATGGTGAAAATAAAAATGTGTCCATTTGATTCCAACAGGTGTTCTGTTTTTTTTAAAGAGATGCTATCATATTGTAAAAGTGTGTTCAAGGACAAAGATTCAATAAGGTCAAATTTCACTGACATTGACATAATCTTCTTTATAATGTCCAAATATGAGTTATATTTCTTTGAAATAACTCAATTGCAAGACCTGTTCAGCAAACATTGGTACATTTAGTATCTAAGATCGACAATTGGAACGAGAATCTCAATTGGTTTGGTCATATGTTAAGTCATGGGACAGCATGGTGGCACAGTGGTTAGCACTGCCACCTCACAGTGCCAGGCTTGATTCCTGGCTTGGGTCTGTCTGCGTACCTGCGTACAGAGTCTGCGTACCCTGTGTCTGCAAGGGTTTCCTCCGGGTACTAGTTTTGTTCCACAGTCTCCCTCAGTATATCCAAACAGCCGCCAGAGTGTGATGACTGGGAAATTTTCACAGTAATTTCATTGCAGTGTTAATGTAAGCCTATTTGTGACTCATGAATTGAAAAACTTGAATATATTTTGAATGAAATATCCGGTTCTACTGTTTCAAGCATGCAATGTTATTTAACTGGAGGGATGATTGGGTAGGCTGGCATTTTCTTTGAAGGAGAGGAAGCTGTGGGGAGACCAGGTTGTGATTTGCAAAACTTTGAAGGCCCTAGATGGTAAGGATAGGAAGGACTTATTTCCAAGAGTTTTCTAATCTGAGTGGGGGATGGGCATTGAGTTACAGAAAGACTAGAGGAGAGTTGAGGAGTGATATTTCCACCCAGAGGCTGGTGAGGGACTGGAACTCATTTTTTGAAAAGAGTGGGAGAGGCAGAAATCCTGTGTGCAGTTTTTAAAAAAAAGCTTGGATGTGCATTAGTGGTGCTGTAACCTGCGGGGCTTCAAACAACATTCTGGAAAGTGTGATTCGGCTGGATAGCTGCTTTTTCAGCCAGACTAACCCAGAAGGAAAAGTAGTAAAATGGGGAAGTAAGAATATTGTCCTGATCTGGACTTGTAGGGGTGATACCCCCCAAAAAATTCTAAGTGCTGAATTGGTGAGAGTAACTCTCACCAATTCTTTCCATGTGATTTTCAGAATGAATCTCCCACACTCTGAGCACTGCAGATTCACTCTGAAAATCAGTGGATGGGATCTATTACAATAATTAAACATATTTATTTACTAGTCACAAGTAAGGTTTGCATTAACATTGCTATGAAGTTATTGTGAAATTTCTCTATTTGCCACACTTGGATGGAGGGGTGGGGTCAATGCTGTTTGGGTCAATACATCTAACCAGCACAATCTTTTAGAGTGTGGAAGGAAACCAGAGGACCCAGAGAAAACCCGCACAGACACCAGGAGAACATGCAAACTCCACGCAGACAGTGACCCTAGCCGGGAATCAGGTCCCTGGCACTGTGAAGCATAAGTGCTAACCTCTGTGTCACTGTGCCACCCTGCTACCATGCTGAGCCTATTCCCACTTGATAGGCTGGTGGTATAGTACTGAGCGGGCTATTGCGCATGTGCCAATCTACCAGCATAAGATCAGTGCGTGCATAGTGGCCCTGCATTACCTGCCTTCCAATTGCTGGCTAGTCCCGCAACTCTGCATTGCTGCCCCTCCGACTTCTCTGACCACTAATCGCTGGCTTCCTGGATGTCTCCAGGCAAGTCCCAATGTTACACCCAACACCCCTCCACAAGCTTCAATTCCCAACCACCATATTCTTTCCCCCACCTCGGCAATGAAGTTACTGTGAAAATCCCCTAGTTGCCACACTCGGGTGGGTCAATGCTCTTTGGGTCAATGCACCTAACCAGCACAGAAAGATTGAACGCACTGGGGTTGTTTTCCCATGAAAAACGTTGGCTGAGAGGGGATCTATTAGAGGTATATAAGATTATGAGGGGTATAGATAGAGTAAATGGTGGTAAGCTTTTTCCACCATTAGAATCGGATAGAACGAGGGGTCATGGCCTTAGGGTGAGGGGGGCTATGTATAAGACAAATATTAGAGGGCATTTTTTCACACAAAGGGTAGTGGGGGTGTGGAATGCGCTACCAAGTGGGGTGGTGGGAGCAGGCACGCTAGGGTTGTTTAAGGGTCTCTTGGACAGCCACATGAGCGATCTGCAGATAGAGGGATATAGGAGGACTGTTTAAATACTTTATTTGTTTCCACAGGCTATTCGGTCCACCTTGTTGACCAACAAGGCGCATGCATTCGGCAGGTCGTGCGAGGGCTGCGCTTGGATGTTACTTCAGGAGTGGCCTAGTGCTTCATGTCGTTAGTGTATGCTTAAACTGGACCATCAGATGGGCAACATGACAGCTCAGAGACTATCGCTGTTGCTGTGCAGACACATGGATTTGGGCCTGTGTCTGCGGGAGTTTGCGCGTTCTCCCCGTGGTTGCGTGGGTTTTTCTCCGGGTGCTCCGGTTTCCTCCCACATCCCAAAAATGTGCTCTTAGGCTGATTGGGTAACAAATTGTCCCTATATTGGTCTCTACATGTCATTAAGACGTTAGGACGGTGGCGCGGGCTCATTGGGCCGAAGGGCCTGTTTCCCGTGCTGTGTTGTTCTTTGTTCTTTGTTCTTTCAGACTGTGAGAGGAAACCTGAGCACCCGGAGGAAACCCACACAGACATGGGAAGAAAATGCAAACTTCCCAGTGGGTTCCGATCTACCCCCTCCCCACACCCCCTATTCCCCACAGTCCCGATCGCCCACCCCCACCACGATGGCCAGCCCCTATTAACATCCTCTCTCTCTCTGGCCCTGATCCTAATGCGGAGTAGTAGTGGGACCTGCCTATCTCCACTGACCTTTCCTCCTATAGGCCTCTCCTCAAATAAGCCCTGGCCCCTCTGGCCCAATGCCTTATCAGCTGTGCCAAGATGTCCCTTGGGCATTGTCAGTTTACCCATTGGGTGGTGTCAGAGGTCTATGCTGGCATTTCCATACTGGCACTGCCCAGGGGGCGCACCACCTTTACCCCCGAACTCCTGGGGGTGTCTCCATGGCCTCTGTTCCCTCCAGCAGGATCGGTTGCCTGTTCCCCATTACTGAGAAAACTACTCCTGGAGGGAACTACTCCTGGCATGGGCAGGGAGACACTAACAGGCTGAGAGGTTCAGTGCCAGAAAACCTGGAGCCGACAATGCTGTTACTTCCTGGCCCATTGCTAGAGCAGCTCAATGGACTGGGAGAATCAGCTTTGTATACTTTAAATTTGACGCAGCAAAACGAGGAAATAAGAACACTGGTCCAAACTGTATATTTCATCTGGAGATCTGATGGGCTGAAAGGCCTTCCTCTGCATTATATATTTAATATCTCAGATTTGTGCAGAGTTTAGACCAGTTTATCTATGTGTAACAGGTTTTATTCACAATGCTTTATAAGTCAAGCTTCAAATTGAGCTTCCAGCTCTTTCTATAACTTTGTTTGCTTTTCTCTGAGTCTAAAGTCAGGCTTCTCCAATGAAGTATAGTGAATATTAAAACTAAATATTCTCATGGTGCAGTGGCTCAGTGATTAGCGCAATCACATCCAGGGACCAGGTTTGATTCCTGGCTTGGGTCACTGTCTGTGCAGAGTCTGCACATTCTCTCTATGTCTTTGTGGGTTTCATCCCACAGTCTGAAAAATCATAGAATCATGGAATCTCTACAGTATAGAAGGTGGCGGGTATTTGGCCTATTGTGTCTGTACTGACCATCATCCCATCCTGGCTGTTATTCTGTAATCCCACATATTTACCCTGCTGATCTCCCTAATGTTCGGAACAACTCAGCATGGCCAATCAACCTAACACGCACATTTTTGGAGTGTGGAAGGAAATGTGTAGAGATTGGAAGGAAACAAATGTGTAGAGTTTGGGCTAATGGTAGGACTCTCAATAGTGTTGATGAACAGAGGGATCTTGGTGTATATGTTAATAGTTCCCTGGAAGTTGGCAATCAAGTCGATAAGGTTGTTAAGAAGGCATATGGAGTCATGGCTTTTATTGGTAGGGGGATTGAATTTCAGAGCCGCAACGTCATGTTGCAACTGTACAAAACTCTAGTGCGGCTACACTTGGAGTACTGTGTGCAGTTCTGGTCTCCGCATTATAAGAAAGATGTGGAGGCATTGGAGAGGGTACAAAGGAGGTTTACCAGGATGTTGCCTGGTATGGAAGGCAGGTCTTATAAAGAGAGGCTGAGGGATTTGAGGTTGTTTTCGTTAGAAAGAAGGCGGCTAAGAGGAGACCTTATTGAAACATATAAGATGATTAGAGGTTTAGATAGGGTGGACAGTGATAGCCTTTTTCCTAGGATGGAGAAAGCTAGCACGCGGGGACATAGCTTTAAATTAAGGGGTGGTGGTTTTAGGACAGATGTCAGAGGTAGGTTCTTTACCCAGAGGGTGGTAAGGGTATGGAATGCCTTGCCTGCGTCAGTTGTAGATGCGCCTAGTTTGGTGGCGTTTAAGAGGTTAGTAGATAAGTTTATGGACAAAAAGGGAATGGTTTAGGTTAGAGGGTCAATGCTTTTTCCAAATTGGTCGGCGCAACATCAAAGGCCGAAGGGCCTGTCCTGCGCTGTAATGCTCTACGTTCTATGTTCTATGAAGGTTGGGTAGTTTGCTGCGAACAATGATTTGTTTGAGGTTGTGCTGTTGTCTGAAAGCAAGAAGTGGGGGGGTGGGGATGGCCCTAGCGAGATGTTCATCGTCATCAATGACATGTTGAAGACTCCGGAGAAGATGTCGTAGCTTCTCCGCTCCGGGGAAGTACTGGACAACAAAAGGTACTCTGTCCACCATGTCCCGTGTTCGTCTTCTGAGGAGGTCAGTGCGGTTTATCGCTGTGGCACGTCGCAACCGTCGATCGATGAGTCGAGCGCCATATCCTGTTCTCACGAGGGCTTCCTTCGGCGTCTGGAGGTGTCTGTCACGATCCTCCTCATCTGAGCAAATTCTGTGTATACAGAGGGCTTGTCCACAGGGAATGGTTTCTTTAACATGTCTAGGGTGGAAGCTGGAGAAGTGGAGTATTGTGAGGTTGTCTGTGGGTTTGCGGTACAGTGAGGTGCTGAGGTGACCGTCCTTGATGGAGATGTGTGTGTCCAAGAATGCAACTGATTCTGGAGAATAGTCCATGGTGAGTCTGATGGTGGGATGGAACTTGTTGATATCATCATACAGTTGTTTCAATGATTGTTCACCATGAGTCCAAAAGAAAAAGATGTCATCAATGTATCTAGTATACAACCTTGGTTGAAGATCTCGTGTAGTGAAGAAGTCTTGTTCGAACCTGTGCATGAAGATGTTGGCATACTGAGGTGCGAATTTGGTCCCCATGGCTGTTCCATGTGTCTGGATGAAAAGCTGATTGTTGAAGGTAAAGACATTGTGGTCCAAGATAAAGCGGATGAGTTGTAAAATTGCATCCGGAAACTGGCAGTTGTTAGCATTGAGTACTGAGGCAGTTGCAGCAATACCATCGTCGTGGGGGATGTTGGTGTAGAGCGCTGAGACATCCATTGTGACAAGGAGTGTCCCTGGTTCAACTGCTCCATGTGTGCTGAGTTTCTGTAGGAAGTCCGTAGTGTCAAGACAAAAGCTGGGGGTTCTTTGTACAATGGGTTTCAAGATGCCCTCGATATAGCCGGAGAGGTTCTCACACAGGGTCCCATTGCCCGATACGATGGGACGGCCAGATATGTTTGCCTTGTGTATCTATGGGATGCAGTAGAGATCTCCAATGCGGGGAGTACGTGGAATGAGAGTCCGGAGGGTGTTCTGAAGGTCCGGATCAAAGGTTTTGATCAGAGTGTTGAGTTGACGAGTGTGTTCTTCAGTCGGATCCACTGGTAGCTGTCTGTAGTGTTTCACATTGTTTAGTTGTTGGTACACTTCTTCACAGTAGTCCGTTCTGTTCAGTATGACGGTGGCACCTCCTTTGCTGGTTTGATGACAATGTTGCGGTTGGTCTTAAGAGCATGGATGGCCTTGCTTTGTGCTTGAGTGATGTTCGGGACTGTCTTGTAAGTGCGGTTGATGAATCTGGTGTTCACGCACCTCCTGATGGCTTGGGTATATATGTCCAGTCAGGGGCAGCAGCCTTCCGGAGGAGTCCAATTGGATACATTCCTCTTCGGTTGCTGCACTGCGGATCCCTCTGTCGGCTGTTCTGGTTCATTAGCTACCTCATTGAGTCTGCTATTAGCCTCTTGGGGTTTGTGGAAGAACTCACGCAGCCTCATTCGCCTGATGAATTCCTCTGTGTCCGCTGCAAGACTGATGGGGTCCATTTTGGTGGTGGGACAGAAACTGAGCCCTCGGCTGAGAACTTTGATTTCCTCTGATTGAAGTGTGTAGTCTGACAGGTTAACAATGGATCTCCCTGTGGTAGTGTTGTTTTCTATTGTGGTGCCAAGGGATGCTTGGTTGTTGCTGGTGGCGATGCTGAGTTTTTCAATTTCTTGTTCTTGGTGTGCATGTAAATGGTGTAGTTTCTTCGTCTCATCTGCTTGGCAAAGTTTCGCAGCTGATCTGCGTCCTGAGCACAAGTTGAGAATACGTATTCCATTTTACTTTCCAGGGTGTGGCATTTGCTATAGAGCTGGTGTATGAGGTGATTGAAAACGTGATGGCCAGCCCTGATTATCACCCTCCCTCTCTCTGCCACCGATCCTAATGCAGAGTAATAGTTGAACCTCTACCGGCTTGAATTGAATCTGACACCCTGACATTGTGAGGCAGCAGAGCTAACCACAGTGCCACCATGCTGGTTAGGTTGATATATTGGTGTGTTGGTTAGGTGTATTGAACATGCTAAATTCTCCCTCAGTGTACTCAAACAGGCACCAGAGTGTGACAACAAGGGGCTTTTCACAGTAACTTCACTGCAGTGTTAATGTAAACCTACTTGTGACACTAATAAATAAACTTTAAGCTAAATAAACACATATTCAAACACAAAAGAATTGAACACTGCATATTTCCTCCTCCTCCACCTTATAAAGCTATTATTAAAAATTAATCTAAATAACAAACATATGTGTATCATGTCACTTCTTAGTGCTCAGCTTGATTGTTTCCTTGAAGTACGGAAATAGTCCTTGAAATATGAAGGGCTCCGAAGACTTGTGCTGAGATGTACAAATTTGAGGTTGTCGTTCTGTGTGATCAAGTTGATGAGGCAGATGTTCAGCAGCTGCTAATCGTAAAAGGAGCTATGCGCGTCCTCATAATCACTGTCCTCAAAATATCCTGCTCTGCTCACTATCAAATACTTCATGTTCCACTATCTGTTGTCATTAAAGTTGAGGTTATTTATGAGCGTCACAATTAGGCTTACATTAACACTGCGATGAAGTCACTGCGAAAATCCCTTTGTCGCCACACTCTGGTGCCTGTTTGGGCTTTTTTATTCATTCTTGGGCTGTGGGCATCACTAGCTGACCAGTATTTGTTGCCCATCTCTAGTTGCCCTTGGGAGGCAATTAAGAGTCAATCGCATTACTGTGGCTCTGGCATCACATGTAGGCCAGACTGGGTAAGGATGGCAGATTTCCTTCCCTAAAGGACATTCGTGAACCAGATGGGTTTTCCTGACAATCGACGATTGTTTCATAGTCTTCAGTAGATTCTGAGATATGGATGATTTGACTGAATTCAAATTCCACCAGCTGCCATGGCAGGATTCGAACCTGGATCTCTGGAACATTAACTGAATTTCTGGTTTACTTGATTAGCGATAATGCCACAAGGTCTAAGCTTTCTCACACTAAGAAAGAATTTAGCATGGTCAATGCACCTAACCAGCGTGACTTTCAGACTGTGGAAGGAAACTGGAGCATCCAAAGGAAATCCATACGGGAGAACGTGCAAGCTCCGCACAGACAGTGACCCAAATCGGGAATCGAACCTAGGGCCCTGGCACTGTAAGGCAGCAGTGGTAACCACTCTGCCACCATGTGTGCTGAGCAACAATCTGCTTTGATCCAGATAGAAATGGTACAAGTTTGTGGTTGCAATGAAGCCATTTGATGCAAAGCTATTCTCCAGCTTCATATTATGGTTCTCTTGCATCGATTTACATATGGAATTATGCAACTTTGCAGCTTTACAATTTCTTCTGCTTTCGCTCTGACATTCTTGTTGAATGGCAATGCGGGTTAAAAATGACATACGAAAGGTGAAAATTACTCCCTACCATAAACTTGGCTGGGATCTCTCTGGTCAAAGACTGTGAGGAAGCTTAATACGTGCAAGCTGGAAATTGAATGGATTGTTCAAATGTTTTTCCTCTGAGGTAACAGCTCTCAAATAGTTCTTTATTGTCGGTCAAATCGTTTGATGTCTCCATTGGATTGGAGGTTGTTTCTGGGTAGTGATGAATCCTGTAGCTTAAGAGGAATCCCATGAACAGAATGGAAAGGAATGGCACTCCATTGTCTGCAGTGATTATCTCCAGCAAACCCCATTTTATAAATAACTTATCTAGGATATCAAAGGTCAAAGTGATGGATGTGGAATTTGTAGCTGAGATATTTGGTCATTTGCACGTGAATCATGACCACCAAGCAAAAAAGTGCTGATTCCTAAGCTTAAACTTTTCTCAGCCAGAAGTTCTGGTTCGAATCCCACCCTAGGACTCGATGGTCAACCATAAAATAGTATCCCCACAGTGCAGAAAGAGGCCATTTGACCCACCAACTCTGTAGCAACCCTCTGAAAGAACTTCACATCCAAGTCCTCCTCTCCACCTTCTCCACATAACTCCATGCATTCCCCATGGCTAGTCCACATCTTTGGACTCTAAGGGGCAATTTAGCAAGGCCGAACTACCTAACCTGCACATCATTGGACTGTGGGGGAAACCGGAGCACCCGAAGGAAATCCATGCAGGCAGGCAAAGAGACACCCAAGAGTGGAATTGAATTTGGGTCCCTGGCACTGTGAGGCAGATGTGTTAACCACTATACAACTGTGCTGCCAAGTAAAGATGCATTTGTAACTGACAAACATGGAATCATAGAATCCTACAGTGCAGAAAGAGGCCCATTGAGTCTGCACCGCCCACAATCCCACCCAGGCTGTACCCTCATATCCCTACATATTTTACCCACTAATCGCTCTAACATATGCATCTCAGGATACTACGGGGCAATTTTAGCATAACCAATCTACCTAACCTGCACATCTTTGTACCGTGGGAGGAAACTGCAGCACCCAGAGGAAATCCATGCAGACATGAGGAGAGTGTGCAGACTCCACACAAACACTGACCCAAGCCGGGAATCAAACAGATCCCTGGAGCTGTGAAGTAGCAGTGCTAACTACTGTGCTACCATGTATATGTTGAGTAACAATCTAAAAGTCCTGTAAACACCTCCAGCAACAAAAAGTGTGAGAGTTTCTTGGGTAGAAATAGGATGGAAAGAACCTTGGAACCATCACCATTGCTATCCGTAGACTACAATATGCCGCAGTGACGATGACAAAACCACCTCCATAGATCTACTGATGCGATCACCTATCTTGAATAATTAATATATACAACTACTCTGTTATTTTTCCAAGTCTCTGTATTCTCAAGGCACTGAAAGACATTTGGAACTGTGTTGAATTTTGATTATGTGTTGAAGTGAATTTAAATTTTTAGACAGATCCTCTGTGTGCTCAGTTGACTATTATCTAGTTGATTACAACATTATATACTTATTTTCCTTGGATTTCTAGGTGCTTTTCAGAAATCACATAGGGAGTTAAAAGAAAAATCTGCTGCATTGTGCCTGTCGTCCTGTTCAGAAACCAACTCAGTCATTTGCCATCTGCTCTTTTCTGTGCACATTAAGTTGGCATCTTGTTTCCAGTATGATGCTGCTAACTTGACAAATGAGGTCTGTGGTACTTTAGTTTCCACATTCAGCAATAGCTTCCTTGCTGTTTATAACAACACTCATCCAAACCTTAGGCGTTGCCAAGGTGCCACGTGCCATGTCTCTTTACAAGTTTGTGCTCTGCACTGGTGTGCTTATGTTGTATTTGAACAATGGGCTCTCTTCAATTCGAGCAAGTGATAAATTTGTCAATCAGTTACAGGAGTCAATTTGTTACAGGATCAGAAAGTTAAGCGGTAGCAGGTGTGTCGGTTTCCTGACCCCCATTCCTGGCTTCGGTTCCCAAGAAACAAGTTGGCAATTAGACTTAAAAAAAGAGTCATTAACAGGAATTAAAGACACCAGGTGGGATTTTCCAGCCAGGGCCCAAGATTGGAAAATCCTGTTCGAAATCAACGGACCTTTACATGGTCCTCTCCTGCCGCTGCAATTCCTGTGACAAGCAGGAGGAGAAAATTCTGCCCTTCAACTAGGAATTTCCCAGCAGCATTTTTAGTTTCATAATGTGATTGGGAAGAGGCAGGTTCAGGTATGCCCAAAGACCCTCACTTTCCCTACAAAATTCTGTCCATCCCACAAGGGCAGAATTGGAAACTGGAACAGTCCCAGCTGACAAGGCAAAAATTCCGCCTACAATTTTAATTACCTCCATATCCTATTCCCATATCCTTTAAGTCCTTTCTCCATCTCTCGACACATCCATTGTTGAAATACTCATCCATGGTTTTTGTTACTTTAGACCATGATTACTCTGATGATTTCAAAATAACTTCCATCTTCCATCCTCAGTAAACTTAAACTCACTCAGAACTCTGTCCGTATCCTAACTCAAACATAAATCAATTCACTCATCATTGTTGTGCTCACTGACTTCCACTGGCTGCCAGTTTCAACGTCACAATTTCAAAATGTCGATTTTTATATGCAAATTCTTCCATAAGCTCATCAATTCTCATTGCCATCATCTCCTCTGGCCCCACAAGGCTCTCAGATCTCTGTGCTCCCCCAATACCTGGCCTCCTATGTATCCCTAGTTTTCTCTGCCAGGAACTACCCAGGAATTCATGAAGCCTCCTCAGGCAGAAGCATCCATCAAATTCAGGAGCTCTGTTGTCTGAAAGGATGAGGGAAGCACATACTTGGAGACACCACCACCTGAAAGTCCCCTTCCAAGTCACTCATCATCCTGACTCAAAGTATATCGCTGTTTTTCCACTGCCGCTGAATCAACCTCCTGGAATTCCCTTCCTAACTGCTCTGTGGGTACGCCTACAAAGCGTAGGCCGCAAAAACTTTAAGTTTTTAGATATCCAGATCATCAACAATCTTTCCTAGATCCTCCATGCTAATACTATAGTTAAGAAAGCCTACCAACACTTCTACTTTCTTAGAAGATTAAGGAAATTTGAACTGTCAGCTATGACTCTCACCAACTTTTATAGCTGCACAATAGAAAGCATTCTTTCTGGTTGTATCAGAGCTTAGAATGGCTACTTCTCTGCCCAAGACTGCAAGGAACTACAAAAGTCAAGAATGTAGCCCAATCCATCATGCAACCCAGCCTCCCATCTGTTGACTCTGTCTACACATGCCACTGCCTCACCAAAGCAGTCAGTGTAATTAAGGACCCCACAGACCCAGACATTCTGTTTTCCATCTTCTCCTGTCGGGAAAAAGATACCAAAGTCTAAGGTCACATATCAACCGATACAAGAATAGCTTCTTCCCTGCCACTGTCAAACTTTTGACTGGACTCACCTTCCATTAAATGGATCTTTCTCTGCACCTGAGCTATCACCGTAACACTACATTCTGCGTTCTGATGTTTCTTTCTCTATGAATGGTATGCTTTGTCTGTATAGCGCGCAAGAAACAATATTTGTCACTGTATGTTGATACATGTGTCAAGAATAAATCAAATCAAATCAGTTCAAGAAGGCATTTACCCTCACCTCCTTGAGGGCTATTAGAGATGGGCAATAAATGTTGATCTTGTTAGCAAACCCCACGTTACCCCCCCGAATGAAATAATACATTGACAACTGCACCTTAAGCTATGAAGTCTTAAGCTCTGAAATTTGCTCCCTAAGTCTTTCTGTATCTTGAAAACTACATCTGCCATCAGTCCTTATATCTTATTCATTCATGGGGTGTATGCATCATTGCTCAGGCCAGTTTTTACTGCCCAAAGCTATCTTCTAGTGCGCCCACTATCAAATTTTGTCTGCCAATGCTCTGGGAAGCACCGTTAGACATTTAACTTGATAAAGGTGCTACATAAAGGGGTGGCACAGTAGCAAAGTTGCTAGCACTGCTGCTTCACAGTTTCAGGGTCTTGGATTCGATTCTCAGCTCGGATCATTGTATGTGTGGAGTTTGCGCATTCCCCTCATGTCTGTGTAGATTTCCTCCGGGTACTCCAGTTTCCTCCCACAGTCCAAAGATATCCGGGTTAGGTTGTTTGGCCACACTAAGAAATTGTCTTTAGTGTCCAGGATAGCGGAGGTTAGAGGGACTAGTGGGATTTAGGGATATGGGGGTAGGGCTTGGATGGGATTGTGTTTGAACAGTCAGTTTTGAACAGTTAATGTTCAACTGTTTGAACAGTTAATGGGCCAAAGGGCCTCTTTCTGCACTATAGGGTTCTATGATCTATAAACGAAAGTTGTTGTTGAGTCAATGTCTATCGGCAATGGGAGGAGAATATTAATGGTATGGAAGCAAGAGGTTATATAATCTCATTTTTATAGCATAGATATGGCTTGGAGCAGTACTATTACATCACAATCATTCTCTTTCAGTAGCTGATCATCTTACTCTGCATTCCCAATGGTTTCTACTTTGACTTCAGACTTCCAGTGTTTGTAATTTTGGATTTTTATTTATGGAATCTGACTGTGCATCCTCTCTGAATAATGCCACCTTATGACTTTCATGGTCTAAGTCTGTTCATTCATCCTTAACTGAGACTCAAACCACGGCAGCAGGCCAGATGCTATCTTTCTTCATTGTTGGGTCCTTTGTCAATATTTTAGTCATAAAGAAATAAAACATATTTCTCTATCCTGCGAAGACGCAATTAAAAACAAACAGTTCAATAAATGCAATGTGAGTTTTCAGTATGCTCCCCGTTTGCTGGTGATGTTTTCCTGACTATATGGAGAAAGGTTATTAGTGAGTGTTTATGAAGAGTAGTTTGTGCAATTGCAATGAAACTGCACACAATCAAAGAGCCAAGATTTCATTCTGCAGATAAAATTAAGGATGAAAAATGACCACAAGCCGCTGCAGGAAGGCAAGTGAAAGCAAATGAGAGAAGGCATTGTGGTACATTTTTAGTGTTGATCTTTGCAATTATTAAAATATCCTGTGCAAATTTTTGCTAAATTTTGATAATGCCTTTACCTCACAGTGATATTTTCCATCTATCCTGATAGACTGGTAGAATTGACTTGGACCAGTATAAAACTCTAATACGTAATGTTCCCTGGAATAATATCCTTTCTCCTTTATTACTAAAGCAATTTAGCTGACATTTTAATATCTGTCCATTCATTATTAAAGTTTCCCTAAGGGCTGGTTGGAGAGAACAAATTTTGGCCATGATCAAATTCTGGTGGTCTTTTATTTTTATTAACTCAAGGGGTGTAGGCGTCATTGCTCAGGCCAGTGTTTGCTGACCAAACCTAACTGGCCTTGAGAAAGTGGTGATCAACTGTCTGCTTGAAGTGCTGCAATTTGTATGTTGCAAGTACTCCCACAAGGGCTGTTAAGGGAGGGAGATCCAAAATGTTGACCCAATGACAGCAAATCAACTCATCTAAAGACTCATATTCGGGGTGATAGGGTTCAGAGCAGGAAACCACAATGGACCATCCATTTGACAATTCTGGTTGAAGTTGGCATCTACAAACCTTTCAGCATTGTCATGATTCATAGAATCAAAGCATCCCGGCAGTGCAAAGGGAGGCCATTTGACCTGTCGAGCCTGCAATGTTAACAATCTCACCCGGACTCCACCCCATGCATTTACCCCACTAATCTCCTTAAGGAGCAATTTAGCACAGCCAATCCACTTAACCTGCACATGTTTGTACTGTGGAAGGAAACCAGAGCACCCAGAGGAAAACCACACACACACAGGGAGAATGTGCAAACTCCATACAGTCACCTAAGGCCAGAATTGATTCTGGGTCCCTGATGGTGTGAGACAGCAATGCTAACCATTGTGCCACCGTGAGGAGGAGGATGTTTGCCCAACCTCCTCCCCCTCCTGTTTGCTGTTTAATTGTATATCATCATTTAAAGCTGCATGTGGCATGACTGCAGAGCTTTGATCCAAGCAGTTGTGGGATTCCTTAGCACTGTCTATGGTGAGCTACTTCGGCTGTTTAACATACATGTCATCCCATGGTGTAGCTTCACTAGGTTGTGTTCACAACTGTATCCCTTCTTTTCCTAGCTTTTTTATTAGTTGGAACTGGTCTCCTGGCTTGAGGATAATGGTAGAGTGAACAATATATTGAACAATGATATCATTGACTATGTTGGAATGAAGTTCTGCTGATGGGGTCCAAAGTGCTTCATGAACGTCAATTTCTTTAGCTGCTAAATTTGTTCTAAATATATCCCAAAAAATAAGGAGATCCCAAAAGGCACCCAATTTGTGCACAGCAAGCTCCCACTATTAGCAGTGGGATATCAATTTGTACATCTGATTTTGTGATGCTGACTCAGCAATCAAAATTGAGCAGGGCAACGGAAATAACTGACTTGTTCTCCTTTGAAATGATGTCATGGCATCTGAGAGAGAAGGTTCAGGTTAAAAACTCCAAAATATTTTATGGAACTCACCTGGATCATAAGATTTGCCTCTTGAATTTGGCTAGGATGACATGATATGCTTCACTTCAAGAATGATTCAGATGATCCATCTTTTGTCAAACAGGTTTATAGAAGTGTACAGTTAACATGTATAGTAAGAAAATTAGCAAAAACTTTTATCAATTATAAACAAGAAATAGAACAACCACTGTAATCTATAATTCTTAAAGAATATATCTAATGTGTTCCAATCAAACCAATCCCATAAACAAAAATCCTTTCCACAGGTTTAGTACACAAAGACTAATGCTCATGTGATACTGGACTTGAGACCTCTGAATGATGTCTGCAGTTCTCTAGATAGACTCAGAACAGTTTGAAGTCAAAATAGATTCCCTAAAATACCAGGGACTCTAAGCAATCCACCAACAACTGATTCCCCCTTCAGTAAGGCAAGATCTTGCTTTCAACCAATGAGCAGAATTTCCAAAATCAGGAAAAGACTTCTTTTTAGCTTGATGCCCTCATAAAATTAAAACTCAAACTGCAGCTCCAAACTGAAAATGAAAATCCTCGGACCACCTGACCTGCCAACCAGTTTTCTTTCCCTAACAATGCTGAGTCACATACATCCCAGAAATAAAAATACATCTCCGGTCTAACTGATGCCATAATAACATCAACTGAGGCTGTGAGCTGAGAAACACTAATAGTGAAAGCTGCAGAAATCATGATTTAAAAAGAAATCTTTTAAAGATACAACAACATCACATCTCCCCCTTAAATAAATAACCATCAACATTCACCGATGGTTTCATTTTTCAAACCCATTTTGTTTTCACATTACTGGTACTCTATAATAAATATACATACATTTTATAAAATCAAAACATGCAAACATAATAGTAATATAGTCCATTTTAGTCCTTGTCTTCCACTATCGAACATTGCTTCTTTTATCAATGTCATGGCAAAGCATCAGCAATCACATTCTCCCTTCCAGCCAGATGTACAGAAGTAAGATAGAGAATCTGGTGGACGGGTGCGGCAACAATAATCCCTCAATGTTAACAAAATGAAGGAGATTTCCAGCGACGTCGGGAAATGTAAAGGAGAACATGCCCCTCTCTATGTCAATGGGGACAAAGCAGAAAGGGTTGAGAGATTCAAGTTTTTTGGTGTCTAGATCACCAACAACCTATCCTGGCCCCCACATACCAACACTATAGTTAAGAAAGCCCAAGAACGCCTTTAATTTTTCAGAAGACTAAGGAAGTTTGGCATGTCAGCAACAATTCTCACCAACTTTTACAGATGCGCCATAGACAGCATTCCTTCTGGTTATATCACAGCTTGGTATGGCTCCTGCTCTGCCCAAGACCACAACAAACTACAAAAGGTCAAAAACTTCTACAGAAAATGCAGATGTGTGGAATAGAGGGTGATTTAGCTAATTGGATTAGAAATTGGCTGGCAGATAGAAGACAGAGGGTGGTGGTTGAGGGAGATTTCTCGTGGAGTTCGGTGACGAGTGGTGTGCCTCAGGGGTCTGTTTTGGGGCCCCTGCTGTTTGTAATTTTTATAAATGATCTGGATGAGGGTATTGAGGGATGGATCAGTAAATTTGCAGATGAACTAAAGTTGGTGGGTGGTAGATAGTGAAGAGGGGTGTTTTAGTTTACAGAGTGACTTGGACAAGTTGCAGAGCTGGGCCGAGAGGTGGCAAATGGAGTTTAATGTGGAAAAGTGTGAGGTAATGCATTTGGCAGGAACAATAAATGTGTAGGTATAGGGCTAATGGTAGGGCTCTTAATAGTGTTGAGGAACAGAAGGATCTTGGTGTATGTGTCAATAGATCCCTGAAAGTAGGCAGCAAGTGGATAAAGTTGTTAAGAAGGCTTATGGAGTCTTAGCTTTTATTGGTAGGGGGATTGAATTTAGGAGCCGCAGCATCATGTTGCGCTGTACAAAACTCTAGTGCGGCCGCACTTGGAGTATTGTGTGCAGTTCTGGTCGCCACATTATAAGAAAGATGTGGAGGCATTGGAGAGGGTACAGAGGAGGTTACTAGGATGTTGCCTGGTATGGAGGGCAGGTCCTATGAAGAGAGGTTGAAGGATTGAGGTTGTTTTCGTTAGAAAGGAGGCGGCTAAGGGGGGATCTTATTGAACATATAAGATAATTAGAGGTTTGGATAGGGTGGACAGTGATAGCCTTTTCCTAGGATGGAAAAAGCTAGACGAGGGGACACAACTTTAAATTAAGGGGTATGAGTTATAGGACGGATATCAGAGGTAGGTTCTTTACTCAAAGAGTGATTAGGGAGTGGAATGCCCTGCCTGCAGCTGTGTAGATGCGCCAAGTTTGGTGGCGTTTAAGAGGTTATTGATAAGTATATGGAGAGAAGGGAATGGTTTAGTTAGGAGGGGCATTGCTTTTTATTTTGGTCGGCACAACATCGAAGGCCGAAGGGCCTGTTCTGTGCTGTATTGTTCTATGTTCTATGTTCTATGTCATGAATGTAGCCCAATCCATCATGCAAACAGCCTCCCGGCCATTGACTCTGCCTACACATCCTACTGCCATGGCAAAGCAGCCAGCATAACTGAGGACCTCATGCACCCCGGACATCCTTCCACCTTCTTCCTTCGGGAAGAAGATACAAAAGTCTGAGGTCACGTACCAACTGACTCAAGAACAGCTTCTTCCCTGCTGCTGTCAGACTTTTGAAGGACTTACCTTGCATTAAGTTCATCTTTCTCTGCACCTTAGCTATAACTGTAACACTACATTCTGTGCTCTCTCCTTTCCTTCTCTATGAATGGTATGTTTTGTCTGTACAATGCACAAGAAACAACACTTTTCACTGTATGTAAATACACAATAATAAATCAAATCAAATCAAATATACAATTTTTTAAATTAAATGACTGCAATAATAGACTCCATTGAAACAATCTGGCATTTTTAGTCTTAAATATCTCCAAAAATGTCATTGGATTATGATCAGTATGTGTAATTGTCTCAGTCAAATTATTGGCAACATAAACGCTAAAATGTTGTAATGCCAGTTCAAGGTCTCTTTTTCAATTGTTGAATACTTCTTTCGGCGTTCATTCATTTTTTTGGAAAAATACCCAATTTTCCTATCTATTCCTTCCTCGTCTTCTTGTCACAGCAAAGCGCCTAATCCCACTCACTCACACTGATAGCCACCTTGGATGGGTTTTGTATAATTTGGTGTGGCCAACACAGGATCAGTTGTTAACGCAGCCTTCAGACCGTAAAGTGCTTGTTGGCACTCTGCTGTCCACTGAAATTTGCTACGTTTCTTCAGCAAGTCAGTCAGTGGGGCAACCACACTGCTAAAATTCAGAACAAGTTCATGGTTAAAACACTCAGGCCAGACATCTGATTATTTCTGTTCTTGTTGACGGTATTGGGAACTGCCAGTAACTTTTGTTTTCACATCCCATGGAGCTATCCGTCCACACCCAATTGTATGGCTGAGGAACGTAACTTGGGCTTTTCCTCAGAAAAGCCCGCTTCCTAAAGTTGATCGAATAATTCTGCCGGATGCTTCAAATATTCTCTTCATGTCTGAGTAAAAATCACCAGACCGCCCATGTACACCACACAATTGGTGATTCTTGAAATGACTTTGCTGGTTAATCACTGAAATATGGCTGGGGCATTTTTCATTCCAAATGGTATAACTTTAAACTGGTATAAACCATTTGGTGTCACAAAAGCTGAAATATCCTACACCATTTTGGATAAAGGTACCTGCCAATAACCTTTGAGTAAATCCAGTTTAATCATGTTTAAGTTCTCGTTTGATGCTGGGGTAATCCATCTAGTTCTATGAGAGAGTTGTCATACCATTTCAGAAGGAATTTAAAAGTTAATCACCTTGCTGTTATACAGGAGTCCCACAGAGGCCAGACTGGGCAAGAATCATTGCTTTCCTTCCAAGAAGGGCATTAATGAACAGATTTCATGGCAATCTGTTAGTTTCATGATCATTCTGAGGAGTATAAACTTTTCATTTCAGATTTATTTAAGAATAAATGTCAACATATTGGAAGGTTTGAGGTTTGCATAGCTCTAAGGGAACAAGTTAATGAAGTCAAGTGATCCATTCTCATTAATGACAAGGGAGAGAAAATGGAATGCATTAACAGCTACTTGAACTAAAGTCCAATAGTCTGCTAAGTGTTGCACTACTGACTGCAACTTGCAATAGGGAGTCATGGTAGCACAGCTGCCTCACAGCGCCAGGGATCTGGATTTGATTCCTGGCTTGGCTCACTGTCTGTGTGGAGTCTACACATTCTTCCTGTATCTGTGTTCCGGTTTCCTCTGAAAGACATGCTGATTAGGTGCATTCTCCTGAGCAGATGCCAGAGTGTGGGAACTCGGAGATTTTCACAGTAACTTAACTATATTGTCAATGTAAGCCTTAGTTGTGACTAATAAATAAACTTTTCTTATTCAGAGGTCCTTCAACAAAGGGAATGTTAGGCATCCTGAACAATGGGATCCATACCAGAATAATTATACTAATTATAGGGAGTGGGATAGCTTGATCTTGGGATTAGACATAGTTCAGCACAACATTGAGAGCCGAAGGGCTTGTATTGAGCTGTAATGTTCTATGTTTCTATGTCTCTATTAAATAAGAAGCAGATACATCAGCGAAGTAAACAACTTCATTGGGAAAAAAAGGAATGGGAGATAATTACTTATTTTAAAAGTATATCATCACGCACATAGGGGGACGATCTTACCAAAAAAATTCGATGTGCCAAAAAAGCATGGAAACGGGTGAGCCGTTGTATTTTCTGGGTGAGTTAAACTTGAATCTTACCTCATTCTGTCAATAAAATGAAGCCAAATCTGTTTTCTATCAGCGGGGGAAGAGACGGGGAACACAGAAATCTAAGAGAACACAGATATCTGCCAGTGACTAACTTTCCCAGCTACTCCAAGTCACCACAGCCGATTCCTTCACACCCCCCTACTGCCCTCACACCAATGGCCCCCCCCCCCCCCACCCCATCTGGAATAATTCCCACTTGTTCCCCCACATGTCATCCAAACCTCCCACCCACGCACTGCCATGTATCAAATATTTGATACATGGGTATAATGTGGGAAAATGTGAATGTGCCCACTTTGACAGGAAGCATAGCAGGGCAACATTTCTTTTTAAATGGAGAGAACTTGCAGAACTTTGCAAAGGGATTCGGGTGTCCTTGGTACATGAATCGTAAAAAGATGGTCTGTAGGTGCAGTAAGGGATTAGGAACTAAAATGGGATGTTGCCATTTATTGCAAAAGACAACGGGATATAAAAGTAAGCAAATATTGCTATAGCTATACAGGCCTTGATGAGGCTGCATCTGAAGGACTGCATAGACTTTTGGTCTCCTTACTTAAGAAAGAATTTAGCTGCATTAGAAAAGCTCCGAGAATAAGGTTTACGTGAACCAGTCCTGCAATGAAGGGGTTAATTTCTGAGGAATGGTTGAGCAGATTCAGTCCTGGAGTTCAAAACAATGAGAGTTTATCTTATTAAAGCATGTCGGATCCTAAAGGGATTTGACAGGTGGAGGCTGAGACGATGCTTCTCCTTATGGGGAAAGGCAGTGAAGGCAGAGTCTTTGATTATTTTTAAGGCAGAAATAGATAGATTCTTCGTATCCAGGGGCTGAACATTTATTAGGGGTAGGTAGGACTGTAGAGTTGAGGTTACGGTCAGGTGAACCAAGAAGTTGTTGGATGGTGAAGCAGTCTTGAAGGGCCAACTGGCCTTCTTCTCCATCTAATTTACATGTTGGTATGTTCATATGTGGGGATAATTCAATCCATAGGGCATGGATTAAAAATTAAGTGTCTCCTATTTCAGACTGAGATAAGGACACATTTTTTTCTCTCAGAATTCTATTCTCCAGAGAATATTGAAGCTGTGTCAGAGAATAGATTCAAGCTTGAGTTAGATAAAATAAAATCATGAAGGCCATAGATAAGGCCAATGGCCAAGGTCTTTCCCCCAGGGCAGGGAAGTCCAAAACTAGGAAGTATAGGGTTGAGGTGAAAGCAGAAAGATTTAAAGGGGACTGAAGGGGCAACATTTTCACACAAAGGGTGGTGCGTGTATGGAATGAGTTGCAACAGAAGATGTTAGAAGCAGGTACAACTGCAACATTTGAAAGACATTTGGACAGGTATATGGATAGGAAAGGTTGAGAGGGATATGGGCCAAATGCAGGCAAATGGGATTAGGAACCTTGTCAGAATGAATGAGTTGGGTTGAAGGGCCTGTTTCCATGCTGTACATGTCTGCAACTCTATGATTCTATGAATTGATTTTTAATCAAAAAGGTTGTCCAGTGTTATGGGGTGTTGGAGAGGAAAGGGGAGTTGAGATCACAATTGATCAGTCATAATTGGTCATGATATGAAGGGGAAAGGTTGGCCTTGTGGTATTATTGTTAGACTACTAATCCAGAAATTCAGCTAATATTCTAGGGACCTGGGTTTAAATCCTGCCATGGCAGATGGTGGAATTTGATTTCAATAAAAAACATCTGAAGTTAAGAATCTACTGATGACCATGAAACCATTGTCAATTGTTAGAAAAACCCAGCTGGTTCACTAATGTCCTTTAGGGAAAGAAATCTGACATTGTTACCTGATCTGGCCTACATGTGACTCCAGAGCCACAGCAATATGGTTGACTCTAAGCTATTCTTGGGCAACGAGGGATGGGTAATAAATGCTGGCCAGCCAGCAATACCCATGTCCCATAAATGAATGAGAAAAAACTTTTCAAATGATGGTGCCAAATGGCCGACTCCTATCCTTAATTCTTGTGTTCTTATGAATTGTGCTCAGAAGAGAAAATTGTCACTGAGGAAGATTTAGGCACCATTGTGAGCCAAACTTGTCATAGAGGAGCTGAATAGAGAACCAAGAGTGGAAAAACTTAACAGAATGATTGAATTGCTTGCTATGGGAAAAGTTTCTGATGCTGATGCTATACCAGTTGAACTCGTCAAATGTGAGAAAGTGGCAGTCCTTCAGCACCTGCATGAATCTCTCTGTCTTTGCTGGAGGGAGAGGTCGGCGCTTCAGGATATGCGTGATGCTAAGATTATAACCCTGTAGAAGAACAAGAAGGGGAGCAGTGGTTGCAACAATTATTAAGGCATCTCCCTAAAGGAAAAAGCTCTGTCAGTAGTACCCTTGTCAGGCTGTAGATCCTGGCTGAACACATCTACCCCAAATCCCAGTGTAGTTTCAGAATGGGAAGATCTGCAAATGCCATGATCTTCTCAGTCCGACAGCTGCAAGAAAAATGAAGTGAACAAAGGAGGTCACTATGTATTGTCTTCATCGATCTCACCAAGGCATTGTGAGCAGATGCTGTCTATTTAAGTTGCTGGAGAAAATTGGCTGCCATCCAAAGCTGCTCAGTGTGATCTCCTTTTTGCTTGACAATGTGATGGATATGGTCGTCTATGATGGGGCAACATCGGTACCCTTTGAGATCTCACGGGGTCAAACAACATTGTGTCTTGACACCAATACTCTTTTGTATGTTCTTCTCTTCCTGCTGTTGTTTGCCTTACAGAGACTCTACTTATATACTGACAGAACTGTGCACATTCGTCAGCCTGAGATCCAAGATGAATAGGCACCAAGTCCTTTTCAAAAGGTTGCTCTATGCCGGTGAGGTCACACAAGCATTCCAAACTGAAAAGACTTCCAGCAGCAAACAGACAGATTTTCTTCTGCCGTAATAAGTTTAGTTTGACCATCAGCATCGGGAAGATATATGTCATGCCATACTTCCATTTATCAGCATTGGCAATGTGATGCTGTAGCTCGTTAACAGCTTCATTTACTTAGACTCCACAACCACCAGCAATCTGTCAGCTGATGCTTAAAGCAACACACACATTGCAAAAGCTACAGCTGTTATGTCTGCAAAGGTTTCCTCTGGGTGCTCCAATTTCCTCCCACAGTCCAAATGTTGCATGGATTAGATGCATTGGCTCTGCTAAACTTTCCCTGTGTACCCGAACAGGTGCCAGTGTGTGGCAAGTAAGGGATTTTCACAGTACCTTTCTTGCAGTTTTAAGGTAAGCCTACTTACATAGAACATAGAACATAACAGCACAGAACAGGCCCTTCGGCCTTCGATGTTGCGCCGACCAATATAAAAAAGCAATGCCCCTCCAAACTAAACCATTCCCTTCTCTTCCATATACTTATCAACTAAGCTCTTAAACGCCACCAAACTTGGCGCACCTACAACTGCTGCAGGCAGGGCATTCCACTCCCGAACCACCCTTTGGGTAAAGAACCTACCTCTGATATCCGTCCTATAACTATCACCCCCTAATTTAAAGCTGTGTCCCCTCGTGCTAGCTTTCTCCATCCTAGGAAAAAGTCTATCACTGTCCACCCTATCTAAACCTCTAATCATCTTATATGTTTCGATTAGGTCCCCTCTTAGCCGCCTCCTTTCTAACGAAAACAACCTCAAATCCCTCAGCCTCTCTTCATAAGACCTGCTCTAACTACTTGTAACCTTCCTGACAATATGTAGTGGGAAAAGCATCCTGCTGGACTCTTGGCAGAAATACTGAGAAGCTTTATGGCATTGGAAAAACAATTTTCACTCTTCTGTCTTGCCAGCCATGGCACCAGCCGTGGGCGAGATTGGAAAACCCCGGGTTAAATTCTTGATCCACTGAAGCTGGAGCTGCTTTTCAATCTCTCTTTAACCATGTGAGTATTGTTTATTTTATCATGAGGCTTCATCCTTGGTCATCATTGAAATAAATAGAGACAAACCCTGGGTCAAAAGAAAATACTATGGATGCTGGAATTGGAAATAAAAACAGAAAATGCTGGAAAATCTCAGCACATTATTATACTCACTAATCCCTCTAACCTACACATCCCTGGACACTAAGTGGCAATTTCTTAGCATGGCCAATCAACCTAAGCTGCACATCTTTGGACTATGGAAGGAAACCAGAGCACAAGGAGGAAACCAATGCAGACACGAGGAGAATGTGCAAACTCCACACAGACAGTGACCTGAGCCGCAAATCAACCCCAGGACCATGGAGCTGTGAAGCAGCAATGGTAACCACTATGCTACCCTGCCGCCCATACATAAGGAGAAACTTCCTTCCAATGGAGGAGGGTTAGCCTACCTGTTGGAGCTTCCTTAGCACTCTACCCTTCATGCACTTCCTGGCATTGCCAATTGGCAGTGCCCACTTGACACCGCCCACTTAGGAGGGCTGGGAGGGAATGCCCAGCCTTATCCCTCAATGCCCAGGGCCTCCAGACATCTTTGCACTCCCGACCTAGTCATCACGATTGGTTTCTGCTTTTCAAAAATCCCAGTAGTGATTCATATCAGCAAGTATGTCGTGGGTGGAGGATATATTGTGGGCGGACATAAAATCTTTCTATTCTATTGAAAGTTAGGACAGAGTTTAATTGCTCCACCCTTTCAGACTGGCAATTATACAATTAGGTCTCAGGAAAAATAAATCAAATCTTTTAAAAGTTAAATGCTCAGATGGGAGCAACTGACACCATTGAAACCAAATTTGTCACAGCTTCAACTGGAACTGTCATGTGGAACAATTCAACCAGTTAAGGGTGAAGAAATGGAAGGTTAGACAGATGCCATTACGTTTATCTTGATTTAACTTTGAGAGGGAGCTGGAAGTGAAAAGAATCTTTCCTCAGGAGGAGAAATGGATTAGTTAGACTCCATTGTGCAGTTGTGCACGGAAACGCTTGGTGGCAACTTATAATCTTTTCTAATTCCATACTGTTTTATGTTTTTAATCTCAGCATGTGGGATGTCTACAGCACAGCTGCACATAGAAAACCGATTTCCTAAATGGATTTTGAAAGAGAAAATTGGTTTTACATTTATACAGTTTGCAGAGAAGAAATAGCACTTAAAAATACGGTGCCTCAATATCTTACAATATGGCTTTTTAGCAGACTATCAAACTTCAGCGAATATTACATGCATACTAATTCATTGCACTTCTAAATAATTAATAAAGGTATTCCACAGAATCTCTGCAGCCAGATACAATTTCTGCAAATTTATTGTTCCCAAGTTATGCATATTTGCGAAATGTTAGCAAGTAGATATTGCAGAAAATTGCTGAATATTTGCTTACAATTGGGAACACTTATCTCTCCTCACCAGCCTTTTGAATGGATGTTTGAAATGTAAAATAGCCGATGCGTACATAGGAAAGACTCGCACGTATATAGATGGCACCTGTCACAACCACAGGATGAATGAAAATACTTTACAGCCACAGTAACTGTTAGGGTGGGGTCACTCTTGTAGGGAACACAGCAGCCAATTTGTATACAGCAAACTCCCACAAACAGCTGTGATAATGACCGGATAAACTATTTTTGTGATGTGATTGACAAATATATAGTGGCCAAGACATCAGAGGTAACAATCCTAATCTTCAAAATAGCACCATGGGATCTTTTATGTCAATCTGAAAAGGTAGACAAGTGTAATGCCTGATCTAAAGAAAAAGAACCTCCAACAGTGTAGCACTCACTCAGTATTGCACTGGTGCATCAATTTTTCTTTCCGCACCCAAATCCTGGAGTGGAATTTGAATCCACAACACCTTGACTCTGATGATCATGCTAAAACTTGTGACATCACTGACACCAGGGACATTCTCTTGTACACAACTAGGCAAATATTTGTTCTTATAATTGGCTGTCACAATCTAATTCTTGATCTCTTGAGTTGACTTTTCTTTTGAAAAGTTAAAGTTTATTTATTAGTCATAAATAAGCTTACAGTCATTCTGCTATAAAGTTACAGTGAAATTTCCCTGGTCACCACATTCTGGTGCCTGTTCAGGTACATTGAGGGAGAAATAGGCATGGCCAATTCATCTAACCTGCATATAGAACATAGAACATAGAACACTATAGCACAAACAGGCCCTTCGGCCCACAAGTTGTGCTGAACACATCAAAACCTACCCAGTCATAAGCCTATCTATAACCCCCAATCTCATTGGATCCCATATATTCATCCAGAAGTCTTTTAAAAGACCCCAGTGAGTTCACCTCAACCACCACCGACGGCAGCCAATTCCATTCACTCACCACCCTCTGAGTGAAAAACTTTCCCCTAGCATCCCCTCTATACTTGCTTCCCTGCACCTTAAATCTGTGCCCTCTCGTCGCGACCATTTCAGCCCTGGGAAATAGTCTCTGAGAGTCCACCCTATCTATTCTCTCAACATCTTGTAAACCTCTATCAGGTCGCCTCTCAACCTTCGTCTCTCCAGGGAGAACAGTCCCAGCTCCCTCAACCTGTCTTCATAAGGCATGCCTCCCAATCCAGGCAACATCCTTGTAAATCTCCTCTGCACCCTTTCAATAGCTTCCACATCTTCCTATAGTGAGGCGACCAGAACTGCGCACAGTACTCCAAGTGTGGTCTGACAAGGGTCCTATAAAGCTGCAGCATTACCTCCTGACTCCTGAACTCAATCCCTCGATGAATGAAGGCCAGTACACCGTAATCTTTCTTAACCACATCCTCCACCTGGGAGGCCGATTTGAGAGTCTTATGGACCCGGACCCCAAGATCCCTCTGCTCTTCCACACAGCTAAGACTCCTACCTTGATAGTGTACTCATTCATCCCATTGGATCTGCCAAAATGGACCACAACACATTTATCCGCATTGAAGTCCATCTGCCACTTCTCCGCCCAGTCTTGCATCCTGTCGATGTCCTGCTGCAACTTCTGACATCCCTCCAGACCATCCACAACACCACCGACCTTCGTGTCATTGGCGAACTTACTCACCCATCCCTCCACTTCCTCATCCAGGTCATTTATGAAAATGACAAACAGCAAGGGTCCTAGAACAGATCCCTGGGGCACTCCACTGGTGACCGACCTCCATGCAGAAAAAGAGCCATCCACAACCGCCCTCTGCCTTCTGCAGGCAAGCCAGTTCTGGATCCACAAGGCCAAAGCCCCTTGGATCCCATGGCCTCTCACCTTCTCAAGAAGTCTTGCATGTGGGACCTTGTCAAGTGCCTTGCTGAAGTCCATGTACACCACGTCCACTGCTCTTCCTTCGTCAATGTGTTCAGTCACATTTTCGAAGAGCTCAATTAAGCTCGTAAGGCACGACCTGCCTTTTACAAAACCATGCTGACTATTTCTAATCAACCTAAACTTCTCCAAATGCTCGTAAATCTTGTCCCTCATAAGCCTCTCCATCAGCTTACCAACCACTGAGGTCAGACTCACCGGTCGGTAATTTCCAGGACTATCCCTGTTCCCTTTCTTTGGACAGGGATATCTTTGGACTATGGAAGGAAACCGGAGCACAGAGATGAAACCCACACAGATACAGGGAGAATGTGCAAACTCCACACAGACAGTGACCCAGGCCAAGAATCAAACCTGGATTCCTGGCACTGTGAGAGAGCAGTGATAACCACTGTGCCACTATACCACCTGAGTGACACTAACTTTCTGACAGCTTAGGAAAAGTAAACCAGTAAATGAGGCAATAATATTGAAAGCTTTAAAGCCACTAGTCCAATACTGCACCAACATTATTTTAACATAACAGATAATCAGTCTTCTTTAAGTCCAATCAAAAACTTGTGTAGTGCAGTAATTAATTGCAACTTAATGAGTTCAAGTTGGTGGATCTAATTTCTGTGAACTATTTTCCCCAACTTTTACTTCAAATTATTATCATTGTTATTTAATTTTAACAAAGAAGGAATTTTATTTACCACACCTGAAAAAGAAGCGACACTCCGACAGCTTGTGCTACCAAATAAACCTGTTGGACTTTAACCTGATGTTGTGAGATTGCCTACTAAGTCAATGGCAACATTGATTCCAATTTCATTCTCACTGTATCCTTCATAGCAGCATTTGATTATTTCTTTCATATTATATAGGGAACAGTTCATCACTGCATTAAGAAGGAGATTGAAGCATAGAGGGACATATACTTCATGGCCTGCTTGAGAAACAAAGGCAGTGAAACAAACCACCAAAGATTTATATCAAGCCTTGGTTCAGTTGATAGTGTCCTTGGCTTTGAATCAGAAGGTTGTATGTTCAAGTACCATTCCAGTGAATACATATCCACACTGATTGTTCGTTAGTACTGTGACAGTACTGTGCTGTCTTTCAGCTTTGCCTGTCCTCTCAGATAGCATAAGAAGTGGAGATGATGGTCTAGTGGTACTATCACTAGATTATTAAACCAGAAACACAGCTAATGTTCAGGGGACCTGAGCTCAAATCCCACAGTAAGAAATCTCACAACACCAGGTTAAAGTCCAACAGGTTTATTTAGTAGCATAAGCCACCACTTCAAATCCTACCACAGCAGAAGGTGGAACTTGAATTCAATAAAAAATATTTGGAATTAAAAATCTACTGATGAGCAAGAAACAATTGCCAGAAGAAAAAAACACCTGCTTCCTTAATGTCCTTGAAAGAAAGAAATCTGCCATCTTTACATGGTCTGGCCTACATGTGACCCCAGAGTCACAGCAATATATTTAACTCTCAACGACCCATGTCCCATGAATGAATAAAAAAAGTACTTTCCATTAGACACTTTTGAACAAGAACAGGGAAACCCTCTCTGGTGTCCTGGCCATTATTTAGTTAACTCTTAACCGACATTTCACAGAAGATCAGTGGCCATTACTGCTTGTGGAAATAGCTAGTTCCAACTACTATATTATTGAAGATAAAGTATTTTGACACTTCCTGAAGTTATGTAGTTTCCTACATAAAGACATGCCTTCCTTTTTTCCCCTTTTTTGTGTTGGTTATGTGAATTGAAAAAGTAGTTTTGAGTTCAGATAGTATTTGAAAATTGCAGACATCACTGTTTGCATCATTTAATTTCTGCATTATGACAGAGAGAACGTTTGAATGGCAAGGAGATGTGCGAAGGCTACATCTGTGGCAGAGAATTTGGATTGAAAATAGTGTCTTTATCTACCTTGACTATTCATGTTCACAATAACTTCATTGAAGTGTAAGTGCAGTAAGCCTATCTGTGTCACTAATAAACTTCATTTATTATTATTCTGACAGGGGCATTTGAGATTTTCCATGCATTCTGCAGCAGTGATTAGAATAATACATTTTGAATTGACAACTTGTTGCAACTATTTACAGGGCCATTTTGATACAGTATTGCTATATGCATTTCTCCAATGTAATTATTTTACAGGTCCTGAACATGTGTGAGTTTCAGTTTTCAGTTTGCAAGAGAGTGTTCTGTAAGCAAGACTTGCACACTTGTTGCTTCTGTTTTTGTAGTTCTTATTGTTGCTGATTTATTTCTTTTTAGGAACTTTGTTATTTTATTACATGAAGAAGATTATTCTTTTAACAACACATTTATGATCATTATTGTGGTTCAAGTTATCACAGCAACTTTCTTCTATTCGACCACTTTGATAGGGCTTCCTGCCTTCAGTAGCCAACATTTCATCCTTTCTTATTCTAACTCATCCAACAACAACTCGACAACTGCAGTGTTGCTAAAATAATTTCCATCAATATTGATGCTCTTTCATTTATACTTCCTGCTAAAGAAAAATGTTCTTGTGAATGAATCACAAAAAACTAGCAGGCAGGTCCAACCAATAATTAAAAAGACAAACAGCGTTTTGGCCTTTATTGAAAAGAGATTGGGGTTTATGAATAAAAAGGTTTTGCTGCAATTCTACAGTTTTGGTAAGGCTTCACCTGGAATACTGTACACAGTTTAAAGGATATAGTAACATTGGAGGCAGTCCCCAAGGAGACTCACCAGTCTAATTCCTGGGATGAGAGGGTTGTCTTATCAAGACACACTAAATAGTCTGGATCTGTATTCCTTGGAGTTTAGAAGAGTGAGGAGTGACCTTATTCAAATATAGAAGATCCTAAAGCAGCTTGACAGGGTAAATGGTGAGATGTTTTCACAAGTGGCAGAGTTTGAACAAGGAGAGATAGCTACATGACAAAGGCTGGTCATTTAAAACTGATGTGCATCGAGATTTTTGCTCACAGAGTGTCTTGTATCTCTGGAATTCTTTGCCCCAAAGTGAGGTGGAGGCTGTATCATTAGAGGTGGATAAATATTGGACAGAGTGAGGAATAAAGTTTTGCGGAAATGACTCAGGAAAGGAGTTGAGCCTGGTATAAGAAGAAAGAACAGTCCGGCACAGGAACAAGCCCTTTGACACAGATGCCTCTCTAATCTAATATTTTCTTGCCTCTACTTGACCCATATTCCTCTATTCCCTGCTTATTCCCTGCCTATTCCCTCTATTCCCTGCCTATTCATGTATCTATCCAGATGCCGAATGAACGTTATTATGGAATCTGTTTCCATCACCTCCCTTAGCAATGTATTTCAAGCATTCACCACCCTCTATGTGAAAAACCTGTCCCTTACATCTCTTTGAAACATTCCCTCTCTCACTTTCAAATTAAACCTCAGGTAATTGACCCTTCGATATTGGGAAAAGACTCTGAATATCCATACCTGTCATAATCTTGTAAACCTTTCTCAGGCACCCCCTCATGCTCTCACGCTCCAGTGAAAACAATCCAAGAATTGTACACAATACTGCAAAGTGGCCTAACTGAAGTCTAACACAGTTGCAACATGATTTTCCAATTCCTATTCTCAATGCTCCGATCAATGAAGGCTAGCATGCTACATGCCTCCTTGACCATCTTGTCCATTTGAGCTGAGGACTGTGGACCTGAAAGCCGAGATCCCTCTGTACGTTAATATTTCTAAGGGCTCTGCCATTTATTGTATGCTTTCCTCCTGCAGTAGACCTTCTAAATCACATCTGTTTGAGTTAAATTCCATTTTCCATTTTCAGTCCAAGTCTCCAGCCAATTTATATCCTGGTGTATCTTCCAACAATCATCCTCATTATCTGCTACTTTCCTAGTTTTTGTATCGTCTGCATATTTACTAATCAGACCACCTACGTTTTCCCCCAAATCATTTATATTTATTATAAATAACAGAGCTCCGGTATTGATCCTTGTGGAACACCACTTGTCACAGATCTCCAGTTAGAAAAGTATCCTCCCACTGCTACTCCCTGCTTTCTATGCCAAAGTAAGAAGTCTGACAACACCAGGTTTAAGTCCAACCGATTTAAACCTGCTGTTGTCAGACTTCTTACTGTGTTTATTCCAGTCCAACCCGGCATCTCCACATCATGATTTCCATGCCAAAGCCGTCTTATCAGCTCATCTCAGATTCCATATGATTTCACCTTCTGTATCAGCTTGCCACGAGGAACCAAATTTTTGTGCGCGAAAACTGGTGCAACGCAATGGTAAAATTGGAACTGTAGTTAATGGTTTATATTTTATGGGGTACCATGTTCTCCACCCGCCATACCATGAATAAAAAGTTATTTGGGAGCCCACCCACACAAAAAAAAAATTGGATGCTCATGAGTCATTTTATTCTTGGTGCGGCATTGAATGACTCCAGGTGAGTTGCCCGTTCCCATCTGAGGAGGAAGTCCTGCCTTAGAGAACTGCCAGCCAATCAGATTGATACTCTATAGTCACAGCAATGCCAGGTTTGAGCAGCAGGCACTGTTGGATCTGTAGACAACTTGAAGAAAAGGAGGTTATGGAAGCCAGACTGAAGATGAGAGACCTGGTTTCAGAATCTGGAAGGAAGTTAAAATAGGGGAGTATGACATTGGGTGATTACCTCCACTGGGCCCAATGAACTCCTCTTTCTTAGCTGAGACTTCTTTGAAAGTTCCTCAGTTTGAGTATGACATGCTTCCACTTGGGAAAATTTGTTCTGCAGTTCCTGAATAGTCCAATCCTGGAGCTGCAGACTTTGAGACTGGTTTGGCAAGTTCCATTTGATGAGGTGGGTGGGTGTGATGCTCTGCATTCAGCTAATTACACTTGGCCATTTGGTGCTCTACTCAGTATTTGGCACTTTCAAAGAAGCTTCTTCTCCAGTTTGTGCATTCTAAGGCAAGCAATCCCTACATGTTAATGGGGGATGTTGCATTTATTTAGGGACATTTTCAAAGTGTCCTTTTAATATTTTCCCTGTCCTCCTAATGATCACTTGTCATTGCTGAACTCAGAGTAGAGCACTTGTTTCGGGAGTTTTGTGGTGGTGACAATGATGGAATGGTGATATATTTTCAAGTCAGGATGGTAAGTGATTCAGAGGTGAACTTCCTGCTGGTGATGTTCCCATGTATTTGCTGCTCTTGACCTTTCAGATGGGGTTGTAAGGTACTGTACATGGAATTTTGGTTATTTCCTGTATTCCATCTTGTAGATGGTACACATTATTGTCATTGTGCATTGCTAGTGGAGGGAGTGCATGTCTGTGGATGGGAACAGAAATCTCAAGTTTGGTATCACCTAACAGCTGAGGAACAAAGCAGCAAAACTGTTCCAGGAGGCATTTCATGATAATATCCCGAGCATCATCAAACCAGTACTCCAGCGCCTGGCTTTCATACCTAGTATGAAATCAGATTTCAGGCCATCTTCCATCACATTTTCATTCTGCAAAATTAATGTTCATCAAGATTTGGGCAGTATGATGGCACGGCGGTTAGCACTGCTTCCTTACAGTGCCAAGGACCCGGGTTCAATTCCTGGCTTGGGTGACTCTATATGGAGTTTGCACATTATCCCTGTCTGCTTGCGTTTCCTCCAGATTCTCCAGTTTCCTCCCACAGTCCAAAAATTTGCAGATAATGTTGATTGGCCATGCTAAGTTGCTCTTTAATGTTAATGGAGGGTCAGGTGGATTATAAGATTATTAATAGGATAAATATGTGAGATTGCGGGGGATAGAAGAAGTTGGGTGGGATTGTTGTCGGTGCAAACTCGATGGGCCAAATGGCCTCCTTCTACACTGTAAATATTCAATGATTCTATTTCTCAAAAATCTCTGAAACATTGGAATAGATAATTTTCTATCTGATGTGAGCTTTTGTTTCTTTATTTATTCACTGAACAAATGACAATGGTAATGGAATTATTGAGCTACTGATGTGACTTTATTAGCTGGGCAAACTAGGCAACTGGTGATTTTTGCTTGGACGATGTCAATGTCATTCTTCGTTGAGCAGCTAAGTCTATATCCAGTTGGCAGCAGTGGTTGAGATAAAGTTGTTGTACTTTGTCGCTCATTGATTGACAAGGCAGCACATTCTAGTTGATAGCACTAGTATGATACAGTGACTTCATTTCTTCATTCAGTGACCCACTAGACAGTGTGTTACAGTCGTCAAGAGCCAAATAAGATGACTTGCTGGAGAAACCAGATGGCATCCTATTTTTTAGGCCTATAACAATTACTTGTAGGTTTGTATTTGGTGTCATATAGAATAGTGCAGCACATAATAAGAAAAGAAATGCAATTCTACACAATCTAGTCTTTAGAATTGCCCTGCATTTACATGGCGTTTTGTGATAAAATACTTTCACAAGATAATTAACCATAGGCACTACAATATACGTATTAAATCATTTAGTTATATAGGCTTTACTTGGATTATTTTAATTAAATTAGATTCTGTGTCAATATCATGAAAGAGTCATCACATTTTTTTCCTGTTTTTACAATACAGTAAAGCAATTTCCTTCATACCATGTGTAAAAATGTTTGTCAATTGCTAATAATGAACCGTATAATAGACCAATAATGAAATTTATTAGACAGTGATTGTTCAGAACAGTATAATAGAACATTGACTCCTCATCTCTGCACCCTAAATCAGAATCTAGCTCAGAGTGATGAGGTGAAAAGTTTTCATATCTAGTCACTACCTATTGGAAAAAGTTTGGGCGGGATTTTCCGGCCTTTTCTTTCAGCAGATCTTTCAGTCCCGCCACAGGCAACCCCCGTGACAGGTTCCCCAGCGACAAGGTCAACGAAACACACAAAATAGCGTTGACATCGGTGAGACGCAAAGATCTCATCTGCAGCTGAAGGCAATCGCATCCATAACCGAAAGGGAAGAAAATCCCATCTTTTGCCTGTGTTATTCTTATACCTGGTACTGTGTGCCTTTTCATTTTGCTGTATCATGGCTGTGATACCTCACATTCTGAAATTCCCTCTGCAAATCTATCTCCCTCACCAACTCCCCCTGCCTCTTTAGGACTTTCTGAAAAACTCATCTCTTTTACGAAAGAAGGTGCTGTTCTCTGGTCTCGTCCATAATGGGATTCATTGCTAGCAAAAATGGAGAATTTAATATTCCTGCCAAAACACCATTCACCTTCAGCAGCTTCAGAAAATCCCAGCCTTGAATGAGGAAGGAGAATTTCGGCCTTGCTTACCCATTTATTAATCTCCTCTCTGGCTTCACGGCCAAGCTTTGTTTGAACCTCTGCCAGTAGCTTAGAATGACTATCCAGCAATAAAAGTCATCTGTAAAGTAAAGCGCATTAATGTCCTTGGGCTGATATTTGTCTCCAATAATCTTAAGGCTCTTCCATTTTGTTCAGTGTGACTCCAGCCGGTGGAGAATTTTCCTCTTGAATTTTATTGACTTTAAATAGAGTTTCTTGATATCACACTTAATGAAGCAATTGTCTCGATGCCAAGGGCTGTTACTTACGCCTCACCTCCAGAATTCACTCCTTTCTCCGTGCTGAACCAACACTGTGATGAGTTTGATAAGCAATCATTTGATTTGATTTGTTATTGTCAAATATATCAGTATACAGTGAAAAGTATTGTTACTTGCCTGCTATACAGACAAAGCATACATAGAAAAGGAAAGGAAAAAGTACAGAATGTAGTGTCATAGCCATAGTTAAGGTGTAGAGGAAGATGAATTCAATGTGAGGTAGATCCATTCAAAACTTTGATGGCAGCAAGGAAAAATCTGTTCTTGAGTCGGTTGGTATGTGATCTCATTATATCTTTTTCACAACAGAAGAAGGTGGAAAAGAATATGTCTGGGTTTATGGGGTTCTTAATTATGTTGGCTGCTTTTCTACCGTAATGGGAAGTGTAAACAGGGTTAGTGGACGGGAGGTTGATTTGTGTGATGGATTTAGCTACGTTCATGACCCTTCTGTACTTTCTTGCGTCTTGGGTAGAGCAGAAACTATGTCAAGCTGTGATACAACCAGAAAGAATGCTTTCTATGGTGTATTTGTAAAATTTGGTGTGAGTTGTGTGGACACACCAAATTTCTTTTGTCTTCTGAAAAAGCAGAGGCATTAATTGGCTTTCTTAGTTATAACATTTGCGAGTAGGTACCAGGATAGTTTGTTGGTGACCTGGACACCTAGAAACCTGAAGCTCTTATCTGTTTCCACTTCAACCCATTGATGTAGACAGGGGCATGTTCACCAGTATGCTTCCTGAAGTTGATGGCTATCACTTTTGTTTTGCTGACGTTGAGGGAAAGATTATTGTCGTTGCACCAATGGCCCTGACAGAGCCAAAACTGGATATTGCTGAGCAACTTATTGGTAAGTCAGTAATATTGACAACACTGTCATCACTTTGTTGATGACTGAGAGTAGGCTGGACAGACAGCGATTGAGTTTGGACAACGAACTGTAGGTGGGGAATGAAGAGTTTAACCCCTGAATTTGGGATGGCTGGGGGTGTTCTGTCAAAAATATAGAACCATGAAATTAGAATGATTTAAGAACTACATTCAAATCCTCTGTGTGTGTTAGACTGCAGTGAATAAATTATTTCAAGAAGACTACCATTCCATCCAATTCTGGCCAGTCTATTATCCCCGCAATTATTGGCCACAGCAGATCCAGTGTTGAATTGCAAAGGGCTCAAGAGCAACAAGCCAAATGTTCATCCAATTTTCTAATAAATGACTGCTGTTCAGCTCTTTCAGTGTCAGTGGAAGTTCACACAACTGAGGCATCAGGAAACCTATGGAGTGCTTCCAAAGTATTGTTGGCCAATTTGTCAGAATTCCTACAGCAAAAATTGTGGATAAGCAAACAGATAAACAAACTGCTGAAAACTCCGCCCGATAAGTAATACATAAACATGGTCCAGGGTGGCTTATCCCCCAGTGCTCCTCTCTCTAATCTTAGGCTATCTTCGACTGGGAACAGTGTAATGAGAAGGGAATCATTGGCAGTTTAGCTGTGTGAGATCCCTTGGGGATGAGTGACCATAACATGATAGAATCTTTTATCAAGATGGAGAATGAAGTAATTGCTTCAGAAAGTAGGGTGCTGAATCTTAATAAAGGAAACTATAAGGATATAGGGTGTGAGTTGGCCTTGATAGATTGGGGAGAGTTACTTAAAGGGATGACAGTGAAAGACAGTGGCAAACATTCAAGGAACAAAACGAGAAACTGCAGCAACTGTTTATTCCTGTCTGACACAAAAGCAAAATGGGTAAGAGGGCCAATCCATGGCTTACAAAAGAAATTAGAAACAGTACCAATCTGACGAAGAAGCATATAGATTGGCCAAGGAAAATAATAGGTCTAATGATTGGGAGCAGTTTAGAATTCAGCAGAGGGCCAAGTGATTGATTAAGAAGGGGAAAATCCAATACCAAAGTAAGTTTGCAGGGAGCATAAAGACTGAAACTAAGGGCCCTATTTTACCATTTTGAGTCTAAGTACTGGGCAGAATTAAAACTGGGAGCATGGATTCATAAAGGGAAAATCGTGTTTGACTAATTTATTGGATTTTTATGAAGATGTATCCAGTGCAGTATACTGAGGGAAACCGGCGGATGTGGCATTTTTAGATTTCCAGAAGGCGTTCGATAAGGTGCCTCACAAAAGGTTGCTGCAGAAGATTAAGGAACATGGAGTTGGGGGTAAAGTGTTAGCGTGGATTGAGGGTTGGCTATCTAACAGGAAGCAGAGAGTTGGAATAAATGGGTGCTTTTCTGGCTGGCAGTTGGTGACTAGTGGCATGCCACAGGGATTGGTGCTGGGGCCTCAACTGTTTACCTATACGTAGACGATCTGGAGGAGGGGACTGAGAGTAGGGTAACAAAATTTGCTGATGACATGAAGATGAGTGGGAAGATGAATTGCTTGGAGGACGCAGAAAGTCTGCAGAGAGATTTGGATAGGCTGAGTGAGTAGGCGAGGATCTGACAGAATGGAGTATAACGTTGGCAAGTGTGAGGTTTCCACTTTGGAAGGAATAATAGTAAAATGGAATATTATTTAAAAGGTAAAAAATTATAACATGCTACTGTGCAGAGGGACCTGGGAGTCCTTGTCCATGAACTGCAAAAACTCAGTCTGCAGGTGCCGCAGGTGATCAAGAATGCAAATAGAATGTTGGCCTTTATCGAGAGGGGGATGGAGTATAAAAGCAGGGAGGTCTTGCTGCAATTATACAAGGTACTGGTGAGGCCACAACTAGAATACTGTGTGCAATTTTGGTCCCCTTATTTTCAAAAAGGTATATTATCCTTGGAGGGAGTACAGAGAATATTCACCAGGTTGATACCGGAGATGAAGGAATTAGCTTATGAGGAGAGATTGAGTAGATTGGGCCTTTATTCATTGAAGTTTAGAAGGCTGAGCGGTGATCTTATACAGACATATAAGATAATGAAGGGGCTAGATAGGGTAGAGGCTGAGAGATTCTTTCCACTTAGAAAGGAAACCAGAACTAGAGGATATAGCCTCAAAATAAGTTGGGTTGGGGGGGGGTGGCGTTCAGTTTAGAACCGCCTCCTTCAGTTGAGGAGGAAGTTCTTCTCTCAGAGGGTAGTGAATCTCTGGAAATCTCTGCCCATTGAAGCGGTGGAGGCTACCTCGTTCAATATGTTTAAATCACAGGTAATTAGATTGCTGATCAGTGGGGGAATTAAGGGTTATGGGGAGCAGGCGGGTAAGTGGAACTGAATCACTTTCAGATCAGCCATGATCTTATTATATGGCGGGGCAAACTCAAAGGGCTAGATGGCCTACTCCTGCTCCTATTTCTTATGCTCTTATGTTTCAGATCCAACTTTAGACCCATTCTCAGACACACCCATACGCACTCTGCCTGAAACAATATCAGCAATTCTGAATCATACTGCAGAAACCAGTGGACAGGGCTTAACACAACCAAAATCCTGTAACTCCAATCGGCATTTCCAACTGCACACACATAGGAAGAAAAGATAGAATGCTGTTCCTCTGCCAAATCCCTCTTAGGCTGGATAATAATTCTCCCTGCCCCCCACAGACATTGTCCATCACCCACAACATTACTGACCCTTTATCCTCTCACCCTTCCCCCCACCAACCAGACCGAGCGTGGGCACCTCCAGCCTTCCCCTCCACTCATCTTTAGTAGAGCAGCAGCAGACTCTCTTTCCCCCACGGATCTCAGGCAGAGTGGCAATGGACCTGTCTTTCCCCCTCACTGATAAACAAGCAGAGTGGTAGTGGACCCAACCCTTCCTCCCCCACTGAACTCAAGCAGAGTGGCAACAGACCCTTTTTCCCCTAACCTCCGAATGAACTCAAGCAGAGAGCCGTCAGATGCTAGGCACTTACCTCCTCACCAACTAGAACACCCAAATCGGACTTTTGTGGAGCACGTCCGTTTCACACCAATTCCGGATAGATGAACATAGTGGTGAAGTGGGAAGTGCTGGTAAATTTGGGTGTGCAGGTCATTAAGTCAATGGGACCCCTCCCCCATTATCCCATCCCACCATTGGCCCTGCTCCAATCTGCTCCCTTTGGCTCCAATCCCTCGCCCACACCCACTGCCTTCAATGGCCTGCCTCCTATCAGTCCCAGACCCTGGTATTATCTCCCCAAAGATCCTGCCCTGGCACTGGCTGGTGGCCAATAGCAGACTCAATGAGATAGCTAATGAACCAGAACAGCCGACAGAGGGATCCGCAGTGCAGCAACCGAAGAGGAATGAATCCAATTGGACTCCTCCGGAAGGCCGCTGCCCCCGACTGGACATGTATGCCCAAGCCATCAGGAGGTGCGTGAACACCAGATTCATCAACTGCACTTACAAGACAGTCCCGAACATCACCCAAGCACAAAGCAAGGCCATCCGTGCTCTTAAGACCAACCGCAACATTGTCATCAAACCAGCAGACAAAGGAGGCACCACCGTCATACTGAACAGAACGGACTACTGTGAAGAAGTGTACCGACAACTAAACAATGTGAAACACTACAGACAGTTACCAGCGGATCCAACCAAAGAACACACTCGTCAACTCAACACTCTGATCAAAACCTTTGATCCGGACCTTCAGAACACCCTCCGGACTCTCATTGCACGTACTCCCCGCATTGGAGATCTCTACTGCCTCCCAAAGATACACAAGGCAAACATACCCGGCCGTCCCATCGTATCGGGCAATGGGACCCTGTGTGAGAACCTCTCCGGCTATATCGAGGGCATCCTGAAACCCATTGTACAAAGAACCCCCAGCTTTTGTCTTGACACTACGGACTTCCTACAGAAACTCAGCACACATGGAGCAGTTGAACCAGGGACACTCCTTGTCACAATGGATGTCTCGGCGCTCTACACCAACATCCCCCACGACGATGGTATTGCTGCAACTGCCTCAGTACTCAATGCCAACAACTGTCAGTTTCCGGATGCAATTTTACAACTCATCCGCTTCATCTTGGACCACAATGTCTTCACCTTCAACAATCAGCTTTTCATCCAGACACATGGAACAGCCATGGGGACCAAATTTGCACCTCAGTATGCCAACATCTTCATGCACAGGTTCGAACAAGACTTCTTCACTACACGAGATCTTCAACCAAGGTTGTATACTAGATACATTGATGACATCTTTTTCCTTTGGACTCATGGTGAACAATCATTGAAACAACTGTATGATGATATCAACAAGTTCCATCCCACCATCAGACTCACCATGGACTATTCTCCAGAATCAGTTGCATTCTCGGACACACGCATCTCCATCAAGGACGGTCACCTCAGCACCTCACTGTACCGAAAACCGACAGACAACCTCACAATACTCCACTTCTCCAGCTTCCACCCTAGTCACGTTAAAGAAGCCATTCCCTATGGACAAGCCCTCCGTATACGCAGAATTTGCTCAGATGAGGAGGAGCGTGACAGACACCTCCAGACGCTGAAGGAAGCCCTCATGAGAACAGGATATGGCGCTCGACTCATCAATCGACAGTTCCAACGTGTCACAGCGATAAACCACACTGACCTCCTCAGAAGACGAACATGGGACAAGATGGACAGAGTACCCTTTGTTGTCCAGTACTTCCCCGAAGCGGAGAAGCTACGACACCTTCTCCGGAGTCTTCAACATGTCATCGATGACGATGAACATCTCGCTAGGGCCATCCCCACCCCCCCACTTCTTGCTTTCAGACAACCGCACAACCTTAAACAGATCATTGTTCGCAGCAAACTACCCAACCTTCAGGAGAACAGTGACCACAATACCACACAACCCTGCCACAGCAACCTCTGCAAGACATGCCAGATCATAGACATGGACGACATCATCAAACGTGAGGATACCATTCACCAGGTACACGGTACATACTCTTGCAACTCGGCCAACGTTGTCTACCTAATACGTTGCAAGAAAGGATGTCCCGAAGCATGGTACATTGGGGAGACCATGCAGACACTACGACAGCGGATGAATGAGCATCGCTCAACAATCACCAGGCAAAACAGTTCCCTTCCTGTGGGCGAACACTTCAGCAGTCATGGGCATTCGGCCTCCGACCTGTGGGTAAATGTTCTTCAAGGGGGCCTTCGTGACACACGACAGCGCAGAGTCGCTGAGCAGAGACTGATAGCCAAGTTCCGCACACATGAGGACGGTCTTAACAGGGATCTTGGCTTCATGACACACTATCTGTAACCCCCGTAACTTGCCTGGGTTAGCAAAAAACCTCACTTAATGTGCTGTCTGGAGAAAATACACAATTCTCTAACCAATGCTCAGGATTCCCTTCACACACATTGTTAGGCACTTTAACACTTGAATAGCAGGTTAGATGTAAGGATTCGCATTGTAATCAGCAATCTGTAACTGTCTGTGTGGATATGAGTGCCTCTGGACATCAGAACACTGCATTTGCCTGACTAAGGCACAACATAGTGTCGAAAGCTCACGGATTTACTATCAAATAAATTGGTTGGATTTAAAATCGGTGTTGCAAAACTTTACTGAGTTTACCCCAGTCCAACGCCGGCATCTCTACATGGTGGGCATTACCCAGATGCCCAGTGGGCACTGCCCATGTGCCAGGGTGACAATAGGCAGTATGTTGGCTTTCATTGTGAGAGGCTTTGAATACAGAAGTAGGTATTTGTTGTTGCAATTATACAGGGCCTTAGTGCGGCCACATGCCAAGAGTATTGTCTGCAGTTTTGTCTCTTTTTTTAAAGGAAGGATGTTCTTGCTCTCGAGGGAGTGCATCAAAGCCTTACCAGGCTGATTCCAGCGATAGCAGGGCAGACGTACAAGGAGAGATTGATCATGTTAGGATTGTTTTAGCTGGAGTTCAGGCAAATGTGGGGTGGAGGGGGGGGGAATCTCATAAGACTTATAAAATTCTAACAGAATTAGACAGTGTAGATGCAGGGAGGATGTTCCCGTTGGTGGGGGAGTCCAAAACAAGGAGTCACAGTCTGTGGATTTAGGGTAGACCATTTTGGACAGAGGTGAGGAGATATTTCTTCACTCAACAAGTGGTGAGTTTGTGGAATTCATTACCTCAGGAAGTAGTTGATGCCAAAACATTTAATGTATTCAAGAGGTGGCTGGATATAGCACTTGGAGTGAATGAATTAAAGGTTATGGGGAGAAAGCAGGATTAGGTTACTGAATTGGATGATCAGCCATGATCTTAATGAATGGTGGAGTAGGCTTGAAGACCTCCTGCTCTTATCTCCTATGTTTTCACATTAATTTGGGTGTGATATTATTCCATTTAGTACATCTTCCTGATACCCTGTTCAGATGTGGAGATACTGGTGTTGGATTGGGGTAAACATAGTAAGAAGTCTCATAACACCAGGTTAAAGTTCAACAGGTTTCTTTGGTAGCAAACGCCACTAGCTTTTGAATGCTGCTCCTTCACCAGATGAGTGGGAGTTCTGATCACAAACAGAGCATATAAAGACACAAATTCAGAACTCCCACTCACTTGATGAAGGAGCAGCGCTCCAAAAGCTAGTGGCATTTGCTACCAAATAAACGTGTTGGACTTTAACCTGGTGTTGTGAGAGTTCTTACCCTGTTCAGAGTTAGGCAATTGGCGGTTGCCATATGGTAAATTGCACAATACATCAAACCATTTTGTTGTCCCAATATTTTTAAAATTATTTTAACACCAGTGTCTATCTTATTTGTCTTTAGAAATTCCAACTGTTTTAAGAGTTAACAGATGCTCTGCATGGACAGAAACAATTACCAGTAATTACACATTTCAGAAAAGGCTCTTTTCATAAGCTTTTTATTATATAGCAGCCAGCGATTAGATTTAATCCTTTCAAACAACATCTGTGTTCTGTGAACTGTTAAATCTGCCATTTCTTCATTCTGATTATAAGGTGAATTTGTTAGTTCCAGGATGGCTGCAGTAAAGAAAGGCATTCTGTTCTCTCTGTGAGAATGACTTCCTGTATAATATAGCAAATAGCACTATTATTTATCAGGAGCCATATCTCACCCGAGGTTCCATTGCTTTGTAGCAAAGTAGCCAAGTGATAAAATTCAAAATAAACAACTCTGCATGTTTTTCCTCTGTGTGTCATTATTATGATAAAATAAAGACTCGCTAGGCAGAACTTTCTGACCTCTTAACGACGTTTTGCAGTAGGAAAATGTCATAAATTTGGGTGTAAAGCATCCAGCGCTAATGGCATGGCTTTTGCTAAATGGGCACAAGGCTGATTAATTTATTTAAATTTATTCTAATGTTTATTTCAATGTGTTTAGCAAGCCCGGCGCTCAATCGTCCAGGCTTGCTTGCCTTTATGGCAAGAAAATTCCTGCTCCCCATGAATGGGAAATAATTATGTTGGCCATGTCAGTAGAACTGGAGGTCATTGAGGCCCCCTCAGGGAGGCCAAGTGCAAAGTGGGGGTGCCCCTTGGACAATGCCAGGCAGGCAATGCCATCCTGGGACATGGGCAGTGACTACTGGGCATCTGGACAATGCCTACCAGTAAGAATCTGGCAACACCAATTTTAAATCCAACCGATTTACTTGATAGTAAATCTGCGAGCTTTTGACTTTTTCGTCTTCGTCAGGCAAATGCAGTGTTCTGGTCTGCAATAGCACACATATCAACACAGACAGTCACAGATTGCTGATCAGAATGCGAATCCTTACACCTAACCTGCTATTCAAGTGTTAAAGTGGCTAGCAATGTGTGTGAAGGGATCCCTGAGCATTGGTTAGAGAAATGTGTATTTTCTCCAGACAGCACAGTAAGTGAGGTTTTTTGCTAACCCAGGCAAGTCACGGGGGTTAAGATAGTGTGACATGAAGCCAAGATCCCTGTTAAGACCGTCCTCATGTGTGCGGAACTTGGCTACCAGTCAGTGCCGGAGCAGGGCCTTTAAGGGGATAGTACCGGGGTAGGAGGCAGGTGTGGGGGACAGTGGGTGTGGGCCCAGGGTTGAGGCCAAAGGGGACAGGTTGGAGCAGGGTTAATGGTGGGGGAGGGGTCCCACTATCACTCTGCATGTGAAAGTGGGGGAGGGAACAGTGGCCACAATCAGTGTGGGCACTAGGGGGGCTGGTGGGGATTGCATCTCGGGGCATGGATCCCCACGATTTTGGGGGGGGTACCAGTTGATGCTGCCTGCAGTAACAGGGACCTGATAGCTCTTTGTCTGCCTGTCAGACCCCTACTATTATTGATGCGCATGTGCAATATCATGCGCAATATCTTCTACAGACTGTCTGGTGAGTTAAGCCCTGCTCACAGCCTCTTTGGCTGGAAACTGATGAGTCCACCTTTGTAGAGACAGAAAATTGATTGTGAAAATTTGTTCAAAAAATAGATCTGGAATTCTCCTATTTTCTGACTCGATGGGCACTTAGAAAAAGAAAATTCTACCCATTGACTGTTGTGCTTCCTATTTGAAACATCCTCTTTGACAGAATCTCAAAACTTTTGGTGCTAACTTTCATGAAAAGCAACAAGCTTAAATTTTGAAGAAAAAGAAATTGTGTCATCTGGCTGAAAACTCACCGAGCCTGGTTTTCAGATGGGCCTTGTGTTTAGAAGTGCCAACAACAATGGTTTTGTTAAAGAATGCATCTGATGGCGAGTTAGGCATTACTACTTTAGAAAGTAGCTTGAAGCTGTGATCTGTGTGCCAAGATTTATTTTCCTCACCTGACAGGAATGTGGATAGGCACGGAGCAGCAGTTTAAATTGCATGCAGGAGGTATCTACTCCATTCTTGCCCCGATCTAGTCCCAAATAGGTGAGCTCCACTTTAACTATGGAGGTCAGACTCTATTGGCATTATTTGAGTTTAATCTGCTACTTTGATTTGATTTATTATTGTCACATGTAGTAGTGTACAGTGAGATTTCTTGAACACCATACAGGCAAATCATATCGTACATTGAGAAGAAAAGGAGAGAGTGCAGAATGGAAAGTTACAGTCATAGCTCTTGTGTAGAGAAAGATCAACTTAATATGATCAATGTAACAATATTAGACAGAAACTGAAGAATGTCAATTGAAGACAGATGTTTAAGGGCAAATTCATATCTTGCATGTGGGAGGCTTTCAAGAGTAAGTTGATAGGGATTCAGGACCGGCATGTTTCTGTAAAGATGAAGGATAAATATAGCAAGTTTTGGGGAGCTTGGATAATGAGAGATATTGTGAGACTAGCCAAAGAGAAAAAGGAAGCATTCGTCAAAGCTAGGAGGCTGGGAACACATAAAGGAAGTGTAGAATATAAGGAAAGTAAAAAGAAACTTAAGTAAAGAGTAAGAAGGGCTTAAAGGGGTCATGAAAAGTCATTGGCCAGCAGGATAAAGGAAAATTTCAAGATTTTTTATGCATGTATAAAGAGCAAGGGGGTAGAGGTTGGTCCACTCAGGGACAGTAAGGGAATCTGTGTAAGGCAGAGGAAATGGATGAGGTATTAAATGAGTACTTTGCATTGGTATTCACCGAAGAGAAGGATTTAATGGATGATGAGTCTGAGAAAGAGTTTGAGTCATGTTAAGATCAAAAAGGAAGAGGTATTGGGGTTCTCGAGAAATATTAAGACAAGTCCCCAGCGTTTGTCTCAGGGACTGGAGAGCTGCCAGCCAATCCCTCCAACATGGGATTTTCTCTCAAAAATGAGCACAAGTCCCTTTTAATGCCAATCAATTCTCATTAGAAAATGAAATGGCATTGGGTCTGTGGAATCGTCAGGGATGTGTCTAATCCACTGGCATCCTGAAAATTCAGGCCGTTATTTCTGCTGTAGTAAAGTATTTCAAGCAATCTTCTTGGCAGTTCCCCTTACTATGACATGCACTGTATTTATTATATCTTTTAATATTTAACTATGACATTTGAATTTGTCTTAGTAATAAGAGTTAAGCTTCCAAAATTGTATTTTCCTAAACATGCTGTGCTTAATGTGTGTCAATGATGCTTAGATGGTTTCATTCATTAATTTTTCTATGTGAAAAAGAAGCATGTTATATATTTTGAGATTTCCTTAGGCTCAGCTATTTACTTTGAGTTCCATTTGTTTTTTGTGTCCTGCCATGTGCTAATGTAAATTTTGGTACAAGTTGATATCGGCAATTTTGGCTTAGAAAATTGTGCAAATTTCACCATTTTGGTGATAAGTTGGATTGAGGTGCAGTCTACAGGCAAGATTTAGACTGCTTTTTTAATGTCAATAACCTACAAACTTATTGAATATGAAAACAAGCACCATTTATAAATGTGGATGGAAAGGTGGACTTTTATTTTGGGTCCTTGATTTATCTTGGATTGACAAAGTAGAGAGGGTGTGGAGAGGGTTCATCCACCCTATTAAAGACATCATACCAATTGACACCTATCGTTAGAACTGGAAAGTCAATGAAAAGCAATGCAATGCCAAAGAATGGAGAAAGCATATGAAAAGACTTTTAGGTGCCAGAATACCTGTGGAGAGGGTATTTCCACTTGTGGGGCAAATTGGAATGAGAGGCCATAGGTTTAGGACAAGAGGTGGCAGATTTAAAACAGAGACAAGAAGAAACTACTTCTCTCAAAGAGTGATAAATCTGTGGCACTCACCACCCAAGAGCATGGTGGGTATCATAACTTTGAGTAAATTTAAGGAAGAGGTGGACAGTTTTTCAATCAGTGAAGGTTTGAAGGGTTATGATGGGTATGAAAATGGAGCTGAGTAGGAGATTTAATCAGCCACAATTGTACTAAACGGTGGAAGTGCTGAATTACCTACTCCTGCTCTTAGTTCTTATATTCTTTTGTTGCTGAATTTAAATGTCAAAGTAATTTTGGCTTTCCTTACGGGAAGCTCATTTACCACAGTAGGTCAGTGAGACAAATTCATGGACATCTCACATGGTACTATTTCAGTTAGATACTGGAGTAGAGGTTTTAATTCTGGATTCTAATATGAATTTCAGTAATGGGAGAGCTGTCATCTATTGTTGCAAAAATCCACCCGATTCATTTATGTCCTTTAGACAAGAAAATCTACCATCCTTACCTGGTTTGGCCTACATGGAACTCCAGAAGTAGTTCCATGGACTACTTCATGGAACTAGTCCATGAAGTATAATATAAATGCAGTTGACTCTTAACTGCCCTCTGAAATGGCCAAGCAAGCCACTCAGTTCAAAGAGATGACTAATTAATGCTGGCCTTGCAGGTATGTCCACATCTCATAATATAATAAAGAGCTACATTATGATTCAATCTTTTATGACCATCTATTAATCCCTCCATCTAAACACATCTCTGCTAAAAGAACTAAAACTACTAAAATTCCTAGATTATTCAGTCACATGCTATCTTTCAGAATTGCACTTGCTTGGAAGTTTTTTGGCCCGATGATGGTTGACCAGTTCCTAAAAGGGAAAGTCCAGTCACCTCCCTATGACTTTCAAAAGCACCATTGAAGTTACTTCACCACCATTAGCATTTGGGAATGTTTACTGTCCAGGGGATTTACACCAAGATTAACACTAGGGCAGGAGCTGGATACTCTGCAGTTGCAACTGCACTGAAAAACCTCAATACCTTCCTACCAAGCATGCTATTGGATTATTTGGTAACGCTCCTGTGAAGCACCTTTAGGTGTTTTACTATGTTCAAGGCCAATAAACTTCCAAGTAAGTGCAACTAAATTGACATTTAAATCCAAGTTATTAGGGTAACACTGCTTCAGAACTCCATAAGTTGATGTAGTATATATGGACTTTAGTAAGGCTTTTGATAAGGTGGCCCATGGAAGACTTCTACAGAAAATGCAGATGTGTGGAATAGAGGGTGATTTAGCTAATTGGATTAGAATTGGCTGGCAGATAGAAGACAGAGGGTGGTGGTTGATGGGAGATATTCATCGTGGAGTTCGGTGACGAGTGGTGTGCCTCAGTGGTCTGTTTTGGGGCCCCTGCTGTTTGTAATTTTTATAAATGATCTGGATGAGGGTATTGAGGGATGGATCAGTAAATTTGCAGATGATACTAAAGTTGGTGGTGTGGTAGATAGTGAAGAGTGGTGTTTTAGTTTACAGAGTGACTTGGACAAGTTGCAGAGCTGGGCCGAGAGGTGGCAAATGGAGTTTAATGTGGAAAAGTGTGAGGTAATGCACTTTGGCAGGAACAATAAATGTGTAGAGTATAGGGCTAATGGTAGGGCTCTTAATAGTGTTGAGGAACATAAGGATCTTTGTGTATGTGTCAATAGATCCCTGAAAGTAGGCAGTCAAGTGGATAAAGTTGTTAAGAAGGCATATGGAGTCTTAGCTTTATTGGTAGGGGGATTGAATTTAGGAGCCGCAGCATCATGTTGCAACTGTACAAAACTCTAGTGCTGCCGCACTTGGAGTATTGTGTGCAGTTCTGGTCGCCACATTATAAGAAAGATGTGGAGGCATTGGAGCGGGTACAGAGGAGGTTTACTAGGATGTTGCCTGGTATGGAGGGCAGGTCCTATGAAGAGAGGTTGAAGGCTTTGAGGTTGTTTTCGTTAGAAAGGAGGCGGCTAAGGGGGGATCTTATTGAAGCATATAAGATAATTAGAGGTTTGGATAGGGTGGACAGTGATAGCCTTTTTCCTAGGATGGAGAAAGCTAGCACGAGTGGACACAACTTTAAATTAAGGGGTATGAGTTATAGGACGGATATCAGAGGTAGGTTCTTTACTCAAAGAGTGATTAGGGAGTGGCATGCCCTGCCTGCAGCTGTTGTAGATGCGCCAAGTTTGGTGGCGTTTAAGAGGTTAGTTGATAAGTATATGTATGAGAAGGGAATGGTTTAGTTAGGAGGGGCATTGCTTTTTATTTTGGTCGGCACAACATCGAAGGCCGAAGGGCCTGTTCTGTGCTGTATTGTTCTATGTTCTATGTTCTAAGTACCCTTCCTCTCATTTTCACTTCACTCATCAACACAACAAGGAAATCAGAATTTATGTTCACATGCTTCACACATTTTCAACATCTGCCTCTGCAGTCCGCCATTCATTTAAAGGGGCAAAGTAAGTTATTATCAGACAAATGACTGCAATTTCCTCACTCAGTCTGGCCCAATTGTGGCTCCAGATCAGCAGCTATGTTGCTGACTCTTCTCTCTGAATAGGCTTTGCAAGCCACTCAGTTCAAGGGCAAATACGATGCTTTCGGCATTTTGGCAAAGATCAAGTATTGGATCAAGCTCAAGATAAGGTGCAAAGCTTTATCTTGGCACTTTGGATCTTGTTTACCTGTCTTGTGCGGACCGTGAACTGGATTCAATTAGAATTTAGTTTTTGGAGTAAGCAAGGAGATGGATTTGGGTCTGCCTGGTCCACTCTAAGCGTTTGCAACTTTAAGAATGGAGTAAATTGTTTTTGAATGAGGTCTGGGCTACAAATGCTGGTATTTCCAGTGATGCCTGGAAAACATAAAGGAAGAAATATGTATGGATTGAATTATCCTTTTCTTTGCAGAGAAAGCCATTGGAAAGTGAAGGGGGAATTCACCTTATCCTCCAGCTGAAGATATGTTGAATTTCCAGATGGAAACACTTGAATATCTGTCTCCTCACCATGTATTTGTTGAACCAATACTATTTTACAGTTAGCATATTAACAACCAGATGTAGGAGAGTCCATATGCTTGCACTTTCGGAACCTCTTTATTTTCACAAGAAAATGTGTGTGTGCTTCTCAAGTTTGCTCTGCCGACACAGAAGATAATAGATGATAACATGAACTCTACTTTGCAAACATTTTACATCACCAGGAGCAGCACCAGTCATAAGTGAAAATGAGGTGTTAACCTGATGAAGCTACAAAGCACAGTTCCTTGCAAGCCAGACAGTAGACAACAGCAGAAACCTATTTGCAATAGGCCAAAGAGTCCTGACAAGGGAATATAACTATCTTCATTTGACACTAAATGATATTAATCTGGCTGACTTCCACACTATCAACCCATACTGACCAGAAACTGGATTAGCCATACAAACATTGCAGGTTAGAGACTAGGAATTCTGAGGCAGCACATCATCCATCTACATAATTAATCATTCCCTCTGTTATACAGTGTTGGCTATAGTTCTTTAGGTTTAATTAATGTATCCATTGTCTTTGATAGTTCAACATTGAGTACTTACTGATTACTAGAAATTATATACACGGGTAGGGTAAAGGTTCATGTTAGGAGCCATCTCCATGCTTTCTCTTACACATGACTCTGTACACTGATCCCCAGCTGTGGATAGGTGTTCTCCTATAGTACTGTGTGGGTGCTCCATCCCACATTAACATCTCTCTGTCAGACCTTTATACTGCATTTGCCATCAAATTTGTATCTAATATATTTACAAAATACCCCAGCTTATAGCCTGGGCTACATTAGTAATACTACCCCAGCTGCCCACGTCAAATCTCTGAATTCATAGGTTTAGGCCATATAACCCTTTTATATTTTATTCTCACTACAGCAGGAGGAGTGGCCTGTAGGTCTGGACACTGCAGCCAAACTTTGCTTGAAATAGTGTTTTTTCTGGCAGTTGACAGAGCAGAATGGTACTGTGTTGCTTCACAGTATCTGGGACCTGGGTTCAATTCCTGACTGGGGTGCTGTCTGTGTGAAGTTTACATGTTCTCCCCATGTCTATGTGAGTTTCTCTGGGCACTCTGGTTTCCTCCCACAGTCTGAAAAATTTGGTGGATTGGCTGTGCTAATTGAACAGATGCTGGAGTGTGGTGACAAGGAATTTTCACAGCAACTTCATTGCAGTCTTAATGTAAACTGATTTATGACTAACAAATAAACTTTAACTTTTAAAAACTTGAATATCTTTTCATACCCTTTTTCCATTCTTTGGCATTTTTGTTGATTTCCCAGTTGCAGTGAAAGATATCTATTATTATGATACCTTTTATAGGGTGAATGAACCTTGGGCTTGCCAGCATGTTTTCTTTTTTCACTTCTTCTGTCCTATGGCTCTCTGTAAGGCATGCTAGGATGGAAGTTGAGAGAGAGTGACTTGGTGGAAAGCTCCATTTTGCATTTGGATGTGTTGTGAACTGACATCAATGGATGGCTGCTGCTTTGCCCCAACATCATTTGTAGCAATGTCCTGCTGGTTGGAGATTGCACTGTCTACCCGGTGATCTTAGGGTTTACCTTTTGCAATTGGTGATGGAGGCAGTTGTTAAGCCATTATTTCTGGTTCCTTTTTCTCATTTTCTTAACTTTATTTCTTCCTATTTCTTTCTTCTGTTTTCTTCCCTAACTGGGAACTTGTCATAGAATCCCTACAGTGCAAATAGATGCCTTTTGACCCTGCATTGACTCTTTGAAAGAACATTGCACCCACTCATTCCCTCTGCCCCATGCCCATAACCCTATTCATTTATCATGGCAATTCCACCGAACCTGGATGTCTTTTGAGTGTGGGAGAAAACTGGAGTATCCAGAGAAAACCCACATAGACACAGGGAGAAGGTGCAAACTTCACACAGACAGTGACCCCAGCCACAAATCTAATCTGGGTCCCTGGCACTGTGAGGCAGCAGTGCTAACCACTGTGCCGACATGCCACATTTCCCTGTTTTCTCTCCTGATTTTATTTCATCCTCTTCCTGTTTCCCTGGTTTCTCCCAGACTTTTGTGCCCTTTTCCTGTGTTTTTGTACCAGCTCATGGGGCATTTATCTTCAAATCTGTGGTTGGCATCTCTGATTTGCAAAGAACCTGGGATTGCCTGTGCATGCATTAGTCAAGAAAGGTCTGCACATGGGCAGTTTGTGATGTTTTACATTGGCAATCTGCACCATGTATCACCAGTCAGAAAGCAGTCCTGCATGCGCAGTGCTGATTTATACATTAGTTAGGCCCATGTGCATGTACCTGATCAACTTTACAATTCAGAATACTGAACCCCCGTGGTGGGGACATATTTGGCCACCTCTGGTGTTGGGAGTCTAGAACCTAAAATGACCATTTTGATGGGATAGCCGCAACATCCACAAAGCTGTTGATTATCTCTCTATGGGAATGGTAGGTTCTGAGACCATGGCTGTGTAGACTCCAAGGCCCAATTTTATACAATCATAGGATCCTTACAGTGTAGAATGAGGCCATTTGGTCCATCAGGTCAGCACCAACTCTACTAAACAGCATCTTGCTCAGGCCTTATCCCTGTAACTCCATGTATTTATCTTGCTAATTCCCCTAATTTAGATATGCGTCAGATTGTGGAAGGAAACCAGAGCACCCGGAGGAAAACCACGCGTTGAAGGAGAGAATGTGCAAATATCACGCAGACAGTCACCTAAGTCCAGGGGTTGAATCGAGCCGCAGGCACTGTGAGGCAGCAGTGCTCACCACTGTGCCACCGTGCCATCTTATAACTTTAGAAAGAGCATGTAACCCCACACAGAATGAGACAATCCAAACTTCACTGCATCAATCCCTGGATGATAAAAGATTCAGGTTGAAGGTTGTATCCAATCAGGAGTAAATGAATCCATAATAATGAGTTTTTTTTTCCATCTCTTTGGGCACGAAGGGTGGAAAGTAGATATCACAGGATCATATGGCAAAAGAGGCCCTTTGGCCCATTGACAGTGCACCAACATGTGAGAACGACCTAACGTACCTGATCTTGGGCACTTGGCCCAAAACATTGAATGCTGTGTCAAGTGTTCATCCAGATTTCTTTTAAAGGATGTGAGACAACCCACCTCTACCATCCTCCCAGGCAGCACATTCCAGATCACCACAACCCTCTGGGTAAAAATGCTTTTCCTCACATTCCCCCTAAATCCTTCGCTTGGAACTTGTATCCCCTCGTGACTGATCCTTTGGCTAAGGGGAACAGCTGCTCCTTATCCACACTGTCCATCCTCCTCATAAGCTTGTACACCTTAATCAGGTCTCCCCTCAGTCTTCTCTGCTTCAACTGAAACAGCCCAAACCTATCCAACCTCTCTTCATAAATACTCCATCCCAGACAGCATCTTGGTGAATCTCCTCAATATGTCCTCCAGGGCAATCACATCCTTCCTATAATGTGATGACCAGAACTGCACACAGAGCTCCAGCTGTAGTCTCATCAAAGAACAAAGAAAATTACAGCACAGGAAAGGGCCCTTCACCCCTCCAAGCCTGCACCGACCGTGCTGCCCAACTTAACTAAAACCCTCTACCCTTTGGGAACCATATCCCTCTATTCACATCCTATTCATGTATTTGTCCAGATGGCCCGTAAAAGTTACTATTGTTTTGCTTTCACTACCTCCCCTGGCAGCGAGTTCCAAGCACCCACCCAGCCCCTGCGTAAAAAAGTTACCCTGCATGTCTCCTTTAAATTTTACCCCATGCTTTACCCCATGTACCTTAGACCTGTGCCCCTTAGTAATTGACTCTTCCACCTCAAGAAAAAGTTTCTGACTATCCACTTTGTCCATGCTTCTCATAATTTTGTAAACTTCTATCAGGTCGCCTCTCAATCTCTGTCATTCCAGTGAGAACAAACCAAGTTTCTCCAATCTCTTCTCATAGCGAATTCCCTACATATCCGGTGACGTCCTGGAAAATCTTTTCTGTTACGTCTCCAAAGTTTGGTACAATTCCAATATGACCTCCCTGCTTTTGTAGCCCATGCCATGATTGATAAGGGCAAGTGTCCCAAACGTGCTTTTCACCATCACTTGAACCCACCTTTCCATCAACAGAGATCTAAATACTGATGATGGTGATGTTCAGTTCAGTAAGAGGGGAGGGGAGATATATACTGACTGTAAAATAGACAAAGGCGTTGCCACTATTCTGTGAATCTTGTGATTATTGTAATGTAAGTGAGTTCTCATTGTGTTGGCGCCAGTATTTGTAGGACATAACCAACAGTCAGAAAGTTGGAGTCCATAACGAAAGGTTCTTTACACATTCAGCTCCTTTTCATTAAACTGCCCAAATCATCAGTGTTTTTCACTCTTCCAAACTGACAATCCAAGTGATAAATCTGGTCAGCATCATGATTATAGTTCTGGGTGCTTCCTACAGCTCCACAGAATAACATCAGGCATGCCTTGGAGCATTTTCTCATCATCTTCCCAATTCCCATCAAAAATTAACGTAAATAACATCCAAACTGAAACCCTACTTATCCTCAAATCCAAACTGAATTGTAATGAAAATGAAACATTCCTATCAGTGTTTCACATTGATTGCCTGTTTAAATAACCAAATCGAAAAATCTTGACTACAAAAACATGGTGGTACAGTGGTCAGCACTGCTGCCTCACAGTACCAGGGATCTGGGGTTTGATTCCTGGCTTAGGTCACTGTCTGTATGGAGTCTGTGCATTCTCCTCATGTCTGCGTGGGTTTCCTCCACATGCCCAGGTTTTCTGAAACACGTGCTGGTTAGGTGCATTGGCCATGCGAATTTCTCCCTCTGTGTACCCGAACAGGCGCCAGAGTGTGGTGGACAGAGGATTTTCACAGCCACTTGCAGTGTTGCAGTGTTAATGTAAGCCAAATAAATTAACTTTAAAACAAGCCATGCAATGAAAGTTTGAGATATTGGACTATTTTTATTTGTTCAGCTCCAAGACCAACTCAACCCTTAAACAATCTCTGTCATCAATTATTTCTGTGGCAAAAAAGTGGAAGAACAATTGTATGGTAAAAGCATTTTAAGACTGCTGGCCTCTACTGCTACAGACAGATCTCGGGTGACTGGCTGATAAATTGCAATTGGATTCTTTAAGAACCACATACCTGTAAATAATGAGGGAGGGGGGTGTGGGGGCACTGATTCCTCAGTGTAAAATATTTCCTTTGAGGGAAATCCTTGTTATTAATGATTACAAACAAGCCCATTTTCTGATTTGTCTACTTGATGACTTTTTTTCCCATCCACTGGCACAGCAGAATGAACACAACTGTACAAATCTCTGACTTACCTCATGAGTACTGCTCAATGTTGCCGTGCTGATCTAGCAAGGGTATTCCTGTCGCAAAGAAAACACTTCAAAAAACAAAATGTCAGATGTGATCCAACGTGCTGCAGATAAAAGACAAACACGGAATGTATTTGGGCAAATCAATGCTGAAATCATTGTCTTGTGATTTAACTTCCAGTCTAGTGATGGTGAAACAAAATTGTTGCTGCTGGACCCCTGAAATCTGCAACTTGAAACATTCAAATAACTTGTGATTGAAGAGACGCAGTATCTGGTCAAGTCGCTCAATTAGAGAGTAAACTGAACCCAATGGCAGAAACCAGTCTTGGGTGAGAGACAGCTCAGTCTCATGGCCATCGGACTGAACCTATCCTTGCACTTAACAAGCAAAGAACAAACAAGAAAGAAAATTACAGTACAGGAATAGGCCGACCAGTTCTCCAAGCCTGCATCAACTATGCTGCCTGACTGAATAGAGCCCCCATACTCTTCCTGGGGCCACATCCCTCTATTTGCATTCTATTCATGTATTTGTTAAGGCGGCCCTTAAAAGTCACTACCATTGGCAGCTTCCACAACCTCCCCTGGCAGCAAGTTCCAGCCGCTCATCACCCTCTGTGTAAAACACTTGCCTCGTATGTCTCCTTTAAATCTTGCCCCTAGCACCTTAAATCTATGACCCCTAGTAATTGACTCTTCCACCCTGGGAAAGAGCTTCTCATTATCATTCTATCCATGTCCCTCATAATCTTGCAGGTTTCTTTCAAGTCGTCCCTCAGCCTCCTGAGTTCCTCAAATTCCTGCCCGCCTGTAACTGCAGAAAGGACATAGCCTTTTTCCTAGGATGGAGAAAGCTAGCACGAGGGGACACAGCTTTAAATTAAGGGGTATGAGTTATAGGACGGATATCAGAGATAGGTTCTTTACTCAAAGAGTGATTAGGGAGTGGAATGCCCTGCCTGCAGCTGTTGTAGATGCGCCAAGTTTGGTGGCGTTTAAGAGGTTAATTGATAGTATATGGAAGAGAAGGGAATGGTTTAGTTTGGAGGGGCATTGCTTTTTATTTTGGTCGGCACAACATCGAAGGCCGAAGGGCCTGTTCTGTGCTGTATTGTTCTATGTTCTATGTTCTATAACTAATCGGGATAGCTCCTCACCACTGTTCCCGCCCTCAGATCCACCACACTCTGCAACCTTCTCTCTCCAACCCATTGCGCTCTCCTCAATGCTGCATTCCTAGATCCAAGTCTTGTTTATTTTTCTTGATCTTTCTCAGGCTTCTGTAATGCACATTGTTTAAAACCCACTCTTGGCCATGGCATACTTGGAAGCAACTCAATGTGTTGGAGTCACCATTTGAGTTGTTGGCTCTCTGACCAAGGTGAGGCTTCCAGCACTTAAAACACAAGTGGACAGATTTGCTCTGCAAAGAGAGAAGACAATTCAGAACTGAAGTCCCAATGGATAGAATCTTTCTTGTTTGTACTCTTGGAAGTTTGCAGCTCTGTACAATTTACATACTGGTTATGTTGACATTTTCTGCCATGTTTAGGAGGTTTAGGGCTACAAGACATTCCTGTTCAAGAGTGACGAAGACTGGTTATGGATGATGTACATCAGCTTGGAGATTTGTTTGCCACCATATCGTAATGGTCTTAGAATTATGTCTGTGATCAGAAGTCAGATTTCTCCAGGCTCTTGAAGTGGTGTGTCTGTTGTTTGTTGTCAGAGATGTCTCAACTGTAGTTCTTTGTCTGCTAGGATTGTAAATCTGCTTCCTGTGTCCAACTTAAAGTTTGTACGATGACCGTTAATTAAGATATCTGCACTCTAGAATGAAAATTCAGGTTCTTTGACTTCACCCAATAAATATACTTGTGTGTCCTCCTCTTGTGTTGTCTGGGCCTCATGAATCCTCTTGGGACAGTTTTGATGTTGCACAGTTATTTGGTTACATTGAAAGCATTGAGCTGAAGTTGATACACATTGCTTCCCTTGGCCTGGACTGTCCCTGTTTCTGTGCTGTTTCATTAGCTAGAGTGGAATTTATTTTGTACCATTGTTTGTTTTCTCCCTTTAATAGGATTGGTGCTGCAAATGGATTTCAGATTGCCTGCCGATCTGATGTCTTTCTCCAGAGTTAGATCTTCCTTTGCTTGAAGCATGTCTATGATGCACTGTCCAGTACTTTGACAATTATTATAAACCCACTTAACTCAGATTGCATCTTATTCACAATCTTTGGCCATTCTGCTCAAGTTATTAATGAAGCAGTCAACAGGTTTTCCTGGCTATTGGACACATCTATATAATTTAGCCCTTTCCATAAGATCACAAGACCATAAAATATTGGAGCAGAATTAAGCCGTTTGGCCCGTGAACTCTGCTCCGCCATTTCAATCATGGTTGATATGATTTTTAACTCCATTCTTCTGCCTTCTTCCTGTAACCCTTGATCTCCTTATCGATCTCTGTCTTAAAGACATTCAATGACCAGGTCTCAAGAGCCCTCTATGGCAATAAGTTCCTCAGATTCACCACCCACTGGCTGAAAAACTTTTTCCTCATCCCAGTTTTAAAGAATGTTGTTGCTTCTGAGGATAAAGTAAGCATGGAATCATTTTGAAAATTCATTACACTTTGCAGATGATTCATGGATTCCTTGTCGAATTGTCAGATCATCAGCCATTGGGCCTACCAAATAATAGTAGTGTGTTAGCTTGTTCGACTGCTGTCTTTTTAATCCACACAGTACACTTGCATTTTTCTCCAAAGCCTCCAATTTTGTGATTGTCACGGGCCTCAGATAATCCTAAACTGATCTGGCAGGGTTGATTTCTGATCCATAGTTAAAATTTCTAATTTGCAAGTTTAGATTTAATTGGTTTTAAAATTCTAAGATCGCACTGCAGTGCATTTCTACACAAAGATGGTCCCTTGTTTGCTGGTTTTGTGGGCTATACAGTGTTTGCAATCTCAGCATTTAATTCAGTTTTTAACAATAGCTGCTTGGATTGAAAGGCATTTTTTGACTGCTGCAATAATTGTCTTTTTTCAGGAATTGTGTTGTCCAGGAATTTTAAATTTGCAGCTTATTTTTAGCTAGGTTGTCCCTCTCCTCACACCACATATTCAAAGCTGGACTTCCTTTGGATTCAATGGCATCTTAATCTGTTGTCAGAAATTTAGCTTTTGCCTTCAGTTTCCAAACCTTTCTTTGGCTGTTTTATTTTGTCTAAAGATATAAAAAGTAAAGTTTATTAATTAGTCGCAAGCATGGTTTATATTAACATTGCAATTAAGTTACTGTGAAATTCCCCTGGACATCATACTACGGTGCTTGTTCAGGTCAATGCACCCAGCCAGCACATCTTTCACACACCTAGTCACCCAAGCCAGGAATCAAACTGTGCTGTGAAGCAGCAGTGCTAACCACTTTACGACTGTGCAGGTGGATTGGCCATGTTAAATAATCCCTTAGTGTCAAAAATGTGTATGTTAGATGGAATAGCCATGGTGAATGTATAGTGTTATTGGGATAGGGTCTGTGTAAGATACTCTGTCAGAGAGTTGGAACAGACGCAATGAGCTGAATGGGCTCCTTCTACACTGTAGAGATTCTATAATTCTATGATTTATTTCTGTGTCTTCATTTCTCCAGCTCTTCTTCAGGTCAAAAGGTTTCTTTGATTTTCCTTCATTTTTCCACAATTTTGATTTTTTCTGTGGCTTCTGCTAGGTTTTGAGTTGTTCTGTTCACTGCCACCATGCTGTATGGTGCCAGGTGTAGTTTGGTAGGTCTTGTTAAGGTATTTGTCATCTTGGGTAGTTTAACAGTAAATATTTATTAATTACCAGAAAATATCAACATTAGTACAGTAAAGGTCCAAGCTAGGAGCTGTCTCCTTCTTTGCTTTAAGTTTAAAGTTTATTTATTTGTGTCACAAGTATCACATTGCCATGAAGTTACTGTGAAAATCTCCGAGTCACCACTCTCTGGCAACTGTCCTGGTACCCTGATGGAGAATTTGGCATGACCAATCCAGCATACCCTTCAGACTGTGGGAGGAAACCAGAGCACCTGGAGGAAACTCACACAGACACAGGGAGAGCGTGCAGACTCTGCAGACAATGACCCAAGTCAGGAATTGAACCTGGGTCTTGGCACTATGAGGCAACAATGCTAACCACTGCCAGCATGATTAAGGGTGCCATGCACCCTGGACATTCTCTCTTCCAGCTTTTTCCTTCAGGAAAATGATACAAAAATCTGAGGTCACATACCAACTGACTCAAGAACAGCTTCTTCCCTGCTGCTGTAAGACTTTTGACTGGATCTATCTCACACTAAGTTGATCTTTTTCTACACCTTAGCTATGACTGTCACACTACATTCTGCACTCTCTCTTTTCTTCCTCTATGAATGGTATACTTTGTCTATATAGGGTGCAATAAATAAAACTTTTCAAAGTATACCAATACATGTGACAATAATAAATCAAATCATATCAAAGAAATGTACCCAGCCCATGTTAACCCATTATACACTGAGCCTCACACTACATTCTCCACCGTGAATGCACATTGGCAGAATATGTACAAGATGGACTACAATGATTCAAGTCTCCTTCAAAAGCATCTCCCAAACACACAACATCTAATACCAAGAAGGATGAGGACACCAAGGAAAAACTCCAAGTTCTTTTCATACAACACAACATGCTAGCTTGGAACTATAGCTCTGCTCCTTCACTGTCGATGTTTTAAAATTGTTAAAGTCCCTTCCCAACAGCACTGTGAGGTATCTATAGCACATGGACTGCAGCAGTTCAAGAAGGCACCTCACCACCACACTCTCAAGTGCCATTAGGGTTGGTCAACAATGATTGGCTTTGTCAGTGACACCCAATCTCATGAAATAATTTTTAAAAGTTACCGTGTCTCCCAGATCCCAAAATGCCTGATATCCACTGAATTGAAATCAAGTTCAGATCTTTGAACATTTAATGGAGAAAGAAAACACATCTTTTGGAGTCAACAGAAGTCTCCAGAGAATATAGGGGTGAGTATCCAATCCCATGAATAAATAACAACTCATAATATACTCCACTATCAGTGAAAATCCACAGAGGAAGACATGTTTATCTAAATTCCTGAATATTTAATGACATACTCAAAACACAGAAGCTTGTATCCTGCCCTTCACTTAGCACTGGTTACCAATAAACATTGCCTTTGCTGATCGCATTGATCTTCCTTTGCAATTTATTTTACCGATAAAAGTCTGTTTGGGACCTAAAGCAGGTCGCGAAACAGTGTAGGCTGACTGCAGAACCACAGGGCTGATTTTACTGGCATTAACCAAGTAGGAAACCTGAACTGCCATGCCATTCAATGATCTTGCCCTGTCTTCAGAGCTCTCAGCCCAGTCAGAGAGCCAGCAGCTTTGATAGGCCCATTCATAGAAGATGGCCATTGCTAAAGCTCCGGGAAGAAAGAATGAGTGCTCCAGTATTGCGGAACTGCTATTTTCCTGCTGATTTTTCTTTATCACTGCTACATTACTCTTCACTGCCCCACGTGAATGGCAACCTTTGCCATGATGTCACGATCAGTCTGCTTATCAACCCTTCTCATCCACGCAGGTAGGAAAAACTTCATAACTGTTTGACAAAGTGAAGGGCTAAGTTTCCTCTTTCACTGCATGCCAGTTCCCCCTTACCCGCCCGGCGTACAGTCACACGTGCCTGTCCCTGACCAATGATCAACTTTAAAACTCTGCCTCACCTAAGGGGCCTGACTACTCCTATGAACAATGTGTCCATGCAGCTCAGCTCTTGCCTGACACCAAAATACCTGCAACTTTGACTCCAATGGCAATTCTGGGTGGAATTTTCCCAACCTGCCCACCAATCGCAGCGAGCAGGGCATAGACCAGACAAAGATCCATTGTTCTTGAGCGGGATTTTCCAGTATTGGGACAAGCACGGCCAGAAAATCCCACCTTTATGTTAAAGGTACCTATGCTGCCAACTGGTTGTCCAGGATTGTAATGCATTCCACAGATTCCCATATGCTGCAGTCACCTCCAGCCCTACTCAAATGTATCTCCAGTGCACTCAAACAGGTGCTGGAGTGGAGCGACTAGGGGATTTTCACAATAACTTCATTGCACTGTTATTGCAAGCCTATTTGTGGCATTAATAAATAAATTTAAACTGACGGAAAGTATCTTGGAGTATTTTTCTGCCTTAGAATTGCTTAGAAATTGCAAAAAGTAGCAGTGATCATGCAAGGGAATCTTTACACCAAACCTGTAAATATTCATGGGTTGTGCTTTCCACTCTTTTGAAAGGAAGATTTATTAAAATGCAAGTAAGTTAACTGGTGGTTAAATGGCTGCCTTGCATCATCTGTGATTTCATGCTGTACAGTTTCATTCGCTCAAACTGCATAAAATCTTCCAAATGCACCTGTAATAATGATTCTTCGACACTTCTCAAGCAATTAATGAGCCATTTAACCAGGATAAATTATGAAAAGTTTATTAATTCAGCTGGAGCATTTTTGTGCAAGAGTTGAGTAGAAAGGTTACAATTAACTAAGCCTTGACTGTACAAGTGGATGGCTTACTGGAGAACTGGTGGTAACTTCCTATCACGGACTAAAACAGTGAACCCATTTCCAATTCCAGAAACAAAGCCAAGTATATAGTTTGTTGAAATGTGTCATCATAGGAAGATCAGGTGGTGAAGAGGACACTGGCTTTCATCAGTCTAGGCATTGAGTTGGGACATTATGTTCAGTTATATATGTCGTTGGTGAGACTGCACTTGGAACATTGGGTGCAGTTTTGGTCTCCTGTTATAAGAAAGACATTGATAAACTGGAAAGAATGCAAAGAAGATTTATGAGGATGTTGCTAGGACTATTATGCCTGAGTTATAGGGAGGGGTTGACTAGGCTGGGCTTCATTCCTTGGAGTAACTCTACACTTTATACTGCATCTTGCAACAGTTGAACGTCTTCTGCAGACCTAACATAGACACATAGCTTGATCCAATCCACAAACCTTCTTCTAAATTATGAGAGCCAGCTTTTAGAAGAAACTGGGAAAAAAAACAATGGGTGATAGCCATATGACTCTGCATTTATAACTCCTCGTGAACTTGTATGTGAGCTGCAATTTAAGTTCAGTGTTATGCTGGGAAAATCACTCTGATTGGTATGTCATGAGAGTGCTCATGAGGACTTATTCTATTAATTATTTGCACTGAAATTGTCAAGCATTTTAAAAATTAATCTTCATGTTCTCACTAAACTGTGGAAATATTCATAGTAGCTCTTGCCATGTTGACGTATGCATTGTCTGGTGGGATTCGTCACTATGGGTGTTTAAGGTACTTTGTCCTATGTGGACAGGTCGTGCGAGGACTGCTCCTGGATGTTACTTCAGGAGTGGCCTAGTACTTCATGTCGTTAGTGTATGCTTAAACTGGACCATCAGATGGGCAACATGACAGCTCAGAGACTATCGCTGTTGCTGTGCAGACACATGGATTTGGGCCTGTGTCTGCGGGAGTTTACGCGTTCTCCCCATGGTTGCGTGGGTTTTCTCCGGGTGCTCCGGTTTCCTCCCACATCCCAAAAATGTGCTCTTAGGCTGATTGGGTAACAAATTGTCCCTATATTGGTCTCTATATGTCATTAAGACGTTAGGATGGCGGCGTGGACTCTTTGGGCCAAAGGGCCTGTTTCCCGTGCTGTGTTGTTCTTTGTTCTTTGTTCTTTGACTCATAAACCCTTATGAGTCTTAAGGTCTTGAGCACTTTGAATGTGTTAATCAAGGATCTAAGACCTGTCAAAGCTCCCCCCCCCCCTACAAAATTAATTACCAGTGAGGAAGGCAACTATTTGGCTTGACTCATTCAAGATTTCTCATTGGTTCCCGTCACCCTGACGAAAGCAGGGATTATTTCTGAAGTGTATGAAGGCCAATTCTGAGCTCTTACATCACTAACTCTTGGACAAACAATTGACCCACACACATTTCTACAATATAATTTCCTTCAGCTATTCCTGCAAGATTGGTTTCTTTAGTGCACTGTTAATCAGACAATAGCTACTTGACACAAGTAGCGAGTGAACTGCAAATCCTTGCACGATAAATTGCATTCCTGATCAGTAAATTTAAAAAGAATGTGTAATACACACTATCATTTGGCTATGATCTCAATACTCATACTCATGTGACAAATTCATGCAAACAAATACATGGTAAAATAAGATGAAAAACAATACTTTCTGATCCTTGTGCGTATTTTGAATTCTGCGTAATTAAATGGTGGAAAATTGGCTACTGATTAGATGGTTATCTAAAAAAACCCATTTGCCGATATTTTGTGAATGCATGCAAAGTGTTTTCCAGTCATGTTAGCGCACAAAGCTAAGGCAATGCAGTTGTAGCCAAGACTGTGGCTAGTTGATGAAGTTCCAAATTTACACATGCAAGAACTCTAAGCAATAAGAAAAGGCAAGTTAAAGTTAAATTCTGAAGGCGAAAATCTATCTTCATTTGGAGAAGCAACGTTTGGTCAGGAACAGTCAGCATGGTTTTGTCAGTGGGAGGTCATGCCGAACAAACCTTTGACTGAATTTTTTGGGCATGTAACCGAGTGTGTGGATGAGGATAGTACAGTTGGTATGGTTTACATGGATTTCAGCAAAATCTTTGACGAAGTTCCACATGGGAGATTTATTAAGAAGGCTAGTGCACATAGGACAGAGGGTGATTTGATAAAGTGGATTCAAAATTGTCTCAGGTAGGAGACAGAAGGTGATGACAGAAGGCTGCTTTAATGACTGAAAATCAGTGATCAATGGCATACCACAGGGATCCATGTTGAGCCCCCTATTGTTTGTCATTTATATAAATGACACAGTTGACCATGTTGGGGGAGGGGGGGGGTGGTTGTGGAATAGGATCAATAAATTTGCCAATGACACAAAGATTGGTTGGCTGGTTAACAGTAAGGTTGAGTATCTTGTATTACAGGAAGAGATAGACAAGGTGATCAAATAGCGGATAAGTAGCAAGTGGAATTTAACAGTAAAAACTGTGAGATGATGCCCTTTTGAAAGAGTAATTTGACAAGGAAATATACTATGAAAGGTATGAACTAGGAAGTTCCGAAGAACAAAGGAACCTTGGCGGTTTTGTCTTTAGATCTCTAAAGGCAGAAAGGCAGATTAATAAGGTAGTGAGAAAGGCATATGTCATACTCACATTTACCATGGATTACAAAATCAGAGGGGTCATGATGAAGTTGTATAGAACTTTGATGAGGCCACAACTGGAGTACTGTGTGCAATTCTAGTCGCCACATTACAGGAAGGATGTGAATGTACTGAAGGATGTACAGAGGAGATTTACCAGGATGCTGCCTGGGATGGAAGAGGTCGGATAGGCTTGGATTGTTTCATTAGAGCAGGGAAGACATGATTGAGCTGTTCAAGATTATGAGGGGCATGAACAGGGTGGAGAGGGAACAGCTATTGAAGAGTCAGTTCAGAGGGGACACAAGTTAAAAGTGAGGAGAGGGAGGTTTAGGGGGGATTTGAAGGAAACCTTTTTATTCAGAGAGTGGTGACAGTCTGGAATGCACTGCCTGCAAGGGTGGTGGAGGCAGGATGACTCACATCATTTGAAAAGTACCTGATGAGTACATGACACGCCATGACTATCAAAGCCATGGGCCAAGCACTGACAAGTAGGGTTAGGTGAGCAAGTCAGGGCATTTCATGCATTGGGTAGACTCACTGGGCCAAAGGGCCTCCTTCTGCACTGTAGGATTCAGCAAATTTGTGAAAGTCACCATAGTCCCAAATGACCACCTGCTCTCCGCTTCTGAGAGGGAGAGCTGACTTATGGTGATTTAACATAATGATCACCACACCTCGGGCCGGGGCAAAGTTGAGAAGGCAGGGCCTTCATGAATGACCTCAGCCAATACAAGAATTGAACCCGCACTGTTGGCATCTTTCTGCATCACTAACTATCTGTCCAGCCAGCTGAGCTAAACCGACCCTCACCCAATTCCAAAGAACGGGGCAAAGAAGGAAATCTAAAAGGAAAACAATAAAACATACGTTCTAAAAAATGAGAGCAAAATATGAGTTGAATTTGCACTGGTTTCGAAAAACTACAGTCACGTTCTTGGTTTGATTTTTCAACCGATCAGTAACACACTTCACTCTAACTATCCTATTTGACCCAATCTGAAAGAGTCTGATGTTTAGTAGCTTTGTGTCTTTCAAAAGCAACATGGAGCAATGACCCATGATGTTCATCATATTAAACTCAGTGCATGCTTTCAATACACAACACTTGATAATAATACATTTCGTAAGATACGGCAACCATTGCAATTCAGCACAGCGGGATGCCACCTCTTATGACACCACAACCTGCAATTATGACATTAAAATGGTGGCACCTTGAAATTACAAACGTTAGGGGGTAATATTGGGGAAATTGTTTTGACTCAAGTATTTACAATGGTAATGTCTTTAATATTCATATTTCATATTATCTGGCAGACAATAAACTTGTTGGAATTTCACAGTAGCAATAATGATGTAATCATTGCTGCAAAAGTTTCTGGAACAAAATGCCACCAGCATTTGTCCCATCTTTTAAAGGGCTATTTCATTTTGTCAGTTTTATCCATTTGTCTCTATAGAATATATTGAAATGCTTGATTAGGTAACATTGTCAGACCCCGTCTACACTGAAATCATTGTATAATTGAGTAATGATATTAGAGGGCCTATTTTTTTTTTTCCTGTTCTCTATAGTAGTAAACAAATTCAGTAGGGTTAAATTTAACTCTCTTCATCAAGCTTAGAGGAGCCAGAGTCTTCATAAAATTCATGTTGTTATAGAGTCTTAAGGTTATAGAGGTGTATAGCATGGAAACAAGCTCTTTCAACCCAACTTGTCCATGCTACCTCTTTTATTAACCCCTCAGCTAGTCTCAATTGCTCACATTTGGTCCATATTCCTCTATACCCATCTCACCCATCTAAGGATCTAAATGCTTTTTAAAATACAAAATTATACCTGCCTTGACTGCTACCTGTGGAAGCTTGTTCCAGACACCACCATCCTTGGTATGAAAAAATTGTCCCCCTAGACACTTTTGTACTTCTCCCCCCTTACTTTAAATCTATGCCCTCTAGTTTTAGACTTCCCTGCCTTTGAGGAAAGATATTGACTATCTCATTGATCTACATCTCTCATTATTTTGTAGACCTCTATAAGATCACCCCTCAAGTCTCCTATGCTCCAGTCTATCCAGTCTCCCCTTATAACTCAATCCATCAAGTCCCAATAGCATCTTCGTAAATCTTTTCTGCATTGTTTCTAGTTTAATAATATCCTTTCTATAATAGGATGACCAGAACTGTGCACAATATTCCAAGTGTGGCCTTACCAATGTTTTGTACAACTTTAATGAGATGTTTCAACTCCTGTCTTCAATGTTCTGATCAAGGAAACTAATCATGTTGAATCATTTCTTCACCACTCTGTTCACCTGTGACTCCACTTTCAAGAAGCTATGAATCTATAGCCCCAGATCTCTTTGTTCTATAACTTTCCTCAGTGCCCTGCCATTAACTGAGTAAGTCCAGTCCTAGTTCAATCTACCAAAATGCATCACCTCGCATTTATCTAAATTAAACTTCACCTGCCATTCATCAGCTCATTGGCCTAATTGATCAAGTTCCCATTGTAATCATAGATAACCTTCTTCACTATCTACTATGCCACAATCTTGGTGTTGTCTGCAAATCATTCCTAATCATCATACTAATTATTCCTACTAAATTGTCATCAAAATCAAAAATATGAATGACAGATAAAAGTGGGCCAGCATCAATCCCTGAGGCACATCGCTGGTCACTGGCCTCCAGTTTGAAAAACAACTCCCTATAACCACACTCTATTTCAGTCATCAAGTCAATTTTGACTACCTCACCCTGGATCCCATGAGATTTAACCTAATGCAACAACCTATCATGTGGTACCTTGTCACAGGCCTTGCTAAAGTCCCTATAGACAACATCAACTGCATGGTCTTTATCTACTTGCTTGGTTATCCCTTCAAAAAACTCGATCAAATTTGTGAGACATGATTTTCCATTCACAAATCCATGCTGGCTGTCCATAATTATCCTTGCATTTCTAAATACCTGTATATCATGCCTCTCAGAATATCTTCTCATAATTTACCAGATACAGATGTGAAGCTCACTGGCCTATAGTTCCCAGTCTTTTCCCTGCTGTCCTTTTTAAATAAAGGCACAACATTTGCCACCCTCCAATCTTCAGGCACTTTACCTGTGACTATCAATGATTCAAATATTTCTGTTGGGAGACCCATAATTCCCTCTCTAGCCTCCTACAGTGTTCTGGGATACACTTCATGAGATCTTGGGGATTTATCAATCTTGATGTGCTTTAAGACTTCCAGCATTTCCTTTTCAGTTATGTGTACACTCTTCAAGACATTACTGTTTATTTTCCCAAGTTCCCTAACATCCATGCTTTTCTCAACAGTACTACTGATGAGAAATATTCATTTAGGACCTCACCCATCTCTTGAAGATCTGCACAAAGATGACTTTGTTGATCTTTAAGAGGCCCTACTTTCTCCCTAGTTACTCTTTTGCCCATTATGTATTTGTAGAAGTGCTTTGGAATCTCCTTTGCCTTAGTTGCCAAAACAATCTCATATTCCCCTTTTGCCCTCCTGATTTCTCTCTTAATTCTATGTCTACACCCTCTATACTCTTCAAGGGATCCTCTTGACCCACACATGTCATGTGTCTCCCTTTCCTTCTTGACCAGGGCCTTAATATCCTGAATCATCCAGCGTTCCCTACTTTTACCAGCCTTGCCCTTTACTTTAAAAGAAATCCCTTTGCCTTCCCACAGACTCCCCTAATTAACTATTGAAAGATCCGACCTGATACCATCAAAATTCTTCTTGCTCCAATGTAGAAGTTTAGCTTTTGAGTCAGGCCTATCATTCTCCATAGCTATCTTAAAACTAATAGAACTATGGTCACTAGTCCCAAAGGTATCCCTGACTAATACTTCTGTCACCTGCCCTTCCTTATTTCCCAAGAGGAGATCAAGTTTCAAACCCTCTCTATTTGGACTATCTACATACTGAATGAAAAATTCCTCCTGAATACACTCAACAAATTTCTCTCCATCCAAACCTCTGACATTACAGCTGTCCTAATGAATGTTGGGAAAGTTAAGATCTCCTACTACTACCACCCTATTTTTCTTGAAGCTATCTATAGTATAGCAACACTCAATTGCTCTTGAAGTTTTTTTTTGAAGTTTGAAATTTATTTATTAGTCACAAGAAGGGTTACATTAATACTGCAAAGAAGTTACTGTGAAATTCCCTGAGTCGCCACAGTCCAGTGAGTGTTCGGGTCAATGCACCAAACCAGCACATCATTCAGAATATGGGAGGAAACCAGAACACCAACAGAAAACCCACGCAGACATGGAGAGCACATGCTAACTCCAAACAGACAATGTGGAGCCAGGAATTGAACCTGGATCTCTGGTGCTGTGAAGCAGCAGTGCTAATCACTGTGCCACTGTGCTGTCCTTCACTATTGCATAACATCATTCTCAAATGAACATTCCAGGCTTGCAGAAGGAGAGGAGCTTGTTCTGATCTGTTCTATTTAATGTTCCTCCTAAATCAGTGTTAACATACAAACTTGGATATATAACCGCCTGTTCTCAACTCCAGGTTATTGATAAATACAGGAAAAAGCTGAAGTCTCAGGTGTAAATCCCTGGGGTATTTTATTTGTCATGATGTGGAGATGTCGACGTTGGACTGAGGTAAACACAATAAAAAGTCTCATAACACCAGGTTAAAGTCACTTTTACTACCAAATAAATCTTTTGCTACCAAATAAACCTTCTGGACTTTAACCTGGTGTTGTGAGGCTTCATTATTTGTAAATTATTTGTCACATCTTCTCAATCAGAACAGCTGTACTTTATTCTTTTTTTCTATTTAGAACCATCTCTTACCTCCCAATCATTTTCTAACCGCATGGTGACTCAGTGGTTAGCACTGTTGCCTTACAGCGCCAGGGACCCAGGTTCAATTCCCAGCTTCGGTCACTATCTGAGTGGAGTTTATACATTCTCCTTGTGTCGACTTGTGTTTCTTTTCAGTTTCTTCCTACACTTCAAAAGTCGTGCTGGTTAGGTACATTGGCCATGATAAATTCTCCCTCAGTGTACCTGAACAGGTGAACATTGTTTTTTTTGAGAATGGAATGATACAGACTTGGTAAAGTGCATACAGTTTTAATTTAGACAGGAATCACGATCGGCACAGGCTTGGAGAACTGAAGGGTCTGTTCCTGCGCTGTACTTTTCTTTGTTCTTTGTTCGTCGCATACTTTCCTTCTTGCTAATAATGACATCGAACAACGACTATCAAAGATTCTGCACACCTACACTGCTTTATGGCTTTCAAACTTAGTACAAAGCATCATCGGGCAAGGTATGCATTTCTGTCACTCATACTCACCAGGCATGATTTACAAAACTTATGATACAAGCAGTGAACATTTAATAGATATTGAAATTCAGGCTTAAAGCACAGTATGGTTTCTGAGTACATTGCCTGGAGTAACCAGCTTATCAAGATTTCGACTCTGCACAACTGTCTCCATCACATCGCCTCTGCTGCTGTCTCTATGATGTTTCTTGAGTGTGACTGTCATTGTACTTAGATGACTCATTCTGGCCCCCTGCATGCACTTTAATATCTGCAGTTCAAATCAGGTAAGTAGCAGGAAAATATTTGCCATTTTTTTATTTTCCCTGCTGCTGTGGTTTTGACCATTTTAGTTTGAGGCAGCTCATTTCAGAAACAATTTTGGAACTGTCTGTCTTTTCTCAGCACCTGACCAACATTATTCCACCTGAACCTGGGTTGAAGTTTTTACCTTTCAGCTTCTGGCTATCCATCTGATGTAATCATCATCGCAATGATCCATCCATCTCCTGTTTCCTTTAATGAACTCACAGTTTGTCTCTGTCCCTCACACCTCTGCTTCATTCTGTTTCTATTAAAACACTGTTCATCGTTCAATTTTTTTGAAGGATTGCCAGAGTCCAAAATAATAACCTGTCTCCTCTCTCCAGGGGTCCGGCTGCGTGCTTCCAGCAAAAGTCCTATCGTTTTGAGTCAAGCACTGAATCATTCTGAATTCAACTACTTGACAATGTCAAAAAGGTTTTCAGCATAGGGGGAGGTCATTTTGCCATTTATGTTTCTGTCAGCTCTCCACTAGGACAATCCAAATCAATCCCACTACTCTCTCATCATGATACTGTATTCTCTTCTGTTTTACATGGTACGGTGGTACAAAGGTTCGCAATGCTGCCTCACAGCGCCAGTGACCCTGGGTTCAATTCCAGTCCTTGGGTCACTGTCAATGGGAAGTTTGCATGTTCTCCCTTTGTCTGCGTGAGTTTCATCCAGGTGTTCCGGTTTCCTCTCACAGTCCAATGACAAGCAGGTTAGGTAGATTGGTCAGGCTAAACTGTCCCATCATGTCCCAAGACGAGTAGGTTGGGAGGGATTAGTGGGGTAAGTAAATGGGGTTACGGGATAGGGCATGGATGGAATGCCCTGCCAGAGTCAGTGCAGACGCGATGGGCCAAATGGCTTTCTTCTGCACTGTAGGGGTTCTATGATTCTATTCTGAAAAGTTGCTGAAGCCACTTCCTATGCCCAAGCACTAGATTCTCTGACAAATATTTGCACTTCTCCTGACTTCTCTCTTTTTTTTGGTAATAGATTTAATTGTGTGATCCCTGACTTCCGATCACTGGATTCACGTAACAGAAGGCATCAATGGAGAGGAAATATTGCTTGCTGGTCTAGGATTAGGGGTCACTAATTCTAAAAATTGCCACATCTTTAAGGAGTGAAATTAGGGAACACTTATACACACAAAGGGTGATATGAATTTGTAATTTTACACCGCAAATCCAATTGCTGCTGCATTTGGATGGCACAGTGGTTAGCATTGCTTCCTCACAGCACCAGGGTTCTGGGTTCAATTCCAGCTTGGGTCACTGTCTGCGGGGAGATTATATGTTCTCCCATGTCTGAGTGGGTTTTCTCCAGGTGCTCTGGTTTCCTCTCACAGACTGAAAGAAATGCTGTTTAGGTGCATTATCCATGCTAAATTCTTCCTCAGCATACCCAAACAGAGTGTGGCGACAGTAACTTCACTGCAGTAACTTCATGTAAGCCTATTTGTGCCACTAACAAATAAACTGTAAAAATCTTAAACTGTTGATTTTCAATCTCAGGTTAGTATATTTTTCTTAACCTAAGTTGTAATTGGGGAATAGCGGGCCAAGATGGATGTGTGGAATTAGGTCACAGTTAGACGCTTATACTGAATGAACATGCTTAAGTGACTAATGGCCTCCTCTTTTTCCGGAAGAGGACATCAGAAGATTAACAGGTACACATGGGTAGAGTTAAAATGGCTGCAATAGAATCATCTGAACGTGGTTTGACATGGACTATTAGGAATACTGATTGAAAAGGGATCTGGGTGTACAGGTACATAGGTCACTGAAAGTGGCAATGCAGGTGGAGAAGGTAGTCAAGAAGGCATACAGCATGAAAGATAGGGTATTGAGTTTAAAAATTGGCAAGTCATGTTGACTCTTTATTGAACCTTAGTGAGGCCGCACTTGGGATATAGTGTTCAATTCTGGTCGCCACATCACCAGAAAGATGTGGAGGTTTTGGAGAGGATACAAAAATGATTTACCAGGATGTTGCCTGGTATGGAGGGCATTAGCTATGAGGAGAGGTTGGAGAAATTTGGTTTGTTCTTACTGGAACAATGGAAGTTGATGGGAGACCTGATAGAAGTTTACAAGATTATAAGAGGCATGGACAGAGTGAATAGTCAGAGGCTTTTTCCTAAGGTGGAAGAATCAATTACTAGAGGACGTAGATATAAGGTGTGAGGTTTAAAAGAGATGTACAAGGCAAATTTTTTTACACAGAGTGTTGGATGCCTGGAACTCATTGCTGGGGGTTGTAGTGGATGTGAAGTGACTTTTAAGGACAAGTACATGAATGAGATGGGAAGAGAGGGATATGATCCCCGGAAGCATAGGGAGTTTTAGTTAAGTCGAGCAGCATGGTCGGTGCAGGCTTGGAGGGCCAAAGGGCCTGTTCTTGTTCTGTAATTTTCTTTGTTCTTTGTTTTTTTGTTCTTTTGTTTGCAAGCAAAGTAGCAAAGATTCTGACTCCATGGATCATTTTCCAAGGTTGCAACATTGTGGGTCATTTCATTTTTGATGTGGAGATGACAGTGTTGGACTGAGGTGAATACAGAAGGAAGTCTCACAACACCAGTTTAAAGTCCAATAGGTTTATTTGGTAGCAAATGCTACGAAATGCTAGTGATGTCTGACTGTTATTTCAGTTTTGCCAGCTCAGGCTATACTCAAACAGAAAAGCACAGCAGTCAATCGATGTAATACGATTTGCATGTCAAATGAGCCTCCTTGTTAATGCCGAGTATCCTGAGAGCTGCAATGACTCTCACACCTACAATATTTCAATATTCAAGGGACATCAGAAGTGTGTTGGATGGCCCTTGTGGGATTCTGTCTGTCGTCTTTGTTCTTTAGATTAACAGTTACTCAAGGTAACCTACAGTGTAAGGTCCATGCCAAAACAACACACAATGTTTTGGAGCCTCACTCGAGGTACCTTGCAGTGCAGCTAAGAGAATATATCTAATTAACAATTGTGCAATGTAAGTTCCATAACATCACAGTTGAAAGAAGCATTAGCAGAGTGGAGTCTGGAGACCATTGAACTTCATGCTAATTAGCATCATGAAAGAAGACTCAAGGGTATGGTAGATAGTGCCAGAGAACCCACAGCATCGACAGATCACTGTGGCATTCTTTTAATGAATGCTGTCATTGTTAGAATGACGATGAAGAATGTCCCTGTCTTTGTTCTTTGCAATGCTGATGTTATTTTGCCGTTTATAAGAAAGGCTCAAAAATGTGTTCTAATGTGTTGCTGTTGGGTTCTCCCCAACAATGAAAGGTCCTATTTCCGTGGGACAGCAGTGGTTTCAGCATTGTCTGCTCGTTGCTTATAAGATGTCAACAAAACCAATAAATCATGCTTGGATAATGCAGATATTATACAAATGCTTCAGGTTCCAAATTGCTTGATGCCAAAGTCACTCTATGCCCACCTTTTGTGACTTTTGCTTCTTTGTGTATTTGTCTCCTGGTGCAAAAATATGGACAGCTTTCTCCAGGCCATTAGCTCCTGGCAACAATTACGTGGGACCAAAGAATCAGGCATCAGCCTGGCCACAGCAGGTGGGAACCCGATAAATATTCAAAATGATGACTGCACATCTGATTAGCAGGCTTGAAGCCTGATCCAATTCCATCCTCCCACTATTTACCTACCTTCCCATCAGGATCTGTATCTGGCAAGCATTGGCACAGCTCCTGATAATCATGGATATTGTGTGTTGGATGCTGAGGTGATTCAAGGAAGTATATTCAGTGCCCATGTGCCCTCTGCCACTGTAAGAAATCTGACAACACCATGTTTGAATCCAACCAATTTATTTGATAGTAAACTCACAAGCTTTTGACCCATGGCCTTTGTCAGGTGAATAAGGTGTTCTGGTCTCCAACAGCACACATACCAGCACAGACTGTTTACAGATTACTGATTAGAATGCAAATCTTTACACCTAACCTGATATTCAAGTCTTAAAGCGGCTAACAATATGAGTGGAAAGAGCATTGAGCACAGGTTAGAGAGATGTGTATTGTCTCCAGGCAGCACAGTAAGTGAGGTTTTTTTGCTAACCCAGGCAAGTCATGGGGGTTACAGATAGTGTGACATGCAGCCAAGATCCCTGTTAAGACTGTCCTCATGTGTGCGGAACTTGGCTATCAGTCTCTGCTCAGCGGCTCTGCGCTGTCGTGAATCGTGAAGGCCCCCTTGAAGAACGTTTACCCAAAGGTCGGAGGCCGAATGCCCGTGACCGCTGAAGTGTCCGCCAACAGGAAGGCAACAGTTTTGCCTGGTGATTGTCGAGTGATGTTCATTCATCCACTGTTGTAGTGTCTGCATGGTGTCCCCAGTGTACCATGCTTCAGGACGTCCTTTCTTGCAACGTATGAGGTAGACAACATTGGCCAAGTTGCAAGAGTATGTACTGTGTACCTGGTGAATGGTATTCTCACTTGTGATGATGTCATCCATGTCTATGATCCGGCATGTCTTGCAGAGGTTGCTGTGGCAGGGTTGTGTGGTATTGTGGTCACTATTCTCCTGAAGGCTGGATAGTTTACTGCGAACAATGGTCTGTTTGAAGTTGCACGCTTGTCTGAAGGCAAGAAGTGGGGGTGTGGGAATGGCTGTTGCAAGAAAGGATGTCCTGAAGCATGGTACACTGACGAGACCATGCAGACACTACGACAGCGGATGAATGAACACTGAGGGTCAATTTACATGGCCAGTCTACCTAACCTGCACATCTTTAGACTGTGGGAGGAAACCCACGCAGACACAGGGAGAATTTGCAAACTCCACACAGCCAGTGAACTAGGCAGGAAACCAAACCCAGTCCCTGGTGCTGTGAGGCAGCAGTGCTGACCACTGTCTTGCCCTCTTCTTCCCTTTCTCTTTGTCAGAAACTGCAGGTGTGTGCAGACTCTTCTGAGAGAGAGGAGGGGCAGGATTTTCCAGCTACATTTATCCCAAAACTGGAAATTCTCACCTGAGTGCTATTCATTTAATTTACATAAATTCTCATTCTCATTAAAACAACTGCTTGCTCCCCGGAATCTCCTCACATCTTCCAATTTTTGCCTCATGCCAGTTGGAATTCACCTTGATCTCAAACTCATTTGAAAATGAATGGCTTTCACAAATCAGACCTTAGTTTGCTCATGACTTAGAGGTGAGTACAATATATATAGTTCAACTGTTATAGTGCTGAACCATTCTCGTTGTAGTGAGTGCCACACTGCTGAGGTGTCAGGTTGGTCTCCTCGTGGTCTTTGTTGACATTATCCACAAGGCATCTCTATGGTGCAGTAATCATACAAGCCTCCACTTTCAGGTACTGATCAGTATTGCACATAAGGTTGGTGAGTGCAGAGATTGTCTGCTGCAATAGCTGACACTATTGCCCATAAGTACACCACTGTGTTGTGGTACTCAGGCGGATCTCCACTGTCATAAATGCGCATTGTTACTGGGAGTTGAGGAGGATGTGGGAAGTAAAGGAGGAGAGAATATCTTGCAAGAGAGGGGGGAGAGATGGGGAGGCAAAATGAACAGAAGGAGTGGGGGGAGGGTGTGGGGAGAGAAGGCTGTGCAATGGCTGTGAAAGGGCAAAGGAAAGGCAGAGGAGCAATGAAGTAGAGGAAGTCAAGAAACAATGGAAGGCAGAAGGATCACTGGGGTGCAGAATCATAGAAATCTACAGTGCAGAAAGAGGCCTTTCGGCCCATCGAGTCTGCATCAAACACAATCCCACCCAGGCCCTATCCTCATATCCCTACATATTATACCCCTTAATCCCTGTAACCCATACATTCCTGGACACTCAACCTAACCCACACATCTTTGGACTGTGGAGGGAAACCAGAGTACCTGGAGGAAACCCACACAGACACAAAGAGGATATGCAAAGTCCACGCATTTAGCGACCCGAGCCGGAAATCAAACCCAGGACCCTGGAGCTGTGAAGTAGCACTGCTAACCACTGTGCTACCATATTGCCCGCGTTTAGAAATGGACCCTGACAAGGTTCATGAAACGCTGACAAACAGGGGGCTCAAAGGGATATCATTGGAAAGGAATGCACACAGACTGGAAAAGGGAGGAGGGTTGTTACCATGGTAGATAAAGAATGGAGTGCACAGAGACCTGGGAGATGGTTAGGGGAGTGGTTTGGAAAGGGACTGTAGTCCTCAGTCCATATTGCATTGGGGAACTTTGTAAAAATCCAGTTGACCTGTGGAAGATCTTGGATTTGCAGTCGGGTGGGAAGGTGGGGGCAATCACAGAGTACAAAAATGCCTACAGAGAGAGGGAATGGTGAATTCTATCTGGAAACAAAAGTGAGAAACACCACCCCACCCCCACTTTGTAGTACCACATTGGCCCCAAACAAAAGTAATAATCTGATCAGCAGAGGGTCAAGAGGGTAGGAGAGATGAACGAGGGAATTACAGACATATGAGGCTCATGTTGGTGATCAGGAAACTGTTGAAAAAATTCTGAAGGACAGAACTAATCTTCACTCGAAAAGGATGGGTTAATTTTGTATATTCAGCATGACTTTGTCAGAAGGAGGTCATGCCTAAAAAATTTGATAGAATTTTTCAAAAATGTGATTGAGTGTGTGGCTGAGGGAAGTGATTTTGATGGAGTTTACATGGATTTTAGCAAAGCCTTTGGCAATGTCCCACATGGGAGATTGATTGAGAAGGTTGAAGGACATGCAATTCAGAGAAATTTTGTGAGATGATCCAAAACTGGCTTAGTAATAAGACACAAGCGGGGGGGGGGTAGTGGTTGAAGGCTGTTTGTGTGACTGGAGGCTGGTGCAAAAGTTCAATGCTAGGACTCTTATTGCTTGTTACATACATAAATGATATAGATGATCATGTGGGGTGAATAATAAGCAAGTTTGCAGATGACAACAAGATTGGTGGGGTGGCAAACAGTTGAAGAAGAAGGTCATATCAGTCAGGAAGATATAGATGGGTTGGTCAAATGGTCAGAACAGTGACAGATGCTGTTTCACCCTGATACGTGCGGGTGATGCACTTTGGAAGAAATAACAAGATAGGAGGTATTTAATGACTGGCAGGATATTAGGAAGCTCAGAGGAACAGATGGATCCTAGCGTAATTATTCACAGGCCCCTGAAGACAGCAGAGCAAGTGAACAGGGTAGTGAAAGCAGCATTTGGGACATTTGCTTTTATCAGTCATGACAGAGAAAATCAGAGAAAGAAGTAATATTGGAGCTACACAGAACATTGGTTAGGCTGCAGCTAGAGTATCGTGTGCAGTTCTGGTCCCTTCACTATAGGAAGGATATAATCTCATAAGAGGGAGTACAGAGGAGGTTCACCAGGATGTTGCCTGTGATGGAGCATTTGAGCTATAAAAAGAGACTGAAGAGGAACAAAAAGAAAATCGTAGCACAGGAACAGATATTTGGCCCTCCAAGCCTGCACTGACCATGCTGCCTAACTGACCTAAAACTCCTTACCCTTCCGAGGACAACCTTACTCTATTCCCATCCTATACATGTATTTGTCAGGATGCCCCTTCAAAGCCACTATCGCATTTGCTTCCACTATCTCCTCTGGCAGTAAGTTCCAGGCATCCACCACCCTCTGTGTAAAAAACATCTCCTCTAAATCTTGCCCTCTAGTAATTGACTCTTCCATCCTGGGGTAAAAAGCTTCTGACTATCCACTCTGTCCATGTCCCTCATGATCTTGTAGACTTCTATTCTGGAGTGTTATCTTTAGAGCAGAGGAGGCTAAGGGGGGACATGATTGAACTGTACAGACAGGGTGAGTAGGAAGCAGCCATTCCCTTCAGTCGAGGGACGAATCGCGAGGGGGTAGAGTTTTATGGTAAAGGGCAGGAGATTCAGAAGTGATCTGAGAAAACATTTGGAATCTGGAATGCCCTGGGGCGGTTATGGAGGCTGGAAATCTTACAATCTTTTAAATTATTTGGATGAGCACTTGAAGCATCATAAGATTCAAGAGTATAGGACAAGGGCTAGAAAATGGATTTGTGCAATTATAATGGTAGTTACTGTTGGGGCAGATTCGATGGGCCAAAGGGCCTTTTCTGCACTGAACACAAGCAGGAAGGTCAGGAGGAGACACCAGGCAATGGAGGCCACTCACCTGATTTTAGATTTACTCTCTCAACATAGCTGAACTCACTGACTTGCTTCCTTGGCTGTAGCTTGATGTGTCTCTGTGTTATAAATATTCTAGTAAGAAGTCTGACAACAACAGGTTTAAGTCCAACCGATTTATTTGATAGTAAACTCACAAGCTTTTGAGGTTATCCTCTTTGTCAGGTGAATGAAGTGTTCGACACCTCATTCACTGACGAAGAGGATAACCTCGAAAGCTTGTGAGTTTACCATCAAATAAATCAGTTGGACTTAAACCTGATGTTGTCAGACTTCTTACTGTGTTTACCCCAGTCCAACGCCGGCATCTCTACATTATCAATATTCTATCAGACTCGTTTACACTCCTCCCAATAGCATAAGCAAGCCTACCTACAAGGATATTGGCTCCATTGTAGTTCAGGTGCAGACCATCCCATTTATATATGTCCTACCTTCCCCAGAAACAATCCCAGTGATCCAGGAATCTAAACCCCCCACTTCTGCACCAACTTTTGAACCATGCATTCATCTGCTGTATTTACCTCTGTCTAGACTCAAGCACCTTCCCCTTTTAGGATGCCCTGCAGACATTCAGTGCCCATCAAAAACACATTCTGCTCTCACCAGCCTGTGAGTTGTCATGACTCCTACATCTTTAGTCACCCCCAGTTGTCTGAGATTTAAACTCCTCCCAACAGCTTGAGCAAACCTATCCACAATGATGTTGGCCCCAGTGTGGTTCAGGTGCATTCCGTCCCATCTATATGTGCCCCACCTTCCCCAGAAATGGTCTCAGTGATTCACTCAGTACCTGGGAATTGTCATGGCTCCTACATCCTGGGTCACCTCCAGGTGCCTGACATTTTCGAGAGACCAGTATGTTTTCAGGAATGGCTGCTTAGGACGTGGGTATTAGACTCTGAAACACTGGCTAATGATACCGATGCATCACATTCCTCTTCTTTGAAAATGTGCCTTGGGATCGTGTAACAGCCATCAGAGCAGGCAGATGCTTCCTCAGCATAAAGTCTCATCTGACAGTCAGCGTCTCCAACAGTGAAGCTGTATCTCAGATCTGCATTGGCATGTCAGTTTTGCTTGTTGTTTCAAACTCTGGAGTCAGATTTGAACTAGGAACCTTGTGAATTGTGAATTACAATTTAATTCCGAAAGGATCCTGACCTCCAACAAGCAAAGTAACAACTATAATGACGATATTGCATTTAAGCTACACTTTGTGCATGTTTAATCACACATTCAACTGGGCGCATGGTTCATTTTTACTGCTGTAACTACAAGCCATGCAAAAATGAAAAGGTTAGCTTGCCACCTCCAACTTGATCTCAACATTGTCTTCCTGTATATTCAACAAACACTCATCTATTTCATAGTAGTGAATTTCAAAATATAGTATCTCATTTCCTCAATTTTATCCATTTCGCAGATTTTGTCTATTTCAAGGCTGATAGAGACAGATTTTTAATCAGTAAAGAAATCAAGGGATAAGGGGAAAAAGTGCAGTTGAGGATTATCAGATCAGATCAGTCACAATTTCATTGAATGTCAAGGCAGACTTATTGGACAGAATGGCCAACTTCTGCACCTATACCTTATGGTCTTGCGGTTTACCAATCAGAGAATCATAGAAACCCAACAGGCAGAAGGAGGCCATTCAGCTCATTGAGTCTGCATCAACCACAATCCTACCCAGACATCATTGCCACATTACTTTCCCGAATAATCCCCGAACACTAGGGCCAACTTAGTATGGCCAATCAACCTGACTTGTTGGAAAGTGGGAGGAAACCAGAGCACCTGGAGGAAACCACACAGACACAGGGAGAACATGCAAACTCCACACAGAGAGTGACCTGAGGCCAGAATTGAACCTGGGTCCTTGGCACTGTAAGGTAGAAGTGTGCACCATTGTGCCAACAAACTGACTCCATAGATGATGGAAAAGGATGTTGGACAGGGATTATAGGATAAAGAACTTGCAAAGTTTCAGTGATTCAATGGATGTTGAATCTATTTCTAAATATAGTATGAGATGGGAGTTTTATTCATTCATTTTATAGAATCATAGAACTCATACACTACAGAAGAAGGCCAATCCACCCATTGAGCCTACAGGCAACAATCCCATCTAGGTCATATCCCTGTAACCCGATGTATTTACCTTGCTAGTCCCCCTGACACTAAGGGGCAATGTAGCCTGGCCAATCCACCTAACCTGGACTTCTTTGGACTGTGGAAGGAAACTGAAGTACCCAGTTACCATAATTTACCATAATTGTCTCATTGGTTAAAGAAACGTGATTCATCTAATTCTATTGGCTGAACAGAATAAACTGCTCTACATTTTAGAGTACAGGTTTTATTTATTTATTGATTTTCACAAGTAGGCTTATATTAACACTGCAACAAAACCACTGTGAAAATCCCCAAGTCGCCACACTCCTCAGCTTGATTGGGTACAACGAGGGAGAATTTAGCATGGCCAATGCACCTAATGAGTGTGTCTTTCAAATTGTGGGAGGAAACTGAAGCACTCAGAGGAAAGCCATGCAGACATGGGAAGAACGTGCAGACTTTGCTCAGACTGTGACCCAGGCCGGGAATCAAACCAGGGCACCTGGGGCTATGAGGCAGCAGTGCTAACCATTGTGCCACCGTGCCGCTGGTACTATCTTTGGTAGCAAGTCAGTTGTATTGGCTGCTTCAATTTGTGTTAACTTATCCTGACTATTTACCTTGAATGGTAGGGAACTCTAACAAATGCCTTCATCAAAATCAGGTAAAGAATTCTCCCTTTGTTCAAATTCCAGTTTTCAAAAACTTGATACGCAGTATGTGACACAGAACAGAACTGATACTTCAGCGACACTTTAATCATTTTCATTTAAGTATTCTGAAGTGCACCTTTGTTCCATTTTTAATGATTGGCATAGAAGGAAGGCCAAGTTTGACTCTAATGTGCACTCGAAGAGAAACGACACCAGGTGTTACTTTTGACACTTCCTTTCCATCTGATTAAAATGATTGATTCAACTTGCAGGATGCAGTTGTTCTGGTTCATTTCATGGCAGCTAATCCACTTTTGTCATGCCTCCCATAACTCAGAGAGCATGATGAGTCGATTAGTATCGAGTGCTGTGTAACCAGCTAAATTTGCTCTGTTCTTGGTAGCCTCATTTCGTTACGGTGCCTATTTGTGTTCCTGTAAAACTCGTTTAGCTGCATTTTCTTGGGTTAATTAATTATCACAGCGAACAGTTCAGTCAAAAGCAAAATGGCAGATCCTGAACTCCATTTGAAGACAAGCATTTATGCATGTAGCAATTCCATTCCCACATCCATTAGTGCATTTCAGGCAGACTTTCACCCATTTCCATAGCTAGCTATTGCTTGGACCTATGGACAATGGATCTGTATCTTGAGTGGCACCACTCTGCTTCAAGCATGGCCGACCAGGAGCCATACTTAGTGCCAGCCATTGATATGTTTGGAAAGATTTGAGGATTGACACTCAAGCTGTTTGACCACATTATGAAGAAGCCTTCTCTGACCACCAAGTCCTAGAGCGGGACTCAAGCCCAAAGCTTCTGGTTCAGGGCCAGTGTCATTACCTACTGAACCACAAGATCTCTATGTATAGAGCATAGGTCCAAAGTTATCCATGCTTTCCTAGAAGTGAGTAGCATGTTGGCACTGCTGCCTCACAGCACCAGGGACCCGGGTTCGATTCCAGCCTTGTGCGGATTGTCTGTGTGGAGTTTGCACATTCTCCCCATGTTTGAATGGGTTTTCTCCTGGTGGTCCAGTTTTCTCCTACAGTCCAAAGACATGCAGGTTCAGTTGATTGGTTATGCTAAATTGTGCTTTAGTGTCAGGGAAATTAGCAGGGTAAATATGTAGGGTTATTGGGATAGGATCTGAGTGGGATCATTATCAGTGCAGGTCAATGGGCTGAATGGCTTCCTTCTGCACTGTAGCGGGTGACACAGTGGCACAATGGTTTGCACTATTGCCTCATAGTGCCAAGGACCCGGGTTCGATTTCCGGCTTGGTCACTGTCTGTGCGGAGTCTGCACATTTTCCCCGTGTCTGCCTGAGGTTCCTCCAGTTGCTCTAGTTTTCCCACTCCCCCTTCCCTCCCACAGCTTGAAAGATGTCTAGTTGGTGCGTTGGCTAAATTCTTCCTCGGTGTACCTGAATGGGTGCCAGAAATGTGGCCGCTAGGGGATTTTCACAGTAACTTCATTTCAGTGTTAATGTAAGCCTACTTATGATTAATAAATAAATAAGGAGTTCTGTGATTCTATGAGTTATAAAGAGCTGCCATTCTATACATCTCTCAATTTACATATAATCGCCACTTCATCCCACCAACATATCCTTTTTCCTCTTTCTCCTAAGGAATACAGGAACAATATACCTTAAAGTGATGGGTCAAGTTAAAATGCTGCTCTCAGATAAAACATAACAGCATAACCATGTTCCAGGCTGTAGATTATCCCTAAGTATCTCATGTTATTAATTTATTTTTCAGCCACAAAACCTCCATAACTTTGTGCACATTTCATTTTCAGAAACAAATTACCAATTGCAGAACATTCAAAATTGAATTTACTTGTTGCCATCCTTTGTAAACATGTCAGGCATAATACTCCCAGCCAATTGCATTGACACAAACAAGGATTTATCTCAAATAAAGGACAATTTTTCATTTCTTATCTTTTTTTCCTTATCTTTGACACCAAACTACATTAAATTCTGCAGCAAGGTTATCTTACACCCAACAGTAGGACAACACATTGAATAATGACAGATATGCTGCAAAGTGTTTGCCTAGATACATTGGCTTATATGCCCAGGGCATTTAATAAGGCATTTAATGTATATTATCTGTTCCATTTACAGAGCCGATTAACTCTTTACGTAATGCTTGGGATAGAACTGAAAATGGAAACTTCATCCTGAAAAAAAATTAAAAATCAAGATTGGAGGGACAAGGTCTATTGAGCAGGATAGGGCTAAGATATATATATATTTCGGAAAGTATATTAGATAAATCAGGAATTAGTACTCCCTGCAGATTGTAAAATAGGTGTAAAGTTTTTTTATTAGTCACAAGTAAGGCTGACATTAATGCTGCAATGAAATTCCCCAAGTTGTCACAGTCTGGCACCTGTTCAGGTCAATGCACCCAAACAGCATGTTTCTCAAATATGAGAGGAAACCAGAGTACTTGAAGAAAAAACTTTGCAGGCACGGGGAGAATGTGCAAACTCCGCACAGTCACCCAAGCCGGGAATAAAACTCAGGTCTCTGTGCCGTGAAGCAGCAGTGCTAACCATTGTGTTAGAACATAGAACATAGAACATTACAGCACAGAACAGGCCCTTCGGCCTTCGATGTTGTGCCAACCAAAATAAAAAGCAATGCCCCTCCAAACTAAACCATTCCCTTCTCTTCCATATACTTATCAATTAACCTCTTAAACGCCACCAAACTTGCGCATCTACAACAGCTGCAGGCAGGGCATTCCACTCCCTAATCACTCTTTGAGTAAAGAACCTACCTCTGATATCCGTCCTATAACTCATACCCCTTAATTTAAAGCTGTGTCCCCTCGTGCTAGCTTTCTCCATCCTAGGAAAAAGGCTATCACTGTCCACCCTATCTAAACCTCTAATCATCTTATATGCTTCAATAAGATCCCCTCTTAGCCGCCTCCTTTCTAACGAAAACAACCTCAAATCCTTTAACCTCTCTTCATAGGACCTGCCCTCCATACCAGGCCACATCCTGGTAAACCTCCTCTGTACCCTCTCCAATGCCTCCACATCTTTCTTATAATGTGGGGACCAGAACTGCACACAATACTCCAAGTGCGGCCGCACTAGAGTTTTGTACAGTTGCAACATGATGCTGCGGCTCCTAAATTCAATCCCCCTACCAATAAAAGCTAAGACTCCATATGCCTTCTTAACAACTTTATCCACTTGACTGCCTACTTTCAGGGATCTATTGACACATACACCAAGATCCTTCTGTTCCTCAACACTATTAAGAGCCCTACCATTAGCCCTATACTCTACACATTTATTGTTCCTGCCAAAGTGCATTACCTCACACTTTTCCACATTAAACTCCATTTGCCACCTCTCGGCCCAGCTCTGCAACTTGTCCAAGTCACTCTGTAAACTATAACACCCCTCTTCACTATCTACCACTCCACCAACTTTAGTGTCATCTGCAAATTTACTGATCCATCCCTCAATACCCTCATCCAGATCATTTATAAAAATTACAAACAGCAGGGGCCCCAAAACAGACCCCTGAGGCACACCACTTGTCACCGAACTCCACGATGAATATCTCCCATCAACCACCACCCTCTGTCTTCTATCTGCCAGCCAATTCCTAATCCAATTAGCTAAATCACCCTCTATTCCACACATCTGCATTTTCTGTAGAAGTCTTCCATGGGCCACCTTATCAAACGCCTTACTAAAGTCCATATATACTACATCAACCGCCTTACCCCCATCCACCTCTCTGGTCACTTTCTCAAAAAACTCAATGAGGTTAGTAAGGCATGACCTACCCTTCACGAAACCATGCTGACTATCCCCAATCAATTCATTTCTCTCTAAATAACTATAAACTAACTAACTAATAAACTAACTAAATAACTATGCACTGTTACCGTGCATTGTATGAGGAAAGGTTGTATGAGAAAAGAAAGACTAAGTGAACCAGGGTCTCCCGTGTTTCGTGAATTAAAGTAACAGATTCAATGAGATTCTTAATTATTTGACAGCGAATATGCAGGGAGGCAAAAAATCCTTGGTTTGCTTATTTAGAGTGAGATGGGGAGAAATGTTCAATAGAGCATTGATGAACACATTTGTTAAAGAATTGAAAATCTTAAGTTACAGTGACCTTTGAGCAGATTGATCCATGGGATACAAGATAAACATTGATGTAAGGCTGGTTACACACATTTCCCCAGGGGAAGTCTATATAAAACTAATTAAACCACCCAAATATCATTCCACTTAACAGATTTTCTCAGTGTGAAAAAGTTCCCAATTTCCCATCAGCTGTATTATTACTGATTGCAGTTTAGCAAAAATCTTGCATCTCGGCAACTCAACGGCACCTTTTGTTAGTGTGAATAATCTAAATACAGTAATAAGTGAAGGCTTCGCAGGAAGATAAAAGCAAATCACTACAGATGCTGGAATCTGAAACCAAAAGAGAAAATGCTGGAAAACCTCAGCAGGTCTGGCAGCATCTGTAAGGAGAGAAAAGAGCTGACGTTTTGAGTCCAGGTGACCCTTTGTCAAAGAAGAGGTAGGTTGCAAATAGTTGGGAGTTATTTGGAATAAATATTTTGATATAAAACGGAAATCAAACTTTGATGAAGTAGATAGATCAAAATAAAAAAGAGCAATTGCTGGAATGAGGAATAGTGAGCAGGTAACTCAAAAAGTCATTGTATTATAGCAACTGCATTATGAAGTGGCTCAGTACAGATCCTGAAACCATAATTTTGTTTCATTCCTCATAGCTTCCTCATGAGCCATAATTACTTGTGGCTAAGGAACTATATTCATATTTTACCCCTATCTTCACAAAAGGAGACATGAATAATGTACTGGAAGTTCTGAGAAACTCAAGCTTTAATGAGGAGCTGAAGGAAAACAGAATTAATAGAGGAATTGTTTGGGAAATTAATGGGATTGAAGGCAGATCAATCTCTAGATCCTGATAATCCTCATCCTCAGCATATTTAAGGAAGTGGCCCTAGAAATAATTGATCCATTGGTGGCCATTTTCCAAAATTCTTTAGGCTCTGGAATGGTTCTTACAGTTTGGAGAGTAGCTAGTGTAAGCCTGCTATTCAAAATGGAGGTAAAAACATCAAACTATAAACCAGTGAGCGTAATGTTGGCAGTAACGAAGTTGCTTAAGTCAATTATGAAGGATTTCATAGCACAGCATTTGGAAAGCAATGGTATAATTAGACAAAATCAGCATGGATTAATGAAATTATGCTTCAAAACTCTACTGGAATTCTTTTGAGATTATGATGAGTATATTTGACCAGGAAGAACCCTGGATCTTTAGGCCAGAATTTTCTGACTGTTCATGCCAGCAGGATTTTCCCATCCTGCTGCAGTGAACTGAGATTTGGCTTGTCACCAAGTTTTCTGTCTTCGCTGCAGAGGGAGCAGAAAGTAATATCATGCTCTGAGACTATCAAAAGGCTTTCAACAGGATCTCACAAAACAGGTTACAACTTAAACTGCATGGGATTGCAAGTAGCATCTTGAGATGCATAGAAAACTGTTCAGCAGACAAGAAGCAAAGAATCTGATTAGCAGGCAGTGATTAGTAGGGATTTGTGCTACGACCCCAACAGTTCATGTTAATGATTTGGACAAGGGAACTAAACGTTCAAACTTGCAGATGATATGAGGTTAGGAAGGAGGGTAAGCTATGAGGAGGATGCGGAGATGCTTCAATATGACTTGGACTGGCTAAGTGAGTGGGTATATGCATGATAGAAGCTATATAACGTGGATAAATATGAGGTTGTCCACCTCGGCAGCAAAAATAGGAACACAGGTTATTATCTGAATGGGTGGAAGTTGAGAGAGGTGGATACTCAGTGAGACCTTGGTGTCCTGCTACATCAGTCACTGGAAGTAAGCATCAGATACAGCAGACAGTAAAGAAGGCAACTGATGTGTTAGCCCTCATAGTGTGATGATTTGAGTATAGACATAGGGATGTTTTACTGCACCTGTAATATTGTGTGCAGTTTTGATATCTTACCTGAGGAAGAATGTTCTTTCTATAGAGGGAGTGCAGTGAATGTTTACTGAGCTGATTCCTGGAATGGCAGGATTGTTATATGAGGAGTGATTCAGTCAGTTAGGATTTTAATCATTGAAGTTTAGAAGAGTAAGAGGGGACCTCATAGAAATTTATAAAATTCTCACTGGATTAAATGGCGTCGATGCACAAAGTACTTTCCAGTTGGTGGGGGAGTCCATAAGGTGGCAAAGTCCAGTTGGTGGGGGAATCCAGATGATGGGGAAGTCCAGGTGATAGGGGAGTCCAGATAGTGGGGCAGCTCATAGTTTGAAGTTTGGGTGTCATCGTTTTAGGACTGAGATGAGAAGAATTTTCTTCACCCAGCGAGTGGTGAATATGTGGAATTCACTCCCACAGAAAGTAGTTGAGGAAAAACGCTGTGTGATTTGAAGAAAGAATTAGATATAGCTCTTTGGGTTAAAGGGATCAAGGAAAATGGGGGCAAGGCAGGGTCAGAGTACTGAATTTGACGATCAGACATGACTATAATGAATGTTGGAGCAGGGTCAAAGGGCCAAATAGCCTGCTCTTGCTTCCATTTTCAACATATGTTTCCTATTCAATTTAAAACATTTCCACAAAGAAACTAAAATCAATGTAAATTTTTAAAAAAGTACTCTTCCCCTCAATGAACAAAATTGAATAAAGCATTGACAACAGTTGAAGGAAAGAAGCGAAAAGTGAAATGGATGAAAGTTAGGTACGTGCTTATTAAGTCATGTTATTTTTATTCAAAGTGTTAAATGGGAGAGTTTGAATGACAAGCTAGCTATCAGTTAGGTGTGAAGCTTATTGATTGACTACTGGGGGAGCAGCACATACATTTGTGTTATTTGCTTGTGCATACTTGGAAGTGTTCATTTGAGAGAATTTAAATACATTTTAGGACAAAGGTGATTGATTTATGAGAATCTGGTCAATTGAAGAGGCTTACCCAAATGAGAGTTTAGTGCTGGAGTGTAGTTGGCTTGATACCACTTTCAAATACTTAAGTCTTGTAATTATCATGCAGAAACTTGTATAGTCTGCAACTGAGCATGGCCAATGCATCTAACCAGTTCATCTTTCAGATTCTAATGATAGTAAGGTACAGTCAGACAGAAAAATGCAAGCTCACACTCCAGGGCAGCACACTGTTCGAGGTGCCAACTTTCTGATGAGACATTTAGTTTCTCAGGTGGGCATAGAAGATTCTGTGTCACTATTTTGAAAAAGCACGGAGAGTTTTTCCAGTGTCCGAGTCAGTATTTATCTCTGAATCGGCATGGTGAAAACAGATTATCTGATCGTTATCATGTTGCTATTTTTGGACATCCGAGCCTTATTTTATCATTTAAATTCTAAGTGCTTGGCAAACTTGAAACTGGGAGTTTCAGATCTAACTTTTAGGCTTGTTCTCAGATATTTCCATACACACTCTGCCTGAAAAAATATCCGCAATTCCGAATCACGCTACACAATCCTGTGGGCAGGGCTTAACGCACCCAAAACAGAAGAAATGGCAGAGGTGCTTAATAAGTACTTTGCCTCAGTATTCACAGTGGAGAGTGATCTGGGAAGTTGTACTACAGGAATGTGGCAAACTGAAAAGATTGAGTATGTGGACATTAAGAAAGAGGATGTGTTGGAACTGTTAAATTCCATCAAGGTAGATAAGTCGCCGAGTCCGAATGGGATGTATCCCAGGTTACTGTGGGAGGTGAGGGAAGTGATTGCAGAGCCCCTGGCAATGATCTTTGCGTCGTTGATGGAGACGGGGAGAGGTTCCGGAAGATTGGAGGATTGCAGATATGGTGCCTATTTTCAAGAAGGGGAATAGGGATAGCCTGAGCAATTACCGACCAGTGAGTCTGACCTCAGTGGTCGGTAAGTTGATGGAAAGGATTCTGAGAGATAGGATTTATGAGCATTTAGAGAAATTCAATATGATCAGGAATAGTCAACACGGCTTTGTTAAGGGCAGATCATGCTTTACGAGCCTAGTTGAATTCTTCGAAAATGTGACTGAACACATTGACGAAGGAAGAGCAATGGACGTGGTTTACATGGATTTCAGCAAGGCGTTTGATAAGGTCCCCCATGCAAGATTTCTTGAGAAGGTGAGAGGGCATGGGATCCAAGGGGCTTTGGCCTTGTGGATCCAGAACTGGCTTGCCTGCAGAAGGCAGAGAGAAGTTGTGGATGGGTCTTCTTCTGCATGGAGATCAGTCATCAGTGGAGTGTCCCAGGGATCTGTTCTAGGACTCTTGCTGTTTGTCATTTTCATAAATGACCTGGATGAGGAAGCAGAGGGATGGGTTAGTAAGTTCGCCGACGATACGAAGGTTGGTGGTGTTGTGGATAGTCTGGAGGGATGTCTGAAGTTGCAGCGAGACATAGATAGGATGCAAGACTGGGCGGAGAAGTGGCAGATGGACTTCAATGCGGATAAATGTGTGGTGGTCCATTTTGGCAGGACCAATGGGATGAAGCAGTATAATATCAAGGGTAGGAGTCTTGGCAGTGTTGAGGAGCAGAAGGGTCTCGGGGTCCGGGTCCATAGGTCTCTTAAATCTGCCCCGCAAGTGGAGGATGTGATCAAGAAGGCTTATGGTGTACTGGCCTTCATTAATAGAGGAATTGAGTTTAGGAGTCAGGAAGTAATGCTGCAACTTTATAAGACCCTTGTCAGACCCCACTTGGAGTACTGTGTGCAGTTCTGGTCGCTTCGCTATAGGAAGGATGTGGAAGCTATTGAAAGGGTGCAGAGGAGATTTACAAGGATGTTGCTTGGATTGAGGGGGGCATGCCTTATGAAGATAGATTGAAAGACCTGGAGAGACAAAGGTTGAGAGGTGACCTGATAGAGATTTATAAGATGTTGAGAGGAATAGATAGGGTGGATTCTCAGAGGCTATTTCCCAGGCCTGAAATGGTCACTACGAGAGGACATAGGTTTAAGGTGCTGGGGAGCAAGTACAGAGGAGATGTTAAAGATAAGTTTTTCACTCAGAGGGTGGTGAGTGAATGGAATTGGTTGCCATCAATGGTGGTAGAGGCGAACTCACTGGGGTCTTTTAAAAGACTTCTGGATGATTACATGGGATTTAATGAGATTGGGAGTTACAGATAGTTCTATGGCCTGGTAAGTATAGATACGATCAGCACAACTTGTGGGCTGAAGAGCCTGTTTGTGCTGTAATGTAGTGTTCTATGTTCCAAAACCCTGCAGCCTCCATTGGTGCTTCCAACTGCACATGCACAGAAAAAAATTGATTGAATAATCTTCCCCTACCACATTGCTTCTGGGCTAGATAATACCTTTCCTGACCCCCACAGACATTGCCCCACCTCCAAAACATTACTGATCCCTTTATTCCCCCCACCCATCCACCAGCCAGTCCAATTGCAGGCCCTTCCCCTATCAATGGCAGGCAGAAGGAGTCACCTTCTATCTCACTGATTTCAGGCAGAGAGATCCCCTCCCTACAGACATCAGGCAGAATGATTTCCCCCCTCATCCTCACTTGCACAAGGTCCCCATCTCCTCCAGACTCCAATGGCTGTGTGACATATCCCTCTCTCTACCCTATCCCCAATCATAGAGGTACTTATGCACCATCATCCCCTGTGTCTCCCCCCACCCACATTCCCTACCCCTACCCCCCCCCATTCCCTACCCCCTACCCCTACCCTCCCCCCCCCATTCCCTACCCCTACCCTCCCCCCCCCCTCGCAATCCCAATCAGTGCACCTGCAAGTGCTCACTAGCCTTCCCCTCAATACTAATAAGGAAACTGCATGGAACTTGCTGGAATGCTGTGCTAAACTGCCTGCAGCTGATTTACCTAACGAGAGGCATCTCCATTAAAACCTCAAGGATGGACAGCCATTGCTGTACAAGATGTGTGTACAATCAGTGCCCTGATTTACTGAGGGTGACCTGGGAAGGCTGTTGGATGTAGGCAGGACACCCTGTTCACCCCAGGAGGATGTAAACCCATTCTAATGGGAATATAGTCTGAGAGGAAGTCACCATCTTGGTCAGTGCTAGGGTAGTGACCCCCTGAACTGGGAAGCAGTGCTAGGAAAAAGTCAATGACCTCAACCATGTAGCAAGGTGAGTACTGAACTCTGTCTTGCATCTGCCCCCCCCCCCCCCCCCCCCCCCCCCCCCCAGATCCTCCCATCCCTAACACTCTGCATGATTCCAGCTCCTGACCCCCAAGTAGCTCCTTTCTATCCCTCCAACAACCCTACTGTGCTTGCCCTTTAAAGGTCACTGCCTGATACTCTGCTACTGTTTCTTTCATTGTCCCTTCTGTTTCCACAGGTGAAAACTGACCATAACCCTCATGAGAGGGTGAAGACAGCAGGTGGTGAGCCAGATGTCTGGGTCCTCACCCCCTTGAGGGATGGACATTGGAGCACTCAGAATGGAGATGTGGACTGTCAGTGATAGCAGTCTGAGCATGCTATAAGGCATGAGAACCTGTCATTCCTCCATTCACTTTAAGGCAGCTTCTCAGGGCATGAGTTTTGGGTGCAAGGGGCAAAGTGTAAAAGATGTGAGGTATGTTTATTTGAACAAAAGTTACTGGGTGCCTGGAACTCACTACTAGGGGAGGTTGTGGATGCAGATACAATAGTGACCTTCAAAGGATGTCTTTACAGTGATATGAATGGAATTAGAAGTATATGGTCTCTGGAGGATCGGAGGTTCAAAACAGATGGGCAGCCTGGTGGCTCCAGGCTTGGAGGGCTAAAGGGCCTGTTCCTGTGATGTAAGTTTCTTGGTGTTTTGTTCTATAGTCAATGGAGACATGTGAATCACCTGTTTGGCATCCCAGATTCCTCTCCCTCCTTTACACTTAACCTTGTGTCTTGTGTTGCTACTCAGATCTGGATGCCCCAGGGCCATCTTGACTTCAGGTCTCTACTGCAGCTCCCACCCATCCTTGTCCAGACAGCTCAGGCAGTCCTTGGAGGATATGGATGAAGGGACCTCTGAGGGTGGTACTATTTTGGTGTCAGCTTCCATCTCTCAATTCACCATCACTTGTACTGATATCAGTGAGTCCAGTTTGTGCTGAGGCTTCTGGGTCACTCTGGTGTGCACAACAAGTCTGATAATGCACATTGGGTGGGGGAGGGAGAGTCTGAGGCTTGTGCCATGTAGGATCTCAGCTGGGTGCAGGCTAGATGGCTGAGTAACAATGGGTCACAGCTGAGAGACTAAACAAGATTTGAGGTTCCATGGTTGAGAGTCGAACTTTCAGGAGACCCAGCAATAAAGTGCTGAGACATAGTGGGCTATGGCAGCAGCTCTTGAGAACGTAACCCAGTTACAGAAGGTCGTGACTGAGGGTTGCAGAGTGCGTTCCTGTCTCAGAAGGTACTTACTGTGACCATTGAGAGGTGGCCCCTGACACGCGTGGCCATCGCAGAGGGCTTGACCCACCATGGATAGGATGCTAGTAGTCCTCCAGGACTGGCAGTGCTAGGTGAAACTGGAGCTCACTGCAGGAGTATCACCTGGAGGGACCCCAAAGGAGGAGGAAGTGCTTGAGCCCAAGCTGGGCCCTTCCAGCCACTCACAGCCATTTGGGGAGGGAGTTAATTTGGCTTAGTGTTGTCGGATTTCACTTCTAAACCATCGAGTTTTACCATGCCCTTCAATTCTCTTAAACATCTTGTGAAACTTATCAGGAGGGAGCTAAAGAGTGAATTGAGGAGAGCTAAGAGGGGACACGAGAAGACTTTGGCTGATAGGATCAAGGAGAATCCTAAAGCTTTCTTTCTATATCTTAAGAATAGAAGATTGGTTAGGGCAAGATTAGGGCCAGTCATAGACAGCAGTGGGAAGTTGTAGGTGGAGCCTGAAGAGATTGGAGAGGCACTGAATAAATATTTCTCTTCAGTATTCACGCAGGGTGATGTAAATGTTATGGAGAACACTGAGGTACAGGGTTGCAAACTGGAAAGTATCGAAGTAGTAGATAGGGAGGATGTACTAGATATTCTCTAGGGTTTGAAGATGGATAAGTCCCCTGGGCTGGACAGGATTTACCCTAGGATTCTCTGGGAGGCAGAGGAGATTGCAGAGCCTCTGGCTCTGATCTTCAGGTCGTCGTTGGTTACGGGTATGGTTCCGGAAGACTGGAGGATAGCGAATGTGGTCCCATTGTTCAAGAAGGGGAAGAGAGACCTTCCAGGGAATTATAGGCCACTGAGTCTTACTTCTGTTGTGGGCAAAGTATTGGAGAGAATTATTAGGGATAGGATTTATAGTTATTTAGAGAGAAATGAATTGATTGGGGATAGTCAGCATGGTTTTGTGAAGGGTAGGTCGTGCCTTACTAACCTCATTGAGTTTTTTGAAAAAGTGACTAAAGAGGTGGATGGGGGTAAGGCGGTTGATGTGGTATATATGGACTTTAGTAAGGCGTTTGATAAGGTGGCCCATGGAAGACTTCTGCAGAAAATGCAGATGTATGGGATAGAGGGTGATTTAGCTAATTGGATTAGGAATTGGCTAGCAGATAGAAGACAGAGGGTGGTGGTTGATGGGAGATATTCATCATGGAGTTTGGTGACAAGTGGTGTACCTTGGGTCTGTTTTGGGGCCCCTGCTGTTTGTAATTTTTATAAATGATCTGGATGAGGGTATTGAAGGATGGATTAGTAAATTTGCAGATGACACTAAAGTCGGTGGAGTGGTAGATAGTGTAGAGGGGTGTTATAGTTTGCAGAGAGACTTGGACAAGTTGCAGAGCTGGGCCGAGAGGTGGCAAATGGCGTTTAATGTGGAAAAGTGTGAGGTAATGCACTATGGCAGGAATAATAAATGTGTAGAGTATAGGGCAAATGGTAGGATTCTTAATAGTCTATATGAACAGAGGGATCTTGGTGTATATGTGCATATATCCCTGAAAGTAGGCAGTCAAGTCGAAAGGTTAAGAAGGCATATGGAGTCTTCTCTTTTATTGGTAGAGTGATTGAATTTCGGAGCCGCAACATCATGTTGCAACTGTACAAAACTCTAGTGCGGCCGCACTTGGAGTATTGTGTGCAGTTCTGGTCCCCACATTATAAGAAAGATGTGGAGGCATTGGAGAGGGTACAGAGGAGGTTTACCAGGATGTTGTCTGGTATGGAGGGCAGGTCTTATGAAGAGAGGCTGAGGGATTTGAGGTTTTTTGTTAGAAAGGATGCGGCTAAGAGGGGACCTTATTGAAACATATAAGATGATTAGAGGTTTAGATAGGGTGGACAGTGATAGCCTTCTCCTAGGATGGAGAAAGCTAGCATGAGGGGACACCCCTTTAAATTAAGGGGTGATAGTTATAGGGTGAATATCAGAGGTAGGTTCTTTACCCAAAGGGTGGTTTGGGAGTGGAATGCCCTGCCTGCAGCAGTTGTAGATGCGCCAAGTTTGGTGGCGTTTAAGAGGTTAGTTGATAAGTATATGGAAGAGAAGGGAATGGTTTAGTTTGGAGGGGCATTGCTTTTATATTGGTTGGCACAACATCGAAGGGCCTGTTCTGTGCTGTAATGTTCTATTAAGTCCTTGATTTTAAAAATCCTTATACCTTGTGTCCACTGCATCCCTTTATCTTACAACACCAGGTTTAAGTCCAATGAGTTTCTTTTGATAGTAATCCCACTGGTTGGGCTTAAGCCTGGTGTTGTGAGACTTCTTACTGTGTTTACCCAAGTTCATTGCAGGCATCTCTACATCACCCTTTACCTTTCCACTGGTGTCTTCTTCAAAAAGCTGTATTAAGATTGTCAGGCATGACTTGTCTTTAACAAATCCATGTTTGTTGCCTTTGATTAATCTTTTGATTAAATATTTGCTTAATTGTACCTTGCACTATGGATTTTTGGGGCTTATTCACTTATTGATGTTATGCTCAATGGTGTATACTTTTTCTGAGTTTCTTGAACAAAACCATTGTTACCAACCCTCCATTCTATGGCGCAATTGAAAAAATGTTGTTCATGCCTTTGTTGTACACTTGCTGACTCTACCCCATAGCCATCAAGTGCTGGTGACTTTCCCTTGAATTCTGCTAATCTTCTAAATGGGGAAACACTAGAACACAACAGTCATACATTCAGATACTGGATCCATTATTCAGTGAGACTACAGCTGGTCTATGCACCAGTCCCATTTCAGCATACAAGCAACACTGCACGAGGAATATTTTAGGTAACAGAGGGCTGTGGACAGGGAAAACAGGATTTCACTTATCCCTGTGATTTTTTTCCTCAATTTCTTCCATAATTTAGGGCAGACATAGCCTAATGGTAATATTGCTAGACAATTAATCCAGAAACTCAGCTGATGTTCTGGGGAACCATGTTCAAACCCTGCCACAGCAGATGGTTGAATTTGAATTCAATGAAACAAAAATCTGGAATTAAGAATCTACTGATGATCAGGAAACCAGTTTTGATTGTTGTTGAAAACCCACTTAGTTCCCTAATGTCCTTTAGGGAAGGAAACCTGCCATCCTTACCTGGTCTGGCATACATGTGACTCCAGAGCCACAGCAATACAATTGACTCTCAGTTTCCCTCTTAACATGGGCAACCAGACATGGACAATAAATGCTGGCCAGCCAGCGACTTCTATGTCCCATGAATGAATAAGGGGGGAAAAAAAGCATCCTGTGGGTTGTAGGTCTTTTGCGTTACTCACCAAGATCTACCTCTCCCAGTGGTGCTCCTGAGGCTTCACTGCTGGCTGAAAACATAGCCTGCTGTCATCCACAAGCACAATTTGGAGGCAGCCTCCAGTAAAATTGCCAAGCAAACCCCACTGCTGTCCAGTGCAATCTCAGAATCTGCTTTTTACCTTAATGTTGACTTTCATCATAAGATTCAGCCATTGGATTCATGAATTATTTCAACACAATATTGAACAATTTGCCTTTGTTTGTTCCAATGTTTTTCCATCACACAATTGATTTAACCTAACCCTGCTCACTGTGCATTTATTTCCAACAGTTGTGATTTTATTTTGAAATAATGTATGAATTATAGCTGAGAGGTCTTCAACCTATCCACTGCTTGTGTCAAGAACTTTGAGTAATGCTTTGAATTCTGTTCCAAATTCATACCATCTCACCAAATGACCCATCCATATTAAGATTTTAAAAAAAATCAGTAGATTCCTAATTCAATTGTATTCAAATTCCACCATCTGCAGTGGTGGGATTTGAACCCAAGTCCCCAGAACATTGGCTGAGTTTATGGATTAATAGTTAAGTGATAATTCCACCAGACCATTGCCTCCCCTGAATCTGCTAATTGCTGTCCCATCCACACAAAACCAAAGTTCTTATCAATGTTGTCACTTATACTGTTGTATGTTTGGCAGTTTTGGCATAGGCTCTTCCCCGGTTGGATCTTCTGGTTTGACCGAAGGTTGTCCCCATACAATGTGCTCCCCAGGTGCGTGATTAGCAAGTAATGTAAACGGCCAATTATTTCTGTGGGATCAGAGAATCCTGTCACCAAAAGCCAATGGTAAGCTGCCTCTGTTGCCAGAAAACTTGCTATAGGTGGTATGGAAAATCTCAGCCTCCTTCTTGGTAACCAAGGCCTATAAGGGAGTCCCAAACCACATGAATGGAAAAATGTAAATTTACAAGATCAGAATACTGCAAATCCAAAATATAGTAAGCATTCAGCAGGCCTGGCAGCATCATTGGAGAGGAAATGAGTTAAAGAATTGCATTATCTGGCATAGGTGGTGATCCTTGTAACTTCCTCAGTTTTAGGTCATGAAGCCAGAAGTGGTCAGGTCAGGAAGCCAGTCACAGTCTTCATTGGCTGTGTTCAGTTTGGAATGGCAGGAATCAAAGGACTCGCAACAATGTCAGGCTAACAACTTCATCAGGAGAGGTGAGTGCTGTTGAGACGGGCTGGAACTCTTCAACATGGAGGTATATTAATTTCCAGCAGGAAAGTTAACTAACAAAGCTATCTGAAGCTGATAGTGTCGGATGGAGGGCAGAACCTTTTCTAGGAGTAGTGAAGGACAATGGACAGCACTGTGGCAGAGTGCTTAGCTCTTCCACCTCACAGCGCCATAGACCTAGGCTTGATTCCAGGCTTGGGTCACTATCTGTGCAGAGTTTGCATATTCTCCATGTCTGCATGGGTTTTCTCCAGACATTCCATGACATATCAGTGACAGGGTGGCATTTGATTCAATCACCTTTACAACAACTTTCAAACGTGAAGATGAAAGGCCACTGCAGAGCACAGTGACCAAACTATAACACTGGAAATCTTCCCCCAACTTGCCCATCCCAGCAACCCCAGAACTACCTAGAATCGGTCCACTGGTAGTTGTGGAGAGTGCTTGGGCAGTGCAGGAGGGATTGAGGGGGGAGAACATCCAATGAAATGCATCTCATCAGTGACAAGGTGTAAGGACAATCACAACATGTATTTATGTCACCAAAAAACTTTGGACTTTGAGTTTAGCAGCACAGGGTCAGAAAATCCCAGCCTCTTTTTTTCTACAGTTGCTTCCAGAACTGGCTGACTTCTCTCAGCATTTTCTGTTGCTTCAGATTTCCAGCATTCACAATAGTGTGCTCTTTATCAAGCCATCATCTTTGTTTCTGAAAAGTTGCTCTCTGGAAATGAACATAACTTTCTTGTGTTCTAAAGGACATAGGAAAAACAATTAGTCATTTTATTTACGAGATAAGCCACGGGCTAGTTTTAAAGCTGCTAGACATTAAACTGTAGCAAAAGGCTAACAGCAAATGTAATTTAATTACACATTTAAATTATCCTATCCAAAAATAATATAATGTTCCATACTACTCAAAGACTTGTATAAACTGGGAAATGCTGGTCTGTGTTTTGTTAATTACTTTTACTTTGATTCAATATCTGTACAACAAAAAGTATGCATGAGATTCAATCTCCTTTCACCTATTCAATCCCGTATAGACTATAACACCCAATAACTTGATCCAATGCCAATTGTGTATCCATTTGAGAATTCTAGTTGCATTAAAAACAAGCTTAGGTATTATTATTTTAACTATGCTAAACTATTAACATAATACTAGCTGGAAATTAAAGCCATTTTTAGTAAAATGTTGATTTATTCCCCTATAACCTATATACATTTTATATTTCCATGGGCATCATTCTGTATAATGCCCTCCAGCATTTCCCCATGTTAGGTTAATTGATTTAAAATAACGAGGCCCATGTCTTACTCTTCTTGAATATTCATTGCCCTCCAGTCTCGCATGGAAGGTCTGCAAACTTTGACCAGAAGTGAATTGGCAAAGTAGATATGCAGATATATTTTGTGGAAAACCTGGAAAAAGAGCAAAGGGACATGACTGCACACTAAAAGAAACACCATAAAGATTAAAGCTTTTTATTAGTGTCACAGTAGGCTTACATGAACACTGCAATTAAATTACAATGAAAACAGCCTCATCGCTACTCTGCAGCCTATTTGGGTACACTGAGCAAGAATTTTGTATGGCCAATGCACCTAACCAGCACATCTTTTGGATTGTGTGAGGAAACCAGAGCACCTGGGGGGAAACCCACAAAGACATGCAGAGAACATGCAAGTTCCGCACAGACAGTGACCAAAGCTGGGTTCTGAATCTGGATCCCTGGCCCAATGAGGCAAGGGTGTTATCTATGTAAGGAATAATTTGTTTACCATTGGCTTGAGCAGCAGATAGCTGTTTGGCTCAGTAAATAATTATTCAGTTGAAATGGAGTGAGACTGAATTCTGATTCAGCAGTGTAGAAAGATATCTATTTAGAACATAGAACAATACAGCACAAACAGGCCCTTCAGCCCACAAGTTGCACTGATCACATCTACCAATCCAGAGACCTATCTATAACCCCCTATCCTATTCTTTTCCATATACTCATCCAGAAGTCTCTTAAAAGACCCCAGTGGGTTTGCCTCAACAACCTCTGATGGCAGTCGGTTCCATTCACTGACCACCCTATTTGCTATTTGGAGATAGCAAAGGTGCATAATAGTCAAATTAGGTTCTGAAAGATGGTGCAGATAAATGACCTCCTGGGCTTTCATTTTTTTCTGTTTCATACAATCACATTCACGCATAAGGGCTTCCATAACTAATAATGACACAATAATTTTAGGTTGTTTCTTGTAATTGGAGCTGCACATTCACCTCAAATTATCTTTCATTGAAACAAAAATGTATGAATTATTAACTTTGGTGTTGAAATTGTCAAATCATGGCCTAGTGTTGTACAAATCACGCTTGGCTGATAACATGTAATTTATAACAGGTCCCTGGCCTAAATTTGACTTATCTGTGGGAGTTTGCCAAAGGAAGGATGAGAAGCAGGAAATGCAGGCAGGAATTTTATCAGAATCAAGATGGGCAAGACTCGCAGAACACAATTCTCCATTTGCCTCGGGTGGAGTTTTACACCCTCGGGAGCCTAGTGAGGTCGTTTAATATTGGCCATTGTATTCCACTGCCTATGAGAGGGCTACAACTAACAGCAACATTTCCACAGCTTTAATGCAATATCTTCAAAGTAGAGAGACCACCATCCCATTCACCTTCCACATTCTGCAGAAGCTCCTACATGAAATGGCAATCAGGACCCTTTAGGACAAACATTACTCCTGGATTCTACTGTTTGGCATAGCTGATTTGTTGCACTGCACCTTTAAGGTTTAAGTTGGATTGCACATGTGCACAGTGTAAAGGAAACAATGCTTGTGTGCAGCCTGTTTGGTCCCTGTATGCTGCAGTCACAATTGTTGCATAGCTACGCACCTGCTCTTTCTCAAGGTGTCAGCTCTGCCCCCATTATATTGGTACACCTTTGACTGAGGAAGGAAAAGTGCTATTATTTTAAGCATTAGATGTGGCTTGTTCTGCATTATAACATTTTCTAAATTAGTTATTGTATCTCAGACAAAAAAAAATCCAGTGAAATAGTATTTCCAGGCATTCAGCTAACCTCTTGCTGATGGGGTGGTGATTGATCAAGAGAAAGCCCCTGGAAATCTATGGCAATGATCTGAAAGGCATAAATGATACAAGTGTTTAATTTTGACTAAGAATATAGCATTAAAGGGCATATGACAAAAATTCTTATTACAGTACTTCTTCTGATGAATCCTGATATGAAATCAGTTTTGCTAAGCAAATGAGTTGATGTTTCCAATTCCAGATGTGATGAAAGTGACTTAAGGATATGAAATTCTCCACCATCTCCTGAAGCAGCAAAGCTTCCACTGGCAAAGATAGAGTATGCTGCCAACAGCATCAGCCACAATATATTTCACTGCAAACAGGATCATTGCTCAGTTTGTGGTGGATTTCCCGTCGGTGTCCTGTATAGATCTTGGCTAATCCTTCAGGGAGGCCCCAATTTCCCAAAGAAAAGTCCATGATTTGTTTCTTTGCTGTCACTGGTGCTATTTACTTCTAATAAAGTTCACAACTAAAGCTAACATACAACTACTGCTACATTGAATCATAGAATTCTGCGGTGAAGAAGGAGACCATTCAGCCTTTCGAGTCTACACTGACCATAATCCCACCCAGGGCCCAATCCTGGTAATCTCATGCACTTACCCTAGCTAGTCTCCCTGACACTAAGGTGCAATTTAGCATAGCCAATCCACCTAACTGGCATCTTTGGACAGTGGGAGGGAATGGGAACACCCAGAGGAAACCCATGCAGACACAGGGAGAATGTGCAATCTCCACACAGAGTGTGAGCCAAGCCGAGAATCAAACCTGGGTCTCTGGCACTGTGAGGCAGCGGTGCTAACCCCTGTGTCACTCCATGGACATGAAACAGTCCTGTCATGTAAATGACTCAATAATGCAATAAGCTTTTTATTTGTGATAAAGGGAAGGAGATGAGAAAAAATGTTCCGTTTGCCTCATTTTTATCAGATTGGCAAAGGTACATGTGTCAAAATGATTCATGGAAAGATAATTAACATGCAGTCACAACCAAAATAAAAATGGCCAAAAATATGTTTAAGGTAAGTTACTTTGCCTTTGAGGAGAGAGACTGAGAGAAGTGCACCTCCAGGGAATACACAGAAAGAATTAGATAAATACAGCCCAAGGAATGAGGCCTAAACCTTTATGGAGAGAGGAGGACCTAATACACAGCCAAGAATGGATAAATATAGCCTGAGCTCTTGCATGATCACTCCCAGTCCCTCCAACTCTGCATTGTAGGCTTTCAACAACTGATCCAATTTATCTTCATCACCAGTGGAGTAACTCGAGGAAACTAGAATTGGCAAATAACAAACTAAAGCGTTTATTGACTGAGAAGAATTAGTGTTTAACAGCATAACTAATATTGTCTCCTCCTGACAAAACCCTGACCCCAACTGAAGCCTCCCAGCTCTAGGAAAGCCTCTCACTCCCAGTTGTCCCAAGTTCATGCATTCCAGTCACATGGCCTGTGAATATTTGTCCATTAAAGAAGCCACACTATCACAGGTACAATTCTAAAGCAAGTTTAAGCGCACTTGGACCTGGATGTATACAAGCCTAAGATATTATGTAGAGTTTGTATATTTTCCCTATGTCTGCATGGGTTTCCTCTGGGTGCTTTGATTTCCTCCCACAGTCCAAAGATTTGCGGATTAGGTGAATTGACCATGCTGAATTGCCCCTTAGTGTCAGAGGGCCCAGGTGAGATAAATTCATCAGGTTATAGGGATAGGGCCTGCTGGGATTGTGGTCAGTGCAGACTCAATGGGCTGAATGACCTTCTTCTGCACTGTAGGATTCTACTTTTCTATGATTGATGGTGGCAGGATAGGTTGAGCAAGTAATAATATATACTGTGCCTGAAGTTCTACTAATGGAGTCAAAGTGTCCAGGAGCACGAGGGTTATGTTGAATTGTATTAGTCAGTAGTTTGACCTCAGCTGGAATATTGCATCGTGTTCTGGGCACCACATTTTAGGAATGATGGAGAATGCGGAATAAATTTGCAAGACTGATCCCAGGGCTGAGGGACTTCAGTTATGAAGATAGATTAGACAGTGTTCCTTGGAGAAAAGAATGCTGAATGGAATTAGAAAGAGGTATTCAAACTAATGAGGAGGATGGAACAGAGCAGATAGGGAGAAACTGTTCCCACTTCTGAAAGCTTTCAGAATGAAAGATTTAAAGTAAAGTAACTAGTAAGTGATTATGGTCTGGAATGCTCTGTCTGACAGCATGTTGGAGGTAGGTTCAAATGAAACATTCACAATGGAATTAGACTGTTATCTGAAAAGGAAGAATGTAAAGGATTATAGGGAGAAGGTGGGAGAATGGAATTAATGTGTTGATGATATGGATGACTGGTACAGACATAGTGGACTAAATAGCCCCCCCCTTCTGCACCAGAACAATTCTATGATTTAATTGAAATTGTGGAAAACAGAGAGCATCAGAAAATGACTCTAACAGAAATAAGCCTACCCAGAATGAAAATGTTCAAGCTCCAGTACTGGACAGGTAGAATATTTTCTTTGGATCTGGATGTTTTCATCCTTGCATTTAATATTTCTTGGATATATAAATGTCACTGGGTATATGTATGTACTGGTGTATATATGACCTTGTATGTTTATAAGGTGCTGTATGTGTACATGATCCTGGATGTGTTCAAGGCACTTGGTGTGTACAGAATTCTGGGTGTTTATGCAATCCCGAATATATGTACACAATCCTGGATGTCTGTCCAGTCCTGAATATAAATATAGCATTATATATGCTCACAATTTGAATGTGTACATAAGCCAAGATTCATACATGGTCCTGATTATGCGCATGGTGTTGGGTGTGTACAACTATTTAAAGTTTAAAAGTTTATTTATTAGCACCACCAGTAGGCTTACATTAATGCTGCAATGAATTTATTGCAAAAACATCCACACTCCAGTGCCTGTTTGGGTACACTGACAGAGAATTTAACATGGCCAAAGCACCTAACCAGCACATCTTTCAGACCACGATAAGAAACTGGAGCACCAGGAGAACCTACGCAGACACAGGGAGAATGTGCAGACTCCGCACTGACAGTGACCCAAGCCAGGAATTGAACCCAGGTCCGAAGTGCTAACCGCTGCATTGCTTACTTCAATGAATGTAATATAGATTGCTCAGCACAACTGTGATTGATTTTTTTTTAGCATATCATTTCAAAAAACTTGAATTCTTTGCTGTTTGGAAGTCAAACAGTTAAATGCCCCTTTTGAGGAACTCAATAATTGCACTGATGAGCAAATATGTTTAATAAAAGCCAAGGCAAGACATTGATTTCTAGAACATAATTACTAAGGATCATCAGATATTCCCAATCATCAAGAAGAAAAGTTTTTGAACTTTGCCATTTAAATTTATGACTTTGTTCATTGTTTCATTTGTAACATAATTAACTGTAAATTTAGTTGCTGCATTGTGGATGAATAATAGTGATCAATTTAGAATCACTTGGGTATGAATGACATCATCAGTCCAATCCCTAAGTCTGTAATCAAGACTTTTAAGCAGTTAAACATTGAGTGCAATTAATATATCTGTATTGTTAATATGCCGGCTTTCACAGTGATCATTGATGAAAAAAAATTGTTTTTTTTATTGTAATTACTTCTATTATTCCACTTTTATTCCCCATACACCTCTTGTGCATTGACATACTTAATTTGTCACCCTGCATTCATGCTATACATTGTCCAATGTTCCCCAGATCACTTTGCAGGAGATTATGACTGGAATTTTACTGGCCCGCCCACCACAGGAATCGTAGTGGTTAAGGGGTGGAACATGGGAAGGTCTGTTTACTGTGGGTAGAATTTTATGGTTTTGGGATGAGCAAGACCGTAAAATCCCACTTATTGCTGGGCAGCCCACAATTTTCCTAACAGAATGCCTACTCCAAATGTGGCAGGAGTCGTGAGACATTAATTATTCAGATGGCAAAAGGAAGGCACAGCTAAAGAGGTTCAAAGAATGTGTTTTGCTGAGAAAGGGACCAAAGAGACCACATGTAAACCAGCACCATTAAAGTCTGGCTATACTGAATCACTTGGCTGTTATCAAAGGTTAGCACTCTTGCATTGCGTTCCTTCTCTACTTCTGTCTTCACCCCCTTGGAAACTGTCAGAGATATCGTTAGAGACAACATTATGACCTATGATCTTCACGGAGAATACCATTCCAGTCTAAACATTCTGCTCAAAGCCCCAACTCAAATCAGAGCTGGATTTGTACACCTGTAAGAGATAGAACAGATAAATGTTATGCTGGAAGCAGCCTTATTTGTTTCAGGGTTGATTTCTGCCCTCGTGATGCAGCATGGTGGCACAGTGGTTAACCTTGCTGCCTTACAGCACCAGGGACCCAGATTCAGTTCCTGGATTGGGACACTGTCTGTGCAGATTGTGTACATTCTACTGTGTCTGTGTGGTTTTCCTCCGGCTGCTTCAGTTTTCTCCTCTTGTTAGGTGCATTGGCCATGTTAAATTCTCCACCTGAACAGAGTGTGGAGACTAGCAGTTTTTAATAGCAACTTCATTGCAGTGTTAATGTTAGCCTACTTGTAACATGAATAAATAAACTTAAACACCCAGGTGCAAGCCTTGTCCTGTAGAGTTGCTAACCAATTGTCATCCCAACAGTATCAGGGCCCAGTTGTTAAACTGGGGGCTTTCTTTCACATGCCAACCCCCACGCTCTACCTTCGACTCTGTCTATACTTCCTGCTACCTCAGAAAAGCAGCCAGCAAAATCAAGGACTCCACGCAACTCAGACACACACTGTTCCACCTTCCATTGGATAAAAAGATACAAAAGTTTGAGATTGCATACCAACAAACCCAGAAAAGCTGCTTTTTTGCTACCAGTAGACTTTTGAATGGATCTACCATATATTAAGCTGATCTTTCGCTACACCCTAGCTATCACCGTAACACAAAATTTTGCATTTTTTCATCTTCCCCTATGTACTCTATGAACAATATGTTTTGTCTGTATAGCATACAGTAGAAATAATACTTTTCACTGCATCCCAATACGTGATAACAATAAATCAAATCAAACATACCAACTCCCACACTTTGTTTTCCCCCAGTATTCTTCTCAAGAACATATCCCAATTTAAACAGCCAACACTCATAGTCAATCTCATCATTGCACCATCTCACACCCATCACAGTTATCCTTTTCAAATGGTGTACTTCCCTCCACTGCACACAATCTATTTCTCAACTCTGCTTTGTTTCTTGCAGAAGAGAGTGCTGAACCCCTGGGAGAGGCAGCGAATGAGATTTGAGCAGAGCAGTGCCTTCAGTGGTGGTCACTGGTACTGCATGTCCACCTTCCTCATTGGAAAGGAAGTCTTATTCAAGGAGCCTGAGAAAGGATTTCATGGTGGCACAGTGATCAGCACTACTGCCTCAAAGTGCCAGGGACATGGGTTTGACTCCTAGTCTGGATCACACTCTGTGCAGAGTCTGCATGTTTTTCCCGTGTCTGCATGAGTTTCCACTGGGTGCTCTAGTTTTTTACTCACAGTCCAAAAGAAGTGTTGGTTAGATGCATTGGCCATGCTAAATTTTCTCTCAGTGTACCTGAACAGGCACCAGAGGGTGGTAACTGGGGGATGTTCACAGTAATTTCATTGCAGTGTTATTATAAGTCTACATGTTGCTAATAAATAAATGTACTTATCAGAAGCAAACTGCCATAAAAGCCTCAGACTTTGGAAGTACTGGTGCTCGCGTGTCTTGTGTTTCTGGTTTCAGCCCCATTGAACAGGGTCTCTACGTCCATCCCTTCTATCCTTTGGAGTGTTATGTGGCTGAACCAAAGGCATTTACTGTTGCTGCTGTTGGGGATAGTGTTGTTGTTCTTTATCTTCCTCATCAGAGCTTTAAGGTGGAGCTGCATAATGTCGTCCCACACAGTGCTGAACGCTGACAGTGCGGAAGTACAATCAGAGGTGAATGAAGTTTAAGACAACTGAACTGATTTCTAACTGGTTGAAAAATCGCTGGTCAAACAGTGAGAGGAGACTCTCAGAAGTGCTGTGGCCATCAGCCTCTCAGGCAGGGTTGTAGCTCTTTACTTTCGCTGTTTGGAGGCTGGTTTGAAGGCCAGTCGGTTTCACTGAACAATGGCTTCCTGCAGTGCTCTCACCAGTTGCTCTAGTTGCTAAAAACAGAATTCTGTGTCAAAAGTATAATTGATTCTCTCTTTTAATTATTTCCCCAATAGATACACGGGAGTTTTCAGCTTGCCTCCAAGCCTATCCTAATTAAAAAAACAATAGTGAGCGGGATTATGTATCTTTCAAAACACCCCCTTTAACAAAGTAATTCATATTATCCAGATAACTGATTTGATTGTCTGCCACATGTTTAGTTGTAATTGTTTCTATTGATGTTGTTTGGAGAATTGAAATAACAAGTGGGGTAGTTAAGAGCAACACAATTTTATTGGTTTAACAGTGTTTCACAGCACACATTCTATTTCTGATTCTATTTGTGTATAATGATTTCAGTGCAGGAGAAGCATAATGCAGCTGTTTAACACATGAATCTTTGTAACAAAAACCTGCATTTATATTTTCCCTGTAACATCGCAAGATGACACAGTGAGAAGTTTCACCACACCAGGTTAAAGCCCAATAGGCGTATTTGTGAACACGAGCTTTCGGAGTGCTGCTCCTTCATCAGGTGAGTCCCCATAGCACCAGGGATGATGTGAAAGCTCATGCTACCAAATAAACTGGTGAACTTTAACCTGATATTGTGAGACTTCTTACTATGCCTACCCCAGTACAATGCCAGCATTTCCATACCACTACAAAATGAGTCAAAGGATCCCTGCAGTTCAGAAGGAAGCCATTTGATCCATTGAGTCTGCATCGACAACAATCCCACTCCAGCCCCATCCCCATAATCCCATGTATTTACCCTGCTAACTCCTGACACTAAGAGGCAATTTAGCATGGCCAATCTACCTAACCCGCACATCTTTGGGGTGTAGGAGGAAACCAGAGCACTCAGTACAAACCCGACACACACACTGACCCAAACTGAACCCAGGCCCGTGGTCCTGTGAGGCAGCAGCATTAAGTACTGTGCCACACGTTAAAATCCTTCAATGTACTTCATAGGAATGTAATGAAAACAGAAAAAAAGGACACAGAAGGAGACATTCGGACATGATCTCACTCTCTTGTTTTTTATCAGAATAAGTTCAGAGGCAAGCTGAAAACTTCCATGTATCTGTTGGAGAAATAATTAAAAAAGGCAATCAATTATACTTCTGACACAGAATTCTGTCTTTAGCGACCAAAGCAACCTAATGAGAGCACTGCAGGAAACCATTGTTCAGTGAAACTGACTGCCCTTCAAACCAGCCACCAAACAGCGAAAGTACAGAGCTACAGCCCTGCCTGCCTGACTGAGAGGCTGATGGCTACAGCACTTCTGAGAGTCTCCTCTCACTGCTTGATCAGCGATTTTCAACCAGTTACAAATCAGTACAGTTGTTTTAGACTTCATTCACCTCCAGTTGTACTTCCTCACTGTCAGCCTTCACAACTGTGTGGGATCATGTTATGACGTAGAGATGCCGGCGTTGGACTGGGGTAGTAAGAATTCAGTAAGAATCTAGCAACACCAATTTTAAATCCGACCGATTTATTTGATAGTAAATTTGCGAGCTTTCGACACTCTGTCTTCGTCAGGCAAATACAGCTAATGAACCAGAACAGCCTATAGAGGGATCTGCAGTGCAGCGACCAAAGAGGAATGAATCCAATTGGACTCCACCGAAAGGCCGCTGCCCCCGACTGGACATGTATGCCCAAGCCATCAGGAGGTGCGTGAACACCAGATTCATCAACCGCACTTACAGGACAGTCCTGAACATCACCCAAGCACAAAGCAAGGCCATCCGTGCTCTCAAGACCAACCGCAACATTGTCATCAAACCAGCAGACAAAGGAGGCGCCACCGTCATACTGAACAAAACGGACTACTGTGAAGAAGTGTACCGACAACTAAACAATGTGAAACACTACAGACAGTTACCAGCAGATCCAACCAAAGAACACACTCGTCAACTCAACACTCTGATCAAAACCTTTGATCCAGACCTTCAGAACACCCTCCGGACTCTCATTCCACGTACTCCCCGCATTGGAGATCTCTACTGCCTCCCAAAGATACACAAGGCAAACATACCCGGCCGTCCCATCGTATCGGGCAATGGGACCCTGTGTGAGAACCTCTCCAGCTATATCGAAGGCATCCTGAAACCCATTGTACAAAGAACCCCCAGCTTTTGTCTTGACACTACGGATTTCCTACAGAAACTCAGCACACATGGAGCAGTAGAACCAGGGACACTCCTTGTCACAATGGATGTCTCGGCGCTCTATACCAACATCCCCATGACGATGGTATTGCTGCAACTGTCTCAGTACTCAATGCCAACAACTGCCAGTTTCCGGATGCAATTTTACAACTCATCCACTTCATCTTGGACCACAATGTCTTCACCTTCAACAATCAGCTTTTCATCCAGACACACGGAACAGCCATGGGGACCAAATTCGCACCTCAATATGCCAACATCTTCATGCGCAGGTTCGAACAAGATTCTTCACCACACGAGATCTTCAACCAAGGTTATATACTAGATACATTGATGACATCTTTTTCCTTTGGATTCATGGTGAACAATCATTGAAACAAGTATATGATGATATCAACAAGTTCCATCCCACCATCAGACTCACCATGGACTATTCTCCAGAATCCGTTGCATTCTTGGACACACGCATCTCCATCAAGTACTGCAAACCTCACCTCACTGTACCGCAAACCGCCGGACAACCTCACAATGCTCCACTTCTCCAGCTTCCACCCTAGACACGTTAAAGAAGCCATTCCCTATGGACAAGCCCTCCGTATACACAGAATTTGCTCAGATGAGGAGGATCATGACAGACACCTCCAGACGCTGAAAAATGCCCTCGTGAGAACAGGATATGGCACTCAACTCATCGATCGACAGTTCCGACGTGCCACAGCGATAAACCGCACTGACCTCCTCAGAAGACGAACATGGGACACGGTGGACAGAGTACCCTTTGTTGTCCAGTACTTCCCCGGAGCAGAGAAGCTACGACATCTTCTCCGGAGTCTTCAACATATCATTGATGACAATGAACATCTCGATAGGGCCATCCCCACCCCCCCACTTCTTGCTTTCAGACAACCACACAACCTCAAACAGATCATTGTTCGCAGCAAACTACCCAACCTCCAGGAGAACAGTGACCACAATACCACACAACCCTGCCACAGCAACCTCTGCAAGACATGCCGGATCATCGACATGGACGACATCTACAAACGTGAGGATACCATTCACCAGGTGCACGGTACATACTCTTGCAACTTGGCCAACGTTGTCTACCTAATACGTTGCAAGAAAGGATGTCCTGAAGCATGGTACATTGGGGAGACCATGCAGACACTACGACAGCGGATGAATGAGCATTGCTCAACAATCACCAGGCAAAACAGTTCCCTTCCTGTGGGCGAACACTTCAGCAGTCATGGGCATTCGGCCTCCGACCTGCTGGTAAATGTTCTTCAAGGGGGCCTTTGTGACACACGACAGCGCAGAGTCGCTGAGCAGAGACTGATAGCCAAGTTCCGCACACATGAGGATGGTCTTAATAGGGATCTTGTCTTCATGACACACTATCTGGAACCCCTGTAACTTGCCTGAGTTAGCAAAAAACCTCACTTAATGTGCTGTCTGGAGAAAATACACAATTCTCTAACCAATGCTCAGGATTCCCTTCACACACATTGTTAGCCACTTTAACACTTGAATAGCAGGTTAGATGTAAGGATTCGCATTCTAATCAGCAATCTGTGACTGTCTGTGTTGATATGTGTGCTATTGCAGACCAGAACACTGCATTTGCCTGACGAAGACACAGTGTCGAAAGCTCGCAAACTTACTATCAAATAAATCGGTTGGATTTAAAATTGGTATTGCTAGATTCTTACTGGGATCATGTTATGCAGCTCTATCTTAAAGCTCTGGTGAGAGAGATAAAGAACAACAACACTATCCCCAACAGCAGCAACAGCAAATGCCTTTGGTTCAGCCACATAACACTCCAAAGGACAGAAGGGATGGACATGGAGACCCTGTTCGATGGGGCTGAAACCACCATCGACAACATAGATGGGGCAGAATTTTATGTTCCAACCTGTCTCCAATAACCCCCCTCCACTCAGGTTTCTGAGGGTGACTATGAAATTGCATGTATGGGATTCCTACCCACCCTGACCAAGTAGAATCTTATGCTGGGGTGCACAGGACCTTGGATGGGAAGTCCTTTTGGACTTTTTCCAACCAGCCACGATTTTTAGGCTAGCGGCCAGATAACATCTCAAGAGGGGCGAGGTTACGTGAAAATAAGTAACTTTGAGCATCACAGTAGCACAGTTGTTAGCATTATTGCTTCACAATTCCAGAGACCTGGGTTCGATTCTCGGCTTCGTGTCAGTGTGGAGTTTGCACGTTCTCCCTCTGTCTGCATGGGTTTCCTCCAGGTGCTCTGGTTTCCTCCCACAGTCCAAAGATGTGTGGGTTAGTTTGATTGGCCATGTTAAAATTGCTCCTTCGTGTCCTGAGATGCGTAGGTTGGAGGGATCAGCAGGTAAATATGTAAGGATGTGAGAGTAGGGCCTGGGTGGGATTGTGATCGGTGCATACTCGATGGACCAAAAGGCCTCTTTCTGCTCTGTAGGGTATCTATGATTGAACTTGGGCAGGATGTTGGTGGGAGAGTATGCCTCCATCAGAAGTCTTCACCTGACCTCTGAACCTCCCTTTCTCCCCAGCCTATCCCCCAAGATCCCAATTGCTCCCCTCACAACCCCTCAGACATTCCCTACTCTCTCCCCTGGAACTCCTGCCACTTACATGTCCTCTGGGTCCCAGGACTTAACAGCAGGTTTCTTTGTGCAATGTCTCTTTCAACCACTATAGTGCTGAGCCTGGAGGGATGGAATGCTGTAGATCAATTAGATTGGTTGGCAACTCTCTAAGATGTGACTTCCTCCTGAGTGAGGAACCAGATTCCCTCCTGGTGCCAATCAAGAGGAACTCTGGATGCCATGGGAGCACAGTGGTTAGCACAGCTGCTTCACAGCTCCAGGGCCCTGGGCTCGATTCTTGGCTCAGGTCACTGTCTGTGTGGAATTTGCACATTCTCCTCGCGTCCGCATGGGTTTCCTCTGATTTCCTCCCACAGTCCAAAGATGTACGGGTAAGGTTGATTGGCCGTGCTAAGAAATTGCCCCTTAGTGTCCAGGGATGCATAGGTTAGAAGGATTAGTGGGTATAATATCTAGGGATATGAGGGTAGGCCTTGGGTGGGATTGTGTTGGGTGTGCTGAAAGGCCTCTTTCTGCACTGTAGGGTTCTATGATTCTATGATGATTGATTCAATCAGCATTCATTAATGTGTATGTCAGTATAGTCAGGATGGTGTAATGTTGTAAAAGCAAAACATTGTGGATGCTGTTATATAAAATAAAAAAAACAGAAAATGCTGGAATGTCTCAGCAGCTTTGATGACATCTGTGGAGAGAGAATAGAGCCAATATGAGTTCTGATGAGTTTGTACCGCCAATTTCAGCACCTGCCCATCCACCGTTTTATGGGGAATGCGGTGAAAGAGGCAGGTTAGTGTGATAACTTCAGCCAGGCTAATGAAGTTGGCTCGTTAGAATACGAACAATCTGATGAGTCCTAATTGGATCAGGGAGTCTCATGTTCCCTTTTTAAAGCAAGTGTTTCAGGTTCCTAGCCTGTGTTCAGCAGAGATCAATTGGAGAGCTGGCTGAGTGCAGATGTAGATGTGAACAAAGTAACTTGGTAATGGGGCTTTTGCCTTCATAGAGTTATTACAGTTAGCCAACAATCATTAAATATGCCTGCAGGTAGGATATAAAATCCAACCCTTGGAGAACTTTTCTTAAATCAAAGCTCCAAACCATCTGGATATAGCAAACAACAGAAAAATGTATGGGTCCTCTAAGTCATGGGCTCACACTAATGCTCCTTAGCTGGGACCAGATGGATATGTCGTGGCCATGTTCAATAAGTAAAAGCTCATATCAGTCTCCACAATTCAAGTGTGTACTCCACCAATAGGGACCACATGAAGCAAATGGCTGGATTCCATAACATTGTTTTTTTTTTGTGTGTGTTTTAAATATAACCAGATTTCCCCTTTATTTTAGCAATCAATGGGGTGTTGTTCAGGGCTTAGAGGGCAGTTGTGAGGAGTCCAATTCAGCAGTGAACTGTACTGGAGTTTCAATCAACATGGACAGTAGGACAGTAGAAAGGGAATCGTATGTAGTTTGCACTTCCATGCTGCATTTGAATTAAGTGCTCACCCACTCATGCCACAGACTTCTACAGTCACAGTTAGGGGTTACTATCAACTAGAATTATATCTGTAGGAGTTCTGAGGCTATTATATTCAGTGTACTCAACAATGGACATTACCCTACCTCTTTAATCTCCAAAAACATTTGATATAATACTACTTGATGAAATGAAGATGATTGTTTCCTGAACATTAATCCACCCTCACATTGTTGTCCTTCACAGGTAGAAACCTGGCATTTGTTCCGCAACACAGAAAGCTTTTCACCTCTGATGTGTATAGTTGCTGCTACAGTCTCCTTTTTGTGCCTTTTTTTAGTTTTATTCAATCTTTCAGTTTTTTTGTCAACCAATTTTCTTTTTCTAAATGTTCTAATGAACTGTTGTTTAGCAGTATGTATAGGTTTTACATCAGCTTAAATATTCATGATTCCTCTTCTGAAATTCATCATGTCTGCCAAGATTCTCGTCAATTTTTACAGATGAATCATAGATAGCTCCCTTTCCAAATGTATCTTGCTCTGACCAAGACCACAAGAAACTACAAAGGGTTGTAAATGTAGTCCATCCATTGCTTAAACCAGCCTCTCATCCATTGACACTGTCTACATTTCCTGTGTTTCGCAAAACAGCCAGCATAATCAAGGGTCCTACGTACCCCAGACACATTCTCTTTCACCTTCTTCCATTGACAAAAAGATACAAAAGACTGAGATCAAATATTAGCTGACTCAAGAACAGTGTCTTCCCCACTGCTATCAGACTTTTGAATGACCAACCTTAAGTTGACTTTTCTCAATATCGTGGCTATAACTGTAACACTATATTCTGCACTCTCCTTTCCTTCTCCCCTACGTACTCAGTGAATGGTATGTTTGTCTGCAAGGTGTGCAATAATATATACTTTTCACTGTATGCCAATACATGTGTCAGTAATAAATCAAATCGAAAAAAGATTTGGACAACAGGATGGTAACTGCAGTTCTGTGGGTTTCTTGGAACTTCTGGTTTTCTCAGGGCCTTAAAGATTTCATAGCCATTGAAAAACGACTATAGCTATTCTGCTGAGACCAGAGCTATGCCTTGCCTTGTGGATAATGCAACACAAAGTGTGGATGAGCAAAGCTGTCAAACTTAGAAGTGAAATTTATGTTTAAAATGAGTGACGCAAATTGCAAGCTCATTTAAACATGTGCGAGGTGTGCTTATTTTTTCAGAGAAAGTTACATTTTTAAACAAAAATAAGTGACTGTCACACCAGATCAAGGAGATTTGACAAGTGTGTATGAATGATGACAACTGTAGTTACCAATTGAAGGAAAATGCAGGGAAACTGGAAACTGTCTTCAACTGCACAATTCAAATGATTGTACATTTCCAGATAGTGACAGTTTCTCTTCACGTGTTGGGAGAACAGAATAATAGCTGAATCCATTTTTCTGAAATGGGGGAAGCTCAGGATTTTACACGTAAGAAGTAAATTTTTGATAAAACTGATAGCTAATTGCTCATCTTTCAGTAAATATCCAATCTGAAAGCTTTTGAAAGTTATTTTTACTTCCACTCACAATTTCAGGCACTGAATTCCGCATTATAACAAAATTGCTGCATTAAAGCAATTCTCATGGCAATTTTGTAGCTGGCCTGTTAAGTGGAGTACAATACAACATTGTAGTGTATCAATGAGGTGAGCATACATTGCCATCAAAGATTTTGACTCCTGTTATCTGATCCCATACCAGACCTGGTGTTGTTTTTGCTGGAGTTCAGATGAATAAGGGAGGATCTCATAAAGCTTTTAAAAATTCTAACAGGACTAGACACAGTAAATGCAGGGAGGATGTTCCCAATGGTGGGGGAATCCAGAACCAGGGACCACAGGTCTGAGGATTTAGGGTAGACCATTTAGGATGAGGTGGGGAGACATTTCTTCACTCAAACAGTGGTGAGCCTGTGGAATTCATTACCACTGGAAGTAGTTGATGTCAAAACATTGCATGTATTCAAGAGATGGCTGGATATAGCACTTGGGGAAAATGGGATCAAAGGTTATGAGGAGAAAGCAGGATTAGTCAGTTGAGTTGGTTGTTCAGCCATGATCATAATGAATGGCGCAGCAGGCTCGAAGGGTCAAATGGGCTCCTCTTGCTCCTATCTTCTCTGTTCCTATGTTTCCATGTTTATGTTTCTATCTCCACATCTTGCTGGTTTAGAGGAGAAATTATATTAATTATAAAAAATGCAAAGCTGCAGCGCGAGTTAGTGGAAGCAGATACAATAGTGACTTTTAAGAAGTGTCTTGACAAATACTTGAATAGGATGGGAACAGAGGGATATGGTCCCCGGAAGGATAGAGGATTTTGGTTCAGTTAGGTAACATGGTTGATGCAAGCTTGGAAGACTAAAGGGCCTGTTCCTGTTCTGTAATTCCCTTTGCTTTTGGCCCTTTGATAGATATCAAGCTATTATTTGTTCATTGTAGAATACAGGTGAAGAATTAAGATTCCAATGCAGAATATGACCAAGGATGAAGGCATCATAAGAGATAGTGAGATATTTACACAACAGGTGAGTAAATTGACATCACTTGCAGCATAAATGGAGAAAAAATGAGGAGTTGAAGAGGTAGAAATAAGAAGATAGTGAAGGGCTTTTGGCCTAGAGCAGGGATTTTGACATCTTTACATGGAAAGATGTGAGTTTCAGAGAAGATGAGAGGAATTCTGTGTAAGGTAATATGAAAGGAGTAGAATTCTGTTGCTTTCTGGTCAGGTTCTTTGTTCTCTGCCCCCACCCCGCCCCACCTTCCACAATGGTCTCCTTCCACTTAGACCTGGATTTCTGCCAGCTAAGCTTGTGTTTGCTGCTGTACCATTGGAAATGCCCAGGATAATTCTTCAGCCTCACCCACCAGCCTGCTTCTGTCATCTTGAGCTTCTTCAAATTGCCCATTGTCACCCTGAGTCTTCCTCAAATCAACCTCGCACCCCCATGCTATAGCCCTTGCAGCACAGCTGCCTCTCTTAGCCACCAAGGAGGAGAAGCAATAGCATAGTGATATTTTCACTGGACTAGCAATCAAGAGACTAGTGTAATGCTCTGACGATCTGGGTTTGAGTACCCCCCTGACAGATAGTGACATTTAATTTCAATAAAAATCTGGAATTAAAAATTTAATGATGACAAGAAACTAATATTAATTGTAAAAACTCAATAGGTCTACTAATGTCCTTCAGGGAAGGCAATCTCTTGTCCTTAGCTGGTCTGGCCTACATGTGACTTCAGATGCACAGCAATGTGGTTGACTTTTAAATGTCCTCTGAAATAATGTAGCAAGCCTCTCAGTTCAAGGGCAATTAGGAATGGGGAATAAATGTTGGCCCAGCCAGTGATGTACACATCCCATAAACAAAATTGGAATTGTCATTTAATAAGTATTCATAACATGCTAACAAATCAGAAGGAGATTCCTGCCATTAGAGAGTGTGAATTCAAACCTGCCACTGAGACATCCCCAACCCAATCCCTTAAACTCAATCCCATACAATGGATAAGCAGAGATTTCAGTGCCTACATGATTAAGTCATCCTGCCTACCATGTATCCTGCTCTCAGTGATCCCTTAAATTCTAACCAGGGCAGTATTTAACACAGATGAGATATTTAATTGGGGCAGATGCAGGAAGATGACAAAGTCCCTCGCCGGCAATCTCTTGGTTGATCAAATGCTCACCCAACCTCCAAACTCACCCCATGAGAGGACTATAAATTCAATTTGGTGTGCCAGTAGGATGGGGAGGAAGGCAGATGAAACTTTCCCTCATTACTTTTGCTGCAATTCATTTTCCAGATTGTGGAAGCAGTGAAAAGTCTCTGCAGAAGTGAAGGATTTCAAATGGGTGAGTTAACTAGTCCCTCATATTACTTGTTTTACATTTTCAGGCCAAATCTCAAGCATTCACAAATTTCTTTCTTCTACTCACGAATGTTTGGCAGAGATATTATTTTAGCTGCAGTGCCTGAGCCTGTCTAAAGCAAGACATTTCTTTGCACAATCCTATTTAATAGTTGCAAAGAATTAAAAAAAAGGATGACGAATGAGAACAGTTCACTGTATTATGCACTCATGACAGTTTAGACTTTTCCAAAACCTGTTATTAAGATGTATAACTGCAGGTTCTGCTAACTCCATTCACCGCCTGCTGACTTTGACTATGTCTGCTCTTAATCGCAGTTCATTCATCCACCACGGGAAATAAAAACCCTTTAGTCATTGTATTTTTTTTGCTATTTATTCAGCTCTTCTCCCTTATTACACAACACGGTGCCTTTTATAATACTCATTCCCAGCTGGGTGGAATTTTCTAGAAATTATCGAGCTTTACTGAAAGAGCACAACCCTAGCACATCGCTGCAATATCTCTGCTAAAACGTTTTGTTTGTACCACATACTGTTCTCTGCATGCTACATCTGTTCTATTGCTTCTTGTTATCTCCCATCAGAGCCTATTAGTTTAGAACAAAAACACAATGAAGCGCGCGGCAAGCTGCAAGGTATTCCATCTATGGTTTTAAAGGATTGAGCTGTTTGAAGCAGATAGCCTTTCCCCCCTTTCCCGATTCCTATTCTGAATAGTTGAATATCTGCTAGCTATGAAACAGTGCCAATGGTGTAGCAGCTGCATAATCAGACACTGAAATATTGAAAGGGCTACTTTTTTTTCCCCCTCTTGTACGTACGTGTGAGGAAAAGCAATGAACCTTCGTGTTCAGCTCATCCATGGTTAAGCAAGGCTTCACCTGGCCTCAACTGAAATGTAAAGGCTCAGGACGGCATGGTGTCACAGAGGTCAGCACTGAAGCCTCACAGTGTCACGGCTCCAGGTTCCCCTCCAAGCTTTGGTCACTGTCTGTGCAGTCTCCATGATCTCCCTCTATCTGTGTGGGTTTCCTCCAGATGCTCAGGTTTTTCTCTCACAAGCCCGAAAGACGTGCTGGCTGGGTGCATTGGCTGTGCTAAATTTTCCATCAGTGTAGCCAAACAGATGACAGTGTGTGGCAACTGGGAAATTTTCATGGTAACTTCATTGCAATATTAATGTAAGCCTACTTGTGACACTAATAAATTAATTTTTAAACATCTTCACCATTATCCCCAGTTGAGGTAAAAAAGCCATTATTCTCTTACTCTTGGTTATGCGAGCACCATATAAATGATCTTTAATCTGTGCTGAGTTAACTGCCCTCAACTGGAGTAGCCATTTGGTCCTTCAAACCTGTTCCACCATTCATTTTGATCATGGTTGATCATCAAATTCAATATCCTAATCTCATAGAAACGTAAAATCAGGAGTTGAGAGGAATGAGAGGTTAAAATGTATAAAATTCTTAGAGCTTGAGAGGAAGATGCTCTGAGGATGTTCTCCTAGACTGGAGAATCTAGAATTCAGGGTCAGAAGTTCAAGATAAGATGTCATCCATTTAGAACTGAAGGGAGGAGAGCTTTTCTTGATTCAGGTGGGTTTGAGAATCTATGTAATCCTCTGATCTTAATCTGGCGCACATATAATTCTCTGAATTTACATCCCTTTCTTTTGGACTCCAAGAGGCGTAGACAAAAATCGTAGGTAAAAGAAAGATTGGAATGAGGCACTCGCTGAGTGTTAAATTGGGTAGGCTTGTAGGGCTGAAGGGCCTGTTTCCTGTGTTCTGTTATGTTGTTCTTTGTTCTTTGTTTTGGAGGGTTGATGAGTATAAAGCTGTAGGAGTTCCCCCTTTAAGGAGCACACAACAGGAGAGTCACATGACCTGATTGCCCAATGGGAAACAAGTGTGGGGATCTTGGTGCAGAGTACGGGCTTTTGCAACCAGAGTACAAAGAACAAAGATCAAGACAGCACGGGAAACAGGCCCTTCGGCCCAACGAGCCCGCGCTGCCACCTCGATGTTCTACACGCGATCCCTGTCCATGTTTATAGATCTATGGATTAAAAACCAAATTTGAGACAATTTAGGGAGAATTTGTTTTGCCAATTAGCCTAAGCACATCTTTGGGATGTGGGAGGAAACCAGAGCACCCGGAGAAAACCCACGCAAGCACGGGGAGAATGCGCAAACTCCGACAGACACAGGCCCAAATCCATGTATCTGCACAGCACAGCTATAGTCACTGTGCTGTCGTGTTGCCGATCAGATGGTCCAGGTCAAGCATACACTAACGATGTGAAGCAGTAGGATACTCTCAAAAAACTTCTTAGAGTTGGAAGAGTTAATATAGTAAAAATACTCCATACATTTACCTGCTTGTAACTGAAATGTTATAATTAACTGGTGATTGCCAATTACTGCATTAGTGATGAGTTAAATCAGAGCAAAGAGAATGTCATTGCAAAACTGCAAAGTGAATCAGATCGATCCAAGCCTGAAAAAGAGGGAACAGGCATGCCTCTCTTTGGCACGCTAGAAGCCTTCAATGCAACCACTGACAAGTGGGTACATTATGTAGAATTGTTGGTATATTATTTCAGGGCTAATGGAATAGAGGGGGAGGATAAAAAGAAAGTAATTTTACATACTGCATGTGGGACCCAGACATATAACTAATCCTGTGGTGGGCAGGATGGAAAAATTCCATCCCAAGTCTTTCAGCTTTACATTCTCCCTGTTTTCTCCCAACTCCAAAGCACTCGTGGCACAGCAAGCAGCACTAATGTTGCTTCCCTTTTTAATAGCCCCCAAAAGCCATGTTTCTGAAACTGCATTAAACCAGTTGTTCAATTAAGTAGCTTCAGCTACTTCAGTGTGACTGAAGTGGGCAGTTTCTAATTAGTTAATAAGATTCATAACAGAATACGTTTAACACTGACAAGACTACAAGTAAAGAATTAAATGATTCTTGGAATAAGTTAATAAGCTAATGTTTACATATATGTGGATGCAGTAAGAGAATTTAACAAGTAATTATGATTTAAAAACATGTATTGATATTTTAATGTATTTTAAGTATTGTATGAATTATTACTTATGTACTTCAGCCAAAAGCAGGTTATGAAAAGGGATGATGGTAAAGGTGAAGAGTTCAGAGCCAAAGCCCTGGGAACCCCGTAGTTAGCAAAATTCATATCAGAAAGTTTCTGGTGAGGGAACAGATCTTGCAACCTTATCTAGACTTAGGATAAGAACATGCCGGGGCACGTGTTCATCCAGGTATGCAATGATCTGGTGGGAACATCCACTTTTGTAGCAAGTGTTGATAGTAATGAGGCAACCAAGTAGTGATTTCAGCCAAGATGGGAATTAACATGCAGATTAAATGATGAATGAAACATCATTGTACTGGATGGTGAAATGCTATTGGCTGAGGTGAATGTCAGAGATTATTATTGATGCGTGTACATTAAATGTACACAAATGGAAGACAGAAATTAGTTTCAACCTGATCATGCATAAGGATAGATCTGGCCCTCGGGTTGAAGTTTTAAACTGGAAAAAGGCCAAATTTGATGAAATGAGAAGGGATCTGGGAAATGTGAATTGACACAGGCTGTTCTCTGGTAAGGATGTAAATGGAAAGTGGGAGACCTTCAAAGGAGAAATTTTGAGAGTGCAGAGTATGTGTGTTCCTGTCAGGATTAAAGGCAAAGTAAATAAGAATAAGGAACCTTGGTTCTCGAGGGAGATTGTAACACTGATTAAGAGGAAGATATGAAATGTACAGATAGCAAGGAAAGATCAGATGATCAAGGAGTATAAAAAGTGCAAGAAGCTACTTAAGAGGCAAATCAGAGGGCTAAAAGAAGACATGGGGTTGCTTTGGCAGACAGAGTGAAGGAAAATCCAAAGAGTTTCTATAGGTATATAAGGAGCAAAAGGATAGTGAGGGATAAAATTAGTCCTCTTGAAGACCAGGTTAGTAGATTGTGTATAGAACCAAAAGAGATGGGGAGATACTAAATGGGTTTTTTGCATCCATATTTACTGAGGAAATGGGCATGGAGTCTATGGAAATAGGGCAAACAGGTAGGGAGGTCATTAGAACCTTTACTGATTAAAAGGGAGGAGATGCTGCCTATCTTGAGGCAAATCAAGGTGGATAAATCCCCAGAACTGGACAGGGTATTCCCACGGACCTTAAGAGAGGCTGGTATTAAACTTGCAGGGGCCCTGACAGATATATTTAAAATGTTAATATTCACAGGGGAGGTGCCAGATGATTGGAAGATGGCTCATGTTGTTCCATTGTTTAAAAAAGATTCCAAAAGAAATCCAGGAAATTATAAGCCAGTAATTTTGACATCGGTGGTGGGCAAGTTATTGGAAATTGTGATAAGGGACAGGATCTACAAATATTTGAATAGACAGGAACTTATTAGGGAGAGTCAACATGGCTTTATGTGTGGTAGGTCATGTTTGACCAATCTGTTAGAGTTTTTTGAGGAGGTTACCAGTAAAGTGGATGAAGGGAAGGTGGTGGATGTTGTCTACCTGGATTTCAGCAAGGCCTTTGACAAGGTCCCTCATGGGAGGTTAGTTAAAAAGGTTCAAATGCTAGGTATACATGGGGAGGTAGTAAATTGGATTAGACACAGGATCAATGGGAAAAGCCAGAGAGTGATTGTGGAGGATTGCTTCTCTGATTGGAGGCCTGTGACTAGTGGTGTGTCACAGGGATCGGTGTTGGGTCCATTGTTGTTTATCATCTATATCAATGATCTGGATGATAATGTGGTAAATTGGATCAGCAAATTTGTTGATGATACAAAGATTGAAGATGTCGCGGACAGTGAGGAAGGTTTTCAAAGCTTGCAGAGGGATTTGGACCAACTAGAAAAATGGGCTGAAAAATGGCAAATGGAATTTAACACAGACAAGTCTGAGGTATTGCACCTTGGAAGGACAAACCAAAGTAGAACGTACAGAGTAAATGGTAGAAGTCTGAAGAGTGCAGTTGAACAGAGGGATCTGAGAGTACAGGTACAGAATTTCCTAAAAGTGACGTCACATTTGGCTAGGACCGTAAAGAGTGCTTTTGGTACATTGGCCTTTATAAATTGGAGTATCGAGTACAAAAGGTGGAATGTCATGTAAGGTTGTATAAGGCATTGGTGAGGCCAAATTTAGAGTATTGTATAGTTTTGGTCACCTAGTTACAGGAAGGATCAAAATAAGATTGAAAGAGTGCAGAGAAGGTTCACAAGGATGTTGCTGGGACTTGAAAAGCTGAGTTACAGATAAAGGTTGAATAGGTTAGGACTTTATTCCCTGGAGCATAGAAGAGTGAGGGGAGATTTGATAGAGGTGTATAAGATTTTGATGGGCATAGATAGAGTGAATGCAAGCAGGTTTTTTCCCACTGAGACTAGAGGAAAAATAAACCAGAGGGCATGGGGTTAAAAGTGAAAGGAGGAAAGTTTAAAGGAAGTATTGGGGGGGATTCTTCACGCAGAGAGTAGTGGAATGAGCTGCCAGATAAAGTGATAAATGCGGGGTCACTTTTAACATTTAAGAAAATCTTGAATGGGTTCATGGATGAGAGGGGTGTGGAGGGATATGGTCCATGTGCAGGAAAGTGGGACAAGACAAAAAAATGGTTTGGCACAGCCAAAAAGGGCCAAAAGGCCTATTTTTGAGCTGTAATTTTCTATGGTTTCTATGGTTTTGAATAATTGATAAGAAAAACTATAATTGACCTGTTTTTGATTGCAAACATTAGATTTATCAGAGAGGTTCTGCTGCTCTGTCCCAGAGCTGCTTAACACCTTTGGTGATCTCCAAGGAGATGCTTGTCATGCTTTTGTTAAATAAACGTTACGTCTTTATGCAAAGATATCTGCCTAATGGATTTTATATTGTCTGGAGTTAAAGACAGTATGGGCCAACAGTGACTCAACTGACTCCTGTTTCACAAATGCAACTGAACTACATCCAATCAAAAAGAGCAGCATTTAGTTCCTAGATTAAAGAACTAATTTAGTTTGTTTATGTTTATGTAAAAATTATGTTTAATGTCTACTTATCTCTTACAACCTTACTACATGGAACTCCCTGTGTTCACCCAACTCCAAAGCACTCTTGTTTCACCAAGCAATACTCAGTTGCTCCTTAGCATCATCATGTAGCTTTCAAAACATTGAATAAATAGTGCAACCGTGATGTATTTTCATGATTTATTTATTTGCATCCAATCATCTGGGAAAGGCCAACATAATGCCCTGGGGTCCTGAGTTCCAATCCCATTACAGCAGATGGTGGAATTTAAAGTTGATAAAAAAAAATCTGGAATGTAAAGTCCCATGATGACAATGAAACCATTGCCATAAAAAACTCGTCTGGTTCACTGATGTTCTTTTAGGGAAGGTAATCTAGCATCCTTTCTTGGTCTGGCCTTTATGTGACTCCAGATCCACAGCAATATGGGGGACTGTAAAAAAAAACTAAAAGTCAATTGGTCAAAGGCAATTAGGGATGGGCAACAAATGTTGACCCAGTCAGTGACACCCATCGCTAAACAAAATTTCAAAAATCCTCCATTTTGCATCCCACAATGGAGGGATTTAGTTCTTTCTTTCTGTTGAGAGGAAAATTCAAGGAGTCCCTGATTTATATTCAGTAGTGGATATGTTCATTGTGTGGATAATTGCTTGTTAAAATGTTACCTAAAATACAATTTTGGTACATTTGTGCATTCAGATAAAAGCAACAAGTAATGGTGCTGTATTTTTCTCATAAGACCATAAGACATAGAAGCAAAATTAGGCCACTCAGCTCATCGTGTTTTGCTCTACCATTCAATTATGGTTGATATTTTTCTCATTCCCATTCTCCTGCCTTTTTTACCTGATCCCCTTATTCATCAAGGATCTACCTCTCTCTGTCTTAAAGACACTCAATGAGTTGGCTTCCACAGGCTTCTACTGCAAAGATTCACTATTCTCTGGCTGAAGAAATTCCTCCTCATCTCTGCTGTAACGCATCGTCCCTTTAGCCTGACGTTGTGTCCTCTGGCTCTAGTTTTTTCCTACGAGTGGAAACATCCTCTCTCCGTCCACTCTATCCAGGCATTGCCGTATCCTATAAGTTTCAATAAGATCCCCCTCATTCTTCTAAACGCCAACGAATACAGACCCAACATTCTTTATACAACAAGCTCTACATTCCAGGGATCATTCTTGTGAACCTCCTCTGGACCCTTTTGGAGGCCAGCACATCCTTCCTTAGATACGGGGCCCAACACTGCTCAATAATGGGATCTGACCAGTGTCTTTGTATAGCCTCAGAAGTAGATCACTGTCCTTGTATTCTAGTCTTCTTGACATGAATGCTAACAAAGCATTTACCTTCCTAACTGCTAACTGAACCTGCACATTAATCTTAAGTTCCTTTGTTCTTCTGGTTCCCTAAGCATTTTGAAAATAGTCTATGTCTCAGACTTAGTCCATTGAAGAAACTGGAGGACAGTTCACACAGGGGCTAAGTGGAGGACAGCTAAGAAAGAAAATCACCCCAGGGGCCAGGGGCTTGCTTTTTAGTTGGCCACACATCAGCAAATTGCAGATAACCCACGTGACTGAGAAAACCATGCTTAAGAAACCTTATCACAGGTGAGCAGAATCAAGAACCCCTATAGGAACAGTACTTTTAACTATTGGTCACAGGTTGATATGTTATGCAGGTTAGCACTACTTGCATATCTCTGTTGGAAATCATCAGTATCTGAATGACTGATGTGCCTTTTTTGTTTGTGCATCATTAACATTCTATCAGCTCTCCTCTGCCTTAATTTTAACATTACATGCCTGAAAATGATTGCCATTGAGAATGCTTCCCAGCACAGATCAAGGTGCTTTACTTTCCCTGTTCACCAAAACAATTTTTACCATAAAGATGAATTAATAAAAGTTATCAGAAATGTTGGACTGGATTTTCCAGCCTTTTCTGCTAATGGGAGATCTTCCAATCCCGCCGATGGTGAATCCCCTCCACCACCCATATGTTTAACCTGCTGTGTGACAGGCGAAGAACACGAAACACGAAAGACATCAGCGGGACCAGAGGATTCCATCACCAGTCTATGGTGAGTTGCAATTTCTGTCAGACAACAGTGCGTGAGTGTGTATGTGTGAGTGTGTGTATCTCATCTGTTCATTTGTTTTGTTCCTGAGCTTTAAATTTATGCCTTAAAGAGGGTGGCACACTGATCAGCACGGCTGCCTCACTGTGTCAGGAATCCATCTTGAGCAAGATTCAGAGCAGATTCATTGGGCTAAATGGCCTCCTTCTGTATAGTTGTGATTCTTCGATATTTACCCTTCCGTCAACATCATGAAAAGTTTTATTGTCTGGCTGTGATCTCACGACTGTTTGTGGGAGCTTGCTATATACACTTGAGTTGATATGACTCCTCTATTACAACATGACTACACACCAAAAGTAGTTGAAAAGCTGCATAAAAATGTATTTGTTTTCTTTCTTTTAAGGGCGGCACAATGGCACAGTGGTTTGCATTGCTGCCTCACAGAACCAGAGATCTGGACTCAATTCCCAGTTTGGATCATGGTTTGTGTAGACACTATTTGTTCTCCGGCTTCTGCATGGGTTTCCTCCAGGTGCTCTAGTTTCCTTCCGCAGTCCGAAAGTTGTGCTAGTTACTTGTGTTGGCCATGCTAAATTCTCCCTCAGCATACCCAAACAGGCGCTGGAGTGTGGCGGTGAGGGAATTTTCATAATAACTTCATTGCAGTGTTAATATAAGCCTACTTGTGATACTTAAACTTTTTCAAAACTGGGGGATGTTAGTCCTGCATAATATTCTATTTCTATCAAGAATTAATAGAAATTAGGTGTGATGTTAAATGGGCACTGATTTAGTACAGTCCAACGTCTTTAACTTCACAAATTTGTCATTTTAGTACAAGAATCGGGACAGTTTTGTATTTAACGTGTGAACATCCACGAGAAAGTGGAAGTGAAGTGAGCGATCAAGATTTAAACATAACCAATCTTTGTTCTTCGGAGAAATCATCAATGTCTTTTTTCTCACTATTTTCAGTTCTCCAGGATTTTCCTTTTCTCTCCGGCAGAATGGATTGTGGCTTGTCGCACAAGCTTTACATGATTAACAGAAGAGAACTAAAAAACATAAAAACAAAAGATCAAATGGTAATTTGGTGAAAGAAGATAAAAGTTACAATAATGTTCGGAGGCAAGACTTGTCCCATTATTTAAAAAAGGAGGCAGTGAGAAACCAGGAAATTATAAGTCAGTCAGTCTAACCTTGGTGGTGGGGAAGTTATAGAATATAGAATTATAGAATCCCTATAGTGCAGACGGAGGCCAGTCGGCCTATTGGGAATGTAAGCACTGGCAACAATCCTACCTAACAGGCCCTATTCCTATAATATTAAGGGGAAATTCATCATGGCCAATCAACCTAACCCACACATCTTTGAACTGCAGGAGGAAACCTGAGCATCTAGAAGAAATCCACGCAGACGCGTGCAAACTTCACATGGTTGCTCGAGGCCAGAACAGAACCTGTGAGGCAGAAATGCTCACCACTATGCCACTGTGCTACCTGAAATAATTCTGATGAACAGAATACGTCTGCCATGGGATAGACGTGGTTTAATCAGGGACAGCCAGAATGGATTTAAGGGAAGGTTGAGTTTGACAAATTCAATCAAATATTTTGAGAAGGTGACCAGGAGTGTTGATGAAGGTAGTACAATTGATGTGATGTATAATGGTGTCAGCAAAGTTTCTGATAAAATTCCTTTTAGTAAGGTCCCTCATGGCAGACTTGTCAAGAAAGTAAGGGCCCTTGGAATCCAAGGTAAAATGGCACATTGGATCATAAATTGGCTGAGAGACGAGAAGCGGAGGGTGATAGCAGACGGATGTTTCTGTGACTAGAAGTCTGTTCTCTGTGAGTTTCCGCAGGGTTCAGTCCCAGGGCCCTTACTATTTGTGGTGATTAATGATTTGAACTTAAATGTCGGGGTATGATCAAGAAGTTCTCAAATATCCTGAAAATTGGTAGGGTGGTAAATAGTGAGGAGGATGGCTAAAGGCTGCAGGAGGATGTCAATGGACTGATTATGTTGGCAAAGCATTGACAAATGGAATTCAACCAGGAAAAGTGTGAAGTGAAGTAATCCATATGGCAGGGTGGCGGTGGGGAGGGGGGAGGGGTTGCTAACATGCGAGGGATTATACTGTGACTGCTACAGACTGTTAGGACTCTGGAAACTACTGAAGATCAGAGGGACCTTGAGTGCATATCCACAGATCCCTGAAGGTGGCAGGGCAGGTAAATAATGTGATTAAGAAGGCATGTGAGAAATTTATGTTTATTAGCTGAGGCATAGAATACAAGAGTATCCCAGAGGGCTGTGGAAACTCAGTTTTTGGCGATGATCTTCCCACTTTCTTCCCAACAGAATTCTGGGGTGGAATTTTTCCATTCCACCCGCTATGGGAGTCGTAGCAGGAAAGGGCAGACCACGCAAATGTCCATTGATTTCGGATGGGATTTTTCCAACCTTGGAAAAGGTATGGCTGGAAAATCCTGCCCTCTTTGTCAAAAAAGTTTGAAAACCTCAAGGAATGAGGATGGGTGGGGGGGTGTTGTGGGGTGGGAGGTCACCTAAGATCACTGGGAAAGCTGGCTGCAAACTTCCTAGGGTGCTATTCCTACCCAATAGACTTTTTCTGAATCTGTGGAGTTTTGGAAAGTTAAAACCAACGCTATCAATTACCTAATTAGCCACTTCATTTAAAATCCTATGATGAAATCCATCGGTATGTGGGGACTTGTCAATTTGCAGCTCCAACAATTTTCTCAACACAACCTCCTTGCTCATTGTAATTTCCCAGAGATCCTCCCTCCCCTCCAGTTCCTGATTTATAGCTATTTCTGTGATGTTACTTGTGCCCTCTGTAATGAAGACAGATGCAAGATACCTGTTTAATTGTTCTGCCACATCCTTGCTTTCCAATATCAATTCCCCAGATGCAATTTCTATCAGACCAAAGCTCACTTCATTAACTTTTTTATCATCACTGGCTTTCCCTTAAACTCTAGATTTTCCCTCTCTATCAATCGTTCATTGCTGTTATTTATATTCTTTCCAAACGTCTGACCTGCCACTCACTTTTGCGCAAATATATATTTTTCCCTTCAGTTTAATACTATCTTTGATTTTTCTAGTTAACCAAAATAATAGATCGTCTCCTTGGTTTTTTTTTCTCATTGGAGTGTGCCTATTCTGTGTTTTCTGAAACATCCCTTTATCTCTGCTACTGAACATCTGTTAATCTATCCCTTAAGCATATTTATCCGTCACTTCAGCTAGGGTAAAGTGTTAATTTCATAATATGTAATGATGATGTAACACCTTATGAATGAGTAACAAGAGATCTAGAGGGAGCAGAAGTTCCAACCTTATACAAGTGCAGACTCAGTGGATTGACTGGCTTCCTTCTGCACTGTAGGATTCTACGATCTTAGCTCACCTTTCAAGAAACGTGGCTTGCAAAACAGCATCCCCTTCACAAACCCAATAGAACCTGAGCCTCAACTCTGTATGTCTCCTGAAGATTGCTCTAGGGTAGTCAGTAATGTGAATCAGATGCTGTGAAGTTGGAAATTGTTGCTTCTACACTTAAGGCTTCGATAGGGTGGCTGAGCTTAAAATTGATTTTCAAGTAGAGACTGAGGGAGAGGAGAAACATTCTGCCTTTGTCCAGATAAAGGTCAGAAGCATCTATAAAAAAATAGAAAATTTTAGCATTTGCAGCTAGATATCTGTCACACAGGAACACAAATACAGGCAGTAGACTGTTGCTATGGTAAATTCAGCCGTAAAAGGGACCAGATGCTTGTTTTATGGTTGCATAGTTACTAAAGAAATATAGCAATGTAAAGCTGATTGAATTCTAATAACTCAATATTCACAGACTTGGGTCAGTGAGTGTAACTCAATGCTGACATTGAGTTTCATTAGCATAGGTTAGAGCAACTGCAGGTACACAAACAGATACTCCTTGGAATTTGTGCATGATGACTGAACGAGTCATTGCACAATATTAATGAAGATAGTGCAATAAATAAATCTTTCACCAAATGGGAATGGAGAAATTGGCACAAGGAGATAGTTGGTACAGAATTGATGGGCCGAATGGCCTTCTTCAGCACTGTAATGATTCCATGATTCTCTGAGGTAGAATGCCAATACTATTAATGGTTCATTGGGTAAATGTATCACCTGACATATAAGAAAGCACCAAGATGTAATCATTGGTTTTTGCAGAGTTAGTCTTCCTCATTTCGGGTGATTTTGGAATTATTTTCTTTCCCATTTGGGGTGCTTTTGCAATCATTTTCTATCTCATTTGGGGTGCTTGTGGGATTATTTTCTTTTTGAGACACAAATATTGTTCGATATTTTTGCCCAAGAGATTGAACAGCCTACTCCTGTTCTCGTTGATTATGGTCCTATATTAGTAAACGTTCATATCTGGATCATATTAAGCTTAAAACATTAAACACAGTGAGTGGGATTTTATGGCCTCGCTCATTCCAAAACTGTAAAATCCCACCAAGGTCACTGAACATTCCCATGGTCTGTCCTTCGCCCACTCTGAATCCCCTGGCAGATGCAATAGTAAAATTGGGTGGCATGGTAGCACAGTGGTTAGCACTGCTGTTTCACAGTTCCAGGGACCTGAGTTCGATTCCCAGCTTGGGTCACTGTCTGTGTGAGGTTTTCACATTTCCTCGTGTCTGTGTGGGTTTCCTCCAGGTGCTCTGGTTTCCTTCTACAGTCCAAAGATGTGCGGGTTAGGTTAACTGGTCATGCTAAATTGATCTGGGTGGGATTGTGGCCAGTGCAGACTTGAGGGGCTGAATGGCTTCCTTCTGTACTGTAGAATTTCAATGATTTTCTATGAAAATTTTGGTCAGTATCTATAATAATTGAGTTGCCATGTTCAAGTCCTTATTGCTGAATGTCTGTTTGTATGAACGAAGGACTCGATCAGTCAGCCGTGAGCTGATTTTGTTGAAGATCCTATTTCCAAATGGATGAACCATCACAGCCTGCCCATCTAAATTACATTATATAATATTCATCAAATGAAGGGGTGACATGAATTGGGTTACGCTTTTATGTAAACAGGTATCTACTTTTAGATATTTACTTACAAATTACTTGTAGACATAAGCCCAGGATTTTATGCTTCCTGCCAGCAGATTTTGAAGCCAAGAGAGTATGAAGAGAAGGGGAAGGGGGTCATGTGGGGAGTGTGAAATAACATGAGATTCCCTTCGAGATCCCTTCAGCCGGATTCTAACGCAATTTTGCATTTGGATGGACACACTCTTGGATGGGAAGTCCATCTATTCTTCTCATGCCACTTAAAGGCAACTTAAGGGCCTTTTCCCATCCAGCTTCAAATTTTAGGCTTGTGGATATTAACGACTGAGAGTGGGACATTGAAAAAGTTCTCACTGTCCATTTGGATGGGAAGGGAACAGTGCGGTACTTCAATCAGACAGGGGACATTCATTGCACAGCGATTAAGGTTTCAGGCTATCCTTCTTCCGCACTCTGGCCTACTGTCCCACATTGACAGTCTCCACCCTCCGACATCCCAGGGCATCCTCTCACTGTATCCCTCCAGTTACTGACCTAAGATCCTGGAACTTAGGCTCAGACATGGCACTGCAGTACCTCAGCTGGCCATTGCAGCACTGTGCCTAGAGGAGTTGCAGAGCTGTCAGCCAATCTGATTGACCGCCAGCTTTCCAAGGTGGGACTTCCATCAAAGTGAAGATGGAAGTTCTGCCTGCTGCCAATCCATATCCATTCAGCATATGAATTGAGATGCTGAAGTAGCAGCAGGCCTATCTGGGTCACAGAGGTGCATTCCCTGCCAACTCTCAAGATGACTAGTACCAAACACTCGCCATCTTGTGAATTCAAACCATATGGATCTTCATGTTGCTGTCAGCATTCCTCCCTGTGTATTCCCCAGCTCATTTAGTCAGCCCCATCTACACTATGCAGTTGGCAGCCACGTTAAGCTCCTTCTCCCTGGCTTACACTGGGTCTGCCATCTGCCACTCACATGAGTATGTTTGCCTTATTACACAGACTTCTCAGAATATCTCTATGGGATCCCAGAGGCTCAAGAATCCTAACTTGGGAAGCTTGATGTGGAGAATAATCTATCTGTGTCCCTGCTGACTTAGGATGACAGGTGCATTATGGGCTGAATGGCCTCCCTCTGTAAGTCATCATTATATGACTTTATGTTAAACTAATGGTCATAACATTGCAGCAAATTTTGAAACAGGGAGCTAAAAATGAATTTTGATTAGCATTAAGTAAGCAACAGCCATAGCAATTACTATTTTATGTTCCTCAATCATAGAATCCCTACAGTACAGAAGGAGGCCATTTGGTCCATTGAGTCTGTACTGACTACAATCCCACCCAGGCCCTATTTTGGTAATTCTCATTTACCCTGTTAATCCCCCAACACTAAGGGGCAGTTTAGCTGGCCGATCAACACAAACTGCACATTTTTGGACTTGGGAGGAAACCAGAGCACCTGGAGGAAACCCACGCAGGCATGTGAAGAAAGAGAAAACTCCACACAGACAGTTACCTGAGGCTGGAAAGGAAGCTGGGTCTCTGGCGCTGTTAGGCAGCAGTGCTGACCATTGTGCCATGCACCTAACAAGCTGCTCCACTTAACACAAAAGACAGGAAACCTTGTTAACCAACTACATAGTGTAGATCCATACAGGCGAAGACTTCAAAGCCAACAAAGAAAATGATGTTCAAATAACAGTGAACTACTCCAATGAGCTGCATAATTGTGAATTTTAGAAGGTGGGATACATTTTCTAATTTTTTTGTTATTTATTCGTAGGATGTGGGCATCACTGGATGAGCCAGCATTTATTACCCATCCCTGAAAGTAATTGAGAATCCAAGATGGAATACAATGTGGAATAGTGTGAGGTTCTATACTTTGGAAAGAGAAATTGAGGCATGGACTATTTTCTGATTGAGAAAATGCTTAGGAAATCAGAAACACAAAGCGACTTGGGAGTCCTTGGTCAACATTCTTTCAATGTGCAGGTTTAGTCAGCAGTTAGGAAGGCAAATGCTATGTTAACATTCATGTCGAGAGGGCTAGAATACAAGAGCAGGGATGTACGTCTGAAGCTGTATAAAGCTCTGGTCAGACCCCATTTGGAATATTGTAAGCACTTTTGAACTCCATATTAAGGAAGGATTTGCTTGCCTTGGAAAGGGTTAGGAGGAGGTTCACACAAATGATCCCTGGAATGAAAAGCTTGTTGGTATAAGGAACGGTTGAGGATTCTGGGTCTGTATTCATTGGAGTTTAGAAGGATGGAGGGGATCTTATTGAAATTTACAGGATACGCAATGGCCTAGATAGAGTGGATGTGGAGGGGATGTTTCCACTGGTAGGAAAGACTAGAACCAGAGGGCACAACCTCAGGCTAAAGGGGAAATCCTTTAAAACAGAGATGAGAAGGAATTTCTTCAGCCAGAGAATAGTGCATCTGTGGAATGTTTTGCCACAGAAGGCTGTAGAGGTCACTGAGTGTCTTTAAGGCAGAATTAGATAGGTTCTTGATTAATAGGAGATTAAGGGTTATGGGGAAAAGACAGGAGAATGGGAGTGAGAAAAATATCAGCCATGATTGAATGGCAAAGCAGACCCAATGGGCTGAGTGGCCTAATTCTGCTCCTATATCTTACGGTCTTCTGGTCTAACAATGTTACTGTGGCTCTGGAGTCACGTGTAGGCCAGACCAGGTAAGGACAGCAGATTTCCTTCCCTGAAGGACATTAGTGAAGCAGACAATCGACAATGGTTTTAATTCCCAAACAAGGTGAATGCTCCATAACAAGATAGACTCATAGGGGAGTGAAGAAGAAGGTACATGGCTCAAAGGTGAGCAAAAACATTTGAATGTTGTGAAGCACAACCATTTATTAACATGATGCACACAATATATTTATATAAATGAAAACTGTACTGGAAACAAGTAATGCCGAGTATATCAAATAAAACATATTTATATATATTAGCACGCTTTACAACCTCAGGACATCCCATATCCCAATGTGAATGGCACAGTGGTTAGCTGGCTAGGGACTTGGATTCAATTCCTGGCTTGGGTCACTGTCTGTGCTGAGTTTGCATATTCTTCCCATGTCTGTGTGGATTTCCTCCGGGTGCTCCAGTTTCCTCCCACAGTATAAAATGTGCACTGGTTCGGTGCATTGGCCATGCTAAATTCTCCCTTTGTGTACCCGAACGGGTGCTGGAATGTGGCAACTAGGGGATTGTCATTGTAACGTCACTGCAGTGTCAATGTAAGCCTACTTGTAACTAATAAATAAATTTGCTTTACCTGTAAGAAAATATCCTTGAAGTATTGTCACTGCTTTAATGCAGGAAATATTAATTAATTTGCATATGGCAATGTCCCATGACAGAAATATGATAATAGGCACAATCTTATGAAAAGAAATTCTACATGCCAAACAAGCAAAAAAGCAAAAGCGAATCATAACAATTTTTTTAGCAACCTGCGAGGTGTAATCTTATGGCACTCCGTGCATAAAGAATGCTAGGATGTGTTTCCCGAAAATAACAATGGAAGTGGCGGGTTATGGAGCATCCACTTCAATCTGCAATTAAAAGTGTAATGATGATCATGAAATCACGGTCAACGGGGGCAAATCTAAGCTCACCTGGGAAGCCAGTAGCTGAGTTTGTGGCACCATTGTGCTGGTGCCCCAATCGCCCAGAGTCTGGGAGATCTCCCACTGCCCTCACTCCTCGGGCTGTTTTGCCACGCCAAACCCACTACTCATCCCCATCTGCAGAGTTCCCTTCACTCTCCGATCACCATCCCTGCAGAGTCCGCCCCCCTCTCCCCCACCCCCAATCATTCCCCCTGTGGAACTTGCTTTCTCCCCGATCATCACTCCCTTGGTAGTGCCCCAGTTTGGTGCGCGGGAGGGGCAATGCCAGACTGGCATTCTCCAGTCTTGCCCCTGACCACTAGGGGACTTTAATGGCCTCCCATCCCCCCTCTGTAGATGGAGACTAGCTGTGATTGTTGCCGGTGAGAAGTTTGATCAGTGCACAGGTAAAGGCAGGTGAGCTCAGACAATAGTGTCTGCGATTCACTAATGACATGTTAATAATGTCATTAATATTGAAATCAGCTTTGTGTCCTTTCTGGACACCCCAAGCCGCTTTCACCATCAAAACTGTGCTGGCAAGATCAGGGAAGGTAGAAAATAGGTCGTTTCTCAATTTTCAGCTCTCATTTGATTGTACCACCTTACCTTGCCGAAAGACAGGCAGGATGTGGTCATAAGATCATGTGTTTCATTGACTTTTATTTCGCTTTGGTTTTCCTTGAAATAGTGCAATGGGTTAATGAGAAAGGAGATGGAACTTCAGGGCAGCACAGTGGTTAGCACTGCTGCCTCACAACACCAGGGAACAGTGTTCAATTCCGGCTTCGGGTCACTCTCTATGTTGAGTTTGTACTTTCTCCCTATGTTTCTGTGGGTTTCCTCCAGGTGCTCTGGTTTCTTTCCACAGTTCAAAGATGTGTGTGTTTGGATGATTGACCATGCTAAATTTACCCTAGTGTCAGGGAACTAGCAGGGTAAGCGTGTGGTATTATAGGAATAGGGCCTGGATGGGATCGTGGTTGGTACAGACTCTATAAGCTGAATGGCCTCCTTCTATACTGTAGGGATTATCTGATTCAGTTTAATGCTTTGCCGAAATCAAAACAGCATCCCCATCAATGCAGCATTCCATCAGTACAATGTTGAAGAATGAGTCTACATTTTGTGCTTAAATCTCTAGAGTGAGATTTGAAGCCGCAACCTTTTGAGATAGGAGATTAAACGTAACCAGTAAGCCACATCAAACACTATAAATAAGACACTGGACATGGAAATAGCATGTTACACATTGTATGATGGGAGAGGAAATCAATTTCCAAGAGTCAGATTACCATGCCTCTAGTGATATTCATTCTACAAAAAATAATTGGAAATTGCGTAGGAGGAATCAGGTAGAAAGTTAGCAAATTGTTTGCGGTTTTATATGTGATGTTCTTGGCTCTGAACTCGAAAATGATGTATTGAAAGAAACTCTGACATCCAGTGGATAACATGAGTATATTGTCGTTTAATGCTTAACAAAATATTCAAATTTCAAATAGTATAAAACTCAGTAAGCTACCAACAACAAAACATTCATCATGAAAGGTAAGCAACCACAATGTCCATTCACAGGAATGTAATCGATATCAACAATCTTTATTGATATACAGCTTTTAGTTTAATCAATGTCCCAAGATGTTTCATAAGAGAGATCTAGAGCAAACTTCAACACTAAACCACATGAAGTGGTTTAGAAGCAACATTGGTCAAAAATAAAGAGATGAAATTTATTCCCCTCACCCCGCCCCAGAGATGGGCAGGGAGGCTGAGGGAGTCCAGTTAATTGGGCAGGAAGGGTGGAGCACTTAAAAGTGGCCACATATGACCTATTGAAACACCTTGTATCAATGGTGACTGGTGACCGTGGTTACGCTGGGTTTGCCTGCAGCCTGGTTGGTGGGGTGGGTTCAGTGGGGGGTGGGCGGAGGTGGTGACTTCCTATTTAGGCAATTGAGATATGGCATAAAGTTTGTCTTTGTCATCACAATAAAAATAGCTGATGCAATCTACAATTACCAGAATGCGAATCATAAAATAAGTTACACTATCTGAATTTAAACCAGGTGCAAACAAATTAAAGTGCATATTTGGACTAATGTCAAGTGGCTTAGTTAGTTTCAGTGAGTTTTCGTTGTTCCTTTTTATTAAAATTGTTTTCTTCGTTTAGTAATTCTCTCTTTCTTGGATTTTCTTTCATTTTGTTTAAATTAGGTGAACATTCCAAAGTTCCTGCGCTCTGATGCTCTCAATGGAAAGCAACATTTGAGGGAGCAGATCTCAGAAAATCCCAAACAGGTACTGTTGTGTTTCTTGTGGTGGAAGTATTTCATTGTAGAATTAAGTTCCCCTGAAAAATACTATAACTATGTGAGTTGTGGATGGCATGGTAGCACATTGGTTAGCACTGCTGCCTCACAGCACCAAGGACCCAGGTTCAATTCTAGCCCCGGATCACTTTCTGTGGACATTCCCCGCATGTCTGTGTGGATTTCCTCCGGATGCTCCATTTTCCTCCCGCAGTCCAAGGATATGCAGGTTAGATTGATTGGCCATGCTAAATTGCCCCATAGGGGGATTAGCAGGGTAAATATGCGGGATGACGGGAATGGGGCCTGGGTGGGATTGTGGTTGGTGCAGACTCAATGGACTGAATGGCCTTCCTCTGCATTGTAGCGAATCTATGATTCTATCAGTATGACTCCTGACATGTGGGTCAATCAGAACAGTGCATTCATTGTCAACGATCATTTTAAGAGTGGATTCAACTCCACCAAACATGGTTGTTTAATTATGGATACCAAACAACAGGAATAAAAAATGCATTTTATTGGTTTATTTCATTTTGTTTTTGAAAGATTCTTCCTATCAATCAGGGAAGAACGTGGAAAATGAACTCCTTCAGTTTGTCTATATTGAATTAGAAAACAAAGACCAGAGATTGTATCAGATCTTTGATGGCAAGTTCAATGGAATCTAAAGATGACAGGATCATAAAAAGATAAAATACAGCAGAACATCTCAACACTGTGATTTCATTTTTATCTTATAAATTTCAACATAGAAGTTGGCCCTACTTGATTAAAGCTATAGGTTTCTTCACCTAACTATAATCAAGCAACAGGATTGGATTCAATCTCAATTTGTTTTTTGGAGGAAGCAAAGAGATGGATTCTCCTTCATGGCACAAGAGTGAGCACTGCTGCCTCACAGCACCAGGGACCTGGATTCAATTCTATCATGGGTGACTGTCTATGTGGAATTTACATGTCCTTCCTGTGTCTGCATGTGTTTCCTTTGCGTGCTCTGGTTTCCTCTTTCACTCCAAAGTTGTGCAGGTTAGATGGATTTTTCATGCTATATTGCTGCTTAATGTCCAAAAATGCTTAAGATTAGTGGACTAAATATGTGAGCTTATGGAGATGGCGTGGAACTGGGTAAGATGCTCTTTTGGAGAGTCAATGTAGACTTGATGAATGGAATCCTTCTGCACAGTAGGGATTCTATGATTCTAATTTGGGTCTGCCTAGTCCACTCTGTGCATTGGCTTTGTAATTTTAAGAATGGAGTAAAAGAAAATTCTGTTCTCTTTCCAATATCATTCATTATTTTTCAAAAGATAATGCATTAGAATTTAGCCATCGCTATATTACAGGCAAGGGATTGCAATTAGCAACCTACTATACCTGATTCAGCAGAGCGAGACAGCATATAATTTTGATGTCACCATCTCATTTATTTAAGTGTAGTGTGAGGTGATCAGGCTCTGTGCTGCTGGTTGTCTCTGCATGGAGCCAAGTAGGCTGTGCTAATGGCATATATTGCAGAGAGCCATCTGTTCTTAAATGCAATCTGTCCCTTATAAAAGGAAGCTGTACTAAATAGCAGGGGGTTGCTGCTATTGAATAATATTGCTGCAATTCAATATAAAGAAATTGGAATACTAAGCAGAAATGGGGCTATGGTTAAATAGGGAGAGACTTTGGGGGGGATCCAGTACAGAGGACCTGGGTGTCTTTGTTTTATGAGCCACAGAAAACTAGTAGATAATAAAGAACATGAATGGATAGTTGGTGTTTGTAACTAAAGGAATAGAATGGAAAGGTAAAGAAGTATTGTTGCAACGATATAAGGTATTGGTGAGACCACGTTGTGCACAGTTTTCCTTATTTAAGGAAAGATGTAGTGCAATTGGACGCAATTCAGAGGAGGTTCACTAGAGTGATTCTAGAGATGAGAGGTTTGTCTTATAAAGAGAAATTGAACAGTTTAGGCCCATACTATCTGGAATTTAGAAGAATGAGGGGAGATCAAATTGATGTATACAAGTTGATAAAAGGTATGAATAAAGTAAACATGGAGCGGGTGCTTCCTCTGGTAGGGCATTTTAGAATAAGAGATCATATTTTTAGCATAAGGTGTAGCAAATTTAGATCAGAGTTGAGGAGAAATTACTTCTTCGGAAGGGATATGAATCTGTAGAATTCGCAATTCAAAGTGCAGTGAATGCTGGAAGAGTGAATAAATTTAAGGAAGAATTAGAAAGATTTTTAATTGGCAATGGGTTGAACAGTTATGGATAGAAGACAGGAAAATGAGGATGAAGAGCATATCAGCCATGATCAAATGATGGAGCTAATTCAATGGGACAAATGCCTAGTTCTGCTCCTATTTTTTATTTTATGAACTTACAGTCAGGGATGCATGAGCTGGAGGCCTTAATGGTAGAGGGAGACAGGGAAGAAGTGCTTTGGTTCCATAAGGCCCAGGAGGCCCTCTATGACCAACATCAGGAAGGATTGTGTGCAGGTGATCAGAGAGGTCAACTCACAGCACTTTGACCTGAGAATCTGGTAATAGTATTACAAGAAGTCTAATCGCCTCACACTGCTACTAAAGGTCAGTGGATTTATCTGGTCATGACATCGCCTATGAAGCACATCCCTAATCTCACAAACTGTTCAACCATCAACCATCTCTCAACCAGACAACCATCACTCAGACAAGGACAGTCCCTGAGACAGTAGATCATGCTTAACATCCAGACACTCCATAACATCCTCACATACGTTCCAATGATCCAATTTGACACTAGGCCCCTGTTGCTGCCACATAGCTCCAGCGAATCAGCTCTGTTATGCACGACACCCAAACAAAGTGTAGCACAATCACTGATATTTTCTCATAAGTTTAAAATTTTAAAGTTAAAGTTTATTTATTAGTGTCACAAGGAGGCTTGCATTAACATTGTAATGAAGTTACTGTGAAAATTCTCTAGAACAGAAGCAAATGGAGACAAGGATAATGCATCTTCTGAACAGTACTGAAGATATGGTTCTCTGTATCAAAGGCTGATTGTGATAGAATCTGTGTCATCTGGCATCACTGAAGATATTGAGGACGATCTATGTTCTTCCCTTATGCCCCTTCTCCAATCGCAGCGCATCCTTATCCTGAGATTCAGCATGATGAGTAGACTGGTCACATTTAGGCAATGAACTTCTTGCTTTTGTTCCATTTCCCCTTCCCCCCTCCACCCCCTCCCCGTCAGCCTTCACCTTCTGATTCTTCAGTTACCCACACAGTAGAGCTGCAACCCACCCAGCCACAGAAACCCGAAAAGGATTGAAAGAACAAGATCATTGTATGTTGTTGGATCCAGTGCTGATGTGGCACAGGGCTTTACCCAGAGCTTGCTACATCTGCACCATCCAACACATTTTTTGCCACATTTCAGAAAAAAAAATGGAGCTGGAACTGCAGCCCTCATACCCATTTACCATCTTGATGTGGATAGATCAAATTCAGGTGCAGGTGACTCTCAGCATCTTGACATGAGAACATGGTAGCAGTACCACAAGAAGTCTAATATCTTCACCTTGATACTCAATGTCAGTGAATTTATCTTCTCATGACCCTCTATGGAACCAAATCCAGGAATTTGATTTGATTACTGTTACATATATTGAAAAGTATTGTTTCTTGCACACTATACAGACAAAACATACCATTCATAGAGAAGGAAATGAGAGAGTGCAGAATGTAATGTTACAGTCCTAGTAAGGGTCTAGAGAAAGATCAACTTCATGTGAAGTAAGTCCATTCAAAAGTCTGACAGCAACAGGGACAAAACTATTCTTGAATCGGTTGGCATGTAACCTCAGACTTTGGTATCTATTTCCCAAAGGAAGAAGGTGGTAGAGAGAATGTCCACAGCGCATGGGGTCCTTAATTATGCTGGTTGCTTTGCCGAGACAGCAGGAAGTGTAGACAGAGTCAATAGATGGAAGGCTGATTTGCGTGATGGATTGGGCTACATTCATGATCTTTTGTAGTTTTTTGCAGTCTTGGGCACAGCAGGAGCCATACCAAGCTGTTATACAGCCAGGAAGAATGTTTTCTATGATACATCTGTAAACGTTGGTGAGAGTCGTAGCTGATATGCCAAATGTCCTTAGTCTTCTGAGAAAGTAGAGGCGTTGATGGGCTTTCTTCACTATAGTTTGGCATGGGGGACCAGGATGGGTTGTTGGTAAACTGAACACCCAAAAACGTGAAGGAACTCACCATAACATCCCAAAACATACCCTGTACTATAATCAGAGACTTTGCCATAGCAAGAGGAGTTCAAAATTATCTTGGCTGCTAATTTGATGTTGTTAAGCACTGCTAGTGCTGGTCTCTTCATGCCTGATCTTTGAGCAAATAATTCCAATGAGTCTGCATGACTCAAATTTGGATGTTGGTGTCCATTCAGCTAGTGGGGCTGAATGACATGATAATATCAACATTGTACATGTTTTTCATATTTGCAAGTGCCACTTGTTCAAGTGGTCCTTTCGGCATGGGGTATCGTGTGGTATCTTTAAAGCAGCTGTAAAGACTAATGTTCTTCAAGGGTGGCACAATGGCACAAAGGTTAGCACTGCTGCCTTACGGCACCAGGCATCTGGGTTCAATCCTTGTCTCAGGTGTGTGGAGTTTGCACATTCTCTTCATGTCTGTATGGGTTTCCTGCAGTTTCCTTCCACAGTCCAAAGATCTGCAGATTAGGTGGGTTCACCATGTTAAGTTGACCCTTGTCAGAGGGACTAGCTAGGATACATGCATGGAGTTATGGGGTTCGGGCCTGGATGGATGTGTGGTCAGTGCAGACTTTATGGGCTGAATGGCCTCCTTCTGCACTGTAGGATTCTATGATCTAATTGGAGGGGATTCCGTCTCCCTCAAACTATATCTAGCAATACTGTGGACCAAATTTCTCATCCACAATAATTAAGCTGTTCTCCACAAAAACCATAAAGCTTAACCACTTTCCGTGATTGTAATTTTCTGTAGAAGTGTTTTATTTCATAGCCCTATAAAGACAAGGCAGTGGTACTGTCATGTACCTGACAGGTGTAGATGGACTTTCTCCTTGGATTGTTTGTATGCCCATGATAGTATGTGTAAATTCCCAGGATTTTGATCCAGTATGTGACTTGAAAGCAGCATTATTTTTGTAACCTTGACGTTCTTGTGATTCCAAAGGGTTGAGTTTGAGTGCAGTGATGGTGGCTGATGAGGGATCACAAGAAGATACATCAGGTTAGGGAGAGATCAGAAGACTGCTGAGGGAGTTGGAGGGAGGGATGTGACATCAGGGAGAAATTGGTGATTGGCCAGTGTTAGAGAGAGATAAAAGGGAAGGTTACAAACTTGCCGATTGTGGGTTTTCCATAATTCTGGCAGCAGTCAGTGATTGTGAAGACGTTGGGGCTGATGATTATAGAGGAAGATTTTGACTGCTGGGGAGGATTACAAATTTACTGGGTAGGCAGGGAGGAAGCTCCTTTTGACCCAAAGCATCAGTGGAAAAGGTACATAGAATCATAGAATCCTATAGTGCAGAAGGAGACCCTTTGGCCCATTGAATTTGCACTGACCACAACCCCACTCAGGTCCTATCCCCATAACCTCATGCAGTTACCTAGCTAGTCGTCCTGACACTAAGGAGCAATTTAGCATGGCCAATAAGCCTAAACTGCATATCTTTGGACTGTGGGAGGAAACTGGAATATCTGGAGAAAATCCACGCAGACGCTTGGAGAATATGAGAACTCCACACAGATAGTGACCGAAACCGGGAATCGAACCTGGGTCTCTGGTGCTGTGGGGCAGTAGTGCTAACCGCTGTGTCACCGTGCCACTCCCATACTTATCTGTTCAGCGCAGCAGTCTTTAATCTCCCTTTGTGGAGTTTCTGGAGACGGAGAAATCTGACGGTTAATATTAGCCTTGAAATTGATAAAAGCAGTTTAATTAATGTATTTAAATGAGTGACCTACTTCCAGTTCCACCTTTGTTGGAGGCTGTGTGCGGACAGATTGGTGATACGTTTTTCATTTTAATTTCCCATCTGGCTGAAAGCCATCCATTTTTGGGGGGGTTAAAATTTTCCACAGCGTACGACCTGCTCCTCAACCGACCCCTGAATCTGTATATGACACCAGATGCAAAGGTGTATAAAAAAAAATCAATTTTTAATACTGTCTGTTATCCCTCAACTTTGCAAGCTAATAAACAGGAGAGAAAAAAGAAATAAGCTGTCATATTTTGCACCTAAGTGATTCCGTTTCAGTTTTCATTTTTTTCATTCTCAAATTATACCATCCAGCATCTGCAGGCATCAGCAAAATAATATGTCAGATATTGCAAAAATTACATATCACGCCAATTGCAAATGGAATTGATTCTGTCGCTGAATTCAATTTCAGTTAAAGCTGCCATTTCATCATTGATAGGATGTTGTTCTAAGATTTTCCGCACTGTCCGTAACCTCTTTGATTGGGTTGGTCATTAACTTTGCATTTCTCATTTCCCTGTTAATTAGTACACTGCCTTACTGTGATTCCTGGCAGCTCACTGCTCAGAGAGTAGCTTTCTTCAGGTATAATTTACACACTCCATGCAAGGCCATGTCAGCTTGTAAGCCTTAATTTTGACTTTGATCTCTGATTGGAACAGAGGTGGACAGTAGTTTTCTTTCGGATTTTTAGGATGTTGGGGCTTCCCTGTCACTATCTGTTCCACAGACGTTTCATGCTCCTTTTCATCTGTGGGACAAGGGTGTCGCTGGCCAACCAACATTTATTGCCCATTCCTAATTGTCCTTGTTCAGAGGGCAGTCGAGAGTCAATCGCATTGCTGTGGCTCACATGTAGGATAAGGACAAAAGAATTTCTTCCCTATAGGACATTGTCTTTTATAACACATTTAGACAGTTACATGGGTATGGAGGGATATGGACTAAATGTGAACAATTGGGGCTAGCTTAATCATTATAAAGAAGGGGAGGCATGGACGAGTTGGGCTGAAGGCCCTGTCTCCATGCTGTAAACCTCTTTGATTCTATTACTATATTAATGAACTAGATGGGTTTTTCTGACAGTCGACAATACTTTTCATTGCCATCAGGAGATTCTTAATTCCAGATTATTTTTTACTGAATTCAAATTTTACCATCTACCATAGAGGGATTCAAACCTGGTCCCCAGAACTTTAGCTGAGTTTTTGGATTAATAATCTAGGCCATCACCTCCCTAATGAACTTAAACTAGCTATGGGTGGGACCTCTGATAGGCCAGTAGGTTTCAAGTCCCTTCAGTGCCAGAAACTCACCCGGTGCAGAGGGAGGTTGGGAAGGATGAGGACTTCCTCATGATCACGTTCTTCGGCCTGACCAAACTTGCCATGAACAAGTCCAGACAGCTGGCGACTGAAGGGGGCCCTTCTAACCTGACTGTGTGCCTCTATACCATGGCTACATTTGTGGCCTGGTGTCCCTGAGAGAGAGAGAGAGCACACGTTGATGCAGTTGAAACCTTCTGCATTCATTGGGCACTGCAGGGACTGGGATATATTATTGACCCTTTAATCACATTTTAGTTTGATGCTTTAAATTTCCTTTATGCATTTTTTTTTATTCTGGATGGTTCCCTCTCTTTTTAAGGGGCTCTCCCTTTTACTTTATTCCTCAGTTTGTTTGGTTTACTTTATTTGATCAGACAAGAAGATTGGCAGTGCCAGAAACTGCAGTGGGCAGAACTGGGACTGCATGTAGTTCTCACCGCCTGAGTCCTCTGGGAGCTGTGAGTGCAAGGGAAGGTGGATTTTGGAGGTCTCAGGACTTGGAGGGAGCGAGGTGGGAAGGTGAAGGAGAAGCCTGATGTGAGGTGAGGATACTGGGGGTAGGGGTGAGACCTTGGGGAGGGAGGTTCGATGGTCCTCATGTGTGCAGAACTTAGCTATCTGTCTCTGCTCAGTGACTCTGCATTGTCATGTGTTGCGAAGGCCACCTTGGAAAATGCTTACCCAAGATCAGAGGCCGAATACCTGTGACCACTAAAGTGTTCCCCATCAGAAAGAAAACAGTCTTGCCTAGTGATTGTCGACCGCTGTTCATTCATCCGTTGTCATAGTATCTGCATGGGCTCCCCAATGTACCATGCCTCAGGACATCCTTTCCTGCAGTGTATCAGGGAAACAACACCGGCCGAGTTGCAAGTGTATGATGATGGCATCAGTGTCGATGATCTGGTACATCTTGCAGAGCTTTGCTGTGGCAGGATTGTATGGTGTTGTGTTCACTGTTCCCCTGAAGACTGCAGCAAAATACCCAGTTGCTGAGAACATAGTCAAGTTCTGGTCACATGAGGAAGGCCTCAACTGGGATCTTGGGTTCATGTCACAATATCTGTAACCCCCACAACTTGGCTGGGCTTGCAAAATCTCACTAATTGTCCTGGCTGGAGACAATGCACATCTCTTTAACCTGTGCTTAACCCTCTCTCCACTCACATTGTCTGGACCTTTGAGACTTAATTACCTGTGAAGATTCATATTCCAACCATTATTTTATAAACTGAGTTTGTGTCTTTGTATGTCCTGTTTGTGAATAGAACTTCCACTCCCACCTGATGGAGCGATAGCACTCTGAAAGCTTGTGGCATTTGCTACCAAATAAACCTGTTGGACTTTAACCTGACATTGTGAAACTTCTTACTGTGCTCACACGTTACTCCCGTGCCTATTATCTCTGAAAAGCATGAAGTGCATTCGAGCCAATTCACATTATGAGATATTTATTTGATGGTTCTGGAAACACAAATCATACAGAACAAATGCCTCAAAGAAGCTTATATCAACCATTCCTGGAGCTGAGTCACCACTCTCACTAAGTAGAAGATTGAGGCCTCAGAGCTGCGGGTCAACAGAGTGGTCTAGCTCAGTATGGGCTCCTCCATGACAGGTACTGTGACATATAGACCTTCAGGGATCTCTGTCAGATCAACCAGAACTTGCCGCTGGACATACGGCATCTGCTGCCTGATAGCGGTTCATCATCTGCCTCAGATGCAGCATGATCCTGGCCTCCAGCAATCATCTGACTGCCAGTGCCCTGGGCACTTTCTGCCTCCACCTGTTCCTCATGCAATTGTAATTTGCCTTCACAGTTGTGCACAACCACCTGATCCAACAGACTTTTGACCACCAACATGTCTGTGTCTGAGCTGCTGTTTGGAACAGGGAGATGATGTGACTGGATGAATTTCTCCATAGCTCCTCCTCAGGTGTCAAGGGAGGGTTTTTGGGATCTGCAACATCCTGTGAGGATAATGCTTCTGAGGAAGAAAGAGAAGGTGTCAGTTGTTGAGATTATTAAGTAACTATACACACTACAGTCGCTTGTGAGGCACTGTGATTGGACAAGCAGTGGGAACTCTTCATTTAGACAATTGGTCAACATTTCTTTATGCTATACAAAGTTCCTCTCTTTTTTTTCCTTAATAGTTATTAGTTCCCATCCCCAAAACTTTTATTTTAAATCCTCATATCAATTTGCAAACCCCTGAAGGCCTCAGCTACTCCAACCTTTCTAATCTCCTCCAATTCCATATCACCAAGTGCACATTAAGTTAAAATTTTAAGTTTATTTAATGGTGTTACAAGTAGGCTTACATTAACACTGTAATGAAGTTACTGTGAAAATCCCCTAGTCACCACACTCCGATGTCTGTTCGAGTACACCCAGGGAAAATTTAGCATAGCCAAGTCACCTAATCTGCACATCTTTCAGACTGTGGGAGGAAACCTGAGTACTCAAAGAAAATCCACACAGACACAGTGAGGATGTGCAGACTCCACATAGACAGTGGCGCAAACTGGGAATCTAAACCAGGTCCCCTGGCACGGTGAGGCAGCAGTGCTAATTACTGCGCCCTTCAGATGTCTCTCAAAAACCCATTCATCTTGACCCAGTTCTCCGCACTTTCAAAGTGTTCCTCAACACATACCAGTCTGACTTAACTAACAGTCATCTTATCGAGCATAATATCTTTTCATGCTCTTGTGAATTATTTGATATGTTTTGTATGGTGTGCTTTGTCTGGCAAGCTTTGTGATAAAATAAAATAATCATATAAGTACAGCATGTCAACAGCCAGCAGAGCAGCAAAGTATTTTTGAGGGAAACAACTTGTATTTATACAGTGACATTTTCCAAGGCATTTCACAAGTGTTATCAAACAAAATTTGACAAGTCGCAGAATGCAATGTTAGACTATCTGGTCAAAATATTGGTCAAAGTGGTAGATTTTGAGGACTTCCTTAAGGAGGATACAGAAGGAAAGGCAAAGAAGCTTCAGAAGGAAATTCCAGAGCTTGCAACCTTGGCAGTTGAAGACACAGCTGTCAGTGGCGCAACATTTCAAATATGGGGTGTTTAAAAGGCCAAAGTTATTGCAGAGAGGACATTACAAAGATAAAGCCACAGAAAAGTTAAGGCATGGAAAGAGGCCATACAGCCATTGTATCTGTACCAGCTGAAAGAAACTATTCACCCATTCTAATTATACTTTCCAGCATCTGGCACATGTAGGTTACGGTTGTGTAGGTGCAGATCCAGGTACTTTTTAAAATGAATTGAGGTTCCTATCTTCGCCATCAGTCCAGGCAGTGAATTCCACCGTTCACACTCTGAATGAAAATGTTTTTTCTAATATTCCTTCTAATCCTTCTACCAACCATGTTAAATCTGTGCCCCCTAATAACTGACTTCTGTTTTAGAGGAAACAAGTTTTCCCCATCTACTCTATCTCGGCCCCTCATGATTTTGTACACTTTCATCAAATCACCTCTCAGTCTCTCCTGTTCTAAGAAACTCACCTTAACCTACCTAATCTGGCTCTGTGCACTCTAAAAAAAAAACTGAATTCAAAACTTTCATGGCCATAGTTCACTCTACTTTAGTGATCTCCTCCATCCTATATTCCTACACGTAATATTTTCTTCTAAGGCATTGGGCTTCCTGCTTGCCAGTAGCTCCAGGAAAGGTAGCAGTTGTTTAACCACTCTGCTCTGACCTTCTGCTTTCAACAATCTTCTCAAGACACTTGTTCCATTGTACCTTTTAAAAAAGTATTTATTGTGTTTATTCAACATTAAACACATTGACATTATAATCTTTCCATTTGAACCATTTTCATAAATGACCTGGATGAGAAAGTGGAGGGATGGGTGAGTAAGTTCGCCGATGACATGAAGGTCGGTGGTGTTGTGGATGGTCTGGAGGGATGTCAGAAGTTGCAGCATGACATCGACAGGATGCAAGACTGGGCGGAGAAGTGGCAGCTGGACTTCAACGCGGATAAATGTGTTGTGGTCCATTTTGGCAGATCCAACGGGATGAATGAGTACACTATCAAAGGTAGGAGTCTTAGCTGTGTGGAAGAGCAGAGGGACCTTGGGGTCCGGGTCCATAAGACTCTCAAATCAGCCTCCCAGGTGGAGGATGTGGTTAAGAAAGCTTACGGTGTACTGGCCTTCATTCATCAAGGGATTGAGTTCAGGAGTCAGGAGGTAATGCTGCAGCTTTATAGGACCCTTGTCAGACCACACTTGGAGTACTGTGAGCAGTTCTGGTCGCCTCACTATAGGAAGGACGTGGAAGCTATTGAAAGGGTGCAGAGGAGATTTACAAGGATGTTGCCTGGATTGGGAGGCATGCCTTATGAAGACAGGTTGAGGGAGCTGGGACTGCTCTCCCTGGAGAGACGAAGGTTGAGAGGCGACCTGATAGAGGTTTACAAGATGTTGAGAGGAATAGATAGGGTGGACTCTCAGAGACTATTTCCCAGGGCTGAAATGGTCGCGACGAGAGGGCACAGATTTAAGGTGCAGGGAAGCAAGTACAGAGGGGATGCTAGGGGAAAGTTTTTCACTCAGAGGGTGGTGAGTGAATGGAATCGGCTGCCGTCGGTGGTGGTCGAGGCAAACTCGCTGGGGTCTTTTAAAAGACTTCTGGATGAGTATATGGGATCCAATGGGATTGAGGGTTATAGATAGGTCTATGGCTGGGTAGGTTTTGATGTGTTTGGCACAACTTGTGGGCCGAAGGGCCTGTTTGTGCTGTAGTGTTCTATGTAATCTTTCCTCATTGCTGCAATTTTCCAACCCTGGCAACATTCTTGTAAATCTCCCCTGCACTGTCTCTGTTGTTCTTGTAATTTAGTGACCAAAACTGTATGCAAAACTTCAGCTGTAGCCTAACCAGCATTTGATATACTTTAGGCATTACATTGCTACTTTTGTATCCTATAGTTTGTACAATAAAGGAAAGCATTCCATATGCATTCTGCACCATCTTATCTACCTATCCTGCTATACTCAGGGACTGTGTACATGTTCCATGGATAGTCATGTTGTTCCGTTGTTTAAAAAAGGCTCAAACATTAACCTGGGAAATTTTAAGCCAATAAGTTTGACATCAGTAGTAGGTAAATTATTGGAAGGAGTAATAAGACATAGGACCTACAAATATTTGGATGGACAGGGACTTATTAAGGAGAGTCAACATGGCTTTGTGCATGGTAGATCATGTTTAACCAATCTATTAGAGTTTTTCGAGGAAGTTACCAAGAAAGTGGATGAAGAGAAGGCAGTGGATGTTGTCTTCATGGAATTCAGTACAGTCTTTGACAAGGTCCTGCATGGAGGTTAGTTGAGAAGGTTCAGTCGCAACATATACATGAAGAGATAGTACATTGGATTAGACATTGGCTCAATGGAAGAAGCCGGAGAGTGGTAGTGGAGGATTGCTTCTCTGAGCGCAAGACAGTGACTAGTGGTATGCCACAGGGATCAGTGCTGAGTCCATTGTTGTTTGTCATCTATATCAATGATCTGGATGATAATGTGGTAAATGGGATCAGCAAATTTGCCGATGATACAAAGATTGGAGGTGTAGTGGACAGTGAGGAAAGTTTTCAAAACTTGTAGAGGGATTTGGACAGCTAGAAAAAATAGGCTAAAAAAATGGCGAATTGATTTAATACAGGCAAGTTTGAGGTATTGCATTTTGGAAGGACAAACTGAAGTATCACATACAAGGTAAGTGGTAGGACACTGAAGAGTGCAGTAGAACAGAGGGATCTGAGAATACAAATACGTAATTCCCTAAAAATGGAGTCATAGGTAGATAGGTTCATAAATAAAGAGTGCTTTTTGGAACATTGGCCTTTATAAATCAAAGTATTGAGTATAAGAGTTGGAATGTTATGGTGAGGTTATATAAGACATTGGTGAGGCTGAATTTAGAGTATTGTGAGCAGTTTTGGTCACCCTAATTACAGGACAGATATTAATAAGGTTGAAAGAGTGCAGAGACGGTTTACAAGAATGTTGAGAAACTAAGTAACAGAGGAAGGTTGAAAAAATTAGGGCTTTATTTCCTGAAGTGTAGAAGCATGAGGAGAGCTTTGACAGAGGTGTATAATATCATGATGGGTATAGAGTGAATGCAAGCAGGCTTTTTCCACTGAGGTTAGGGAAGAAACAAACCAGAGGGCGTGGGTGAAAAGGAGAAAAGTTTAAAGTGAATATTGGAGGTTGGGAGGGGGGTAGTTTCTTCAGACAGAAAATAGTGGGAGTGTGGAATGAGCTACCAGATGAAGTGGTGAAAGCGGGCTCACTTTTAACATTTAAGAAAAGCTTAGACAGGTACATGGATGAGAGGGGCTTGGGGGGATGTGGTCAGGTGCAGTTAGTGGGACAACACAGAAAAATGGTCCGGCACAGTCAAGAAGGACCAAAAGACCTATTTCTGTGCTGTAATGTTCTATGGTTCTATGAGCCCTAATGTTTCTCACTTCCTCTTTCCCACTCAGTATCCTCTCATTTACTGAGTATTCTCTTGCTTTGTTTGCAATCTCCAAGTACATTATCTCATTTCTCTGGATTAAATTTGCCACTTCTCTGCTCAATCAGCCAAACCACTGATTTTAATTTGGAGTCAACAACTATTGAATTTTTGTGTCATTTGCAAATTTCCCAGTCATGCCTCCTATATTTATGTCCAAATCATTAATACATGTGCAAACAGCAAAGGCTGTGAAACTAAGCACTGTGAAACACCACTGGAAACTATTTTCTATTTGCAAAAAACATAGAACATAGAACATAGAACATTACATCTGATCATTATCTTTCATTTCCTCTTATTGAGCCAATTTTGGATCCATCTTCCCCTGTACCTTACTTTTTACTTTTACTTTTAAATTGGCATTTTACTTTTCTGACCAGTCTGCTATGTGGGACCTTGTCTTGTGGATGTAGGCAACATCCACTTCCTGACCCTCATCAATCCTCCTCATTACTTCTTCAAAAAACTCAGGTGAGTTACTAAAGCATGACAAAACCTTGCTGACTATCCCTAATTAATCTGTGTCTTTCTCAGTCACAGTTCTTTATCCGAGCCCTCAGAAATGATTTCTGTAATTTGCCCCACACCAAAGTCAAACTAACTGGCCTACAATTTCTTGGTCTATCCCTCATACTTTTTTGAAACAATGGTATAACTTTTACACAACTCTAGTCCTCTGGTATCTTTACCTCTAGTGAGAACTGAAAAATTATCCTTGGGGTATGTGTTATTTCCTCCCTGGTTTCTTTTAGTAGCCTGAGCTACAATCCATCTGACCCTAATGATTTCTCTACCTTTAAGGATGTCAGTTTCTCCAGTCCTTCCTCTTTCATTATAATTATTATACCTAATATTTCACACTCCTCCTCTTTAACTCAGACATCTGCTTCATTCTTCTCCTTTGTAGAGACAAAGTATTTATTAAGAACATTGCCTATATCTTTGAAATCAATACTCAAATTATCTTGTACACCCCTGATAGCCCCTCACCTTTCCTTTGCTATCCTCTTAATGTACTGATAAAACATCTTTGGATTCCCCCTAATTTTACCTGTCAACACTTTTTCATGTCCTCTCTTGGTTTCAATTTTTGCATCACCTCTGTATTTTCTATACACCTCAAGGCTATCTAACATTTTAATTTTTTGTGACTTTCGTAAGGTTTCCTTTCCTGCTTTATCTTACCCTGTATCCTCCTGGATAACCAGAGGGCTCTAGAATTGTCAGTACCTTCCATTTTATTTTTGGGAATATGTGTAGACAGGACCTGTAGAATCTTACTTTTGAAAATCTTCTACTGGCCTGTCACTCACGTCCCTTCAAGTAGATGAATCCAGTCCACTTTCACCAGATCATCTCTCAGCTTTGTAAAATTAGTCTTTCCCCAACTTAGAACTTTCATCTTTATCTTTATTCTTTTCCATAGTTATGCTAACTCTAACTATATTCTGGTTGCTAACTCCAAAATGGCCACCCACTTCTACTTCATCCACTTGGCCAACTTGATTTCCTAAAATTAAATCAAGAAATGTGTTCCCTCTAATAGGGATCATTACATGCTGGCCAGAAACCTCTCTTTGATTGCAGTTCAAGAATTTTGTACCCTTTGAGTGCACAGTGATTAGCACTGTTGCCTCACAATGTCTGGCACCCGGGTTCAGTTCTGGCCTCGTGTCTCTATCTCTGTGGACACTGCACAATCTTCCCGTGTCTGCATGGGTTTCCTCTGTGTTCTCCTGTTTCCTCCGACACACGAAAGGTGTGTTGTTTAGGTCGATTGGCCATAAAAAAGTGCCCCTTTGTTTGTGTCAGGGGAATTAGCAGTGTAAGTACGCGGGGTTACAGGGATAGGATCTAGGTGAGATTGTTGTCGGTAAAGGCCTGATGGGTCGAATGGCCTTCTGCTGCACTATCAGGATTCTATGATTTGTGCCTTTCACACTATTCATATCCCAATTGATACCAAAGTAGTTAAGTCCTAAAATATGACTTCCCTACTGTTTTTGCATTCAAACATTTGCTGACATATTTGCTCTTCTATCTCCCTCTCAATATTTGAAGGTCTATAGTACATTCTTGGAATGTTAGTGCCATTTTTTTTATTTCTGATGTCAACACATCTGGCCTTATTTGATGATTAGAATAACAACCCTCGTGACAGCTGCAATTTGTTCTTTAAACAATTATGGTTCACCTCTACCATTTTTGTCCCCTCTATATTCAAGGATGTTGAGCTGCTAGTTTAAACCTTCTTTCAGGCAATGATATCTTGCTGCCATATGTCTATCTCTGCCCTCAGCACATCTACTTTGTTTGCTATATTTCTTGCATATTTCTTTTAAGACTGCCAAATCCCTGTTTTTTCTAACTTTTTTTTAACCGTTGCTTCTTCCGTTTTACAGAGTGACTTGCTAACTTTCTGTCTCTCATTCCCTGGTATTTGCCCTATCTGAGTTATGGAGATAGGGCCTGGATGGGATTGCGGTCAGTGCAGGCTTGATGGGCCGAATGGCTTCCTTCTGCACTGTAAGAATTCTAAATCTGAAACCAATTCTTTTGCACCATCTCTCCAGCCACATATTCATCTGGTGTATTCTCCTATTTTTATACTCACTAGCTCATGGCCTTGGGAACATTCTAAAGGTTGTAATCTTTGGTGTAGTAATGGGGGGGGGGGCAAGGACATGAAGGAATTTGAAAACACTTGGGCTGAGAATTTTAAAATTGAAGAACTGCTTCTTATGTGGGAAGCAATGTACGTCAGCGAGCATAGAGATGATGGGTGACAGTTCTTGGTGCAAGTTAGGGGCAGAGTTTTAAAAAACCTTGTGTTTACTGAATGTGGGAATGTGGGAGGCTGGCCCCAAGTGAATTAGAATGATAAAATCTAGAAGCACAACTGTCAGCAAAACAGACAAAGGAGTTGCAAAAAAGAGAGCATTCAACCCATTGTCTGAGTAACCCAAGATAATTCTGCTACTGGCATTCTCTCTTCTAACCTTGTACCTTCCTTTGCTTCATATGTTAATCTACTTATCTCCTAAAACATGCAATGGTTTCTACCTCATGTTTTCCCTATGGCAAAGCCTTCAATTTTCTAATAACTTATTGCATCAAAACAATTCTGCTCATATTCTTTTGTAAGTTCAATGATCCCTCATTGCTTGCTTGTAAACAAGAAGAAATGCAACCTAACAAAAACAACTAAACCCCCTGTGGGAACTCTTGCATGCCTGATTTAAATTATTTTATTTAATATTGTATCTATGGTTCCATTTTATGTGTCACTAAAACACTCTGCTTCCATCTACCTTTCATAATTTGAAACAGTTTTATTTATTAATCCATAATCTGTGTTGATGTTGTAATGTTCCATCTGATTATCATACTGGACAAGTTTAATCCCATGGGAAATCTGGCTTGATCAATCCTAACGTTTTTTTTTAGAAACCATGTCTGAACAAATTCACAGGAGTCTAATAGTGAACCTTAAATACAATGAAAGAAATATGTTTTAACTGGAAAAAAATAATATTGCACCAGCTAAAAATGTTATCTCAATATAAGCGATAATTCAAATATTCATTATTCTTTCATCCCAGCAAATCTTTACACAGATTCAGAAAGATAAAAGGGTTTACAATATCTAACTTATACTCTAATATTCAAAGTAAATATGAGATACATATGAATTAACAGGCAAATTGTGGCCAGAAACATCACATTCCAAATTAAATGACAGGTATGACCAAAACAGATTCCTTGGATTTCTCAGCAGCTCAAATTGAGGCTTATCACATCATGAGCCAACTAGTCTCACTGAAGCTTTGCTTTTCTCATGGGTGTTTCCAATCTTCACATTTAAAGAACTCAGTTTGGAATCCCCCCCAAACACCACTCCCACTTAGATAGTGAAATAATCATCAAGGTTTACAGCATGAAAATAGGCTCTTCCGCCCAACTTGTCCATGCCCCTCATTTTTTTACTGCTAAGCTAGTCCCAATTGCCCATGTTTAGCCCCTATCACCCTATATTCATCTTGCCCGTATGAGTGTTTAAATGCTTTTTAAAAGGTAAAATTGTACCTACCTCTACTATTACTTCTGGCAGCTCACTCCAGGCCCTCTGTGTGACATAAATTACACATCTGGACTTTTGTATCTCTTCCTTTCACCTTAAACCGATGCCCTCAAGTTTTGACTCCCCTACCTTTGGGAAAGGTAGGGATCCCCCTACCTTTTTTGGGATCCCCTACCTTATCCATGCCTCTCATGATATTTTAAACCTATATAAGACCACTCCTCAGCCTCTTACACTTCAAGGAAAAGAGTCCCAATCTATCCACTATCTCCTTGTAACTCAAACCATTAAGTTACAGTAGCATCCTAGTTTAATAATATCCTTTCTATAATAGGGTGACCAGAGCTGTCCACAATATTCCAAGTGTAGTCTTATCAATGTCTTGTACGACTTCAACAAGATGTCCCAACTCCTGTATTCAATGTTCTGATCAATGAAACCAAGTATGCCGAATGCTTTCTTCACCATCCTGTCCACTTGTGATTCCACATGCAAAGAGCTATGAACTTGTATTTCTAGATTTCTTCATTCTATAACTCTCCCCAACCATTAACTGAATAAGTCCTGCCATGGTTTGATCTATCAAAATGCATCACCTCATATTTACCTCAATTAAAATCCATCTGCCATTCATTGGCCCACTGGCCCAATTGACTAAGATCCCATTGCAATCCTGGAAAATCTCCTTCACAGTCCAGTGTACCACCAATCTTGGTGTCAACTGCAAACTTACCAACCGTGCCTCCTAAACCCTCATCCAATAATTAATATAATGACAAATAACAGTGGACCCAACACTGATTTCTGAGGCACACGGTGCTCACAGCTCTCCAGTTTGAAAATCAACCTTGTGCAACCATCCTTTGTCTTCTGTCATTAAGCCAATTTTGTAGTCAATTGGCTACCTCACCCTATATCCTGTGAGATTTAACCTTATGCAACAATCTACATATGGTACATGTCAAACACCTTGCAACAGTCCATGTAGACAACGTCAACTGCACTGCCCCATCTACCTTTTGGTTAGTTCTTCAAAAAATGCAATTAAATTTGTGAGACATGATTTTCCACTCACAAAGCCATCTGACTGTATTTAATCAGCCCTTACCTTACTAAATGCCTGTAGATCCTGTCTCTCAGAATACCTTCGAACAACTTACCCACTATAGATTTGAGCTCACCAAACTATAGTTCTCAGGCTTTTCTCTGCAGCCCTTCTGAAACAAAGGCACAGCATTTGCCACCCTCCAATCTTCAGGCACCCACCTGTGGCCTTCAATGATTCAAATATCTCTGCTAGGGGACCTGCCATTTCATCCCTAGCCTCCCACAACTACATAGGATACACTTCATCAGGTCGCAGGGATTTATCAACCTTGATGCACTTTAAGACTTCTAGCACATCTTTCTCTGTAATAGGTACACTTCTCAAGACATCACTGTTTATTTCCCCAAGTTCCCTAATATCCATGCCTTTCTTAACAGTAAATCATTAAGAATCTCATCCGTCTTTTATGGATCAGCAAATAAATGATCTTGTTCATCCTGAAGAGGCCCTACTTTCTCCCTAATTACTCTTTTGCCCTTTATGTATTTGTCAAAGCTCTTTGGATTCTTCTTTGCCTTATATGCCAAAGCGATCTCATGTCCCATTTTCGTCCTTCTGATTTCTCTCTTAAATCTACTCCTATACTGTCTCTACTCTTCAAGGTTTCTACTTAATCCCAGCTGCCTATGCATGTCATGTGCCTTCTTCTTCCTTTTGACCAGTTCCTCAATATTCCGAGACATTCAGGGCTCCCTGTTGCGACAGCCTTGACCTTCACTCTAAAAGGATGTGCTTACCCTTAACATATTTTTGAAAGTGCACCTCATAAAATATTAGCCCACTTCACAGGATTTCTGTCTTTCTCTAGCCAATTCTTTTCCCCGGATGTTTGAGCTCACTCAATTTTTACCTTAAAAGCATAATTTTAGATCCATCGCGAAGTTAAGCAGAACGTTTCTGCTCCAAAAATCCAGCAGTAAGGATTCACTAAACTCTGGTTGACCCCTCAGAACTTTAGGGTTTCTTTCAGCCACACTTCACTTCAAATCTGCTCCTCACGGTTCTTTATTTAAGTTGGAGTCTATTCTAGTCCTTTTTTTTATAATTTGACTTCTTGGGACTACTTTCTGATGCTGGCTTTGTCCCTACCTTTTTCTCTGTACCCATCCCACGTCCTGCTCTCAGCGAAACACTCTGTTCAATCATGCTCTGTTATTAGCATGTCTGACCTGATTTTTTTACTCATTCTACTTCTTTACCTTTGTGCTGACATGCAAATCTGCATCTCAGCCTCATGGGGAGATCATGGCCTAATGGTATTATTGCTAAACAATTAACCCGGAAACTCAGCTCCGAACCTGGGTTTGAATCCTGCTATGGCAAATAACAGAATTTGAATCCACTGAAAAATATCTAAAATTAAGAATCTACTGATGACCATGAAACCATTGTTGATTGTCAGAAAAATCCATCTGCTTCATTAATATCCTTTAGGGAAGGAAATCTGCTCTCCTCACCTGGTCTGGACTACATGTAATTCCAAAGCTACATGTAATTCCAAAAAACTTTCAACTGCCCTTCAAGGAATAGGCAATAAATGCTGATCAGTCAGTGACACCTATGTCCCAAAAATGAATGAAAAAAATGTATATAAAAGATACAATCTGGGCATATGAGGCCATTTCTTGGTTGCTGTATGTGTGGAAGGCCTAAAGCTTACTGAGAATTGGAGTTTCCAATCTCTGAAGATAAGGATTTAAGTTTCATCATAATCTAATGAAAAATAAATTCAATTTTTCAATGTCTTTTCTCATACTTGTAGTATTTTCCTACCAGATAACATTGCGGTGAATCTAAAAATCTCCATTAAAACTCCTATTTTCATAAGAATTGTAGAGCATAGATCAGTGCAGGAGGAGGCCATTCGGCCCATCAAGTCTGCAGTGACCATAATCCCACCAGGCCCTGTCCCCACAACCCCATAACCTCACCCAAGCGAATCCCCCTGACACTGAGGGAGAATTTAGCATGGATAATCCACATGAACCTACACATCTTTGGGCTGAGGGAGGAAGCCAGGAAACACAAAGGAAAGCAATGCAGACATGGGGCAAATGTGCAAACTTCACGCAGGCAGTGACCCAAGCTAGGAATCATACCTAATTCCTGGCTAGCAACCCCAGTACATCAATTCCACCCTCTCTATTGCAGTTACTCATTCCTGTTATCAGAATGTTTTTAGAAGACCAAAAGAAAACACAAAGAGAAACAAATAAAACAGAAGAATGGGCTGAAAAGTGGAAGTGAGAATTCAATGTCAATAACTCAGTCATCATGCATTTTGGTTTATATAAAGCAGCATGGACATTGGCTCTGTGCTGTGGAAAAACAAAGGGCCAGGTTCACAAGGACATGAAAAGCCTATGGTGATGAGATGATAAAAAAAATCGAAGTTTTATCATGAGAGGAATGGAAGCAAATAAAAAGAAAATGCTCAGCTAAAATGAATGCTTAATGAGATCCCAGTTTGAATATTTTGTGCAGGATTGGACTTTACATTTTTAGCAGGTATCAAGCTTTTAGAGATGCTATGACACAGATGAACCATCATGTTGCCCTCTGTGAACACTGATAAATTTAAGCCCCCATGTATTTTCATCTCTCATACTTTTTGTTCTTTCACATTCATCACTGCGTATGTACTCCTATTCATTCCTTTGCTTCCGTAAATATATTGCATCCTCCACATTGCATTCTACACATCCTACATACGTAAGTGGCATGGTGCCATAGTAGTTAGCACTGTTGTCACACAGAGCCAGATACCTTAGTTTAATTACTGGATTGGATTGCTGTCTGTGCGGGTCTGCGTGTTTTCTGCATGGGTTTTCTCTGGGTGCTCCAGTTTCTTCCCAGTCTGAAAGACATAGAAACATTGAAAAACTACTGCACAAAAACAGGCCCTTCGGCCCACAAGTTGAGCCGAACATGTCCCTACCTACTAGGCTTACCTATAATCCTTTTTCTTACTAAGTTCCATGTACTTGTCCAAAAAGTGTCTTCAAAGATAGGATCAAATCCACCTCCGCCACCATTGCCGGCAGCTGATTCCATGCACCCACCACCCTCTGAGTTAAAAACTTACCCCAACATTTTCTCTGTACTTACTCCCCAGCACCCTAAATCTGTCACTTCTTGTGGCAACCATTTCAACCCTGGGAAAAAGCCTCTGAGAATCCACTCGATCAATACCTCTCAACATCTTATACACCTCTATCAGGTCACCCCTCATCCTTTGTCTCTCCAAGAAGGAAGGACCAAGGTCTCTCAGCCTATCCTCATAAGGTATACCACCCAATCCAGGCAACATCCTTGTAAATCTCCTCAGCACCCTTTCTATGGGTTCCACATCCTTACTGTAATGAGGCAACCAAAACTGAGCACAGTACTCAAGTGGGGTCTAACTAGGGTTTTATACAGCTGCAACAATATCTCCCAACTCCTAAACTCAATTTTTCGATTGATGAAGGCCAGTACACCAAATGTCTTCTCAACCATAGCCTCTACCTACAAAGCTGCTTTGAGCGTCCTATGAACCCGGATCCCAAGATCCTTCTGATTTTCCACACTGTCAAGAGTCTTATCCTTAATATTATATTCTGTCATCCTATTTGACCTGTCAAAATGAATCACCACACACTTATCTGGGTTGAAGCCCATCTACCACTTCTCTGCCCAGTCTTGCATCCTATCAATGTCTCGTTGCAACTTCTGACATCCCTCCACACTATCCACAACACCTCCAACCTTTGTATCATCAGCAAACGTACCAACCCATCCCTCCACTTTCTCATCCAGGTCATTTATAAAAATCAGAAAGAGCAAAGGTCCCAGAACAGATCCACTAGTGACTGACCACCATGCAGAAAAAGACCCATCTTCAACCACTCTTTGCCTTCTGTGGGCAAACCAGTTCTGGATCCACAAAGCAATATCCTCTTGGAATCCATACCTCCTCACTTTTTCAATAAGCTTTGATGGGGCTCCTTATCAAACCTTATCTTGGTTAAAAGATATTTCAACAGTGTAGCACTCTGATGTCAGCCTGACGTTCATATATGTCCCTTAAAATGAGACTAAAAAGGAAGAACACTCCTTACTGGCCCTTAAATACTAGAACAATATGGTGATTTAACCACTTTAATGTCTGCCAATTATTTCAGAAATTTTTTCTTTCTGGAATCCCCTTGAATGATTTTTCTGTAACTTTCTTCAGAACACCTGAGTTTTCATTTTGACCAACACGTGTGATAATGAATAAAAAGGACTCAGATAATGTCTTTGCTTCCGCTTTATTGTGCACATTTGGATTTTACTTTCCATCATTGCATGGTCCTTAAAGGAGCAAAAGTACTGCCACCCCAATCCCATTTCCCACCTTTCCATGGGATAGATTTTCACTTTCATCACCTCGGTGATAAACTGGTAGAGAAGGCATCTGCCCTTCATTGCATTCATATGGTTTACCCTGAAAATGCTGGGAGCAATATTTTCCTTGCTTATAGATGTTTTCCTATTCCTTTGTGCTGCTGTGAGTTTAAAAAAGTACATCCTCTCCTTCAGATGAGATTTCCCGCTGCCCACTTCTCTGCTGCTGAACTGTGATTGCTAGTTCAGGAGAAAGGTTGTGATTTACCGACATCAGATTGTTCGGGGAATGTGTCATTCTGAAAGAATCCAGCATTGCATTAAAAAGGCAACTATCTGAGATTGAGGAAGGATTGTGAGAAAGAAATGAATTTCACCAAGGACTCAGCTAACTACCTTGAAATTAACTGCAGCGAGGAATAGTCTGTGTGAAATAACAAAGAACAGGCTGGAAACTTACAACAATCAACATATGAATGGAAATCACTAAGATTTCAGTCTTGATCAGAGGCCTCATTAAGGATCCTGATCAAATCATCAACCTTCATTCTCTTTTAGAACGTGAATAACACAACATATTTCAATAATACACAGATGTGTGTGTTTTTTATTCATTTGTGGGACATGGGCAACACTGGATGACCAGCATTTTTTGTCCATCCCTAGTTGCCCAAGGGCATTTCAGAGTGAAACACATTGTTGTGGCTCTGTGGCACATGTAGGCCAGACCAGGTAAGGACAGCAGACTTCCTTCCCTAAAAAAAATGCTTCTTCTGAGAATAGTTTCATGCTCATCAGTAGATTCTAACTTACACACTTTTTTTATTGAATACAATTCCATCAATTGCTGTGGTGGATTCAAAGCTGGGTCCCCAGAACACTAGCTGATTTTCTGGATTAATACTCTAGCAACAATACCACTCGGCCATCACCTCTCCGTGTGAATGAGTGTGCATGTGTGTGTGAAGTGAACTGCCCTTTGCATCATCTTTGTCCCACCTGCTACATTTCCTGTGGCCGACAACATGGGAAAATTAAGCCGTGCATGTGAAAATATGTTTTCACAGGGTAAACAACAAAGGAAATATTTTTAGTTGTTTGCTTTATGTACAGGAAGACATGATTGAAATGTTATGTTCAATAGTTGCAATCCACTTGCTGATGGCTGTCATTCAATATTAATTGGCAGTTTTATTCAGCAAAAACCATGGGATAGTTGATGGATAAAATGAAAAAAATGTGACCTGTAAAGGATTTTATTCCAGTACACAGGCCGAGGCACATTGTTGAATGCTTTGTGAAGAAAAAAGAAAAAGAAATATTTGGACTTCTTTTGTTTTTACACTGTTATTGAGTTTAAGATGGGCTTTCAGAAAAGGATGGCTGGAATTCTCTGGCTGTTGACACTAATGGGATTCTCCAGTCCTGTCAGCAGTGTACCCCAGCCCACAGCTTCGCAGGGACGTGGCATGACCTCAATGACAAATTCTATGGAGAGCAGCTGGACCAGAGCGTGGGAAACACATGGCTGGGAATCCAGAAAAATCTCACTCGATATACTCCAATTGGAGTTACATGCTCCTATAAAAGGGACCATGCAGGGTAAGAGGTGGTCAAGAGTGTAGATGGAATCCAATCAGCTGATGAAATGTGTGATACAGCCAAACAAATTTGAGCTTGGCCCATATGAATGAATGAAAGCTGAACTGCCCGTGGGTTTGAAGATGTGAAGGGACAGCTCAGCTGTGAGGATTTCTAATTGTGTTGAATAAAGGAGTAACATCAGGAGCACCTAATGCTGATGTAACTATTGATGTAACTGTGATTTAATGAAGCATGATTGAGTAACAAAGATCAGGAGGAAAGCAGAAGTACAATTGTAGATATATGTGTATATAAGAATAATGGTGCTTACTAGTTACAGTTTGAAGTATCTTTAAATTAGCTTTCTGGGATTGTCTTTCTTAAGTTAGAAAGCAAATCCTAAAGAACCCTAGACCTTGAACTCAAGATGAAACATGGTGGCAGCTGACAGAGCATAGACAATGAGCTGTCAGCTACCACCATCCAAGAAACATCCAAGGCCAGGATTTTAAAGACTTGCCATGATCAGTTGCCACTCCCATCCCACCCAGCAGTTACATTTTTAAGTTTATTTATTAGTGTCATAAATAGGATTACGTTAAAACTGCAATGAGATTAGTGTGGAAACCCCCTAGTTGCCATACTCTGTCATCTGTTGAGGTACACTGAATTTAACATGGCCAATTCATCTAAATGGCACATCTTTAGACTGTGGGAGGAAACTAAGCACCCTGGATGAAAACCATGCAGACACATGGAGAATGTACAGACTCCACACAGACAGTGATCCAAGCCAGGAATTGAACCCGGGTTTACTGGCACTGTGAAGCAGCAAATCACTGTGCCATCATGTAATTAGCCATTTGCCCATTCAGATTGCCATTTATTTTGGCAGGACCATGATATATTGCTGGCTGGGAAGAACCATAAAATCCTGGTCTAAGTATAGACTGCAGGTCTGAAAGACTTACAAATCTATGAGAAAAGGGGAGGAAGAAAAAGTATTGAAGACTCACCTGAGAATGGAACATAATGGACATTGAAGATTCAAGCTGACACACAAACCTGAAGTACAAATAACAGTGAGTACAGATCATAATCTGCAAGGTAAACTGCCGAAGCAGCAAACATATCCAAAGTTTAGGACAAATATGGAGTCTGCATTCCCATTTCCAGAATCTTCTCAAAGTCCAAATAGGCTCAATATTGAAACTTTTGAAGATTTTCTTTAGATACAAAATAGCTTCTGGTTTGTGTAAGAAGGAACAAAAATGTCAGGTCAATACTTTACGCAATTGGAGTAGTTGCAGACATCATAAGAATAAGACAAAAAGCTGATGAGGCTTCAAACACATTCAAAGTCTTCCAAATATTTGATGCATACTTAAGTGATCTATAAATTTGATTATTTAGTGAGTGAAATTTAGTAAGTGGAAATAAAATTGGGCAAATGCAAGGATATCTTTATAAATGACTTGTGCTGACTCACAGAAAATTGCAACTAAGGGATCCTGAGAGGTGAATTAATACACAATCATACAGGAGCTGTACCTTAAAATTTAACCCTGTCAAATCTCTTACAAAGGAGAAGATCTAATTCTCACAAAAGCAGTACAGATAGCATGACAGACTGAGCTTAGAAAACTGAAAAAGAGAAGTTGTTCATCGGGAAAGTAATATCCTTTGGGAAAAATTGAGTAAAGACATTCAATATGTCATTTGAAATGCTCTCATTCTGATGAGAAAATCCTGCACAACGGGAAAGAATGTGCAGCCGGGAGGTTGGAAAGTTAGGACAATTTAAACATGTCTGCCAATTTAACGTAAAAGGAGAAAATAGCAAGGTCAACTCAAATTCATGAATCATAGAATCGCTACAGTACAGAAGGAGGCCAATTGGCCCATCAAGTCTGTATCAACAACAATCCTACTCAGGCCCTATTGCCATGACTTTCGGGATTTACCTCACTAATATCCCTAACCTTCATATCTGGGGACGCTAGAGGGCAATTTAGCTTGGCCAATCAAATTTGGACTATGGGAGGAAACCAAAGAACTCAGAGCAAACTCAGGTAGACAGTGAATCGATGCTGGAATTGAACTTGGGTCCCTGGAGCTGTGAGGCAGCAGTGTTAACCACTGTGCCACTGTGCTGGCCATATGAACACCTTGAAGAGCCACAGAGGAAGCAAATAACCTTCCTAGGAGAAGTGAATGAAATTTTTGACTGGCCTAGCCTCAACAACAGATATTCAGAAGAGGGAAGTTAGTTTTCCAATACAGAATGCAACCTCCTGATGTAACTTCTGGATAGGCCCATTTTGATTCCACAGCTCTGCCCCGTGTTCTGGACTCCTCCACCATAGGAAGTGGCTTCTCTCTATCCACCATGTCACTAGCTGGGCATAACAATTCTCAAAACCATAGAAATCATAGAAACTATAGAAAACTACAGTACGGAAAAAGGCCTTTTGGCTTTTCTTGTCTGTGCCAAACCATTTTTTGCCTAACCCCACTGACCTGCACTTGGACCATATTCCTCCATACCTCTCTCATCCATGAACCCTCCTATTTTTTCTTAAATGTTAAAAGTGACCCTGCATTTACTACTTTATTCCACATTCCCACCACTCTCTGCTTGAAAAAGCACCCCCCCACCCCCGCCAATATTCCCTTTAAACTTTTCTCCTTTCACCCTTAATCCATGCCCTCTGTTTTCTTTCTCCCCTAGTTTCAGTGGAAAAAGCCTACTTGCATTCATTCTATCTATACCCATTAAAATCTTATACACCTCTATCAAACCTCCCCTCATTTTTCTACGCTCCAGTGAATAAAGTCCTAACCTATTTAATCTCTCTCTGTAACTCAGCTTCTCAAGTCCTGGCAACATCCTTGTGAACCTTCTCTGCACTCTTTCAACCTTATTTACATCCATTCTGTAACTAGGTGACCAAAACTGTACACAGTACTCTAAATTCTGCCTCACCAATGCCTTATATAATGTTACCATAACACTCCAACTTTTATACTCAATACTCCGATTTATAAAGGCCAATATACTAAAAACACTCTTTACAATCCTATCCACCTGTGACATCACTTTTAGGAAATTCTGTACCTGTATTCCCATATCCCTCTGTTCAACTGCACTTTTCAGAGTCCTACCATTTAGTCTGTATGTTCTACGTTGCTTTGTTCTCTCAAAGTACAACACCTCAAACTTGTCTTGTTAATTTCCATTTGCCATTTTTCAGCCCATTTTTCTAATTGCTCCAAGTCCCTCTGCAAGCTTTGAAAACCTTCCTACACCTCCAATCTTTGTATCATCAGCAAATTTGCTGATCTAATTTACCACATTATCATCCAGATCATTGATATAGATGGCAAACAACAATGGGCAAAAAACAAACTAACTTACTCACTGACATCTGACAAAAGCCACACAGAAATTATTGCTGGGAATTGTCAACTTTGCTTTCACTACTGAGACTGGAAAAAGAGTCTCCAAAACTTTAACTTATGCTGTTGCAGCCAATACTTTCATGAGCAGAATTCTAAACTATCAGTAACAGCTAGCAAGGAAAAACAATAAGTAGAAATTGAATCCCCAGCAGAATTGACCCCAGCAAATGGCAGGTCAGGTAAAATGAACAGGCATGCGAGAAACTGTTACAGGAGATTACTGGATTTAAGAATAACAGAAAGGGATTGATAGGAGCAGCAGTGATCCTTGTACGTCTCTGAATAATCTATGCTTAAACGTATCTCAGGGTGAATTATCAGCTGAAATACCAAGAGGGAAAAAATGAGAGAAAAGGAAGAGAGAAAGGATTGATGCATTCAAGACTGCAAATGACACTTCTCCACTCACCAGAAAGAGCTTTTGGACAACGTGAGTAATCAGGAGAATGAGGCAAGAAGAAATAACCTCTTGTGGATCAAAGAGAGATGATGTAGCATGGTTTGTCGAGATTTGTTGAAACAGCTTCTTGGACAAAAGGCAGAGTGCTGGCATCAACTAAAACCAAAGAAATACTCCAGGGTTTACAGCAACATCCATGAAATAATGGCTAGCAAACCTTTCTTCATGCTGGGTAATACATCATAAAATCCATTAGAAGGAAGAATGTCACTGTGCAGATTGGCAAGATCGGCACTGATACAGTTATGGAAATTATGGCAATTGCAGAAAGGGATATATGGCTGGAAGGTATAGAGGAGCAAATACTTTGAGGGTAATTGCTTCCTAAATGCACAAACAACTAATGTAATTAACATTATTTTAACAATTATATTTGACATTAGCACTACAGAAGTGCACTTCCACCTTTCCCCATCTCACAATAAAAGCCGTTTACCTGCTGCTAAAGTTTAAATGTTAGGTAAACCGTTAAATGTTACAATTAATTAATTGGGACAGCACAGTGACACAGTGGTTAGCTCAGTTGTCTCACAACGCTGCAAAACCTGAGTTCAATTCCAGCCTTGGGTCACTGTCTGTATGGAGTGTGCACCTTCTCCCCATGTCTGTGTGGATTTCCTCTGGTGCTCCGGTTTCCTTCCATGCGCCAATTGAGATTTAGCACACATTTATATTTAGGTGGATTGGCCTTGCTAATTGCCTCTTAGTGTCAATGGAATGGATTGGCCTTGCTAATTGCCTCTTAGTGTCAAAGGAAAATGCTTGGGGTTATGGGTTTAGGACCTGGGTGAGATTGTTGTTGGTGAAAAGGCCTCTTTCTGCACTTAGAATTCTATGATTGTAACTGAGGTGGCAATAGGAACAGTGCAGTTTAGCACTCTGCTATCGACTTTCACGCAAGGATTTGTTCCCAGCCAACTTTGGCCAGATCCTGACTTATGTCAATAAAATCTGGCTTCCCCCAGTCCCCTAGGGGCAGCATAGTGGCACAGTGGTTAGCATTGCTGCCTCACTGTGCCAGAGCCCTGACTGCAATTTCCGGTTTGGGTCACTGCCTGTGTAGAGTCTGCACATGCTCCACATGTCTGCATGGGCTTCCTTCAGGTACTTCAGTTTTGTCCCACAGTCCAAAAGACATGCTGGTTAGGTGTATTAGCCATGCTAAATTCTCCCCCAGCATACCTGAACAGACGCAAGAGTATGGCGACCAGGGGATTTTCATAGTAATTGTAGTGTTAATGTAAGCCAACTTGTGACAATAATATATAGACTGTAGGCAAAGCAATCGTTTGCAGATCATATTTCTTTTTGGCCAAAAAAAAAGTTGAACCAGGCCATTATATGGTCACTATGACTAAAATACTTCCCCAGTGCATATTGAATACTTGTCCGGTTCATTCCCCGGAATTAAATCCAAACCTGTGCCATTATTTGTTGGGCCTTTTACATATTGATACAAAAATTCCCCCTCTTAATCCTTTACATTGTGACTATCCCAATTTATGTTGGAAAAGTTGAAATCCCATAGTACAATTGCCCAATATTATTTTTACACACCTCTGTTCTTTTACTTCCTGCTGAGTATTTGGGGGCCTGTAATACACTCTCAGTAATGTGGTTACTCCCTTTGTATTCTTAAGTTCTACCCACAAAGACTTGTTGAATCAGCTCAAGATTTCAATCAGGCCAAGCTCAAAACCATTCTATCAAGTTACCACCAACACGTTTCCTGCCCACCAGGAGCCCAAACATCTTAGAACACTCCTACATAAATACCAAACATGCCTAGGCTCTATCGCCCGCCCATACTTTGGCAAAGCGGACCACAAGGCTGTGCTCCTGCTCCCAGCTTACAACAAAAATTGAAGCGGGAGAATCCATCAAAGAAAATCATGCAATGTTGGTCTGAGGAATTGGTTGATCTCCTACATAGCTGCTTGGAATCAATGGATTGGTGAGTATTTAAAACTTCTGCAACTAACCAGAACGAGACTACAGTAACTGACTTCATTAGTAAGTGTGTAGAAGAATGTGTGTCAAGAAGCAAAAGGTGCATTCCCCAACCGAAAACCATGGATGAACAGGGATATCCAGTGCTTGCTTAAATTCAAGCCTGAAGCGTTTAAGTCAGGCATCACTGACCTATGCAAGAAAGCCAGATAGATCTAAAGAGATCCATCAAAGTTGCCAAAAGATAATACCAGACCAAGCTAGAGTCCCAGGCTAGTCACAGAGACCCCCACTGACTATGGCAAAGTCTGCAAGACATAACAGGGTACAAGATGAAAGCATGTAAAATCAATGACTCCAACACATCCCTCCCTGATGAGTTCAATGCATTCTGTTTTGAGTAAGAGGTCAGCGAGAGCATGTCTTTCACCTGGAATCCCTGGATGAACTTGTACCTGGGGTCACCATTGCAGATGTCCGGGCAGCTTTCTCGAAGGTCAATCTACGGAAAGCGACTGGCCCAGATGGAGTACCCGGACAAGCACTCGAATACTATGTGGATCAGCTGGCGGGTGTATTCACAGACATCTTAACCTCTCTTTACAACAATCTGAGGATGCTATCTGCTATAAGAAGATGATCATCAGCCCGGCACCTAAGAAAAATCAAGCAGCGTGCCTTAACGACTCAGTCAGTGCCTCAGATATCCATCATTATGAAGTGCTTCAAAAGGTGAGTCATGGCTCAAATCAATTCCAGCCTCCTGGACTACTTGGATCCACTACACTTTGCCCATTGCTGCAACAGGTTCAGAGCAGAAGCCATTTCCCTGGCCTGCATTCAACATTGGAACACCTGGACAACAAGAACACTTACGTCAGACCCCTACTTATTGACTATAGCTCAGCCTATTCCCACAAAACTCATCTTCAAACTCCATGGCCTGGGCCTCAGCATTTCCCTCTATGACTGGATCCTGAACTTCCTAACTCACAGACCACAATCAGAAAGGATAAGCAACAACACCTCCTCCACACCATGCCCCACTGTGTTCTCAGCCTCCTAGTATACTCCTTGGTATGATGATAATAATCTCTGCTCAATGTCAATAAAAAGGAGATAGTCATCAACTGGAAGGAAGCATAGAGGAAAACATTCCCCTGTCTATATCAATGGGGATGAAGTAGAAAGAATCGAGACCTTCAAGTTTTTAGATTTTCAGAACACCAACAACCTATCAAGGATCCAAATGCTGATACTGTAGTTATGAATGCCCACCAATACCTCTACCTTTTCAAAAGACTAAGGAAATTTGGGATATCAGCTACGACTCTCACCAACTTTTATAGATGCACCATAGAAAGCATTCTTTCTGGTTATATCACAGCTTGGCATAGCTCCTGCTCTGCCCAAGACCGCAAAGAACTACAAAAAGTCGTGAATGTAGCCAATCCATTACACGAGGCAGTCTCCCATCTATTATACTGTCTACATTTCCAGCTGTCTTGGCAAAGTAGCCAGTATTATTAAGGACTCCACGCATCCTGGACATTTTCTCTTTTACCTTCTTCCTTCGGGAAAAAGGTACAAAAGTCTGAGGTCACATACCAACTGACTCAAGAGCAACTTCTTCCCTGCTGCTGTTAGACTTTTGAATCGACTTATCTCGTATTAAGTTGATCTTTCTCTACAGCCTATTATGACTGTAACACCATACTCTGCACTCTCTTTTCTTTTTCAATGATGTGCTTTATCTGCATAGATTGCAAGAAACAACACTCTTCACTGTATGTTAATACATGTGACAATAATAGATCAAATTAAATCAAATCCGTTTGAAGGCTTTTCCAAGATTTCATTTCTCTCTATTTCAGTAACTGACTTCTTAATTAGTAGTGGTACAATTCCTCTGTTTCACCTAAATATTCCTATACCCTGAAATGCTGAGTTTCCTGTCCTTGTCGTTCCCTCAGTCATATTTCTGTGATGGCAATAATTTGACACTTCCTGGTGTTAATCCACATCCTTAACTCATCAGTCTTACCTATTAAACTCCTAGCATTAAAGTAAAAGCCACCCAGCTTAGACTGACTCTCATGACACACAACATTACTGAATTCACTCTGACTTGCTTATTTTACTATAGCATGATGTGTGTTTATTTCCTAATGATACTAATGACACTACCCCATTCAAGCACAGAGCTGCCACATTTGCCCTTTGACCTCTCCTTCCCACTATCCAGATACCAGGCGAAACAGTGATTCTCTTTTCCTTCTTTCAATTTACTATGCTATATTTTCCACTCACAATGTGACCCCCTCTAAATTGGAGAGACATGAATGCATTGCAGTGATTAATTTTCAGAACACTTCCAATCATTCCACAAGTGTAACCTTGAGTTTCCAGTCTTTTATGTTAACTCTTTGTCCTCCTTCTCTGGCTTCTCTGTCCTTGGCCTCTGCTTGAATGAAGTCCAGCATAAGTTCAAGGAACATTACCATCTTTCTATTAGTCACTTTACCATCTTACAGGCTCACACTGAGTTCAGTAATTTTATATCATTACCACCGTATTGGACAGGTGCTGGCTTTGCTTTTGCCATTGCCATTGATGGCTCTTCTATATCCATCTTTTGTTCGTCTACTTCTTCCATTACTATTCCCCTTTGCTTTGCACCTTTATTGCTCTTATTATTTAAATCCTCTTGCCTTCTAAATTATCACAGACTTCCTCTTTTGTTCATTTCTCCCAGCCCCTTTTCCCTGCTTCTGTACTTGCTTTAATTCTGTTACTTTTTCCGCTTCGGATGAAGAATCATTGATTTTAATTTTTTAGTTTTTCTCTCCCAGGATGCTGTTTGATTTGTTGAGTACATACAACATTTTCTGTTTTGATTTCAGATTTGCAATTGCAGTATTTTGCATTTGATTCATCTCATCTGCAGTATTACACAAGAACTGCTCTGGAGTTTTTTTTACGTTTATTTATTATAAGCTTACATTAATACTACAATGAAGTTCCCCTAGTTGCCATGCTCCGGTATCCATTAGGGTGCACTGAGGGAGAATTTAGCATGACCAATACATCTAACCAGCTTGCCTTTCAGACTGTGGGAGGAAAGCAGAGCACCTGGAGGAAGCCCATACAGACACAAAAAGAACATGCAGACTCTGCACAGACTGTGACCCAAGCCAAGATCTGAACGCAAGATCCTTGCACTGTGAGGGAGAGTTTTAACCACTGTGCCACCATGCCACCCTAATGTCTTACACTCTCATTCATCAATACCATTCAAAACAGTTGTAATATTCTTTGAAACATTCAGGTGCATTATTGAAAGACTTTCCTGGGTTATTCGTCACACAAGTCACATTTTCTTATGCGTGCATTCATTCTCATGTTTTGAATTTAAGCAGTAATGGAAGCCTAGTTCCATATGGATGTCAGTCATCTATATGCCTCAAATCATAAGACCAGACAGGTTACTCATCATAAATCCACTAGGGCTTTTCCACCAAAGATTGAAAAATAAGAATAAATTGACATTGGGATTGTGTTGCATGTCACAAGTCACAGACTCCCTACAGTGCAGAAAGAGGCCATTTGGCCCATTGAGTCTGCATCAACAACAATCTCTCCCAGGACCTATCCCCGTAACCTCAAGCATGTACCCTCCTAATCCTCCTGACACTAAGAGGCAATTTAGGAGAACAAAGAACAAAGAACAAAACAGCACAGAAAACAGGCCCTTCAGCCCAACAAGCCCACGCCGCCACCCCAATTTTCCCACCTCTACCTGTGATTCCTGTCTATGTTTATAGAATTATGGATTAAAAACCAAATTTGAGACAACTTAGGGAGAATTTGTTTTGCCACTTAGCCTAAGAGCACATCTTTGGGATGTGGGAGGAAACCGGAGCACCCGGAGAAAACCCACGCAAGCACGGGGAAAATGCGCAAACTCCCACAGACACAGGCCCAAATCCATGTATCTACACAGCACAGCGATAGTCACTGAGCTGTCGTGTTGCCCATCAAATGGTCCAGGTCAAGCGTACACTAACGATGTGAAGCACTAGGATACTCTCGAAAAAAGTCCAAGAGCAGCCCTCTCACGACCCATCGCGTGTATGCCCCTCGTTAGACAACAAGGTGGACCAAAGCACCTGTAGGATAAAAACAAGTACATCAATATCATCATCTATTTACACACTTCCCAGGGACTCCCAAGGCTCATGATCCCTATTTTAAATCAGTTTTCTATACCCCTCCATTCCCATTCTGTTCATGTGCCCATCTAAGTATTTCTTAAATAACTCCAGAGTGCCTGCCTCCACCACTTTACTTGGCAGTGCATTCCATACCCCCACCACCCTCTGTGTGAAAAAACTCCCTCTAACATCCAAATTATACCTTACCCCCCTCACCCTAAGCCCGTGACCCCTCATGCTATTCGAGTCCATCCTAGGAAAAAGCTTAACCCTGCTTACTCTATCTATCCCCTTCATAATCTTGTACACCTCTATTAGATCTCCTCTAAGTCTATGTCTTTCTAAGGAAAACAGTCCCAATTTGCGTAACCTCTCCTCGTAATTCAGACATTCCATACTAGGCAGCATCCTGGTAAACCTCCTGTGCACTCTCTCCAGAGTCTCCATGTACTTCCGGTAGTAAGGAGACCAGAACTGGACCCTGTATTCCAAATGAGGTCTAACCAACGCTTTATACAACTACAACATCTTGTATTATATACCCCTTCCTATAAAGGCTAGCATACCATATGCTTTCTTCACAACCTTCTCCACCTGCTCTGCCACCTTCAGAGACTTGTGCACCTGCACCCCCAGGTCCCTCTGCATTTCTATACTCTTAATAGGTCTACCCTTTATCATATACCTCCCCCCTACATTCTTTCTCCCAAAATGCATCACCTCACATTTATCAGGATTGAATTCCATCTGCCATCTATCTGCCCAAGCTACCAGCCTATCTATGTCCTGCTGCATCGCCTGACAATGCTCCTCACTATCCGCAAGTCCAGCCATCTTTGTATCGTCTGCAAACTTGCTGATGACTCCACTTACTCCCTCTTCCAAGTCATTTATATATATTATAAATAGAAGAAGTCCCAGTACCGAGCCCTGCGGCACACCAGTAGTGACCGACCTCCAGTTAGAAAAACACCCTTCCACTATTACTCTCTGGCCATTTAGCATGGCCAATCAACCTAACTCACACATCTTTGGAGTGTGGGAAGAAACTGAAGCACGCAAAAAACCCTTGCACACACCGGGAAAATGTACAAACTCCACGTAGACAGTCATTCAAGGCCAGAATGGAACCCGGCTCTCTGGCGCTGTGAGGCAGTGCTAACCACTGTGCCACCATGTCTCCATGTCTGCAAGCACAAAGTCAGATTTAGCTCACTACTTCCACTCCCACTTTTTTAGAAGATTTTTGAATTCCATAGAACTGAACAAATAATCCATGCTAAGACTTCAATGCAGCACTGAGGGAATGCTGCACAGTAGGATGTGTTGCCTTTCAGCTTCAAAGGAGAACAAGAGAGTCTTTCCGACTGTTCTGGTCAATTTTCATCCCTGATCAACACTGAAAGATCTAAATTTTGATCACATTGCTGTTTGTTCAACTGTCAGGGCTTTGTGATTTCTACACTGCAACACTAGGCTGGATTCTCCAACCTTGATGTAAAGATGCCGGTGTTGGACTGGGGTGGTAAGAACTCAGTAAGAATTTAGCAACACCAATTTTAAATCCAACCGATTTATTTGAGAGTAAATCTGCGAGCTTTCAACACTCTGTGTCTTCGTCAGGCAAATGCAGTGTTCTGGTCTGCAATAGCACACATCAGCACAGACAGTCAGAGATTGCTGATTAGAATGCGAATCCTTACATCTAACCTGCTATTCAAGTGTTAAAGTGGCTAACAATGTGTGTGAAGGGAATCCTGAGCATTGGTTAGAGAATTGTGTATTTTCTCCAGACAGCACAGTAAGTGAGGTTTTTTGCTAACCCAGGCAAGTTACGGGGGTTACAGATAGTGTGTCATGAAGCCAAGATCCCTGTTAAGACCGTCCTCATGTGTGCGGAGCTTGGCTATCAGTCTCTGCTCAGCGACTCTGCGCTGTCGTGTATCACGAAAGCCCCCTTGAAGAACATTTACCCGCAGGTCGGAGGCCGAATGCCCATGACTGCTGAAGTGTTCGCCCACAGGAAGGGAACTGTTTTGCCTAGTGATTGTTGAGCGATGCTCATTCATCCGCTGTCGTAGTGTCTGCATGGTCTCCCCAATGTACCATGCTTCGGGACATCCTTTCTTGCAACGTATTAGGTAGACAACGTTGGCCGAGTTGCAAGAGTATGTACCGTGCACCTGGTGAATGGTATCCTCACGTTTGATGATGTCGTCCATGTCTATGATCTGGCATGTCTTGCAGAGGTTGCTGTGGCAGGGTTGTGTGGTATTGTGGTCACTGTTCTCCTGAAGGTTGGGTAGTTTGCTGCGAACAATGATCTGTTTGAGGTTGTGCGGTTGTCTGAAAGCAAGAAGTGGGGGGGTGGGGATGGCCCTAGCGAGATGTTCATCGTCATCAATGATATGTTGAAGACTCCGGAGAAGATGTCGTAGCTTCTCCGCTCCGGGGAAGTACTGGACAACAAAGGTACTCTGTCCATCGTGTCCCGTGTTCGCCTTCTGAGGAGGTCAGTGTGGTTTATCGTTGTGGCACGTCGGAACTGTCGATCGATGAGTCGAGTGCCATATCCTGTTCTCACGAGGGCATCCTTCAGCGTCTGGAGGTGTCTGTCACGATCCTCCTCATCTGAGCAAATTCTGTGTATACGGAGGGCTTGTCCATAGGGAATGCCTTCTTTAACGTGTCCAGGGTGGAAGCTGGAGAAGTAGAGCATTGTGAGGTTGTCTGTCGGTTTGCGGTACAGTGAGGTGCTGATGTGACCGTCCTTGATGGAGATGCGTGTGTCCAAGAATGCAACTGATTCTGGAGAATAGTCCATGGTGAGTCTAATGGTGAGTTGGAACTTGTTGATATCATCATACAGTTGTTTCAATGATTGTTCACCATGAGTCCAAAGGAAAAAGATGTCATCAATGTATCTAGAATATAACCTTGGTTGAAGATCTCGTGTGGTGAAGAAGTCTTGTTTGAACATCAAGTTTCTACAGAGATGCAAGAAAGCAGACAGGATACCAAAGGGACTACAGATCACGAACCCATTCAGGTCAACCTATAACACGGAGTACGCTGAGAGGCTTTGCCGTCGCACCTCTCTCACACTCCTCAATCACCTCATACACCAGCTCTATAGCAAACGCCGCACCCTGGAAAGTAAAATGGAATACATATTCTCAACTTGCGCTCAGGACGCAGACCAGCTGCGAAACTTTGCCAAGCAGATGAGACGAAGAAACTACACCATTTACATGCACACCAAGAACAGGAAACTTGAAAAACCCGGCATCACCACCAGCAACAACCAAACCTCCCTTGGCACTACAGTAGAAAACAACACTACCGCAGGGAGATCCATTGTTAACTTGTCAGACTAGACACTTCAATCAGAGGAAATCGAAGTTCTCAGCCGAGGGCTCAATTTCTGTCCCACCACCAAAATGGACCCCATCAGTCTCGCAGCGGACACAGAGGAATTCATCAGGCGAATGAGGCTGCGTGAGTTCTTCCACAAATCCCAAGAGGCCAATAGCGGACTCAATTAGACAGCTAATGACAGAGGGATCCACAGTGCAGCAACCGAAGAGGAATGAATCCAATTGGACTCCTCCGGAAGGCCACTGCCCCCGACTGGACATGTATGCTCAAGCCATCAGGAGGTGCGTGAACACCAAATTCATCAACCACACTTACAAGACAATCCCGAACATCACCCAAGCACAACGCAAGGCCGTCCGTGCTCTCAAGACCAACTGCAACATTGTCATCAAACCAGCAGACAAAGGAGGCGCCACCGTCATACTGAACAGAACGGACTACTGTGAAGAAGTGTACTGACAACTAAACAATGAGAAACACTACAGACAGTTACCAGCAGATCCGACCAAAGAACACTCTCGTCAACTCAACACACTGATCAAAACCTTTGATCCGGACCTTCAGAACACCCTCCGGGCTCTCATTCCACGTACTCCCCGCATTGGAGATCTCTACTGCCTCCCAAAGATACACAAGGCAAACATACCCGGCCGTCCCATCATATCGGGCAATGGGACCCTGTGTGAGAACCTCTCCGGCTATATCGAAGGCATTCTGAAACCCATTGTACAAAGAACCCCCAGCTTTTGTCTTGACACTACGGATTTCCTACAGAAACTCAGCACACATGGAGCAGTTGAACCAGGGACACTCCTTGTCACAATGGATGTCTCGGCGCTCTACACCAACATCCCCCATGATGATGGTATTGCTGCAACTGCCTCAGTACTCAATGCCAACAACTGCCACTTTCCGGATGCAATCTTACAACTCATCCGCTTCACCTTGGACCACAATGTCTTCACCTTCAACAATCAGTTTTTCATCCAGACGCATGGAACAGCCACGGGGACCAAATTCGCACCTCAGTATGCCAACATCTTCATGCACATGTTCGAACAAGACTTCTTCACCACACGAGATCTTCAACCAAGGTTGTATACTAGATATATTGATGACATATTTTTCCTTTGGACTCATGGTGAACAATCATTGAAACAACTGTATGATGATATCAACAAGTTCCATCCCACCATCAGACTCACCATGGACTATTCTCCAGAATCAGTTGCATTCTTGGACACATGCATCTCCATCAAGGACGATCACCTCAGCACCTCACTGTACCGCAAACCGACAGACAACCTCACAATGCTCTACTTCTCCAGCTTCCACCCTAGACACATTAAAGAACCCATTCCCGTGGACAAGCCCTCCGTATACACAGAATTTGCTCAGATGAGGAGGATCGTGACAAACACCTCCAGACGCTGAAGGATACCCTCGTGAGAACAGGATATGGCACTCGACTCATCGATCGACAGTTCCGACGATAAACCGCACTGACCTCCTCAGAAGACGAACACAGGACACGGTGGACAGAGTACCCTTTCTTGTCCAGTACTTGCCCGGAGCGGAGAAGCTACGACATCTTCTCCAGAGTCTTCAACATATCATTGATGACGATGAACATCTTGCTAGGGCCATCCCCACCCCCCCACTTCTTGCTTTCAGACAACCGCACAACCTCAAACAGATCATTGTTCGCAGCAAACTACCCAACCTTCAGGAGAACAGTGACCACAATACCACACACCCCTGCCACAGCAACCTCTGAAAGACATGCCGGATCATAGACATGGACGACATCATCAAACGTGAGGATACCATTCACCAGGTGCACGGTACATACTCTTGCAACTCGGCCAACGTTGCCTACCTAATACGTTGCAAGAAAGGATGTCCCGAAGCATGGTACATTGGGGAGACCATGAAGACACTACGACAGCGGATGAATGAGCATCGCTCAACAATCACCAGGCAAAACAGTTCCCTTCCTGTGGGCGAACACTTCAGCAGTCATGGGCATTCGGCCTCTGACCTGCAGGTAAATGTTCTTCAAGGGGGCTTTCGTGACACACGACAGCGCAGAGTTGCTGAGCAGAGACTCATAGCCAAGTTCCGCACACATGAGGACGGTCTTAACAGGGATCTTGGCTTCATGACACACTATCTGTAACCTCCGTAACTTGCCTGGGTTAGCAAAAAACCTCACTTACTGTGCTGTCTGGAGAAAATACACAATTCTCTAACCAATGCTCAAGATTCCCTTCACACACATTGTTAGCCACTTTAACACTTGAATAGCAGGTTAGATGCAAGGATTCGCATTCTAATCAGCAATCTCTGACTGTCTGTGCTGATGTGTGCTATTGCAGACCAGAACACTGCATTTGCCTGACGAAGACACAGAGTGTTGAAAGCTCGCAGATTTACTATCAAGTAAGTTGGCTGGATTTAAAATTGGTGTTGCTAAATTCTTACTGGTTTCTCCAACCTTGCTCAGGGCTGGAATTCTATGGTCCTGCTAAGCGAATGGACATTTGGCTAACTGCCAATTTCTCTATTCTTGCTGGCAGCTGTCTGTATTCCAAAAGTGCTCAATTTTCTTTCAAATTCTTTGGAAAACTTGAAGTTGTGGAAAGTGCATTTCAGTGTAAGATTCTCTTTGAATTTCCTCTTTACTAATCAACATTCTTTAACATTGTTTCCTGTATTTCCTCAACAGAAATGTTTGGCATGCAAATACACCACAGACCCAATATGGAGCTCTTTGAAAGAAACAGTAAAATTCAACAAGATTCAATACGAAGCAGAACTGTGGCAAACACTGTTAAAACATGGCTTCCCTTATCCTCTTCCGAGTCCCCTTTGCTGGTATATATGTATCCTTGAGGGACAAAGTGCACAATGTAATTCTCAATTTCCCAAAGCAAGTGGCTCCTTTCTGTATACTTTATACCACTGTGCTTTAACTAAACCTACTGACAATGGAATTCACCCGTCTCTTTTGCTGGATAGGCATTTATTGCCCATCTCTAACTGCCCTTGAGGGGCAGTTACAAGCCGATCACATTGCTGTGACCAGTGAAAACATGATGGCACAGCTGCCTGCTCTTGGATAACTTAAAAGCTTTTAATACATTAAAAGCTAATGAAATGAAATTACAATCTTTTTCTTCTGTGTTTAAACAGTTGTGATTCTAGCCAGATAACCATAAGCAGTTGGAGATTCCACAGCTATGCTGTGTTCTGTGTCTTTGAAACAAAGAGAAAGGTAAGACATATTTCTAGAGGAGCAATCCTAATACGCTATCTGATTTAATCACTTTTTAAAGAACTTAAAGGAAAGGCAGTGGCATGGTGGTATTGTCGCTTGACTAGTAATCCAGAGACCCAAGGGAATGATCAGGTTCGAATCCTACCTTAGCAGACAGTGGAATTTAAACTCAGCAAAACATCTGGAATTAAAAGTGACACTTAATTGCCAATAATCCCCTTTAGGGAAGGAAAGCTATCACTCTTCCCTGGCCTGGCCTAAGTGTGACTATAGACCCACAGTAATGTGGTTGACAAGAAAGGCTCAGTAATACCACCACAGCTCAGGACATAGCTGCTAGACTGGAACTGCGGCAGGTGGTGTGGGAAAATCCTGCCCTCATCCTCATCAATCTATCTGCCACAAATGTATCCGTCCATGATACTGTCACTTTGACAGATACGTCATAGAAGGCATTCTTTCTGGTTGCATCATAGTTTGCTATGGCTCCTACTCTGTCCAAGACTGCAAAAAATTGAATGAAGCCCAGTGCATCATGCAAACAAGCTTCCCATCCACTGAAATTGTCTACATTTCCCGCTGACTCAGAAAAGCAGCCAGCATAACCAAAGACCAGAAGCACCCTAGATATACTCACTTTCACCTTCTTCGTCAAGACAAATGTACAGAAGTCCAAGGACATGTATCAACCGACTCAAGAACAGCTTCTTCCCTGTTGCTGTAAGACTTTTGACAGGACCCACCTCACAATAAGTTGATTTTTCTCTACACTCTAGCTATGACTGTAACACTACGTTCTGCATTGTCTTTTTTCCTTCTCTATGAACTATTGTTCTATGTTCTATACTTCTGGATGAGTACATGGGATTTAATGGGATTGGGAGTTAAGATAGTTCTATGGCCTGGTAGGTACTGATATGATCGGCACAACTTGTGGGCCGAAGGGCCTGTTTGTGATGTAGTGTTCTATGTTCTATGAATGGTATGCTTTGTCCGCATTGTGTGCAAGAAACAATCTTTTTTACTGTATATTAATGCATGTGACAATAATAGATCAAATCAAATTAAATTTGTATGAGTGACCACCACATAATTCTTGTATAAATTAAGCCTATTGTGCCAAATGGAATATCCATCTCAGCCTCTTCCAGAGGTCCCCTGCATTACAAATGTTAGTATTCAGTCAATTCGAATCACATGATATCAAGATCTGCCTGAAGGCACTGGAACACCAAATGCTCTGGGTCTTGATGATATTCCAGCAATAGTCATGAAGACTTGTGCTCTACAACTTTCCACACTGTAGCCAAGCCATATCAATTCAGCTCAAATACAACACTGGCATCTATATGTAATATGGAAAATTGCCCAGGTATGTCCAGTACGCAAGAAACAGGACAAACACAAATCGGCCAATTATGTCCCATCAGTTTATTCTTGATCATCAGCAAGGGATCATGAAATGGATGGAAGGGGCCATCAAGCGGCACTTCCTTAGCAATAGTCCCCCTATGGACGCTCAATTTACACAAGAATTATCTGGGTTCTGCCATAGTCACTCAGTTCTTGATCTCATTAAAGGCTCTGTTCAAATATGGATAAAAGAATTGAACATCAGAGGCGAGGTGCAAGTGGCTGCCCTTGATATCAAGGCAGGATTTCACCGAGTATGGCGTCAAAGAGTTCCAACAAAACCCGAGTCAATGGGAATCAAGATGAAAAACCTATGCTGGCTGGTGTCATATCTGGCACAAAGAACAATGAACAATGGTGGTTGTAAGTCAATTAACTGAGCTCCAAGATATCAAAGAACAAAGGAACTTATGGCACAGGAACAGGCCCTTCAGGCCTCCAAACTATGCTGCCCAAACTCCCTACTCTTCCGGGGACCATATCCCTATATGCCCACCCTATTCATGCATTTGTCAACATCAGTGCAGGGTTTGTCAGGGTATTGTCCATTGATCAGAAACTGAATTGGACTAGCCATGTAAGTACTTTGACTACCAGAGCAAGTCAAGGTCTTGGAATCCAAAAAAAAATCAGTTACTTCATGACTCCCCAAAGTCTGTGAGGTGACTGATGAAGGGGCAATGCTCCAAAAACTTGTGCTACCAAATAAACCTGTTGGACGTTAACCTGGTGTTGTGAGGCTACTTACTGTATCTATAAGATGCACTGTAGGAACTCACTAAGGTTCATTAGGCACCATCTTCTAAACCTTCAACTGCTAAAATGTAGAAGGATTAAAGCAGCAGATACTTGGGAACACCACCATCTGGAGGATGCCCTCTAAGTCACTTACCATCCTGACTTGGAGATATATCGCTTTTCCCTCACTTTTGCTGGAAATTCCCTCCCAAACAACATATTGGGTGCATCTACAGCGCAGGGATGGTGATGGTTTAAGAAGGTATGTCACCACCATCTTCTCAACGGCAACTAGGGATGGGCAATAAATGCTGGCCAGTTGGGGTACTCATGACCCATGAATAAATAAAAAAAGTAACTAAGATAAAAGTTAAAATACTGCAGAAATAACTTCTGATTGACCAGAGGATTTTTCTATTCTCTGCCTTTTCTTCTATCCTTAAGAAATGTTCTAAAATCCAGTCTCGGGAGAAGGACACTTTATTAAAGAAATTCCATTACCTTATAGAACATAGAACATAGAACAATACAGCACAAACAGACCCTTCGGCCCACGAGTTGCGCCGATCACATCTACCAATCCACAGACCTATCTATAACCCCCTAACCCCCTATTCTTTTCCATATACTCATCCAGAAGTCTCTTAAAAGACCCCAGTGAGTTTGCCTCAACAACCTCCGATGGCAGTCGGTTCCATTCACTCACCACTCTCTGAGTGAAAAACCTACCCCTGACATCTCCTTTGTATTTGCTTCCCTGCACCTTAAATCTGTGTCCTATCGTAGTGACCATTTCAGCTCGGGGAAATAGTCTCTGAGAGTCCACCCTATCTATCCCTCTCAACATTTTATAAACCTCTATCAGGTCGCCTCTCAACCTACATCTCTCCAGTGAGAAGAGTCCCAGCTCCCTCAACCTATCTTCATAAGGCCTGCCTCCCAATCCAGGCAGCATCCTTGTAAATCTAGATTTACAAGAATTTATGCAAGGATTTACAAGGATTTATGCATTGATTAGTTTTCAGGATAAATAAGCATGGTGATAATTTAGTAATCTGATGTATTTTTATGCATTTGGGGATATATCTAATTGATATATGTAGATTCACTGAAGGCTCAGATTACTCTGTGGAGACATGTCCTAGGTGTATATGGAGAGCTTGAGGACAGAAGAGCCAAGTGATAGAGCCAGCCCAATTTAGTTGATTTCAGTCGGTGCTTAAGACTTCATGGTTCATTAAATGTAATTATATTCTTTGAAATTTGTGCACTGCTATATACTGCAATCGTTGAAGGGAGTAAACATTATAAAACTGAGTAAAAAATCAATTAAGCAAAATAACTTCACATCAAGATTAAAGATTTATACAGAGCATCCATTTTTATAAATGTTCTATAAAGGATACTAAGTGATTACTGATAAGGACAATGAAAGGAATACTTCAAGCTGTTAGAATAAAGCAACATAATTTGCACTTTTCTTTGCACTTTTATTACAATGTGTGCTACACTGCATTTGATATTACTTTTCACATTATGATTAAAGCTGATACTGATAAGATGGAAATTACAATGGCTCCCAGTTAACTGCACCTTTTTAAAATTCCCATCCATATTTTCCTTGACCTTGTCTCTTCCTATCTCCTCAATCGCTAGCTTGACGGCCCTCTGAGATATCTGCCTTCCTCTAATTCCTCTCAATTTTAATGCCTCCAACTTGGGTGACTGCACCTTCAGCCCACCTTAGCTCTAGGTTCTGGAATTGCCTCTAACTAAGTGGCTTTTCCATTTTATCACATTCCATAGATGTTTGATCAGCTGTTTTGATGTCATCTTCAGTATGTCACTTTTTAAAAAAATGAATGGTCCTGAGAAGTGTCTTTAGATGTTTTGTTATGTTAAAGGTGTTATATAAATGCAAGTTGTTGCAGTTAGAATCATAGTCATTGAATCCCTACAGTGCAAAAAGAGGCTATTAGACTCATGAATCATAGAACTCTACAGTGCAGGAAAAGGCCCTTCAACCCATCAAGTCTGCACAGAATACAATCCCATCGAGGCCCTACCTCCATGTCCCTACATATTATACCCACTAATCCCTCTAACCTACGCATCCCTGGACACTAAGGGTCAATTTCTTAGCATGGCCATTCAACCTAACCCGGACATCTTTGGATTGTGGGAGGAAACCGGAGAAAACCCACGCAGACATGAGGAGAATATGCAAACTCCACACGCAGAGTGATCTGAGCTCGGAATCAAATCCAGGACCCTGGAACTGCGAAGCAGCAGTGCTAACCACTGTGCTATCATGCCCCCTGAACTGAAAACAATCCCACCCAGGCCTTATCCCCGTAACTCCATGTTTTTACCCTGCTAATCCTCCTAACACTAAGGACAATTTAACATGGGCAATCAAACTAACCTACACAGCTTTGGAGTTGTTTTGTTCACTTTCTCTTCAAGTATATTTTTAATTTCTAAATTTTGTCCGCACTCAATGCTTCCCTGAATATCATTCCATGGGTGAAATCTGTCACTCTGTCCAAGTAGCGAATATTTGTGAGACAATGCTGCAATGACTTAGTTGAGGCACATGAGGTTGGCTTCCACTGCCTCATCTGCCACTTCCTAATCTTCCTCTGGCATTGGCCCTCTGGCTTAATGGGGCTATCAGTTAACAAAATTCCCATCTATCCATGGTTGCTTCTCACTATTTGGAATAATGATGCCTTTATAGAGATCTAGGGTGGCATGGTGGCACTGCTACCCCGCAATGTTAGGGACATGGATTCAATTCCAGCCTTGGGTCACTATGTGGACTCTCCAGTATTATGAATTCAGTCTTGGAGTTGGCCTTGTGTAACATCCCTTAATGCTGTTCCTCCCTTTCATTTATCACAGTAGATATAGTCACTGTGCAGCCTGGTACCCTTTTAATTAGCTGCTCAACATTCAGTTTTGCCTTCCAAATCCATTCACTGTCCCCATTCGGATGGTGACTATAGAGGCAGTCTGTTCATCAGCTACCTCCTGTTAACATACGAACATCACATAGAAGCAGGGTCAAGACCTGGAAATGGTTCTGCCCACTGATTGAAGCCAATATTAATCAGAATCCACCCTCTGTGCTTGAAACTCTTCAATCAGGTTTCTGCAGTATCATAACAGCTTTTAGCAAGGTCACAAATGATATCTTACGAGACTGTGATAAAAGTAAACCATCCCTCCTCATCCTTCACAGCCTGTCTGCAGCCTTTGACATGATTGATCACACCATCCACCTCCAATGCTTCTCTACCATCATCCAGCAAGATTGTAATGCACTCCCTGATATTATTATCTACCCCGTTATAGTCAGAGAATCACCTGCAATGACTTTTCTTTCTATTCGTGCACTTTTGCCTCTGATATGTTCCACAAAGTTCTATCCTTGGTCTTATCATATTTCTCTGCCACACCTGAAAACACAACTTAGAAACATAGAAACAGAGAAAAATAGAAACTAGAAGCAGGAAAGGCCATTCTTGAACAATTGGGGCTCATTCTGGGGTAGGTGGGACCTCTACAAGAGAGATGGTCTACACCTGAACCAGAGGGGAACCAATATCTTGGGGGGGAAATTTGCAAAGGCTATGCAGGGGGGTTTAAACTGATTCAGAGGGAGGGGTGGGATCCTGAGTAGCTTGGATGTTAAGAGGGACGAGAATAGGGGGGTTATAGTTGAGAACTATAAAGCATAGCAGCGTACGGGTGGAGTAGGGCATGGTTTGAAATGCATATACTTTAATGCAAGAAGCATTCGCAATAAGGTGGAGGAACTTGCAGCTTGGACCAGTACCTGGAACTTCGATGTTGTGGCCATTTCAGAGACATGGATAGAGCAGGGACAGGAATGGTTGTTGCAGGTTCCGGGGTTCAAATGCTTCAGTCGGAGTAGAGAAGGAGGTAGAAGGGGGGGAGGAGTGGCATTATTAGTCAAAGACTGTATCACAGTGACAGAAAGGAAGTTTGATGAGGACTTGTCTGTTGAGGTAGTACGGGCTGAGATTAGAAACAGGAGAGGAGAGGTCACCGTGTTGGGAATCTTTTATAGACCTCCTAAATGTTCTAGAGAGGTAGAGGAAAGGATTGCAAAGTCGATCCTGGACAGGAGTGAAAGTAATAGGGTAATTGTTATGGGGGACTTTAACTTTACTAATATTGATTGGAATAGCTATAGCTCTAGCTCGTTAGAGGGGTCAGTTTTTATACAAAGTGTGCAGGAAGGTTTTTTGACTCAGTATGTAGATAGGCCAACTAGAGGTGAGGCTACATTGGATTTGGTGCTGGGCAATGAGCCAGACCAGGTGTTAGGCTTGGAAGTTAGTGAACATTTTGGTGATAGTGACCACAATTCAGTTACGTTCACCTTAGTGATGGATAGGGATAGGCATGAAGCTGGGGGCAGTAGTTATAGCTGGGGGAATGGTAATTATGAGGCCATAAGGAGGGAATTAGGGTGCATAGATTGGACTAGGAAACTACAGGGACTGGGAACATCTGAAATGTGGAGCTTATTCAAGGAGCAGCTACTGCGAGTCCTTGATAAGTATGTCCCTGTCAGGCAAGGAGGAAATGGTCGAGTAAGGGAACCTTGGTGTACGAAAAAAGTTAATTCGCTGGTTAAAAGGAAAAAGGAGGCTTATGTCAAGATGAGGCTTGAAGGCTCAGTTAGTGCAATGGATAGCTATAGATTAGCCAGGAGGGAGCTAAAGAGTGAGTTGAGGAGAGCTAAGAGGGGACACGAGAAGACTTTGGCTGATAGGATTAAGGAGAATCCTAAAGCTTTCTTTAGATATGTTAAGAATAGAAGATTGGTTAGGGCAAGATTAGGGCCAGTCATAGACAGCAGTGGGAAGTTGTGCGTGGAGCCTGAAGAGATTGGAGAGGCACTGAATAAATATTTCTCTTCGGTATTCACGCAGGGAGATGTAAATGTAGTTGTGGAGAACACTGGGGTACAGGGTTGCAAACTGGAAAGTATTGAAGTAGATAAGGAGGATGTGCTAGATATTCTCGAGGGTTTGAAGTTAGATAAGTTCCCTGGGCCGGATGGGATTTACCCTAGATTCTCTGGGAGGCGAGAGGGGCGATTGCAGGGCCTCTGGCTCTTATCTTCAGGTCGTCGTTGGTTACGGGTATAGTGCCGGAAGACTGGAGGATAGCGAATGTGGTCCCATTGTTCAAGAAGGGGAAGAGAGACTTTCCGGGGAATTATAGGCCGGTGAGTCTTACTTCTGTTGTGGGCAAAGTATTGGAAAGAATTATTAGGGATAGGATTTATAGTTATTTAGAGAGAAATGAATTGATTGGGGATAGTCAGCATGGTTTTGTGAAGGGTAGGTCGTGCCTTACTAACCTTATTGAGTTTTTTGAAAAAGTGACCAAAGAGGTGGATGGGGGTAAGGCAGTTGATGTGGTATATATGGACTTTAGTAAGGCGTTCGATAAGGTGGCCCATGGAAGGCTTCTGCAGAAAATGCAAATGTATGGGATAGAGGGTGATTTAGCTAATTGGATTAGGAATTGGCTAGCAGATAGAAGACAGAGGGTGGTGGTTGATGGGAGATATTCATCGTGGAGTTCGGTTACTAGTGGTGTACCTCAGGGATCTGTTTTGGGGCCCCTGCTGTTGTAATTTTTATAAATGATCTGGATGAGGGTATTGAAGGATGGATTAGTAAATTTGCGGATGACACCAAAGCCGGAGGAGTGGTAGATAGTGAAGAGGGGTGTTATAGTTTGCAGAGAGACTTGGACAAGTTGCAGAGCTGGGCCGAGAGGTGGCAAATGGAGTTTAATGAGGAAAAGTGTGAGGTAATTCACTTTGGCAGGAATAACAAATGTGTAGAGTATAGGGCTAATGGTAGGACTCTTAATAGTGTTGATGAACAGAGGGATCTTGGTGTATATGTGCATAGATCCCTGAAAGTTGGCAATCAAGTCGATAAGGTTGTTAAGAAGGCATACGGAGTCTTAGCTTTTATTGGTAGGGGGACTGAATTTCGGAGCCGCAACGTCATGTTGCAACTGTACAAAACTCTAGTGCGGCCGCACTTGGAGTATTGTGTGCAGTTCTGGTCCCACATTATAAGAAAGATGTGGAGGCATTGGAGACGGTACAGAGGAGGTTTACCAGGATGTTGCCTGGTATGGAGGGCAGGTCTTATGAAGAGAGGCTGAGGGATTTGAGGTTGTTTTCGTTAGAAAGAAGGCGGCTAAGAGGAGACCTTATTGAAACATATAAGATGATTAGAGATTTAGATACGGTGGACAGTGATAGCCTTTTTCCTAGGATGGAGAAAGCTAGCATGAGGGGACATAGCTTTAAATTAAGGGGTGGTAGTTATAGGACGGATGTCACAGGTAGGTTCTTTACCCAGAGGATGGTAAGGGTATGGAATGCCCTGCCTGCAGCAGTTGTAGATGTGCCAAGTTTGGTGGCGTTTAAGAGGTTAGTAGATAAGTTTATGAACAAAAAGGGAATGGTTTAGGTTAGAGGGTCATTGCTTTTTCTTAATTGGTCAGCGCAACATCGAAGGCCAAAGGGCCTGTTCTGCGCTGTAATGTTCTATGTTCTATGTTCTATGTTCAGCCCTTTGAGCCTATTCTGCCATTCATCTTGATCATGGCTGATCAATGAATTCAATATCATGATCCCCCACTTCCTCTCATATGCCTTGACCCCTTTATCTCCAAGAGCTATCTCTGATTCCTTCTTTTGCAGCAAACATCTAGTTCTCTCTCACTACCACCTTCATCAACCCCTCAACTTGACTATCCCAATATAATTCTGGCTGCCCTCTTCATCTCTATCACAAGCTTGAGGGCTGGGATTTTCCCACTGTTCCCACCAGCAATATCATGTAGCCCCACCGACAGTGCTCCCCCAGTTGTTGGTTTCCCAGCAGTGGAGGATGGATTCAATGGGAAATCTCACTCACAGTAGCAGGACCAGAAGATCCGCTCAACAGTTAATGGTGGATCACCTCGCAGTGCTGACAAATGCATCATAGGAGATGTTCAGAGAATCTTCCCAACGTCACCCAAAACGCAACTGCCTGTGACTTAATTTAAGATTGTCATTTGGACTCACAGTGTGGTACATTTGCGTGTTTGGAAACTACATATATTAATACACAGGGCCTTTTTAAAGTTCCTCAATCTGCCCTGCCACCTTCAAGGGCAGCAGGCTAACACAGTAGGGTGGCATGATGGCACAGTGATTTGCACTGCTGCCTCACAGTGCCAGGAACCTGAGTTCGATTGCTGGTTTGGGTCATTGTCGTGCAGAATCCGCACATTCTCCCCGTTTCTGTGTAGGTTTCATCTAGGTCCTCCAGTTTCCTCAGAATTGCTGGCTAAGTGCATTGGCCATGTTAAATTCTAGGGGATTCTCACAATAATTCGTTGCAGTGCTAATGTAAGCCAACTTGTGACACTAATAAATAATAATAATGTACACACATTGTTCTTGTTTCAGCTAACTAAAATAAGTGATAGCCATTCATTGGCTCATTCTGCAGCCAATGCTTTGACCAATCGAGTCTAGCTACATGGTTTAAATATTAAACCAATGCTTGGCAATTCATTGTCAATCACCCTTAGCTGGTGCATTCTCCATGGCAATGCTCCTACCAAAGTCCACTTGCCAAACAAAGAGCACCTTCTTCTCACACAGTTTAAATTGTTGTTTCCCTTGCAATTGTGATTGTCCTGATGGAGTGTGATGACAAGCTTCTGGCTTCTACCATCTGACGAAGGGTTATGCTAATTTAAAATGTTGGCTCTCTCTACAGATGCCATCAGACTTGATGAGATTTTCCAGAATTTTCTGCTTTTGCTTCAGATTCCAGCATCTGCAGTAATTTGTTTTTAGCCTCTGTCTCTCATCAACAGTACTCAAGTTCTGTGCTACCAAATGACTATTTTTGTGCTGACGATAGTTGAGCTACTTTAGCTGAGCTATGTCACAATTTTGAAATTCTGAGAATTGTTCTTAACTCCCTCCTTGGCCTGGCACCTCTCTATCTCAGTCATGTCGTCCAGACATGCAATCCTCCAATTTTAATCCGTGTCCCCAATTTTAATCACTCAATCACCAGATTTCCAGTGCGAGATGTTATTGTTGTATATCTGGCACTGGGACATGTTAACAGGCCAGGATACCCAGTGTGGATCCCAAGCATTGGGCACTTCTGGAATCTCCCACCCCACTGCATTATGAAGTTATGCAGCAGGATGGGGGAATCGCACCCACAAAGTTTCAGGGAGGAAATTCCGGGATTTAGCTGAACGTATATCCTGCTAACAAGTCCCAGGGTCAGATATACAACAGTAACAGCTCCGCACTGGAAATCGGCGGGGAGGCACATACATAATGATAATGTTTATTTCCATATATTTTAAGTCCTACTAGAAGAATATAAAATATACGGGGTCCGCTAGCCTCTCCCACCCCGTGAAGAGTATTTCCCTCCAGGGAGGGTTATGCTAGTTCCCCACTTTTGGGGATCTAGTGGCCTGACCTCGCTGGAGTGATGGTGGGGCAATTGGGGCCTGCGGAGAATCAGGCAGTTAGGGGTGGTGCCCCTTGGGTATTTGCCCCTTGGCAGTGTCAGCCCCTGGCCCTGCCCAAGGGACAAAATGCCAATAGCAAAAATACACTTGCACCGCCCATCGGGTCTATTAGGACAGAGTCTGATGGGGCAGGGCAGGGTATGGCAATCAAAAGGGATTGGGGGTGGAGGGTTGGTGGTTCCACCACCATTCTGCATTGGGATCAACTGGGGACAGAAAGAAGCCAGCAATTGGAGTTGTCCATTGAGCTGAAGGGATGGGGTCAGTCCACTGGGGATCTTGCAGGGTGGAGTTGGGACTGCAGGAAGAGGGTCTGGTCTCCAGGGAGTACTTTCAGGACTGCCAGTGGGGGTAGGATCAGGGGCATAAATTGGGCTGCTGTAGGGTGGGAGGGGGCGGTGTGGTGGAGTGGGGGGAGGTGGCCAAAGCTGGGCTGGACATTCAAGGGGCACCAATGATCAGGTCATGGATCGGTGAGGCAGTGATGCAGGGTCATGGAGCTTGCCAGAGATTATTATCATCCAAACTAAAGTTGTTAAGAAGGCGTACGGTGTATTAGCTTTTATTGGTAGAGGGATTGAATTTAGGAGCCGTGAGGTTATGTTACAACTGTACAAAACTCTGGTGCGGCCGCACTTGGAGTATTGCGTACAGTTCTGGTCGCCGCATAATAAGAAAGATGTGGAAGCATTGGAAAGGGTGCAGAGGAGGTTTACCAGGATGTTGCCTGGTATGGTGGGAAGGCCTTATGAGGAAAGGCTGAGGGACCTGAGATTATTTTCATTAGAGAGAAGAAGGTTACGCGGTGACCTAATTGAGGTGTATAAGATGATCAAGGGATTGGATAGGGTGGATAGTGAGAGCCTTTTTCCTCGGATGGTGATGACCAACACGCGGGGACATAACTTTAAATTAAGAGGTGGTAGTTATAGGACGGATGTCAGAGGCAGGTTCTTCACAAAGAGGGTGGTGAGGGCGTGGAATGCCCTGCCTGCAGCAGTTGTGGACTCGCTTACTTTGGGGGCATTCAAATGTTCGGTGGATAGGCATATGGATGATATTGGAATAGTTTAGGTTAGAGGGTCCACTAGCCGGCGCAACATCGAGGGCCGAAGGGCCTGTACTGCACTGTAATGTTCTATGTTCTATGTTCTATAAACTGGATAACCTCACATCTTTCCACATTTTACTGCATCTGCCATGCAGATGTCCATTCACTCGGCATGTCCAAATCATGCTGAAACATTTCTGTATCTTCCTCACAGCTCACCTTCCAGTTCAACTTTGTATCATCTGTAAATTTGGAGATATGCATTCAGTTCCCTCTTCCAATTCATCAATATTTCACGTGAACAGTTGAAATCCTAGCACTGATCCCTGTGGAACCCTGCTAGTCATTGATTGCCAATCAGAAAAAATCCCATTTATACCAGTGCTTTCCTTTGTATCTGCTAACCAGCTTTCCATCCATCTTAAGACAGTTGCATCCTCCTGCAATCTCATGTACTTTAACTTTATATGATGGTCTGTTATGTGAGACCTTATCAAAAGCTGTGTAAAAGTCTAAATAAACCACATCCACTGAATCTCGTTGGCCATCTCTATTAGTTACATCCTCAAAAAATTCCATTAAATTTATCAAGCATGATTTCCCTTTTGTAAATCCATGCTGACTTTTTATAATTATACCATGGCCTGCCAAATGCTGAGTTACGAAATCCTTGATAATAGACTCTAATAACTTTCCCAGTACCAATGTTATTGGTCTGTAGTTCCCTGTCTTCCGTCTACCTCCCTTTTTGGATAGTAGGATCACATTAGCTACTCTCGAATCTGTAGGAGCTATTCCAGAGTCTAAAAAATTTTGGAAAATAACCACCAATGGATCTATTTCCCGAGCCACTTCCTTAAGTATTCTGGGATGATGGTTATCAGGAGCTGGGGATTTATCTACTTTCAATCCCATCAATTTACCCCAAAAACATTTCTCTACTTATACTGATTTTCTTCAGCTCCTCACTGAAACATATTTCTCTCACACTTCTGACAGTGTCTTATTCATATCTTCCTTTGTGAAGACTGAAGCAAAGTACAAATTTAGTTCCTCCGCGATTTCTTTATTCCCTGTTATGAATTCTCCCCTTTCTGATTGCAAGGGGCCTACATTCATTTTTGCCTTTTTTATTCTTTACATATCTATAGAAACTTTTACAGTCAGTTTTTACGCTCCCTGCTAGCTTACTTTTATATTTTATTTTTTCCTTCTTAATTGTTTGATCTTCCTTTGCTGAATTTTAAACTGCTCCCAATCCTCAGGCCTATTGTTTTTTCTTGCCAATTTATAAGCTTCTTCCTCGAATCCGATATCATCTCTAAATTCCTTTGTAAACCATGGTTTGGCTGCAATTCCCTGACCACTCTTGAACCAAACAGGAATAAACAACTTCTGGATTTCACCTATTCATTCTTTAATCCATGCCATTGCCTGTCCATTGCCTTTCCTTTCAGGAATATTTCCAAATTCATCATTGCCAATTCATGCCTCCAAACGCCGTAATAATCTTTACTGAGACTCAGGATCCTGGTCTCAGGAACAACTCTGTTACTATCCAGCTTGAGAAAGAATTCTACCAGGATCAACTCTGTCTCCAAGGGTTCTCTCATAACTAGATTAGCAATTAATTCTCTCTCATTGCACAACACCCAATGCAATATGATCTGCACCCTTGTTCGTTCTTCAATGTATTTTTACATTGGCTGATAGGATTAAGGAGAATCCTAAAGCTTTCTTTCGATATGTTAAGAATAGAAGATTGGTTAGGGCAAGATCAAGGCCAGTCATAGACAGCAGTGGGAAGTTGTGCGTGGAGCCTGAAGAGATTGGTGAGGCACTGAATAAATATTTCTCTTCGGTATTCACGCAGAGTGCTGGAAATGTAGCTATGGAGAGCACTGAGGTACAGGGTTGCAAATTGGGAAGTATTGTAGTAGATAGGGAGGATGTGTTAGACATTCTCGAGGGTTTGAAGTTGGATAAGTCCCCTGGGCCGGACGGGATTTACCCTAGGATTCTCTGGGAGGCAAGCGAGGAGATTGCAGAGCCTCTGGCTCTGATCTTCAGGTCCTCGTTGGTTACGGGTGTGGTTCCGTAGGACTGGAGGATAGCGAATGTGGTCCCATTGTTTAAGAAGGGGAAGAGAGACCTTCCAGGGAATTATAGGCGAGTGAGTCTTACTTCTGTTGTGGGCAAGGTATTGGAGAGAATTATTAGGGATAGGATTTATAGTTATTTAGAGAGAAATGAATGATTGGGGATAGTCAGCATGGTTTTGTGAAGGGTAGGTCGTGCCTTACTAACCTCATTGAGTTTTTTGAAAAAGTGACCAAAGAGGTGGATGGGGATAAGGCGGTTGATGTGGTATATATGGACTTAGTAAGGCGTTTGATAAGGTGGCCCATGGAAGACTTCTGCAGAAAATGCAGATGTATGGGATAGAGGGTGATTTAGCTAATTGGGTTAGGAATTGGCTAGCAGGTAGAAGACAGAGGGGGGTGGTTGATGGGAGATATTCATCTTGGAGTACGGTGACAAGTGGTGTACCTCAGGGGTCTGTTTTGGGGCCCCTGCTGTTTGTAATTTTTATAAATGATCTGGAGGAGGGTATGGAAGGATGGATTAGTAAATTTGCAGATGACACTAAAGTCGGTGGAGTGGTAGATAGTGAAGAGGGGTGTTATAGTTTACAGAGTGACTGGGACAAGTTGCAGAGCTGGGCCGAGAGGTGGCAAATGGAGTTTAATGTGGAAAAGTGTGAGGTAATGCACTTTGGCAGGAACATTAAATGTGTAGAGTATAGGGCTAATGGTAGGGCTCTTAATAGTGTTGAGGAACAGAAGGATCTTGGTGTATGTGTCAATAGATCCTGAAAGTAGGCAGTCAAGTGGATAAAGTTGTTAAGAAGGCATATGGAGTCTTAGCTTTTATTGGTAGGGGGATTGAATTTCGGAACCGAAACGTCATGTTGCAACTGTACTAAACTCTAGTGCGGCCGCACGTGGAGTATTGTGTGCAGTTCTGGTCCCCACATTATAAGAAAGATGTGGAGGCATTGGAGAGGGTACAGAGAGGTTTACCAGGATGTTGCCTGGTATGGAGGGCAGGTCCTATGAAGAGAGGTTGAAGGATTTGAGGTTGTTTTCGTTAGAAAGGAGGCGGCTAAGAGGGGATCTTATTGAAGCATCTAAGATGATTAGAGGTTTAGATAGGGTGGACAGTGATAGCCTTTTTCCTAGGATGGAGAAAGCTAGCACGAGGGGACACAGCTTTAAATTAAGGGGTATGAGTTATAGGACGGATATCAGAGGTAGGTTCTTACTCAAAGAGTGATTAGGGAGTGGAATGCCCTGCCTGCAGCTGTTGTAGATGCGCCAAGTTTTGTGGCGTTTAAGAGGTTAGTTGATAAGTATATGGATGAGAAGGGAATGGTTTAGTTAGGAGGGGCATTGCTTTTTATTTTGGTCGGCACAACATCGAAGGCCGAAGGGCCTGTTCTGTGCTGTAATGTTCTATGTTCTATGTTCTATGTTCTATGTATTGCTCCAGAAAACCATTCCAAATGCGCTCCAGAAATTCCTCCCCTATTGTACTGTGACTAATTTGACTCTCCCTATTTATATGCAGATTAAAGTTGCTCATACTCACTGATATTCCTTTAACACATGCACCTCTGATTTTGTGTCTAATGCCTTTTCCCAACATTACCACAACAGTTTGGTGGTCTGTATACCGCTTCCACCAATGTTTTTTGCCCTTTATTGTTTATTAACTCGACCCTTACAGATTCCACAACATCAATGGGTATATCTTTCTTCAACATATCAATATCATCTTTCATCATCACTATCAGGCTGTCTGTTCCCATCAACGACAGATATAAAGATGATTGAAATATACAAATATCTTATTACATATGCACCAAATCAGGATGCTCACTTGTCTAACTTTCACTCTCACTGCTCTTCCTGATGCAATAAAAAATACCTATTGTTATTTGTTCAGCTCAGCTATTTTGTAGGCATAAAGAAAATAATGTTTTCCTCGTGTTGTTTTAGGATGTTGTGACACTTAACTCATGTTTTGGTAGCTCTTGCCAATGTTTCATGCACAGCTCATCAGGCTTTGATGTACCTGCTCAGACTAGTTTCGAATTATTTTTGTCCTTTCTTTGTGTTGAGTACAAAGAGCACTTTATTGACTGTGATTAATGGCTCCCCTTTCTTTTCAGTGCAGGAGATTTAGCCTCTGACACGGTATAGGGAACTAATCTTCAGCTATTAGTGATGCATGTAGGCTGATTGAACATGGCATCACAACGGGATGTGACAACTTTATACAAACAATACTAATTAATCAGGAATGAGGTCAAGTTAATAGTTCGCCTAAGTATCATACAGATATATTCCAACCACTGTAATTGTTGCACTGAATAAGAAAATACTTGTGCAGTATAAAAGGTGCACTATCTAACCAAAACAAATGTCTGAGTGCTGGTTCCAGTGTGAAAAATGGATGCTTCCCATTGATGGCATTGGGTTGAATCTTATGCCTCATTACCAATTAATTTTATGCCCATCCCACAATCACTTAACTACTGCAAGCACTGGGCATCTCCACATAAACGTTCCACAGCACTTCTTCCAAAATGCGTGCAGTAGATGGCAGGCAAAAAGGCAGCACCACCTTTCCCAGAGGAGGATCTCACCAGGAGCTGGATGGAGGGGAGAAAGATGGGATGCACTCCATCCCTGCTCCAAGGCCTTCCAGGTAGGTCAGCACTCCCATCTGGGATACAGTGGCAGTCCTGGTCAGTGCAAAGGCACTCAAGAGGAGGACATGACAACAGTGTCGGAAGACGATGAATGATCTTCACTGACTAAGTGAACCAGCCAAGTCACCCCCACCATTGCATCCCTTCGCATACCCCTCACCCCCCAAGCCCTTTCCTTCATTCCTTAGCCTCACCAGGAACCAACACCAGAACCAGATTCCCCTTTCCATCCCACAATCACCATGCTCCCCCAATAGCTGCTGTTCTCCTCGCTCTCAGGTCTCACCCAGGGCTGTACTTCATCACCATCTTCAATGTCAACATTCCCGTCTGCAGTCTTCCTCTCTCTGTCTTTGCAGAACAAAATCAACCAGAATAAGCATCAGCAGGCATAGATAGCTGGAGGTAGGCCAAGAGCTGAGAACCTCGGTACATTTTGAGGAGTGAACCCTTGAGCTGACCAGGGAGGGGGAAATGTGTACCTGCACTGCTGATGAAGTGAGGGCAACAGAGAAATATGAGAATTCTCAATACATGTGCTGTCATTCCTCAGGGAGTAAACAATTTTCCCGCCATGTCCCAACTATTACATTGATGTCATGTCCCTTCTCTTGGGCCAATGAGCGGTACAGGCTTGGAGGGCTGAAGGGCCTCTTTCCTGTGCTGTACTGTTCTTTGTTCTTTGACACATCATTGGTAAGGTCTCAGCAGAATCTTGAACTCTGGCATCCCAGCAAAACTAGCAGACTATCCTCACAGCCCCTAAACCCATGAATTCCTGCAGCTCAGAGGGAGACTTCTCCAACACCACTACTGAAGAGGCATCACAGCTATTACCCCCAGCTGGCACCAACACAGATATACACTACTCAGTGGGATTGTAAAGTCCAAAGGTTCACTCACTTGTGAGCACCTCACAGTTGGCATTTCATAATAGATGACGGAAGAGACATCCCAGGGAACCGTCACTCAAAGGGATGCCAGAGTTCAAGATTCTGCTGAGACCTTACCAATGATGTGTCAAAGAACAAAGAACAGTACAGCACAGGAAAGAGGCCCTTCAGCCCTCCAAGCCTGTACCGCTCATTGGTCCAACTTGTTTGTATTCCTCCATTCCCAGTCTGCTCATGTGACTATCCAGGTAAGTCTTAAACAATCCCAGCGTGTCCATCTCCACCACACTACTTGGTAGCGCATTCCAGGCTCCCACCACCCTTTGTGTAAAAAAAATCCCTCTGATATCTGAGTTAAACCTCGCCCCTCTCAACTTGAGCCTGTGATTCCTCATGATTGCCACCTCCGACCTGGGAGAAAGTTTCCCGCTGTTCACCCTATCTACACTCTTCATAATTTTGTACACCTCTATTAGGTCTCCCCTCATTCTCCGTCTTTTCAGGGGGAACAACCCCTGTCTACCCAATCTCTTCTCATAGCTAAGACCCTCCATACTACTCAACATCCTGATAAACCTCCTCTGCACTCTCTCCAAATCCTTCACATCATTCTGGTTGTGCAGTAACCAGAACTGGACGCAGTACTCCAAATGTGCCTAACCAAAGTTCTATACAGCTGCTGCATCAGACGCCAGTTTTTATACTCTATACCCTGTCCTATAAAGGCAAGCATACCATATGCCTTCTTCATCAACTTCTCCACCTGTACTGCCATCTCCAAGGATTGTGGACTTGCACACTGAGGTCCTCTGTGTTTCTATACTCTTGATGGTTTTGCCATTTATTGTACAACTCTGCCCTACATTAGTTCTACTAAAATGCGTCACTTCGCATTTATCTGGATTAAATTCCATCTGCCATTTGTCCACCCAATTTTCCAGCCTATCTATATGCCCGATAATGTTCATCGCTATCAGCAAGCCCAGCCATCTTTGTGTCATCCGCAAATCCGCAATTGTGTCCCTGTAGCCGGAAATCTCAGACCTTCTTGATCTGTAAAGGCAGAGTTGCGAGTATCAAGAAGGGATGACAGCAACCCTCCTTGGACTGTGAGGCAGTTTGGAGGAGTTCCATTGCATTCTATCTGAGGTGATGCTGTCAACATTGCAGCACGCCAAGGCCAACACAAAGAGGCAATGTAGCATGGCGAATCCACCTGTACTGCCCGAAAGCAGGGCTCAATTTGTCAGTCTCCCATCAAGGACATTCGCCAAGGTCATCTCAGGTAGAAGGGCATGGAAGTTAACTGGCCACCTCCACATCAGCTGTGGGTCCCAATGATACAACGAGACAATGTGGGAATGTCAGGAAGATTAAGAAACTTCAGGCACTTAATGGTCACGAGTGAATACAGGCACGAATGTAGATAGGTCATCATTTTGTTTTGAATGTTTGGCATTACATTTCACTTTGTTCACCCGCGGAGCTTCCACTCCCTCAGAGATGATAATGACAAGAGTTCAAGTTTACATAGAGCTGTTGTAAATGGTATTGATGTGACATCGCACTAGTACCTGCTGAGTTTCTGGTGAGGGGGAGAGCCCTGGAGAGAGTGCTCGCTAATGATATGCTGATATATTAAAATGAGTTTTCTGCGGTCTGTTTCACACCACTCTACTTTCAGAGGGAGCAAAAACATGGGAACATGGAAAATTTGCTGGCATGAATTGTGCCTTCCAAATTTTAAGTGGACACTGCCATTCCCATAGAACGAAAATGGTGGACTTAATGGAAATTAAGGACATGATGTTAAATAGTTTTAAATCTTACCCTACTAGGAACAACAGATTAACTGTGAGGAATGTGTTTTATTTTATCCTCTAACATTGAGCATGTCAGATCTATGACTACTGCATCAGAGAACATTGTATCAGAGATCTTCACACAATATAACTACTGTCAGTCTACATGGATACGCGATCCATGTGACTAAGGCATGATGATGAAACATGAAAAATCAAAGAATTCTGATAAAGAATCATATGTAAAATTTTAACTTATCATTTTGTTGCAGCATGGCACTCATCAAGTGATGTCAAGAGACTTCAGACGCCATTCAGGACAAAAGATATTTATTGCTATAGATCAATCAGGTACAGGGGAAGGGAGACATGGTAACACAGGGGCAGAATTCCAGTTCTTAGATGTTTACTACATGGCTTCTCAACTTAGTGGCCAGGTATTTGGTTGCTAAGCTGCCCCAGAAAGGACAGCACCCTCCGTTGTGATCAGTACCTCAAGCCTCCTCTGCTATGCTGCCTTAAAGAGACAGACCCCACAGCCTAATAAACATTTTTTCACAGATTGAAAAATAACATTTTTTTTTTCACAGGCTATGAGCATCACTGGCAAGATCAAAATTATTAGCCTAAGAGGCTTTGGTGTTGGGGAAAGGAAAAAAAAACTAATAGATCAGAGAAGATTTTAAACAATTAGGCATTTAAGAAATTGACAGAACTACCATTGAGTTGAATACTCTAAATCGGACTTATAAGCTAGCAATGGAGCAGTTTGCATACATGTGAAATGTAGTAAGAATTTTAAAAAGATAATAATTTAAAACATATATGTTGACAATTTGAATGCATGAAAGTTACTTTATAAATATTTTTTGTAAAAATGATTGTTCACCTTGGCCAAAGGCAGATTGCAGCAAAGCATGATGGTAAAGGACATATGGACAAGCTAATCTAAGATAACAATGAAACCTTAAAAATGTGCAAGGAAAGTTTCTAATGGTAAAATATTCACAGCAACTTCATAAGTAGGGCCAATTCATTTCCAGATAAGATGGTTGCTTGCCCGGACACGGGATTACATGTTAGTTTGCTTTGGCAGTGACCTGGAAGGGAACTTGTGGAAATGTTAACTTTAAACTTAAGAACAAAGATCAAAACAGCATGGGAAACAGGCCCTTCGGCCCAATGAGCTCACTTAGTGGTCAGGCGTTTGGTTGCTAAATGATACAGGAAGTTGAGTTAAACAAAAGAAGAGTATACACCTGGATTCTATGGACTAATGAAATGCCATTATGCCAGAGGATAAGATGCAATTGCCTGAAGTGCATGACAGGTGTTATTAATGATTTTTGTACACTGAAGATGATTGAATTGATTCAAAGTGAATGAAAGATAGGGGAATTTGATAAGAAAAGTCAATGATTGATCTATCTTGAACTGTCTACATCAGAATTCATTACAGAGGTCAGGCTGTTCCATTTCTGGAGAGGCCTAGGACTCTTTGGTGACTTCTCCGTATGGCTTTTGGCCAAATAAAATATACATCTTTAAACTGTAACACTGGCTTTAGTGAGTCTTGTATTATTTGAAGTTTCGGCAATAACCAGCCAACTCTCAAACCCTGCTAACAGCGGTGGTAAGTTGTCTTCTTGAATTACTGTTGTCTTTGTGATATGGACATATCTGGATGCTACCAGTTTCCAAATATTGATCCAGCATCACTGAAGGAACATCAAGTCAGGGTAATGCATGACTCAGAGGGGAACATTCAGTGGTAATGGTGTTTCCATGTGTGCTGACCATTGTTCATCCTGGCAATAGTGGTCATGGATTTTGGAATGTACAGTTCGAGAAGACTTGATAAGCTTCTTCAATGCATCTTGTATAGAAACCCTGTACAGTGTGCGGTATCGCAGGGGGTAAAAGTTAAGATAGTGGATCGGATTGCCAATCAAATGGGTTGTTTTGTCCTGAATAGTGTTATGTTTCTTGAGCACTTAACTGAGAAAATGGATAACATTCCAAAATGTTCCAGGCTTGTAAATGGTGGAAAGCTTTTAGGAAGTCAGGCAGTGAACTATTGTTGAAGAATACTCAGCCTCTGACGTGTTTCCGTGTCTTTATACAATTTCCAATAATTTCAATTCTATTTTGAATTTGTAGCATTTACATTGGAACATTGCCGCATTCAGGGAAGAATACTTTCAAGGGCTGATTAAGTTTAAAGATTTATTTAAGCTTACATTAACACTGTAATGAAGTTACTGTGAAATTCCCCTAGACATCACACTCTGGCACCTGTTCGGGTCAATGCATCTAACCAGCATGTCTTGGTTGCTTGGTTCAGTGTGTAAGGCATTTACGTTTACTCTCTGGGACCTAAGTTTAGAACCAACCAAGATTGACAGTATAAATCTGCTGAACACCAGCCCGGAAATGAATGTGAGCAGTCTCAATCCACCTCCTAATGGGAAAGGGCTCACAGAATAACATTGCTCCTAATTTGCCGCAAATAGTCTAAATTGGCAATATCTACTGAAAGGCCAAGAGATTGCTGTTATAGTAAATGGGAAATGTCATGCTCGCACAGTTCACATGCTTTTCTCAGTGTGAGGCTGAAGTAACCAGTTAAGACAGAATGGAAGGACTTTGCATCAGACATATTTGGGAATACTTGATGCCTGAAATGGAAAACATTCCATTTCCCAACACGAACAACTTTTTTTTTGAGTGTGACCTTTAATAAAACTCTAAATGGTACAGTAAATTTAAGCACAGAATCTGGGTGGACTCTGATAGATTTAATCATTGAGGTATCAATTGCCAGGCATTGATAAATTAAATACTGGTGCACCAGTGAACTGCAAACTGGCTACATGAAAATAAAGTTTAAAACAAATCAATATAAAACATTCCATTGATTAATAGTCCAGCAATTAAATGCTTGGTTTGTTGCAATGGCTGGAAATGTTAACAGCTACTTATCGGATTGGCAATCAGAAATGAATTTCGAATAAGTTGCCATGTTTTCAATCTTTCACTTCAGTTCTGGCTATTGACCAAGCTTTTGTAGGATTATTCAATTCATGAGCACCGTATTGAAATCAGGACTCTTTGTACCATCTCCTATTCTGACTCATTCTTATCAAGGTCTCAAAAACTGTGGAACTTCTTGGTCTTTTATTCTTCTTGCAATCTCCAGCTTTAGAGATTCAGTCTAGCATTACATAATCATTGCTTTGATGATTAACTTCAAGCTCTTAACGGTGTCTTGAGGAGAGAGTGACTGCCCTATACATCAAAGCAGCATTTGACTTAGCATGACATCAAGGAACCCTGGGAAAATTGAAATCTAGGAGAATAAAGGAAAATGCTCCACTGCCTGGAGTCCTGCCTAGCGCTAAAAAAGCTTATGATTGGTGGACGCCAATCATCTAACCCTGTACCTTCCCCCGACCCCTACCTCTCAAAGAACATAAAACCATAACATAAGAAATAGTAGACCATCTAGTCCTTCGAGCCTGCCCCACTACAGTACTGCAGTAGAATACATGCCATTTGCCTAGAGGAGTGCAGCTTCAACACCACTCAAGTTCGATCAGCACACCATCTGAAACATTCATTCCTTCTACCACTGACACACAGTGGCAGCACAGTGTACAATACACAAGATGCATATCAGCAACTCACCAAGATTCCTTCCATGACACCTTTCAAACTTGCGATCCTACTGCATGGAAGAAGTATTGACAGCAGAAGCCTGGGAATACCATCACGCACAAGATCCCCTCCAAGGCGACACACACCATTCTGGCTTGGAAATATATCACCATTCCTTCACTGTCACTGGATCAAAATCCAGAAATTTCTTCCTCAGCGGGACTCTGCACGTACCGATACTACAGGGATTGCAAGGATTCAAAAACATAGTTCAACTTCTCAAGGGCAACTAAAGATAGGCAATAAATGTCGGTCTTGCCAATGATGCCCAAGCCCACAAAACAGTTCAAAATAATAATTACCAAATATTTCTTTGAAAATATGAAAAGTGATTAGGTGCTTGAGAAATCTGTCATTATCACAACAGGAATGTGTTAGATGCCACAAAATTCAACCTGTTTTGGGGCTATTTTTAAATATAACAGCTGGGTTTCGCTCAAAATATTTCATTGGCCAGCCGGAACATAGTCAGCCCACAACTCCACATAAACTGGCCTTTCGACCCCACTAATCCCCCTGGTGTCAGCCTCCCAGACCTCTCCAGACCTCTCCGGTTCACTCTCATCCTCACCTTCCCCCCTGCCAGCCCCCTCATCTGCCCACCCTCCCACCCACTTACACCCCAACACACCCACACCAATTGCCCTCAATAGCTCTGCCCCAATAGATTGCGCCTCTCTGGCCTAACCCTATTGCCATTGCCCAGTGCTCTGTGGACAATGTCAACATGCATCTTGGGCAATGCCAATATGCCCCCATGAGGGCAAGATGGCACTGACAAAGGGACACCACCTCCATTCCCCTCGACCTCATGGGAGAGCCTCTCTCGCGGGATAGGGTCCCCTGCTCTCCATCAGTCAGCCCATTTCTAGAAGAGCAGGAATAAATCCCGCTGAGGTGAACCACTCCCGACAGAGTGGCAAGATGCTAGTGGGCCCAGAGACGTCAGTCCTGGCCCCCTAATAAGGTGCAAATAGCGATTTCAGTATTGAAATCAGCTCTGTAACTGAAATCACCATGGAGCTGATGACACTGATAATCAAAAGTGTGGAGGCCATGAAGCCCAGCAGGAAGCCGACAAAATGGCCCCCGCTGATGTTTCCCGACCTGTTACACTACTTGAGCAGTAAAGCAGGATGGGAGAATCAGCCCCAACATCTTTGTAACCTTATAATAGGCTAATAACAAGAGCAGAGAATAGAAGAGGCATCCAGTACCAATTGGCTAACCATGTTGCTCTTCACACTTCTCCTTCTTTGCACAGATTGAGTTCACCCCTTCCACCTTCCTCAGGTGTGAAGCTATTTGCTATGAGGTTATGAGGTTGCCTTGAGTGAACCAGCACTCATTGCTGCAGTTAGAAATCTGTTCCCTGTATTAACAAGTCTCAAACGTGATGAAGCTACTCCTTTTAAGTATGTAGCTAAGAACTTCTTCACCCTTCACTGAGGAAGCATGTGCCCCATTTACATTTACAAACTTTGAGGAGGACATTCAGTTCAAATTACAATGATCAGAACATTTAGAACCTGTAGTCACTACATGCAGGTAATATTCTGGCTTCCTCCTCAGTTATTCTCAACATCAGAGTCCTACAAGGCTGTGTCCCTTACTGTACTCCTTACAGTACTCCTTATATAACTATGTGGCCAAATTCCCCTCTAACTCCATTTTCAAGCTGCTGATGATACCACTTTAGTAAGTCAGATCTCAAACAATGATGAGACAGAGGACAGGACAGAGTGGTGTGATGACAATAATCTCTCCCTCAATATCAGTAAGACAAAGGAAATAATCATCGACTTCAAGCATTAAAATAGAGGACATGCCCTGTCTACACCAACAGGGATGAAATAGAAATGGTTGAGAGCTTCAAATTTCTAGGTGTACAGATCACCTGTCCTGGTCTCTCCAGGTGGATGCAATAGTTACAAAATCTCACAAATACTTCTAATTTCTCTGGAGACTAAGGAAATTTGGCATGTCCGTTATGATTCTCACCAATATTTAAGATACACCATAGAATGAATTCTTTCTGATTGTACCACTGCTTGGCATGGCTCCAGCTCTGAACAAGACCATGAAAAGCTACAAAGAGTTGTGAATGTAGCCCAGTCCATCATGCAAACCAGCCTCCTATCCATTGACTCTGTCTATACTTCCTGCTGCCTCAAACAAACAACCACATAATAAAGGATCCCACGTACCCAGAACATACTTTTTTCCACCTTCTTCCATCAAGAAAAAGAAATAAAAGTCTGAGTTCACTGCCGGGTCTCTGGATTACTATCATTCAACATACCACTATGTCACTGCCTCACTCGGGACTAAGATAAGGCATCTGTGGGAAGTTAGTTGAAATAATTTGAGTTTACATAAGTAGACAGGGCCTAGAAAGAGGAGTAGATCATTCAATCTTTCAATCCTGCTTTGTCATTCCACGAGATAACGTCTGATCTAGTTGTAGTCTCAACTTCACTTTCTTATCCTCCCCATAACCCTTGACGCCCTTGATGTCTATCAAAAATTTATCTAACTCAGCCTTGAATAACCCAGCCTCTGTATTTCTGGGGAAGAAACTTCACCAACTATTAACCTGCTGAGAGAAAATGTTTCTGCTAATCTCCATCATAGAAGGGAGATCCCATATTCTTAAACTGTTCTTGTTTCCCCCACAACAGGAAACATCCTTCACCTGGTATCTACCCCTTCGAGTTAGGATCTTATAAGTTTCTGTCATTCATCTAACCTTCAAAAGGCCAAGGCCCAACTTGTTCAAATTCCGTTCATAAAATAAACACAACATTGCAGGAATGTGTGAAATGAACCTTCTTTGAACTTCTGTTGACACAAGTATATCCTTTTTCAAATAAGGAGCCGAAAGCCAGACACTGTATTCCAGATGCAGTTTCAGCAAGACCTAAGTTTACTCTCTCTAACAATCAAATTTCTGCCACACAGCTATGTAAATGAATATGGCTGCAATAGTCTAGCACCAAGGTTGACTTAGTATAGTCCAGGTCATTAGATTTAATTGAGAATGAATAGTTTTATATCAAAAACATTTCTAAAATGCAAGAATCCTTTTATTTTTGCTGGGAGAAGAAGAAATGTGGTTTACATTAGCTGCAAATATATAAATGCTTTATATGAAATATTTGCTTCCGCTGTTTTATTAAAGGCATTAGTAGCAAACAGGAAGTGCATTATTTCACAAAATTAATGGTCAGAATAAATTAAATATAAACATATTCATGCATCTGTAAATATATACAAGTTCTGTGTTTCGTGTATATCTTGCACATTTGAGACATCACTTTGAAGTAAATGTCAACTTATAGTTAAGGAAGCTGGAATCTTCGGATTTCGCTGGTGGTGATTTGGTGTTGATCTCTAGGAAATTACATGGTTGACTTACCTGCCCTTGTAGCATTTGAGGCCCTTAAGTCACCAATTAATCACCACTTAAAGGCCTCATCCTGCCAGTACTACAGATGGACCTGTTACCATGTAACTGTATACCAGTTGAAATTGTGCAGCTGCTTGTCACCTCAGGGAAGGTTCCTCAGTTAAAGAAATTCAATGCCTGATTGAGAAACTGGGCATTTGGGGTGGGGGAACTGAGAACATGCCATTGTCTTGCTTGTGAACACCTTGTCTCTTCTTCATGGTCCCCACTCTGTGTACCACCTATCCCACCTCTCACATAAATGAAGAGAAACAAAGAGAAACTGCAGATTCAGCAGTACAAAGGGATCTCGGTGCCCTCATTCATGAATCACAAGTTGTGGGTACAGCAACTAGTTAAGGAAGCAAATGGACTGTTAGACTTTCATGCAAGGGCAATGAAAGAAAGAACTCAGCATTGGTAACACCATACTTGGGAGAGGTGGTGGGGGGAAATCATACGGAGATCATAACTCTTGAGTGGCCAGCAACTCTTTATAGTTGGCAGGAACTGAGAGATTGAAGGCCAGAGTAAAGTTTGGTCTCTCTTGCCCCATTATTGACTTCAAATTTTCTAGTTTGGACCATGACCTTTCCCATGGAAGGATCTTCCCTCAACACTGATAAAATTCCAAAGGTGGCAGTGGAATATTGCTGCGTGCAAAATGGCTTATGTGTTAAACAACCATCACAGCACCATGTACAGACATGGTAAGGTGTTGGATAAATATAAGTCATCTCACTTTGTTAACCTGGGTGAGGCTGCAGAGGACTGCAACTCAGCAAGAATCACCAAGTGTGCACTAGGAGAAGACTAAAGAATAGAATTATCTACACAGCCAAAAAGACTTAAGTATTTTCAACCATTTTGGCAAAAAGAACCAAAGTGTCTTCTTGACTTTACCAGCAAATAACTTTCAAAATGTTGTTTCAACTAAGAAATAATCATAACCATTTTCGTACCTTCTGTAATACGCTTGTCGATAATGTTTACCAAATGTTGGCAAATGTAATTTCTCCCATGATCTTACGCAGTACATGTAGAAAATAAATTAATTATTGGATTTCTGTCTGCTGGTAAACGCTTACTGTGAAAACATCTTTGGTTAATGGTTGGTTCAGCGTTAATCAATAAGTCATTATTTCATATCTCCATACATGTTAAATCTGCAGAATTTTCAATGCAAGCTTTGGTTATTTTTTTTGGGAGAAGCAAAAGACAGATTTTTTGGCAGTGGTGAGAGTAAGAAGTTAGTCAGGCGGTGGAGGAGGGGCTGGAGTGGTGGTGTGTGTGTGTGTGTAAATGGGAAGAGCTTTCCAATGGTTTGAGTGGGAAACACAGCAATATGATACATTGGTCATATTACTGCTGGCCTTCATTTGCAGTCCTTTGTGCAGCAGGGTGTCTAAATCAGGCTGGTGTTTTGAAATTAACACTTCTAGCTGGCTTTTCAGTAATCCGACTCCTCCAGAATATGCTGAAAATTTCAAACTAAGGGTGAAGATGGAACCCACTCACTCCAATTAATGACCTGTTATGAGGAGTGTGTTAACAGGCCAGGGCTATCACGAGATATCTTAAGCAATAAGTGTACAATTTGTCAAATAGTGCCCAATATAGGGAAATATGAGACTGTCGACTGAGATGATATATACAGAAAAATGAAATATTATTTCATAAAATCATAGAATCACACAGCACAGAGAAGCCCTTGGAGCCATTGAGTCTGTGTTGACATATTGGAAACACCTGAACTCCCACTTATTCCCATCTGCCGGTACTTGGCCCATAACCTAAATGTTATGTTGTGCCAATTGCTCATCCAGATACTTTTTAAAGGATGTGAATCAACCTGCCTCCATCGCTCTCCCAGGCAGTGCATTCCAGACCATCACCATTCTCTGGATAAAAAGGTTTTTCCTCATATTCCCCTAAACATCCTGCCCCTCACCTTGAACCCATGTCCCCACATGACTATACCTTCAACTAAGGGAAACAGCTGCTTCTTATCCAATCTGTCAATATTCCTTGAAATCTTGTTTATCATAACATCCGTACACTACAAAAGGAGGCTATTTGGCCCATTGAGTTTGCACCAATCACAATCCCATCCAGGCCCTATCCTTGGAACTCCGCATATTTACCAACTAGTCACCCTCATATTAAGGGGTGATTTAGCATGGCCAATCAACATAATCTGTCCACTCTTGGACTGTGGGCACCCGAAGGAAATGCCTTACAAACACGGAGACAACGTGCAATTCCACACAGGCTAACACCTGAGGCCGGAATTGAACCCAGGTCCCTGGCACTGTGAGGCAGCAGTGCTAACTAAATGCCACTATGCCAACCAGTGTTTTCAAATCCTCATAGAAAATACTAATCAAATGTGGCAAATATGAAAAAATGGAAAGGTGCCATTTCTCTTGTTATTTTAATTTGGAGTTGTTTTAAAGTGTATATTTTCTGAACATGTTAATAAAACAATCCTGTCCATAGCATTAGCTATATTTTGTTTTACCTTTGTTTGAGTTTCAATCTAAGGAGATTGTGTTGGATGTGCCAATTTTCCTGCATTTAGATTTCTAAGCCTGAATCTGTCTATTGTCGCAGAATAAACAAAGGGTTTTTTTTCTAAACTACGGGTGAGTGCAATTCTGCTAGATATAGTATTGCAAATTACTAGACCTGGCTCATCAATATCAATCTTCTAAAACCCAGACTAAACAATTATCTGTATAAATGAAGAGAAAGGGCAGAATAATGCATTACAGGGGATCTGGGTGTCCTCGCACTCAAATCACAAGTTGCAAGTGCAGCAAGTAGTTAAGGAAGCAAACGGACTATTTGCCTTTAGTGCAAGGGAGCTGAAGGAAGGAACTCTTGCTACAAGGTTCAGTCAACATTGGTGATACCATATTTGGGTAGGTTGAGTGGAGGTGCGGAATTTTATGAAGCTCACAAGAGCAGGAAAATTAATTAGGCAGGATGTGAAAGTTTGATTTCCTGATGGCAGGCTGAGATGCAAAGATTGACGTGTTTGTACTGTGTCCAGCATTATACCGGTCAGTGATAAGCATATACTATAGGGTGGTACGGTGGTACAGTGGTTAGCCCTGCTGCCTCTCAGGTCCACAGACCTTGGTTCGATTTCTGACTTGAGTCGCTGTTTGTCTGGAGTTTGCATGTTCTCCCTGTGTCTGCATGGGTTTCCTCTGGGTGCTCCAGTTTCCTTCCACAGACCAAAGATGTGCAGGTTAGGTTAATTGACCATGGTAAATTGCCACTTAATGACAGGAGAATAGCTAGGATAAATGCATTCTGGTTACGTGAGTAGGACCTGGGTGGATTGTGGTGTGGTCGATGCAGACTCAATGGGCCAAATAGCCTCTTTATGTGCTGTAGGGATTCTATATTTACCTGCGAAGAATACTCGTAAGTGTAAAACAAGTTTTAATAAAGTCTTATCTTCATATAAGAACATAAAAACATAAGAACATAAGAATTATAAGCAGGAGTAGGCTATCTGGCCCCACGATCCTGCTCTGCCATTCAATAAGATCATGGTTAATCTTTCAGTGAACTCAGCTCCACTTACACTGCTGCTCACCATAACCCTTAACTCCTTTACTGTTCAAAAATTCATCTATTCTTGGCTTAAAAACATTCAATGAGGTAGCCTCAACTGTTTCACTGAGCAGGGAGTTCTGCAGATTCACAATTCTTTAGATGAAGAAGTTCCTCCTCAACTCAGTCCTAAATCTGCTCCCTCTTATTTTGAGACTATGCCCCCTAGTTCTAGTTGCAGCTGCCAGAGGAAACAACTTCCCTGGTTCTATCTTATCCATTCCCTTCATAACATTATATGTTTCTACAAGATCTCCTCTCATTCTTCTCAATTCAAATGGGTATTGCCCCAGTTTACGCAGTCTCTCCTCATAAGCCAACCCTCTCAACTCCAGGATCAACCTAATGAGTCTCCTCTGCACCCAATAAGAGAGCTGTGTACAAGAATCTCACGGCAACTGGTTCACATGCATTTAAAGATGGTGTGCATTTGTCGGCCTTGTGCAGTTGTAACTAAAGTTGGCAGTTTTCCTTGTTAAACTCTATGGGTCAAGGAAGGGGAGCAAGAGAACGACAGATTACATGGGGACTTAAAATCGGAAAGTGAGTCTATGGCAAGGAAGGCTGGGAAGTGGGATTGCGGCCATGGAAGAGTGTAAGGCAGAGAACAGAGGATGAGGTCAGGGACATGGCGGAATGAAGTGGGAAGGATGTGGCGTTGGTGTTATGGACAGCCAGTCGAGGTAAAGAACATAAAGGGCCTAAAGGGTAGTCTCATGTGGGTGCATTGGCTTTGAGATCACCAACAACATTTCAATTACCCCCTGCTGAGAGCGATCTTGAACAATGTTCTTCACATTGGATAGTTTCTTACTAAAGGACAACAGCATGACATGATTCTTAATGGGGTCAGTTAGTTTAGTTAGCTGGATGGCTGGTTTGCGAAGCTAACAGTGTGCATTCAATCCCAGTACTGGCTGAAGTTATTCATGCAGACCGTACTTTCTTAACCTTGCCTGAGGTGTGCTAAACCCTCAGGTTAAATCACAAACAGCCTATGGGCATCTGGGACTACCTGCTTATAATTCTCAATGGTACTTTATAAATTTCTAAGGACTGCAATTTATTAATTCTTGTTTGTGCTAAATAAATTCCTAACCACCATACCGTGGCACCAGTGTCAAAGTATTGAACAGGGACAATGATAGCAGAATTAAAATAGTATCCAAGTAATTTCAAATTTCTATTAGTTAAAGATTACTTACAGGATTACAGAATAGTCACAACACAGAAGGAGGGCATTTGTCTCATTTTGCCTTCACCAACTCTTCAAATGAGCAATTCACCTTGTGTTACTCTCCAGCCTTCTCTTTGTAACCCTGCACATTCTTCCATTTCAGATAACAGTCTAATTCCCTTTTGAATGTGTGAGTTGAACAGCATATTTTCAGACTAATCCGTAGCCACTTCCTGCATGGCGAAGATTTTTCCCACACCACTTCTGTCCTTGCAACTTTTATATAATTATTAGGTATTGGTGTTTGCTATGTTTTTTTTTCTCTTTCCTTGTGCTCTATATAGAATTATAGAATCCCTACAGTGCAGAAGAAGGCCATTCAGCCCATCAAGACTGCGCCAACTCTTTGGAAGAGCATCACACTCAAGTCCTATCCCTGTATTACATAGAACATTACAGCACAGAACAGGCCCTTCGGCCTTCGATGTTGCGCCAACCAATATAAAAAGCAAAGCCCCTCCAAACTAAACCATTCCCTTCTCTTCCATATACTTATCAACTAACCTCTTAAACGCCACCAAACTTGGCGCATCTACAACTGCTGCAGGCAGGGCATTCCACTCCCGAACCACCCTTTGGGTAAAGAACCTACCTCTGATATCCGTCCTATAACTATCACAGATAGTTATCACAGTATTAACTGTGGCTAATCCTCCCAACTTATACAACTTGGAATACTAAGGGACAATTTGGCATGGCTAATCCATTTAATATGCACACTTTTCAACTGTGAGAAGAAACTGGATAATCCAGACGAAACTCACAAAGACATGGGGAAAACATGCAAACTCCACATAGGTTGTCACCCAAGGCTGGAATTCAATATGGACCTTGGCACTGTGAGACAGCAGCGCTAACCAGTATGCCACTATACCACCTGCACAAAATAGGTTATACCTTAACTGGACAAATTTCATCCCTTGAACTCACCTTGCTAATTGCTTGTATGTGGTGGAATTTTCTTACATACGATTTTGAATTAGAAATGTGTCTGGCTTTATTTTGTTATGATGTGGAGATGCTGGCATTGGACTGGGGTAAACACAGTAAGAAGTCTCACAACGCCAGTTAATGTTCAACAGGTTTATTTGATAATAAACGTCACTAGCTTTCGGGGTTTGCCCCTTTGTCAGGTGAACGGGAGTTCTGTTCACAAACAGCATATTATGATTAGAACTTCCACTCACCTGATGAAGGGGCAGACCCTGAAAGCTAGTGGCGTTTACTACCAAATAAACCTTTGGACTTTAACCTGTTGTTATGAGGCTTCTTACGTTATTTTATTAGTTATGTTGATGAGGATGCGTGGAGTAAATTTGATCATGCCCCAAACCTTGCACTGAGAAACCAGGGACGTGATTCTCCCATCGCATTCGCAACTTTTCTGACAGGTCAGGATGGGAGATGCGCATCACCGGCCTTGTTCTGGGATTTGCACTTGCACCAGGAATGCATATGCATCTCCCAGAGCTGGTGAACAATCGCTGGTCAGTTCACACTGAAAACAGGCGGGAAGGCAGGTAAGTAGTTTGAATTTATTTTTAACCTGTTTTAAATGTCTTTTATATTTAATTATCGGGAATTTGCTGGTCCCAACTGAATCTCCCATCCCACCCAGGAGTACTTCATTCCAACGGGGTTTAGATTAGCTCCCCATATTTGGGGAACTAGCAGGAGATCCTACCGGAATGAAGGGTGGGGGCAACCGCGGTCCTCCCCCCCAAGTTGGTCGGGCAGTAGGGGGTTGGAGCTCCCTGGGGATGGGCATCCTGGCAAGATCAGCCTGTGCCACCTGGCACTGCCTAAAGGGGAAAGTGCCCATTAACAAGGAGGCACCTTGTCACTGCCCATCAGGCATCGGGCAGTGCCAAGGGTGTGAGGCCTATTGCAAGGGAGCCTAGGGGCGATCAGTGGGGGTGAGGATCCCACTGCTATTCTGCATGGGGATCAATCTGAGATGGAGGGAGTGCAGCAATTAGGGTGGGCTGGGAGGGACCTGCCTCCCGGGGGAGGAGTCTGACCCTGGGGAGAGTCAGTGGTGGAGAGAGAGCCTGTCGGGGTAAGAATGTGCGGGGATCGGCACTGCTGGAGGGGGTGGGTTGGACATCAGGGTGCTCCAGGGCAGTGGTGAGGCATGGGGGTGGAGATGTTGTGTTTAGCACTGGCCAGGGAATTGTTCTATGAGCTGTGACTGGGGCATGGACGGTGCTGGAGGGTCAGCACAGTAGGGGTCCTGGGCTGGCCAGTGATTGAACTGGCCAACCATCTGGGAGACTGACAGATATGGGCCACTGTGCATGCACAGAGTTCCAGAACTGTCAAACTCTTACATGAATAGGCACCACACCCCCTGGGTTTAAATGAGATTCACAATTATGATCTCTACAGTGCACAGAGTTGGGAGATTTGGGTGAGAAGCTGAACTGACACAGCAGTCAGAATCTGGAACAGTTTTCCTGTCAAATCCAGTGCTTTAGGGAGAATCGCGGCCCAGGCATGTCACAAATCATAAGCACTCTGTCCTCTGCACCCGTTTAAATCTTCAAGCCTAAGGAGTGAGAGTGACGGAGGGAGCAGAGTCTTGTCAAAGCTAACTTACATCTGCACGTGAATGACAGCAGAACTGATGGCAGAGCAAGTCCTTTGTGGAACAAGGAGTTTAGAAAGGTACCAAAGAGGAAGACTGAAGAACTAGCTTTGAATAATGGACCAGCAACAATGGTCATTTCCTCCCACAGACACTTAGATTGCCAGACATTCAGATTTAAAAGACAAATGGCTTACTCTGGCTGGCAGAATTGGCAGGGGACAGATAAATAAACTTTGTGCAGTGTTGCATGCGACTGTGCGGTTGATAATGGTTTCATCACTTATCCTGTCGTTGTGTGATTTAATGAATGGAATATAATTGAATATTGAATGTAATTGAAATATAACATACACTAAGTAACATAGGAGCAGGAGTAGGCCATTGGATGCCTTAAGTCTGATCTGCCTTTCAGCTAGATCATGGGCTAATCCTCTATCTTGATGCTATTTTCCTGAACAATCCTGGGTTTGCTTTGATGTCTTTGATATCTAGAAATCTATCAATCTCTGTCTCAGACATGTTCAATGACTGAGCGTGCAAAGCTCTCTGGAATAGAAAATTTAAAGATTCACCATCCTCTGAGTGAAGAGATTCCTCCACAACTTAGTCCTAAATGGTCTACCTCTTATTCTGACACTGTTGTCAAGATTTTATGACCCTATCACAGTGTATTCCCGCCGCCCTTAGGCAAAGGCAATAGGACATTTAAATTGCTGTTTACTTTGCTGGGACTATAAAATCCTGCAAGGCAAGAGGGACCATAAAGCGGTGTCCTGGCTCTCCTCATTCTAGACCAGCCACGGGAAACATCAAAGAACAAAGAACAAAGAGCAACACAGCACGGGAAACAGGCCCTTTGGCCCAACGAGCCCGTGCCGCCATCCTAACATCTTAATGACATATCCATGACTTTAGGCTATGCCTATTGTGGAAGATTCCCATATAGGGACCAATATAGGGACAATTTGTTACCCAATCAGCCTAAGAGCACATTTTTGGGATGTGGGAGGAAACCGGAGCACCCGGAGAAAACCCACGCAACCACGGGGAGAACGCGCAAACTCCCGCAGACACAGGCCCAAATCTATGTGTCTGCACAGTAACAGCGATACTCTCTGAGCTGTCATGTTGCCCATCAGATGGTCCAGTTTAAGCATACACTAACTACTTGAAGCACTAGGCCACTCCTGAAGCAACATCCAAGAGCAGCCCTTGCACGACCTGACAAATGCAAGCACCTTGTTGGTCAACAAGGTGGACCGAATTTTCTCTGGGAGGCAAGAGAGGAGATTGCAGAGCCTCTGGCTCTGATCTTCAGGTCGTCGTTGGTTACGGGTGTGGTTCCGGAGGACTGGAGGATAGCGAATGTGGTCCCGTTGTTCAAGAAGGGGAAGAGAGACCTTCCAGGGAATTATAGGCCAGTGAGTCTTACTTCTGTGGGGGGCAAAGTGTTGGAGAGAATAATTAGGGATAGGATTTATAGTTATTTAGAGAGTAATGAATTGATTGGAGATAGTCAGCATGGTTTTGTGAAGGGTAGGTCGTGCCTTACTAACCGCATTGAGTTTTTTGAAAAAGTGACTAAGGAGGTGGATGGGGGTAAGGCGGTTGATGTGGTATATATGGACTTTAGTAAGGCGTTTGATAAGGTGGCCCATGGAAGACTTCTGCAGAAAATGCAGATGTATGGGATAGAGGGTGATTAGCTAATTGGGTTAGGAATTGGCTAGCAGATAGAAGACAGAGGGTGGTGGTTGATGGGAGATATTCATCTTGGAGTTTGGTGACAAGTGGTGTACCTTGGGTCTGTTTTGGGGCCCCTGCTGTTTGTAATTTTTATAAATGATCTGGATGAGGGTATTGAAGGATGGATTAGTAAATTTGCAGATGACACTAAAGTCGGTGGAGTGGTAGATAGTGAAGAACATAGAACATAGAACATAGAACATAGAACATTACAGCACAGAACAGGCCCTTCGGCCTTCGATGTTGCGCTGACCAATATAAAAAGCAATGCCCCTCCAAACTAAATTATTCCCTTCTCTTCCATATACTTATCAACTAACCTCTTAAACGCCACCAAACTTGGCGCATCTACAACCGCTGCAGGCAGGGCATTCCATTCCCTAACCACCCTTTGGGTAAAGAACCTGCCTCTGATATCCGTCCTATAACTATCACCCCTTAATTTAAAGCTGTGTCCCCTCGTGCTAGCTTTCTCCATCATAGGAAAAAGGCTATCACTGTCCACCCTATCTAAACCTCTAATCATCTTATATGTTTCGATCAGGTCCCCTCTTAGCCTCCTCCTTTCTCACGAAAACAACCTCAAATCCCTCAGCCTCTCCTCATAAGACATGCCCTCCATACCAGGCAACATCCTGGTAAACCTCCTCTGTACCTCTCCAATGCCTCCACATCTTTCTTATAATGTGGGGACCAGAACTGCACATAATACTCCAAGTGCGGCCGCACTAGAGTTTTGTACAGTTGCAACATGACGTTGCGGCTCCAAAATTCAATCCCCCTACCATAAAGCTAAGACTCCATATGCCTTCTTAACAACCTTCTCGACTTGAACTGCCACTTTCAGGGATCTATGCACATACACACCAAGATCCTCTGTTCATCAGACTACTAAGAAATCCTACCATTGCCCTATACTCTAAACATTTATTATTCCTGCCATTGCATTACCTCACACTTTTCCCATTAAACTCATTTGCCACCTCTCAGCCCCAGCTCTGCAAACTTTCCAAGTCTCTCCTGCAAACTATAACACCCGCTTCACTATCTACCACTCCACCGACTTTAGTTCATCTGCAAATTTATAATAAAGAGGGGGTGTTTTAGTTTGCAGAGGGACTTGGACAAGTTGGGGCAGAGCCCTTGGGGGGGGGGGCCCAAGAAAGAGGTGGTAAAACAAATGGAGTTTAATGTGGAAAAGTGTGAGGTAATGCACTATGGCAGAAATAATAAATGTGTAGTGTATAGGGAAAATGGTAGGATTCTTAGTATTCTAGATGAACAGAGGGATCTTGGTGTGTATGTGCATAGATCCCTGAAAGTAGGCAGTCAGGTCGAGAAGGTTGTTAGGAAGGCATATGGAGTCTTGGCTTTTATTGGTAAGAGGGATTGAATTTCGGAGCCGCAACGTCATGTTGCAACTGTACAAAACTCTAGTGCGGCCGCACTTGGAGTATTGTGTGCAGTTCTGGTCCCCACATTATACGAAAGATGTGGAGGCATTGGAGAGGGTACAGAGGAGGTTTACCAGGATGTTGCCTGGTATGGAGGGCAGGTCTTATGAGGAGAGGCTGAGGGATTTGAGGTTGTTTTCGTGAGAAAGGAGGAGGCTAAGAGGGGACCTGATCGAAACATATAAGATGATTAGAGGTTTAGATAGGGTGGACAGTGATAGCCTTTTTCCTAGATGGAGAAAGCTAGCACGAGGGGACACAGCTTTAAATTAAGGGGTGATAGTTATAGGACGGATATCAGAGGTAGGTTCTTTACCCAAAGGGTGGTTCGGGAGTGGAATGCCCTGCCTGCAGCAGTGTAGATGCGCCAAGTTTGGTGGCGTTTAAGAGGTTAGTTGATAAGTATATGGAAGAGAAGGGAATGGTTTAGTTTGGAGGGGCATTGCTTTTTATATTGGTCAGCGCAACATCGAAGGCCGAAGGGCCTGTTCTGTGCTGTAATGTTCTATGTTCTATGTTCTATGAATTGCCCGTGGAAACAAATAAGATATTTAGACAGTCCTGCTATATCCCTCTATCTGCAGACCGCTCATGTGGCTATCCAAGAGACCCTTAAACAACCCTAGCATGCCTGCTCCCACCACCTTACTTGGCAGTGCATTCCACACCCCCACTACCCTTTGTGTGAAAAACTGCCCTCTAATATTCGTCTTATACATAGCTCCCCTCACCCTAAGGCCATGACCCCTCGTTCTATCCATTTCTAATGGTGGAAAAAGCTTACCACCATTTACTCTATCTATACCCCTTATAATCTTATATACATCTAATAGATCCCCTCTCAGCCGACGTCTTTCAAGGGAAAACAACCCCAGTGTGTTCAATCTTTCCTCGTAAGACAGCCCTTCCATATCAGGCAGCATCCTGGTAAATCTCCTCTGCACTCTCTCCAAGGCCTCCACATCCTTCTGGTAGTACGGCGACCAGAACTGGACGCAGTACTCCAAGTGAGGCCTAACCAATGTTCTAAACACTTGCAACATCAGACTCCTACTCTTGTATTCTATACCCCTTCCTATGAAGGCTAACATACCATACGCTTTCTTTATCACTTCCTCCACCTGTACTGACACCTTCAGAGATTTGTGAACCTGCACCCCCAGGTCTTTCTGCGTCTCTATACTCCGGATAGTTTTACCTTTTATCCTATAACTCCCCTCTACATTATTCCGGCCAAAATGCATCACCTCGCATTTATCCGGATTAAATTCCATTCGCCATCTATCTGCCCAGTCTACCAGCCTATCTATGTCCTGTTGTATTGCCTGGCACTGCTCCTCAGTACCCGCCAATCCAAGCATCTTAGTGTCATCAGCAAATTTGCTGATCGCACCACCTACCCCCTCTTCCAAGTCATTTATATAAACCACAAATGGAAGACGTCCTAGTACTGAGCCCTGTGAAACACCACTAGTGACAGACCTCCAGTCGGAAAAAGAGCCTTCCACTACTACCCGCTCTCTCCTCCTCCCAAGCCAGTTCTCAACCCATCTACATACCTGGCCCTGTATACCATGCCCCTTCACCTTTTCTATCAGCCTACCACAGTGAACCTTGTCAAACGCCTTACTGAAATCCATTTAGTGTCTCGTGCAAATTTACTATAAAGAGTGGTTGTTATAGTTGCAGAGGGACTTGTACAGGTTGCAGAGCTGGCGAGAGGTGGCAAAATGGAGTTTAATGTGGAAAGATGTGGTAATGCACTATGGCAAAATATAAATGTGTAGAGTTAGGGCAAATGGTAGGATTCTTATAGTCTCGATGAACCAGAGGGATCTTGGTGTGATGTTCATAGATTCCTGAAAGTTAGGCAGTCAGGCCGAGGAAGGTTGTTTAGAAGGCATATGGAGTCTTGGCTTTTATTGGTAGAGGGATTGAATTTTGGAGCCGCTACGTCATATTGCAACTGTACAAAACTCTAGTGCGGCTGCACTTGGAGTATTGTGTGCAGTTCTGGTCCCCACATTATAAGAAAGATGTGGAGGCATTGGAGATGGTACAGAGGAGGTTTACCAGGATGTTGCCTGGTATGGAGGGCAGGTCTTATGAGGAGAGGCTGAGGGATTTGAGGTTGTTTTCGTGAGAAAGGAGGAGGCTAAGAGGGGACCTGATTGAAACATATAAGATGATTAGAGGTTTAGATAGGGTGGACAGTGATAGCCTTTTTCCTAGGATGGAGAAAGCTAGCACGAGGGGCACAGCTTTAAATTAAGGGGTGATAGTTATAGGACGGATATCAGAGGTAGGTTCTTTACCCAAAGGGTGGTTCGGGAGTGGAATGCCCTGCCTGCAGCAGTTGTAGGTGCGCCAAGTTTGGTGGCGTTTAAGAGGTTAGTTGAAAAGTATATGGAAGAGAAGGGAATGGTTTAGTTTGGAGGGGCATTGCTTTTTATATTGGTCAGCGCAACATCGAAGGCCGAAGGGCCTGTTCTGTGCTGTAATGTTCTATGTTCTATGTTCTATGAATTGCCCGTGGAAACAAATAAGATATTTAGACAGTCCTGCTATATCCCTCTATCTGCAGACCGCTCATGTGGCTATCCAAGAGACCCTTAAACAACCCTAGCATGCCTGCTCCCACCACCTTACTTGGCAGTGCATTCCACACCCCCACTACCCTTTGTGTGAAAAACTGCCCTCTAATATTCGTCTTATACATAGCTCCCCTCACCCTAAGGCCATGACCCCTCGTTCTATCCATTTCTAATGGTGGAAAAAGCTTACCACCATTTACTCTATCTATATCCCTTATAATCTTATATACATCTAATAGATCCCCTCTCAGCCGACGTCTTTCAAGGGAAAACAACCCTAGTGCGTTCAATCTTTCCTCGTAAGACAGCCCTTCCATACCAGGCAGCATCCTGGTAAATCTCCTCTGCACTCTCTCCAAGGCCTCCACATCCTTCCGGTAGTACAGCGATCAGAACTGCACGCAGTACTCCAAGTGAGGCTTAACCAACGTTCTATACACTTGCAACATCAGACTCCTACTCTTGTATTCTATACCCCTTCCTATGAAGGCTAACATACCATACGCTTTCTTTATCACTTTCTCCACCTGTACTGACACCTTCAGAGACTTGTGAACCTGCACCCCCAGGTCTCTCTGCGTCTCTATACTCCGGATAGTTTTACCTTTTATCCTATAACTTCCCTCTACATTATTCCGGCCAAAATGCATCACCTCGCATTTATCCGGATTAAATTCCATTCGCCATCTATCTGCCCAATCTACCAGCCTATCTATGTCCTGTTGTATTGCCTGGCACTGCTCCTCAGTACCCACCAATCCAAGCATCTTAGTGTCATCAGCAAATTTGCTGATCGCACCACCTACCCCCTCTTCCAAGTCATTTATATAAACCACAAATGGAAGACGTCCTAGTACTGAGCCCTGTGAAACACCACTAGTGACAGACCTCCAGTCGGAAAAAGAGCCTTCCACTACTACCCGCTGTCTCCTCCTCCCAAGCCAGTTCTCAACCCATCTACATACCTGGCCCTGTATCCCACGCGCCTTCACCTTTTCTATCAGCCTACCATGAGGAACCTTGTCAAACGCCTTACTGAAATCCATGTAGACGACATCAACGGCTTGTCCTTCATCAACCGTTTTTGTCACCTCTTCAAAAAATTCCACTAGATTCGTAAGGCACGACCTCCCCTTAACGAAGCCATGCTGCGTATCCCTGATCAGATCGCAGCGCTCCAGATGCTCATACATCCTGTCCCTGAGGATCCTCTCCATTAGCTTACCTATAACTGAAGTCAAGCTCACCAGCCTATAGTTCCCTGGGTTATCCCTCTGACCCTTTTTAAACAACGGTACTACATTTGCTATCCTCCAGTCCTCTGGGACCTCACCTGTGTCCAAAGAAGAGACAAAGATTTGCGTCAGAGGCCCAGCAAGGTCATCTCTCACCTCCCTTCTCACCTTCCATTCCTGAATCTATCTTCATTGAATCAGTGGATACCTACAGAGCAAGAGGAGACTATTTGGCTCATCGAGTCTGCATCGACAACAATCCCAGCCAAGCCCTATCCTTGTAACTTCATGTAATCCGCTTGATGCTAAGTGGAAATCGCTCCAAACCTGTTCCCCATAACCCAAATATTTACCCCACTAATCCCTCTAATTTACACATCTTGGGATACTAATGGGCAATTTAGCATGGCAAATCCACCTAATCTGCACATCTTTCGAGTGTGGGAGGAAACCGAAGCGCCCGGAGGAAGCCCACGCAGACATGGGGAGAACATGCAAACTCCACACAGACAGTGCCCAGAGGCCAGAATTGAACCTGGGTCCCTGGCACTGTGAGACACAATGCTAAGCATTCTGCTTCCATGCTGCCCTGTTGGGCCCCATAAGGTTGTAAAAATTTTATGGAAACAATTTTATCATTATGGCAAAAACATGTAGGTATTTTGATTCCCTGGCAGGCAGATGTCAGCAGTTATTGCTTTTTGGAAATAACAAGGATGAAATGCACATCTTTAGAGGTTCTCTATGGAAGCCCAAAACTTAAGTTCAAGCTTATGAATATCATTTGAGCCTGAAAGTGACTCAAAACTTTGAAAACAATCCCAGATATTTCTGTTCATGCAGTTTTTCACTTTTTGTAGCCATTAAATTTTCATTTGATTCTGGAATTTAGATTATCCTCTACTAATTTCTTTTCAAGGGAATAGCAGTTAGACTTGTAATCCACAGCCTGGGTGAATGGACCAAAGGAATGAGTTCAAATTACAGCAAGGCAGCTGGGAATTTAAAAGTGCAGTTTATAAATAAATCAGGAATAAAATACTTGTCTCAGTAATAGTGAGATGTAATTCCTGAAATGTTGTAAAAAGCCATCAGATTCAAGGAAATCAAGGAAAGCTTTTAGGAAAGAAATCAAGGTAACTCCAGACCCACAATAATATGCTTAACTCTTAACTGTCCTTTGAAATGGTCGAGTGAGCCATTTCAGTTAAGGGCAATTACAAGAAGGAAATATATTCCAGCAACATTTTTATCCAAGTAAAACTTTTTAAGAATCAGATCTTTTCTCATCAATATTTTATGGATGGATCATACATACATGCGCATCAGCCTGCGTTCAATTATAATATTTCCACTTCTAATTCAAACCCTACTCAAGAGACTTTGCACAAAATCGAGGCTGCTGCTTCAGCGGAGTACTGAGGGAAGACTGCACAATTAGATGCATCTAATTTCATGTGAGACATTTAACCATGGCTGCATCTTCCCTCATAAGAAAAACATGATAATCGGAGCACTGTAAGAAGGGACAAATGAATACAAATTTAGGAATGAGCTCTAAGATAAGGCTAGAAGTAGTGAAATAGTGAAGGGATAAAATTAAAGAATCTGGGTGAGATTCTCCCAGTCATGTGATGCCCGCCAATGGGAGTTGGTGGTTTGTCTGCTAACAGCAGGTTCCCGCTGCTACAATGGGAATTCCATTGATGTCACTCCACGTCAGTAGGAAACCTGCTGGTGTCCCAATTCCAGCTTCTCTACCTAAATGTCCATAACATTTGAAATAAAATGGATGAATCGAGAGTGCAAATAGAAATAAGTTTGTACACTTTGACAGACCTTACAGAGACATGGCTGCATGATAACAGTGGCAGAGACCTGAATATTCAAGGGTACTTTTTAGAAGGGGGGGGGGGCTAGAAAAAATGGATAGTAGTTCTGATAATTAAAGATAGCAGGAGTACCTTAGTTCACAAGATCAAGACGTAGAATCGGTTTGGTTAGAAAAATGAAATACAAAAAGCCACTAGTGGGAATGACCCCCTAACAACTCTATAGGATGAAATATACAGGGAGAAATAATGAGGGCTTGTGATAAAGACATAGTGATAGTTGTGAGTAATTTTAATCTATAATTTTAAAGATTGGACAGATCAAATTGGCAAAGATAGCCTGGAAGATGAGTTCATGGAATGTTTTCAGGACAGTTTTATACAGCAGCAAATTCTACAACCAACCAGAAAGAAAGCTATTAATGATCATAACATGATGCACTCAGTTTAAGGGAGAGAAACATGGATCTAAGATTAATGTTTTAAACTTAAATAAAGGCAATTATGAGGAAATGAGTCACAATCAGTAAGGATAGGCAACAACATCTCCTCCGCAATCATTCTCAATACCAATGCCTCAAAAGGCTGCATTCGCAATCCCTACAATATGCCTTATACACCTATTGTTGTGTGGCCAAATTCCCTTCCAATTCAATTTTCAAGCTTGTTGATGACTCCATCATGGTAGGTTGGACCTCAAACAAAGACGAGACAGAGTAGAGAATGAGATAGAAAACCTGGTGAACTGGTGGGGCAACACTAATCTCTCCCTCAACGTCAACAAAATAAAGGAGATTGTCATCGACTTCAGGAAACGTAAATGAGAACATGCTCCTATCTACATCAATGATGATGAAGTAGAAAAGGTCAAGAGCCTCAAGTTTTTGTTGTCCACATCACAACAATCTATCCTTGTCCCCAGTGCTGACACTATAATTAAAAAGATCCACCAACACATCTACTTTCTTAGAAGATTAAGAAAATCTGGCATGTCAGCTACAACTCTCATCAACTTTTACAGATGCACCATAGAAAGCACTCTTTCTTGTTGTACCACAGCTTGGTGTGGTTCCTGCTTTGTCTAAGACCACAAGGAACTATAAAAGGTTATGAATGTAGCCCATTCCATCCTGCAAACCAGCCTCCTATTCATTGATCCTGTCTACATTTCCCACTGCCTTGGCAAAGCAGTCAGCATAACTAAGCGTCAAACCCAATGTACCCCAAACATTTCCTTTTCCACCTTCTTCTGTCTGGAAAAAGATACAAAAAGACCATGTACCTACATACTCAAGAACTGCTTCTTCTCTGCTGCTGTCAGACTTTTGAATGGACCTACTTTGCATTAAGTTGATCTTTCTCTACAGCCTAATTATGATTGTAACACTACATTCTGATAGTCTTGTTTCCTCCTTTATGACCGGTATGCTTTGTCTGTATAGCATAGAAAAAAAACAATATTTTTCACTGTATGTTAATACATGTGACAATAATAAATTGAATCAAATCAAACTTAATTTAAAGTGAATTGAGAAATTTGCCGAAGGGATGGATTAATAGAGATACAGTGGCAAACATTTAAGAAGATATTTCATAACACTCAGCAAAGATACATTCCAGTGAGAAGAGAAGACTCTTGGGGAAGAATGCATCATCTATGGCTAAATAAGGAAGTTAGAGATATTTCAAATTGAAAGAAAAGGTGTACAATTCCACAAAGTTTAATAACAGGTCAAAAAAGAAGAAAGTAACTAAAGTCAGCATTGATCCTCCAGACACTGAATCCAGTGAATTAATAATAGCAAATAATGGTCGATACATTGTTATTGATTTTCCAAAGTTTCCTAGAGTCTTGAAAGATCTCATCAAATTGGAAAATAGTGAATGTAACTCTTCTATTCAAGAAACCAGGAAGATAGAAAGCAGGAAATTATGGGTTAGTTGCCCTCACATATGTCATAGAAAAAATGCTGGAATCTATTATTAAGGAAGTTGTTACAGGGCACTTGGAAAAACACGCAAAGTCAATGTGGCTTTGTGAAAGAGAAACCATGTTTGGTTAACGTATTAGAATTCTTTGCAATTCTCTGCACAACAGAAGTGTGCATAGCAATGAGAGATAATATATTAGCATAGACAGAGGATTGGTTAACTCACATGAAACAGAGAGTAAACATAAATGGGTCATTATCAGGCTAACAGGATGTAAAAACTGGCTGGCCACAAGAATGAGGGCTTAGGCTCAACCACTTATAATTCATATTCATGATTTGATGAAATGATCAAATGTATAATTACTAAGTTTGCTGATGAGACAAAGATAGGTAGGAAAGAGAATAGTAAAGGGAGTATTGACAGGTGAAGTGATTTGGCAGAAGTTTTGCATATGGTATATAATATGGGAAATATTAACATTTTCACTGGCAAAAAGAACAGAAAAATAGCATATTATACCAATGAAGCAAAATTGCAGAACTCTGAGATATTGAGGGGTGGTTTCCTTGTACGTGAATCACAAAAATTAAGTATGCAAATAAGCCAGTGATTAGGAAGGCAAACAGAATGTTGTTGTTCATTGCAGGGAGATGGAATATTAAAGTGGAGATGTTTTGCTACAGTTATACAGGGCATTGGTTAGACCACACCTGGATTACTGTGTATAGTGTTGGTCTCCTTATTTAAGAAAGGACATCATTGAATTAGAAGCAATTCAGAGAACATTTACTCAACTGATTCCTGGAATAAAAGGGCTGTTTTATAAGGAAAAGTTGGACAGTTGGGCCTCTTTCCATTGGAGTTTAGAAGAACAAAATATGACCTTATTGAAATGTTTAAGACCTTTCACAGTAACTTTGTTGCAATGTTAATATTAGCCTTATTTATGACTAATAAATAAACTGTTTACTTCTAATCTTGCAGGGACTTGACAATGTGGATGTTCAGATGACATTTTCCCTCATAGGAAAGACTAGAACTAGGGAATTTGATGTTCTGAAGGAGAAAAATGGATTTGGGGATTTACTGTAATGAGAACTGGGTAGTATGATGCAAGCTACTGAGTTAGAGTAACCCTCACCAATTTAAAGAGATAGTTGTGAAGATATTGCTTTAAGATGGTGAACTTGCCTGCTATCTTTGATTTTCTGAGGAAAGCTGCAAGATTGAATTAGTGAAGTTCTGAATTTGGCTTGGTCAAATATATTACCTTCTGGGTTCACACAATGCCATATGCAATCATAATTCTGTACAATGTGATACAAATATTACTAAGAAAGGCAATGAAATTATAAGAGAATGGCGTGAAAGAACTAAGCACTGTCTTCCAGTCTGCTGCTAGACTGTCTTTGTAAAGTTGATACAGACACTTCCATGTAAATTAGCCATTTACACCTTTTTTAAATTGGCCTTATGTCCACAGGATGCAGATGAGCACGATGCTTATGTGTATCTGCCTCCATAGGGACTCATTTTGTTTCTGAGAAGGGGAACAGCAGCATAGTTATTTTTAAGATAATTCTAAGGTTCAGTATTCAAATCCATATCAATATTGTGAACCTCACAGTGCTAAACTGAGCCAGGTGAATCTTTAGACTATCAATATGGTCTGAATTTGATTTGGTCTTGTTTCCTTCTTAAATAAAGCCGCAACCAATTATTTTCATTTTAAATAAAACATCTCTCCAGATTTACCCCTCATCTCTTGAAACATTGACAGGCTTTCAAAGCTTTGAATGACTCTTCGCTGTTCTGGAAGGGGATTTCTAACGAGTTAATATATTTATAGATAGAATTCAGTCTTTCAGAGGACAAGGAATCAGTAAAGAGTGAAATGATTATTGGGTAAGCTAACACAAACAGTTTACAGATATGTGAATGCAGTAAGTGAATCAAAACAAGTAATTATGATTTAAAACATATGTAATGATATTTTAAATGTATTTCAATTTAAATCTACATTTTAGTTAAGCAAAGATACCAAAAAGCATGGCAGTCAGAATCAATAGTTCAAAGTTAAAAGGTTTGGGAACAAACAAGTCAGCAAATTTTATTGGATAGCATCCCTAAGAGGGTGAGAATTATGCAACATTTTGCAATATTTATTCCTCAAACATAAAACAGGTATGAAACCTGGATGGAGGAACACATGTTTATTCAACTTGGCAGTGAACCACTAGGAAAGTCCATTGTGGTAGCGTCGCTGTTACCCAGTGACCGAAAGTTAATGCCGAGGGGAAAATATATCTGGAATCAGTTGGATGAATAAGATATCACAATACTATTAAGTAGCTCATGATTGACTGAAGTATCTGACAGAGATTTGTATTGATGTGTAACTGTTGAATGGAATTGATTTTAAACTAATAAAAGGCAGAATTATTGATTATGAAAATGTATAATTGATCAGTATTTGACTCTGTAATCTAGTTCTTTTGGAGAGCTTCTGTCATTCTGTCCTTAGAATTATTTAACCCATCCTCAGACTTAGGTGGCTGTATGTTTGTATTGTATTGTGTTATGGTTTATTTAAATAAATTTGTTCTGCCTTTTGCACAGAGATTGCCTTGTGAGTTTTAAATTGCCTTAGTTTAAAATCCATTTGGCTACCTCTTGAAATTTCTCAACAACGACTATATATATTAAGTGTATAAAGTCATAAGGGACGATGATAGGATGAAAACACATAAGGTGCAATTTTACCATTTTTATTCTAAGGGCTGAAGCTAGGTGCAATTCAGATCCAATTTGGAAATCTACTTTCAGGCGCCCCATATGCACTCAGTCTGAAAAAAAATCACAAGCCTCAATCATGCTGTGGGCGGGGCTGATTGCACCCGAAATGCTGCAGCTCCAATCGAAGCTTTGAACTGCACATTGCAGCAAGGAAAGAATTTGAAAAATGCACCCATCACATCGCTCCCAGGCTGCAAAAGCAGATAAAATGATCCGGGAGCGAAAAGTGGGAGCAATAGCCCCCACAGACATCGCTCCACCCTCAGAACATAACTGCCCCCTTACCCACCTATCTACCCACACCGACAGCAGCTCTAGTCCCACTTTCTCCCACTGATCGTATGCAGAGTGGCAGTGGTTTCCCTTTTCCCTCCAACTATTAGCTTGCAGAGTGACAACCGTTTTCCTTCCTGCAGAGTGGCAGTGGTCTCCTGCCCCTGCTTCCCTGCTCCCTCCAGAAGAGATCCAACTGGCCTTCCTTGCCCTTTCACCACAGAATGACCAGGCTTCGTCCTAGCCCCCCAACCAGAGAATAATCGAGCCTCCCTCCGCATTCCACCCACCTCTCACTAAAGAATAATTGGGCCTCCCTCTGCCCCACCCCCACCAGAGAACCATCCGGCCTTCCTCCTCCTCCCCCATCACCAGGAAGTGATCAGGCCTCACCTCACCGCCCCTCAACCAGAGAATAATCGAGCCTCCCTCCGCATTCCACCCACACCTCGCCAAAGAATGATCAGGCCTCCCTCCTCCCCAGCCCCCACCAGAGAACCATCTGGCCTTCTTCCTCCTCCACCCTTCACCAGGAAATGATCTGGCCTCCCTTCCCACACACTACCACCCTCCGTACCCTGCCCCACCACCCACCATCAATCTGAGTCAGGGAGCCGTTAGAAACTCTGAACTTACCTCTTCAGAAGCTGGAGCATTTGCCGAATATGTCTATTTTATGCCAAATCTGGACAGACAAACACAATGGTAAAGGGGGGAAATGCAGGTGAAGTTGGGCAGGCAGTTTTAATTCAATTTAAAAGCATGCAAATGCATTTAAATCACCGCTGCACCTGTTTTGGGCACTGTTCGGATCACAGCTATTTTTGGGCCTTGGTAAAGTAGGCATGTGTGTGATCACGGATCACACTAATGGCTTCAAGTTTTTGGGCACATCACAAATTCATTCTAAGTGCTGAATCTGGATGTAATTCAGATCTGATTTGGAAATCTGTTCTCAGGTGCTCCCATATGCACTTAGCCTGGGAAGATAATCTTGAGTCTGAATAGTGCCGTGGGTGGGGCTTATCACGTTTGAAACGCTGCTGCTCCACTCAGAACTTTGAATTGCGCATGCGCAGTGACAAAAAAAGATTTAAAAAACACACAAGTGTCACATTGCTCCCGGGCTGCAAAAAATGGATAAAGGGTTCGGGAGTGAAAAGCGAGAGAGATGGTCCCCATAAATATTGCCCCCCCACAACATAATGTCCCCTTATCAACCCACCCCTTCACTACCCTGACCGATCACGACCCTCTGCCCATCCTTCCTCCCATCAATCGCACCCAGAGTAGCAGCAGACTCCCTCGCCTGCTTCTCTGCCCCTACCCTCCCCACCAGAGATCCATCTGGCCTACCTCCCTCTGCCCCCCTCTCCTCCACCAGAGAATGACCCTCCACATACCCCCCCCCCCCCCCCCCCCCCCCCCCCACCACCACCACCACCACCACCACCACCACCACCACCACCACCACCACCACCATCACGATCAATCTGAGTCAGAGGGCCATTGGAAGCTCTGAAATTACCTCTTCAGAAGCTGGAGTGCCTAAAACAGACCTTTGCCGAGCATGTCTATTTTACGCTAAATCTGGATGGGCAAACGCGATGGTAAAGGGGGAAATACTGGTAAAGCTGGGCGGGCAGCCCATTAATTCAGTTTAAATGCATGAACATGGGCATGATGCAATGGTAAAATTGGGCCCATAGTCTTTTTCCCAGGGTAGGGGAATTGAAAACTAGAGGCCATAAGTTTAAAGTGAGAGGAGAAAGATTTGTAAGCGGACTGAGAGGCAACTTCTTCATGCAGAGGGTGGTGCGTATATGGAATGAACTTCCAATAGAGGAAGTGGCTGAGGCAGGTTCAATAACATTTAAAAAGATTTTGGGTAAGTACATGGATAGGAAAGGATTAGAGGGATATGGGCCAAATGCAAACAATTGGAACCAGTTGTGTGAATGCCATAGTTGACATAATCCAATTGCTTCCATGCTGCATTGACTCTGTCTCTAGCTCATCAAATTCTTCATATGGGAGCCTAGGCAGTAGGTGTTGACAGTGTATGGAGTTGGACACATTGTGAATATTATACACATTACAGAATGGATATACAAGCAATGGCTAATGCATAGTATAAATTTACTTGTGGCACATTACAAGGGCTGAAAGGTTAGTTTTAACAAGAGCATCAGGAATGAAGGGTCACAATCATGAAAAGTGATACAAGAGATATGAAATGAATTTTCACGCAAGCAAGAAGGTTAAAGGTAATCTTCAAGATTATAAGGTGGTACAATAAAATAAATCATGAAAAATTATTCCTAACAACTGTCAAAACTGTAGCGGGATTCAACAAATTTAAGAGAAATGATTTAAAGGGGATATTAGAAAACTTTCCCCTACTAAGAAGCACTGCGTAAATTCATACTCTCTTCTAAAATTAAAGCTTGTAGTTGCTTCAAGAGGAGCAACATTAAAATGAATGAATTATGATTGCTGTCTAGAAGTGAGAATTAACCTACATATTTCTTTGCTCATGACTTTCCACTACCTGGGCACTGGTTGAGTAAAATCTCTTGTGGTTTATGAAGACCATGTTTGGAAATCTGGCTGTTGAGATGTATGTCGTCAACATAATCCTAGATTTTGATGCAGAATTATTCTAGTATCCCATCCTTCTGCTGTTTTTCTTTACTGTGAATAAAAGTGTTTAATCTAATAACACAACATCAGTGATCTGATGGATGCATTTTGGTTCACTGCTGGTTGACTGCAGTTGTCCCCCGTGGCAGTTGGGGCAAGCTCAGAGCACAGGTTATATTCCACCCAGTGACACCCTTGTGATTGAGATCATCGGCAGATAACTTCACAGCACATTCTAGTGTATTGGACATTATTCGACGAAGGCAGCCTCCCATGAGTCTGATAGCAAGGCTTGTGTGAATAAAAATAGAAAATGTTGGAAATACTGAGAAGCAGCTGTTAGTATTCTCTCTGCTTTCTTTCCTTTAACCAATTTTGCATCATGATATCCGTGTTCCGGAACGTCATGAACTTTAGTTTTTCTCACATATTATGTGGTACTTTGTTCTAGATCCTTTGCAAATACACATACACAGTATCAACCAAATTAGCCTCAGCAGCCCTCTTCATTACTTCAACAAGGAACTTGACCAAGTTAGTCAACATCTTTGGAGAGGGCAAGACAGCATCTTTGGAGAGGGAAACAAGATGTATAGAATCTTATGAGAATTTAACAGAGTGTCAGTAGAGCTCTCCAACTCTCTATCCAGTTCTTGTTCCTTTAACTGGTTAAAGAAAAAGGATTGGGAAAGGTTTGCATCATCACTCCGGCCAGCTGGAGATTCTTAGATGTGCCCTCACTCAAGAAACAAAAGTTGATCTCTCCCCTTCCAGCACAAGGGTATCTGTGGCCTCCTCCAGCCCTGGATCATCCCCGTAACTAGTCATCAAAAGAATGGTCACCCAACCTGAGTTTGTTATCCCTAATATAGAGATGGCTGCATTGTTAGCAGTGAGTACAGTACATCAAATTGAAAGGAATGCGGCCTTGGACGATGGGAAGGAAAGAGAGCTTAAGAAAATAAAAAGGAATACAAATCAGCCACATAGCTGTTTAGTTTGCCCAACCTTTCCCTCAAGGTCATGGCTGATCTTTTATGTCAATTCCACATTCCTGTTCCTTCATGGTAAAAATCCCATCAATGAATATCATGCCAAGGAAGAGATCTAAAGAAGGTAAGAGAAAAGAAGGAGGAGTTCTTTCATTTGACTTGATTAATTATTGTCACATGTATTAGCACACAGTGAAAAGTATTGATATTGCATTTGATACAGACAAAGCATATTGTTCACAGAGAAGGAAAGGAGAAAGTGCAAAATGTAGTGTTACAGTCATAGTTAGGGGGTAGAGAAAGATCAACTTAATGAAAGGTAAGTCCATTCAAAAGTCTAATGGCAGCAGGGAAGAAGCTGTTCTTGACTGGATGGAATGTGAATAAAGCTTAGTCTACTTATTAATCACAAGTAGGCTTACATTAACGCTGCATTGAATTTACATCCCGTCATCGACACATTCAGGCACTTGTTCGGGTACACTGAGGAAGAATTTAGTATGGCCAATGCACCCTACCAGCACATCTTTCAGATTGTGGGAGGAAACTGGAGCACTCGGAGGAAACCCACGCAGCCACAGAGAGAACACGCAGACTCTGCACAGGCAGCAACGCAAGCCAGAAATCGAACCTGGATCTCTGGCCTGGTTTAGATTGGTTGCTCCTGCTTAATTGTACTTTCCACTGAACTCAATGACAATTAGAATTAGGATGAGTGTGTTTCCTCTGATACTTTTCAGGCATGCAGGAGAAGCCCTGGAATGAAAGTGAAATCTTTCTCCAGTATTGACTATCTCATGTTTATAAAATATGACTTGATCAGATAATATCCAGGAGCATGCCAATATGGCTGAGGTTGAGGAATTACCATGAGGATCATTTTGATTTGTGGTGAATGCAAAAAACAAGCAGTATTGATTCACTCATTTATTATGCATCTCTTCTGATTTTCATTTCCAATCAAGTTAATAATGTGCAGCTGAACCAATATCATTACAAAGTCAGAATTACCAACCAGTGTACCACTGTGGCACCCCAGACCGCTGAAGATGAGAAAGGGTCCATAGAGGAGGAAAGACCTGTGGCCAAAGAAGTGGCCACAATGGCTAAGGGGTTGGAAGAAGAGCTGAGTGTCATACACAAAATTCATTCATGTACAGACATAAGCAATGAAGCTGTTGCTTTTAATAAAGACTGATTGGGATCAAGAAGAGAAAGTCAGAGAGATTGTGAAACTGACAAAAGGGGGAAACTGGAACACAAGATGGGATAAGAAGTAGTTGAAGGGCAAAAAGAATCCAAAACAGTGCTGGTGTTCAAGTGTGACTCTGAGGATAGTAGTATAAGGGCAGACCGCCTTGAGAAGTCTCATGGAGCAAGAAGCACTGAGCACTGCACACGTTTTAATCATCCTGATTGAAGCAATTATAATGCAAACAGATCAATGAATTTCTGTTGCGTAGTTGGCTGTTCACACTGTTTCTGCTGATCCTCTGCTGTGCCTAAAGGGAAAGCTGGTCACGATAGGGTTACAACATTGTTGTTCCAGTATTTTGAACAGTGATTCCTGTGAGCTTAGCTCTGGACTGGGCTATAAATCTCAAAATTCACCCTCCAGTTATGGCTCCATTATTGTAATTCTGTCAGAAAAAACACCAACATAGACATTGATGCTATTGAATTCCTGACAATGATGGCAGAATTGGAGTAACTTCAGGGAAAATCCTGACCAATGCATGTTATGACATAATGATTAGACTTCTGTTCTTCTGAGTTCTGAGATATTCTGTTAGACCTGCGCTTCCTTCTTTGTTAATCTCCTTTGTGTAGAATGCAAGAGGTAAATTGTAACTTATCCAGAGAAAACTGCCTGGTTTAGATTGGTTGCTTCTGTTAACTGTATGTTCACTGAACTCAATGGCAATTAGGACCAGGATGAGTGTGTTTCCTGTGGTACTGTCCAGACATGCAGGAGAACCACTGTAATGAAGGTAAAATCATTCTCCAGGATTGACTATCTCATGTTTACAAAATACGACTTGATCAGATAATATCCAGGAGCATGCCAAAATGGCTGAGATTGAGGAATCACCATGAGGATCATTTTGATTTGTGGTGAATGCATAAAACAAGCAATATCGATTCAGTCATTTATTATATATCTCTTCTGATTTTCATTTCTAATCAAGTTAATAATGTGCAGCTGAATCAACATCATTACAAAGTCAGAATTACCTCTATTAAGTGAACTTGTGGCTATTATCACTGCTTGATACAGCAAAACTCTGATACGCCTTTCCAACTTGTTGATTGACATATTTTCTGAGTGGGCTCGATGAGCAACTGGATATAATCCTAGTTGTAGCTCTGCCAGTGCTCACCATTTCACTGATGCTTTATTGTTTTTGTAGCATTGTTTTAAGCATTGCAATTCCTTGGGGATGAAAGGGAAAATTCTCCTATCCCTTTCTATCCATGTGCAATGGACAAATTTAAATGACCATGAACAATATTCTGTATTTTGGCAATGCTGAACCTAATGAATCATTGAATCATACAATAGCCACAGCACAAGAGTAAACCATTTGGCATTGTGACCTGTGTGCAAGAGCAGCTTAATTAATTCCACTGCTCGCCTTTCCCCTGCGAGCTTTAAAATAATTTATTCTGTTGTTTCTCCAATTATTTTTTGAAAGTCATGATTGACTTCATCTCTATGACATTTTCTTCACTACATTCTCTCTATGCCCCACAAAAAAAGTCAATTTATTTTTTCAATAGTTGTTTTGGTTCTGGAAGGAGCAATTTGATTTTATTGGTACCTTTTGCTACTTTATTTTTAATCAAAAAAGCAAATTCAAATTAAGTCCAATCATGGCCTCTAAACGAAAGACAAACCAGATCCAAGCTGACAAGACAAGACTTTGCATCTCATCTTGTGCTTGATGGAACAAGATCCAAGCTGACAGTATTTGGCACTGCACCCCCTTACATGCTTAGTCTAAAGCTTCACCTTAGCCAAAAGGCCGCGATGACTTTGAAAAATTGCATCAGGTAAAGCCCTGGTTTAATCTCATCGGCTATCCTGACTCTTTACTCTTTCCTTAGGCAAACCATGGTCACAGACGTATAATGGGCTAGCCTCCTCGCCTGCATGATCATTGACTCTCCCTGCCAGGTAAGAGAAGTTTCCAGTCTGGAGCCCATTGTACCAACTTCTAATCCATTGATTTTTACCAAGACCTCAGAACTAGTTCTCTCTCTCCATAAATGCTGGTTGTCCTGTCGAAGTTTCCAATGTGTACAGTTTTAAACTCAAAATTACTTACTTGACTGCTATAATCTTCCCTTCTTCCTATGTGCATCAGAAAGCTAAGCTTCATGCTGCCTTATAACCAACTCAACAATAATGATCAAATGAAGGCACTCCTCATTTTCTCTAATTATCCTGTGCATTGGTTGATGTTATTCATCCTTTGACCATCATTCTCAATTGGATGCTAGAGGGAGTTTTTTCACTCAGAGGGTGGTGGGGGTATGGAATGCGCTGCCAAGTAAAGTGGTGGAGGCAGGTACTCTGGAGTTATTTAAGAAATACTTAGATGGGCACATGAACAGAATGGGAATGGAGAGGCATAGAAAACTGATTTAAAATAGGGATCGTGAGCCTTGGGAGTCCCTGGGAAGTGTGCAAATAGATGATGATATTGATGTATTTGTTTTTATCCTATAGGTGCTTTGGTCCATCTTAGAACACAGAACATAGAACATAGAACATTACAGCACAGAACAGGCCCTTCGGCCTTCGATGTTGTGCCGACCAAAATAAAAAGCACTGCCCCTCCAAACTACACCATTCCCTTCTCTTCCATATACTTATCAACTAACCTCTTAAACGCCACCAAACTTGGCGCATCTACAACAGCTGCAGGCAGGGCATTCCACTCCATAATCACTCTTTGAGTAAAGAACCTACCTCTGATATCCGTCCTATAACTCATACCCCTTAATTTAAAGCTGTGTCCCCTCGTGCTAGCTTTATCCATCCTAGGAAAAAGGCTATCACTGTCCACCCTATCTAAACCTCTAATCATCTTATATGCTTCAATAAGATCCCCTATTAGCCGCCTCCTTTCTAACGAAAACAACCTCAAATCCTTCAACCTCTCCTCATAGGACCTGCCCTCCATACCAGGCAACATCCTGGTAAACCTCCTCTGTACCCTCTCCAATGCCTCCACATCTTTCTTATAATGTGGGGACAAGAACTGCACACAATACTCCAAGTGCGGCCGCACTCGAGTTTTGTACAGTTGCAACATGATGCTGCGGCTCCTAAATTCAATCCCCCTACCAATAAAAGCTAAGACTCCATATGCCTTCTTAACAACTTAATCCACTTGACTGCCTACTTTCAGGGATCTATTGACACATACACCAAGATCCTTCTGTTCCTCAACACTATTAAGAGCCCTACCATTAGCCCTATACTCTACACATTTATTGTTACTGCCAAAGTGCATTACCTCACACTTTTCCACATTAAACTCCATTTGCCACCTCTCGGCCCAGCTCTGCAACTTGTCCAAGTCACTCTGTAAACTATAACACCCCTCTTCACTATCAACCACTCCACCAACTTTAGTGTCATCTGCAAATTTACTGATCAATCCCTCAATACCCTCATCCAGATCATTTATAAAAATTACAAACAGCAGGGGCCCCAAAACAGACCCCTGAGGCACACCACTCGTCACCGAACTCCACGATGAATATCTCCCATCAACCACCACCCTCTGTCTTCTATCTGCCAGCCAATTCCTAATCCAATTAGCAAAATCACCCTCTATTCCACACATCTGCATTTTCTGTAGAAGTCTTCCATGGGCCACCTTATCAAACGCCTTACTAAAGTCCGTATAAACTACATCAACCGCCTTACCGCCATCCACCTCTCTGGTCACTTTCTCAAAAAACTCAATGAGGTTAGTAAGGCATGACCTACCCTTCACGAAACCATGCTGACTATCCCCAATCAATTCATTTCTCTCTAAATAACTATAAATCCTATCCCTAATAATTCTCTCCAATACCTTGCCCACCACAGAAGTAAGACTCACTGGACTATAATTCCCAGGAAGGTCTCTCTTCCCCTTCTTAAACAATGGGACCACATTCGCCATCCTCCAGTCCTCCGGAACCACACCCGAAACCAACGAGGACCTGAAGATCAGAGCCAGAGGCTCTGCAATCTCCTCTCTTGACTCCCAGAGAATCCTAGGGTAAATCCCGTCCGGCCCAGGGGACTTATCCAACTTCAAACCCTCGAGAATTTCTAACACATCATCCCTATCTACTACAATACTCCCCAATTTGCAACCCTGTACCTCAGTGCTCTCCACAGCTACATTTCCAGCACTCTGCGTGAATACCGAAGAGAAATATTTATTCAGTGCCTCACCAATCTCTTCAGGCTCCACGCACAACTTCCCACTGCTGTCTATGACGGGCCCTAATCTTGCCCTAACCAATCTTCTATTCTTAACATATCGAAAGAAAGCTTTAGGATTCTCCTTAATCCTATCAGCCAACATCTTCTCGTGTCCCCTCTTAGCTCTCCTCAATTCACTTTTTACCTCCTTCCTGGCTAATCTATAGATATCCATTGCACTATCTGAGCCTTCAAGCCTCATCCTGACATAAGCCTCCTTTTTCTTCTTAACCAGCAAATCAACTTTTTTCGTACACCAAGGCTCTCTTACTCGTCCATTTCCTCCCTGCCTGACAGGGACATACTTATCAAGGACTCGCAGCAGCTGCTCCTTGACTAAGCACCACATTCCAGATGTTCCCAGTCCCTGTAGTTCCCTAGTCCAATCTATGCACCCTAATTCTCTCCTGATGGCCTCATAATTACCCTTCCCCCAGCTATAACTACTGCCCCCAGCCTCATGCCTATCCCTGTCCATCACTAAGGTGAATGTAACCGAATTGTGGTCACTATCACCAAAATGTTCACTAACTTCCAAGCCTAACACCTGATCTGGCTCATTGCCCAGCACCAAATCCAATGTAGCCTCACCTCTAGTTGGCCTCTCTACATACTGAGTCAAAAAACCTTCCTGCACACTCTGTACGAAAACTGACCCCTCTAACGAGCTAGAGCTATAGCGATTCCAATCAATATTAGCAAAGTTAAAGTCCCCCATCACAATTACCCTACTACTTTCACTCCTAATCAGAATTGACTTTGCAATCCTTTCCTCAACCTCTCTAGAACTCTTGTTGTCTAACGAGGGGCATACACGCAATGGGTCGTGAGAGGACTGCTCTTGGATCTTTTTCGGGAGTATCCTACTGCTTCATGTTGTTAGTGTATGCTTGACCTGGACCATCTGATGGGCAACACGACAGCTCAGTGGCTATCGCTGTGCTGTGCAGATACATGGATTTGGGCCTGTGTCTGTGGGAGTTTGCGCATTCTCCCCGTGCTTGCGTGGGTTTTCTCCGGGTGCTCCGGTTACCTCCCACATCCCAAAGATGTGCTCTTAGGCTAATTGGCAAAACAAATTCTCCCTAAATTGTCTCAAATTTGGTTTTTAATCCATAGATCTATAAACATGGACAGGGATCGCGGGTAGAGATGGGAACATCAGGGTGGCAGCGCGGGCTCGTTGGGCCGAAGGGCCTGTTTCCCGTGCTGTTTTGTTCTTTGTTCTTTGTAATTAAGAATGGGCAATAAATGCTGGTCAAGCCAGTGATTCTTACATGCCGTGAAAAAATTTAAAGTTGCAATTGTTTCAAGGCAACTTGGTTTGGACAATGAGTACAGCCCTAACTGCAAAACTCACATCCCGTGTACAATTTCTAGAGAGACGTCAGCTAAGTTCAACTGCTCGAGATGATGTTAGATGTTATCATCTAAAACATAAACATCAGATTAATTGAGCGAAAAGAAGAGAAATGCAAGTAGTGTCTTATGGGATCTGAAGAGCTGATGTTCCTTGGACAGCTGAGGATCAAAGATGAACTGTTTGAATCTGTAGACTGAGGAGTCATTCTCTTAGAAAAAGGCACTGACAGTGAAAAATAATGATTTGAACTCACTGCTGTGTGCTTTGTTTATTCAAGCACATCAGCAATGAAAAGAATACATCCACAGCAAGAAAATATTCAACAAAGACTTGGGAGACAAAAAGAAAGTCGCTAGTTTTGGAAGTCCAAAACTTAAAAAAAAATCTGAAAGTGTACTAAAAGCTAGTAGACACCTGGAAATGAAGAAAGTTAAATTAACTTTTTCCGGTGAGACAGGCACAAAGGACCCAAGCAATCAAAGAGCATGTGTAGTGGTTTTAAACGGTATATACAAAAAGTGGTCAATCAATCCCCTGTGTTTAAAAAAAAATCTGATTCAAAATGGTCAACAAATGCAGATATGCACAATTGAAAATTGTAATTAAATCTGGCCATTGCACAAAATAAATGATTCAATAATCAAGGTAAGCAAACAACAATGGGCAACATTTTTGCTCCTAATTTTTGTGCAGCGTTGGGAAAACCCCCAATTCCTCAAATCCAACTCAAGAGAAACTTCACTTAACGGTTGGAGTTTCACTTTGGCGAGCAGGGGTTAACTGGAGTTGGGCCCATTGCCTTCAGAAACCGTCCACAGGGAGCCCCATAGGTGAGCTGCTTAACAAGCCATGTTGCAATAGAAATAAGAAGGCCCTGAAGCCCTCACACTCCTCCCATCCTCACACACTCCCATTCCCCATCTATGCCAATCCATGCCTTCTCATGCTCCACACCCACATTTCTATGGTTTCACCATATCTTCCATTCCACTTCATGCCATTGTACCCAACCTCCATTGTCCCTAATGGCTTCCATGTCATCTTAGTGCCATCCCATGCCCCCCAACTACAATCTTTTGCCCTTAAACACTCCATGCTAACTCAGCCAGTTTCTATCATGACATACATCAAAAGTGCAATAGAATAGTATATCTATTATAGACTTCATGATGTTAAAAATAGTGTCAATAATAAAGGCCCATTCAATGCATTTAAGCCTCTTCAGCTAATTATTTCCATATACAAAGCAAACATTTATAATAATTGCTCCACATCAAAGACAGCTAGTATTAAATAAAAACAAATTACTGTGAATGTTGGAATCTGAAACCAAAAGAGAAAATGCTTGTACTGTTGCAACCCCTTAAAGGTGTCAATTAAAGTGTGAACCTACAGCCTCTCCATTCTGTAATGATAGGTTGCAGAAGTCTTCTGCTTCTTAGTGAAGGCAAATAAAGTTCAGTGCAGAGAAGAGTGAGGTGATTAACTTTGGCAGGAAGAATATGGAGAAACAGTATAAAATGAAATGAGAAACTGTAAAGGAGGTGCACAAACAAATGGATTTCAGTGTATGTATGTCATTGGGAATGACAGATCATGTTAAGAGAGCAGTGAACAAAGTATATGGTATCCTAGGTTTAACTGAGAGGCACATTGAATATAAGATTAAGGAGGTTTGCAAGAATGATTCCAGTGATAATCAACCATAGCTATAAGGGCAGCTTGGAAAGGTTAGGACTGTTTCCTTGAAGAAGTCTGAGAGTATCTTGACTGGTGTATTTAAGCCTCTAAGATCCTGAGTGTTATGGACAAGGTAAATAGTGATAAACTCTTCCCTATCAAGAGAGCATCAAGATCTAGGGGGTGAAGATTCAAAATAAAGAGCTAACGAGGTAAAAATGATGTGAGGAAATATTTTTTTGCCTTGAGGCTGGTTGGCACAAACTTCCTCGAGGTTGGTGGAGATAAGTTCAATCGACGTACTCAAAAGGGAATTTGATCTCCATCTGAAAAGAAAAAATGTTCAGGGTAAAGGAATAAGGAAGGGGTATATGACAAGGTGGAATTCTTTCTCAGAAAGGCAGTGCAAATTTGATGGGCTGAATGACCTCCTTTTGCGCTATAAAAATGCTATGATTCTGATTTATTAGTTTTTAGTATTTTTAAATATGCATGTGGATGAATTGGCGGTGTGTGAAATGCAAGCCTCCCTGTTCCCCCCCTGGTAAAAATGGTAGCCACTAGATAAGTGATTATGACTCCCAGATTTGAAGCTTAGGGACTCTTTGGCTGAGACATGGAGCCATTAAGTCTTGGTGAAAAGTCAATCCTAATTTTCACAATAGTGGTGCCATTGGCTGAATTTTCCCAATCCATACTGGCAGGCTTGGAGGTGAGGAAGGGATGGGGAAATACTGTCAGGATGTCTATTGATGTCTTTCCTTTTACTTCGCAGGTGATTCGGTTCACCTTGTTGACCAACAAGGGGCATACACACAGTGGTTCGTGCAAGGGCTGCTCTTAGATGTTGCCTTGAGAGTTGCCTAGTGCTTCATGTCGTTAGTGTACATTTAAACTGGACCATCTGATGGGCAACATGACAGCTCAGTGACTATCACTGTTTGCTGTGCAGATATGTGGATTTGGACCGGTGTCTGCGGAGTTTTCACATTCTCCCCGTGATTGCGTGGGTTTTCTCCGGGTGCTCCGGTTTCCTCCCACATCCCAAAAACGTGCTCTTAGGCTGATTGGTGTAACAAATTGTCCCTAAATTAGACTTCTCTCAATCTTCCCCGATAGGTGTTGACAAAGGTTACAGGTAGAGGAGGGCACTCATAATGTTAAAATGGCGGCACAGGCTTGTTGGGCCAAACGACCTGTTTCCCGTGCTGTGTTGTTCTTTGTTCTTTGTTCTTTGAGGCATATTGGGATAGTTTGCCATTTGTTTCATAATGAGCTTTGTCTTGCACCTAATGTAGCATAACCCTATCAACCAGTAAACTCAATTATTAATTCTTCTAAAAGATGCGGATTTTGCTGGTGAGACTATCATTTATTGTCCATCTCTCAGTTGCCCTTGAGAAGATGGCAGTGACATGCCTTTTTCAATCATTGCAGTTCGTGTGCTGCGGAGATACTAACAAGTTTAAAGTTTATTTATTAGTGTCACAAGTAGACTTACACTAACATTACAATGAAGTTGCTGTGAAAATCCCCGAATCGCCACACTCTGGCTCCTGTTCAGGTACACTGAGGGAGAATTTAGCATGACCAAAGCAGTACATTTTTCACACTGTGGGAGGTAACCGGAGCATCCAGAGGAAACCCATGCAGACACAGGAAGAATACGCAGGCTCCGCACTGTCGGTGATCCAAGCCAGGAATTGAAACTGGGTCACTGGCACTATGCCACCCCAATGCTGTTAGAATCAAAATACCGAACCTTCGATCCAGTGACGATGCAGAAGTGGTACCTTTATTTTTTATTGTGACTTTACAAACTTGCTGTGAATGTCAACATATGGTCTGACATTGGGACATTGAAAAATATAACTTAAAATCAGAGAAACATAGGAAGCATGCTGGCAGAGTTGTTAGCAGTACTGCCTCACAGTACCAGGGACCCAGGTTCAATTCTAGCCTTGCGTCACTGTCTCTGTGGATTTGCACCTCTCCATGTCTGTGTGGGTTTCCTCTGGGAGCTCCAATTTCCTCCCAAAAAACAAAGATGTGCAGATTAGTTTGATTGGCCATGCTAAAATTGAGTAGTATCAGGGTAAATATGTGGAGATACAGGAATAGGGCCTGGGTGGGATTGTGGTACATGCAGACTTGATGGGCTGAATGGCTCCCTTCTGCACTGTAGGGATTTTATGATTCTATAGAATTTTACAGTATTCAAGGAGGCCAAGTGCGTGTAATGGTTAATTGAAATAGCTATTATAATAAGTCCTGTCCTCTGCTATTTTCCACAGACCCACAAATCTGTGCACTTCAAGGATTCATTCAATTCTGTCTAAAAATGTAACTGAATCTGGTTATGCCAACAGGCAGTGAATTCCACATTAAACCAACTTGCAACATTAACAAAAATTCTCCTCATCTTGCTTCATCTCATTTTACCAATTAAATATGCGCCCACTGGCTATTGATCCTACTGCCACTAAAGAGAGTTTCTCTTTATTTAATCCATCAAAATCCTTCATGGTTTCAACATCTCAATTAAATCTCCCTTTAACCTTCTGGCTACAATTGCATCATCTATGGTCTCTCCAGTCCCACATCCCTGGTACCATTCGATCAAATCTCCTCTGTGGATGAATAAAAAGTATTGTTTGTATAATGCAAATGCTCAAATTGTCAATTTAACTCGCTACACTTCTCTTAGCTACCAGTCATGCCTCATGAAAAGCTAATTAAATAATTAAAAATCTAACCTAAGCACTCACCTTGTGCCCCCGAAATATGAGTAAACCTTTAGATCAAAATTTCAAACCTAACATTTCCATTGTGGATTCTGCGCTTACCTCTGTCATCGATGGAGTGTGACAATGCAGCAGGTAGTGTTGTGGCAGATTTGTTGGTCATTTTCCAGTAGCTTAGGTTTTACTAGCAACACTCGTGAATCTTGTTCATTCAGCCACAGTCTCTCCCTCTCCATTTTTCAAACTACTTTTGGGAGAAATGCTTTTAATGTCACAGAATCAACACAGGAGAGGCCATTCAGCCCATTGCATCCCATTGTGAACTTTCAATTTTCTCATTTTAATTTTGATTTGGAAGTCTGTCCTTCACCTAGACCATGCCCTTTCAGTGCTGCTGGTACATTGACTAGCATTGCTGACTCACAGTGCCAGAGACTGGGGTTCAGTCCCTTCCTTGGGTGACTGTCTGTCTGGAGTCTGGACATTCTCCCCATGTCTCTGTGTGCTTCCTCCAGTGCTCTGGTTCCCTCCCACAGTACAAAGATGTGCAGGTTAAGTGGACTAGCCATGTTAAATTGCCCCTTAGCGTTTTGGGGATTAGCAGGGTAAATACATGGGGTTACAGGGATAGGGCAGGGAGGGAGGGCGATAAGATACTTTCTCAGAGAGTCAGTGTAGACTCATTTGGTCAAATGGCCCCCTTCTGCACTGCAGGGTTTATAAGGTTTTATAGTCCTAAGGAGCAACAGCATAGGCGATTTACCTGAACATTTTATCTTAAAAAATCTTTAAAATTTATTTGCAGTTAATAAGGGGAGGAGGAGGGGCAGTGGGAAGGGGATTGCTGAGTCCAAAGCAATTGCTGGCTGTTAATTTCTAATTTGTACTTTAACACCACCCTGGTGTCCGAGTAGCATCAGCATGTAATGTAAACTTAATGGAGCAAGAATATTCAGCAGATGGAAGGATGGAGTGCACTAGTTGTAGAATTAACTGACACATGGTCTCTGAGCATTAAGCAGCAGTTCTTGCTCAAGGCTGGTTTAATTAAAATGAAGTAATTAATAACAATATTGACACAGTATATGCCAGCTTCACTGTCCATGGTAGATTTATGTTTGGGAGAGGGTCACTGCCCTTTACAACCATACAAAACATCTGATTTCAATTTCAATTTCAAATTGTATTTTATCAAGCCATGGACAAATATAGAAACAAGAGCAATGACAAGGTTATGTTGAACTCATAGAAGACACTAGTTAGATCTCAGATGAATATTGTGTACAGTTCCTGGTGCCACATTATAGGATGACACAGTGGCACAGTGAAAGCATGATACAGCCAGACAGTGCATAGCACTGCTGCTTCATCATGCCAGAGATCCAGGTTCGAATCTCGATTTGGGTAACTGCCTGTATAGACTTTGTACGTTCTCCCTGGGTCTCTGTGGATTTCCTCCTGGTGCTCTGGTTTCCTCCAACAGCTCAAAGATGTGCAATTTAGGTGGATCAGTCATGGTAAATGTGCACAGTTGTAAGAGATAGGCTGAGGCAACATATTCTTTCAGAGAGTTCGTTCAGATTTGATGGGCTGAATGACCTCCTTCTGCCCTACACAGATTCTTTGGTTTCTATAGGAAGGATGTGAAGACATTGAAGAGAGAGCAAAAGAGATTTACAAGAACATAGAACATAGAACAAAGAACATTACAGCGCAGTATAGACCCTTCGGCCTTCAATGTTGCGCCAAACAATGGAACCATCTAATGACCCTCTAACCTAAACTATTCCCATGTTATCCAAATGCCTATCCACGACCATTTGAATACTGTTAAAGTTAGTGAGTCTACAACTGCTGCAGGCAGGGCATTCCACGCCATTACTACTCTCTGAGCAAAGAACCTACCACTGACATCCGTCCTGTAACTACCACCCCTTAATTTAAAGCTATGTCCCCTTGTGTTAGCCATCACCATGAAGAAAAAGGCTCTCGCTGTCCACCCTATCTAACCCTCTGATCATCTTATATGCCTCAATTAGGTCACCTCTTAACTTTCTTTTCTCTAATGAAAATAACCTCAAGTCCCTCAACCTTTCCTCATAAGACCTTCTCACCATACCAGGCAACATCCTGGTAAACCTCCTCTGCACCCTTTTCAATGCCTCCACGTCTTTCTTATAATGCGGCGACCAGAGCTGTACGCAATACTCCGGGTGTGGCTGCACCAGAGTTTTGTACAGTTGCAACATGACTTCACGGCTCCAAAATTCAATCCCTCTACCAATAAAAGCTAACACAGCATATGCCTTCTTAACAACCTGGATGCCGACTTTAAAGGAACTATGCACACATACATCGAGATCTCTCTGCTCGTCCACACTACTAAGAGTTCTACCATTAGCCCTATATTCTGTATTCCTGTTACTCTTACAAAGTGAATCACCTCACACTTTTCCGTATTAAACTCCATTTGCCACCTCTCGGCCCAACTCTGCAGCTTATTTATGTCCCTCTGCAAACTATAACATCTATCCTCACTGTCTACAACTCCTCCGACTTTGGTGCCATCAGCAAATTTACTAACCAATCTTCTACATCCTCATTTTGGTAATTTATAAAAATGACAAACAGCAGTGGCCCCAGAACAGATCCCTGAGGCACACCACTTGTAACTGGACTCGAGGTTGAATATTTCCCATCAACCACCACCCTCTGTTTTCTATCAGCTAGCCAATTCCTGATCCAAACAGCCAAATCACCCTCAATCCCATGCATCTGCATTTTCTGCAGTAGCCTGCAGTGGGAAACTTTATCAAACGCTTTACTAAAATTTATATACAACACACCAATTGCCTTACTCTTATCCACCTCTTTGGTCACTTTTTCAAAAATCCCCTCGTCACCACACTGAGGCACCTATTCAGGTATACTGAAGGACAACTTAGCATGGCCAATTCACTCAACCAACTGTCTTTCAGACTATGGGAGGAAACTGGAGCACACAGAGGAAACTCAGGCAGACATGGGGGGATCTTCCAGCTGACCATGTTGACTATCTCTAATCAATTTATTTCTCTCTAGATGATTATAAATCCTATCCCTTAGAATTCTTTCCAAAACTTTGCCCATAACAGAAGTAAGGCTCACAGGTCTATAATTCCCAGGATATAATTCCGTCTCTACTCCCCTTCTTTAACAAGGGGACAACATTTGTTATCCTCCAGTTTTCCAGCACTATACCTGTAGCATATGATGACATGAAGATCAAAGCCAAAGGCTCTGCAATCTCCTCTCTGGCCTCCCAGAGAATTCTAGAGTAAATCCCATCTGATCCAGAGACTTATGTATTTTCCTACTCTCAAGAATTGAGAGTAGGAGGCTAACACCTGCTCCTTATGTACCTCAATCCCATCTAGTCTACAACTCTGTATGTCAGTATTCTCCTCAACTGCACTGACCTTTTCCTGTGTGAATTGTGATGAAAAATACTCATTCAGTGCCTCTTCTATCTCTTCAGGCTCCACGCACAACTTCCCATTGCTATCTCTGATTGGCCCAATTCTTGCCGTAACCAATCTTTTATTCTTGACATGCCTATAGAAAGCTTTAGGATTCTCCGTGATTTCCTTGATCCTAATTTTCTCTTTAGCTCCTTCCTGGCTCATTTGTAACTCTTCAATGTTTCCTGGAATGAAAAACTTCAGTTATCAGCATAGATTGAAGAGGTTGGCACTTCTCTCCTATCAGAGGGGAAGGGGAGATTTGATGGAGATGTTTAAAATCACGAGGGGACTGGACATAGTATATGTGGGGAAGCTGTTCTCACTCATAAAAACATCAGGAATGAGAGGGCACAAATTTAAAGAGATTTGCAAATGTGATATAAGTAAAAAATTTTTCATTTGATGTGGTTTGTGTCTGGAATATGTTGCCTGGAAGTCTGTTGGGGAAAAGTTCAATCAAGACATGTGAGAGGGTAATAGGTGATTATTTGAATAGAAACAATGTGGAGGGGCAAAGGCAGACAAATGGCACTAACTATGATGCTCATTTGGAGAGCTAGTGCAGAAATGATGGGACAAATGGCCTCTTTCTGCACCGTAACAATTCAGTCACTCTTTAACTGAACAGGAATTTTAACTGATGCTATTATCATGATACAAAAGTAGAATCATTTCCTATGATTTTTACTTAATCAAAATTGGAATAAGAGATACTTAGGTGCTGGTGTTCATTGTTCAAATATGACCTAACAACATGCCATATTATTCTGTTTTTATTTTGCAAATCAGAAATGTCATTAATTATTTCTGGGTTACAAGTTTGTCTTATGTGGATAGAAGTCAATATGATGTACAATGCAGTGTAAATGTCATATATGTACTATATGTATGTATATACACATATAAACATAAAGAAAGAGAGAGAAAACATTGAGCACTTTTCGAGTCCAAGCATCAAGTGCCTATTCTTATTCTTTTCTTTCTGTCTAACAACCAACTAACCATTCTGATTTGTACTTTGCACTTAGACCAAATATTTGGATTTTTCAGAAGCATTTCTGAAATCACTTTGAATTCACAAACACAGCACGTGCAGTATTCCTTGTAACTATCAAATCAGTCACCTCATCAAAACCTCTATTAAATTTGTCAGGCATGACTAACCAATAACAAATCTATTCTGGCTATTCTTGAGTAACCCATGCATTTCTCAATGCTCTGTAGATTTATCTTGAATTACTCAATCTGATGGCTAGAAATTCTTATCGGGTCTAGGCAAAACTGAAGGGATTTGCTCAGCAGTGAAACAGAAAGTAGGGTAGGTCACAGTTCCACCAGAAATTCTATCCCGTTGAAACAAATTGATGATTTTCTGGTTGAGAAGAGCACAGCAGAAGGATCCCCATTACTGCCCTCCCTCCCACCTACCATGGTAGTCAAGTGGTTAGCACTGCTGCCCCACAAAGCCAGGGACCCGGGTTCAATTCTCAGCTTGAGCCATTGTCTGTTCAAAGTCTGCACCTTCTCCCCATGTCTGCATGGGTTTCCTCTGTGTGCTCCAGTTTCCTCCCATAGTCTGAAAGACACGTTGGTTGAATGAATTGGCCGTGCTAAATTCTCCTTCCGGATACCCGCATAGGTGCCTGAGTGTGGTGACGAGGGGATTTTCATAGTAACTTCATTGCAGTGGCTTAATGTAAGCCTATTTGAGACATTCATAAATAAACTTTAAAAATTGTAAACCTCGCAGATCTCCCTCTCTGCTTGTCCTCAAATCATCACCTTCATCCTTATCCCTTGGGCCTTCCCTCACCTCTTTCCCGTTCAGTAAGGCTCTAGAATTCCCTGTGTCCCAGGGCTCCAGAAATTTGAATCTGGAGATTGTGTGCAGTCCCAGCAGTTATCAATGTTCACGGTGGCACTGCTGGCACTATAGATCTTCCAGCTGAGCTGACCTCTCTGAAGTCTTGCCTGGCTTCAATTTAAGCTGCTCAGAGCAGGGACATCCCTGATTGGTTAAAATGTATTCCCTGTCAACTTCTCCAGAGGCATGGTGGGAAAAAATTCTACCCCTAGAGAATTTTCACATTTATACTAACAGGTAGCAAGCAACACAAATGCCAAGTGAAAAACATTTCTAACAAGACAGAATCAAACCATCTTCACTTGACATTCAGTGGCACTGACATCATACCATTTACAACCATGGACATCTTGGGGAGGTTACCATTGACCACATACTTACTGTGTGGACCTGTCATATAAATGCTGCATCTACAAAAACAGGTCAGAGGTTGAGAGCTCTGCATGAGTAACTCAAGAATGAATGTAAGTACGGGTAATCCTTGAAGGTCAAATGAAGTTTTCAGGTGCAAAGTATAATCCCAATTGTTGATGCACTTACTGGAACACCTAAACCTAGGAAGACATGTGGAAGGTATAGCATTCTCCTTGCACTATTTTTCCAGCAATTCTGCTAAGCATTTGGCAGAAATTATAACTTCAGCAGTGGTCCGCTATGGAAAAGACTGATACAGCAACAAAGAGCCATGTACTGATTCAAGCACTAAAAACCTTCAAGCAATTAGAATGGCCATTTTGGTGTCCCATCAGAAATAGCGGTGATTGATAGCATGATTTATAGCATCAACCTTGTGGAAAACATGAACACCATCACACTATCTGAAATGATTGCCCTCGGAACGTTGGTTATTAATTATTAACTATTCATTGTTATCCAAGAAGGAAAAGTGCCAATAACCCCTTTCAGGCTATCCATAAATTCTAAATGACATATGTCTATAGAGGTGAAAGCTATAGCAAAAGCTATTATTGTGAAGCTTTGAACTCCAACATTGAACAGGAAACATTTGCTTTAGTGTTTTGAATCATGTGTTTTCATACCTATCTATTTGGCAAGCCACTGAAGTGAGTTGGTGAAAACCACTGAGCATTGCACTGCCAAGGTTGCAATGACTGTGAGATTTGGTACAGACCAGGTAACTTGAAGATCACACTGGCTACAGATTGCCCCATTCAGTGAAATCAGAAGATATATCCATTGATTTATAAGATGCCTTAATTGACATTAAGCTTTGTACAAAGCAAACGTCAGCATCTACAAGAAGAAATGATAAAACTTTCTACACTGCAGAAAATGGAAAACCATGGTTTAAGTTTCTCCAGAGCCTTCCTAAATACAGACCAGGTAGATCATGAGGAAGGTGTGGATATTATAACAATAGAGGTGCTGATCTCTTGTAGAATTCAGGAATTCAAAAACTTTTTGCAGGCAAACACCAACACCACATAAAGAAAATGGACTGATGTGTCATTATGCAGGACTGATCAGAATCCTCAAGCGAGCCACCCCCACAAGCTCCACAAATCTTTCACAGGGATGATAAAAGCAAATTATTGCGGATGCTGGAATCTGAAACCAAAAGAGAAAACGCTGGAAAATCTCAGCAGGTCTGGCAGCATTTATAAGGAGAGAAAAGAGCTGACATTTCAAGTCCAGATGTCCAAAGGGTCATTTTCCAATGTTTTCTCTTCTGGTTTCACAGAGATGAACTAACTGTGCAGGATGGACTGATACTGCATGGCCAGTGATCCGTCATCGCTACTGTTCTTCAGAGGTAACGCACCCAACAACTTATTGTTGGGAGCAACTAAATAGAGCGCCAAGGAATCACTATTCTGGCACTCCATGTATGGAGGCAAGGAAAGGGACATCTTCAGATTTGCACTATGCAGTAACTCAAGCTGCATTAAGCAAAAGGCCAACACTGCATTTACATGAGTCCTGGGCCTCCTATAATCATTCACAGCAGCTGACATCTTTGAATGGAATGGTAATCAAATCAAACACTCCCAGGACAGGTACAGCACATGGTTAAATACAGAGTAAATCTCCCTCTACACTGTCCTCATCAAACACTCCCAGGACAGGTACAGCACAAGGTTAAATACAGAGTAAAGCTCCCTCTACACTGTCCCCATCAAACTCTCCCAGGACAGGTACAGCATGGGGTTAGATACAGAGTAAATCTCCCTCTACACTGTCCCCATCAAACACTCCCAGGACAGGTACAGCACAAGGTTAAATACAGAGTAAAGCTCCCTCTACACTGTCCTCATCAAACACTCCCAGGACAGGTACAGCACAAGGTTAAATACAGAGTAAAGCTCCCTCTACACTGTCCCCATCAAACACTCCCAGCTGCATTTGTCCCAAGACCTGAAAATCAACAGACCCCAGTGTCCTGCCCGCCATTGGGAATCGTAGCAGGCAGGACGAGAAAATTCCACTCTTCCCCATAGTCAACTCATATTCCAGGTTATTTGAACTTGACTACCTGCCAAACATGATGCATAAAACAGTCATCATCAAGCTCACGAGATGCTTCATCACAAATTAAATCCACAGAGACTCATAACAGACAACGTTCACCAATCCATCTCCACTGAATATTGGGACTTCGCGCGGACAAGGAACTTTGAGCATATCACAAGCAGCCATCACCTTGTGTAGGTATCAGAACCTGCACCAACAGATAAAGCAGCACTTCAGCTATTAGCCATATAGCTTAGGTCTTCTACACCAGTGGACATGGAATCTATTCCAGAGGCTAGCACAGCAAGCTCTGTAAGTGCTGATGGAAAGTTCTAGATCATGCACACAAAGGATAGCAGCCAGTAACATAAATTAACACCATCAACCAATGTAACAACATGCTCAGGGTGCTTGAGCAAACTGAACATGAGGTTGCAGGACTTTATTACCACTTAGCCTCGAGCTTGCTTTCAAATTTGAATTTTCTACAACAAAAAGTAAGGGTTGAAAGGAAATGCAATGAGTATGTACTAGCTGCAACAGCTCATTTCGTGCCTCACTGTGTATGTAAATCGTTATGCATTGTTTGCTCAATTAACTTGTATGTTACACAATAGTGTCCACATAGTTTTCTGTTGTGAACATCTCATGTCAAATCTCATGTCACATGTGCCCCAATTAAACAGCGATATATTTCTAAGTCAAGATAGTGAGCGTCTTGGAGGGGAACTGCGAGGTGATGGTGTTTCCATGTGTCTGCTGCACTTGTCCTTCGAGACGGTAGTGATTGCAGGTTTGGAAGGTTCTGTCCGTGAAGCCTGGGTATGTTCCTGCAATGCATCTTATAGATGGTACACACACTGCTGCCACTGTTTGTCAGTAATGGAGGGAGTGAATTTTTGTGGATTGGGTAAAATCTAGAAGATTTTTTTGTTGTTGGGTGCCAATAAAGTAGGCTTCTTTTTCATGGCTGGTTTCAAACATTCAAAGTGTCATTGGAGCTACATTCATGCAAGCAAGTGGACAGTCATTTATCACACTTCTGACTTGCGCCATGTAGACAGAGTCAGGATGTGAGTTACTCTCAGTAGGATTTCAAACTTCTGACCTGCTCTTGAAGCCACTGAGTGGTCAGGTGAAAACACAATGACGCAGCTACATGGTGGGAACTCAGGAGTTAGTCCTGGGATTGTGGGTAGAACATAAGTACTGAAATAGTTGATAAGCCCATGAATAAACTATTCTCTTTTTAAAAACCCTTGCTGTCAATGATTTGGGAACCCACAACATGTAAAATGTGAATACTTTTTTAAAAAAGATAGGAGGATGTAGTGATATGTCTTTGAGAGATATCAGCATAACATTACTAGATGTGAAACATGATGTGTGATCCAATCTTAGTTACACACATACACACACACACACATCCATATCGTTCTAATGTCTTCAAATTTTATACATATTTATATAGGTGTTGGAACTCACTTCCAGGATAGGTATTGGGAGCAGATACAATAGTGAGTTTTAATGGGCATCTCGACAAATATATGGATAAGTTGAGAATAGAGGAATATAGTCCCCAGAAGGGCAGGAGGTTTTAGTTCAGTAGGGCAGTGCAGACTTGAAAGGCACTGTTCCGGTGCTACAGTTTTCTTTGTTTGTTATTCTACATGTGTTATCATGTGGGTAGTCTTCATAAATAAATCCAAGTGTATACCCAATACCTAATGAGTGATTTGCGCTTACCATAGCATGACAATTACTTCTCAAATAACCCCATTCTCTCTCCTTCCATTACCAATTTTGTTGTGAAGCACTACATGGTTTAGCTTTTTAAAAAGGCTTTTGAATTACACATATTGTGTTCAGCCAATATAGCAGATATTTCTGTTACAAACGGTACTTCTTTAAAGAGGCCATCTCAACCCCTGAAATTACTGCATTTCAATGGCTCTCAGGTAGACATTAAAACCTTGCCTTCTGATGAGGGAATAGTGTTTGAAAGCATGTTAACCTCTGCAAAATCCAATTTGCAACCTGTCATTTCAATTCACTGTGCTAGACCGCTTTCTATGGGTAAAGGAGCCTGCAGGAATATCCATGAGGTTACTGCTGGAAACATCTCCCAGAAGAAATGACACAATTCATCTCAGCAGAGGGGAACAAAGCAACAGCAATTCACGGAACCTTCCTTAACCTCCAAGTTTGGGTAAATCACCCAAAAAAAATTAAACCAATTCCTCCAATAAACTGTGAATTCTGAACTTCGGCCTACGGCGAGTGTATCCTGTATTAATCTTCCTTTTTAAGTAACTACTAGCTTCTTGACTGCCAACTGCTTTAACCGATTGCACTGATTTGAAATCCTCCTGGAGGTATTTTAAATCCTTTCTTTGTATCTTCCTTGTCCAACTGTGGAATTATTTCCAGCTCCTCGTCCCAATCACTTAGCAGATCGTTCAACCATTATCGACTTACACTCCGGAAATTCTATCCTAAACTATTATCTTTTACAAACATCGCCCCCTGTTTCTAAAAGCCTCTGCCAAATCTTTCAATCACATCTTGTTATCATCCCTAACTTGTTTCCCAATTCCTATTTAATTTTTGTTGTTCATTCAAAGAACGTGAGTGACTCTGGCCATGTCAGAATTCATTGCCTAACCCTCACTACCGTTGAGAAGGTGGTTGTGAGCTGCCCTCTTGAGCCATGGCAGTCCCTATGGTGTAGGTACACCCACAGTGCTGTTAGAGAGGGAGTTCTAGCACTTTAACCCAACAACCTTGAAGGAACAGTGATGTATTTCTAAGTCAAGATGGTGAGTGGCTTGGAGGGGAACTTCCGGGCGATGGTGTTTCCATGTGCCTGCTGCACTTGTCCTTCGAGACAGCAGTGTTTGCAGGTTTAGAAGGTTCTGTCCATGGAGCCTTGGTAAGATCTTACAATGCCACTTGTAGACCCACTGCTGCCACTGTTTGTCAGTAATGGAGGGAGTCAATGTTTGTGGATTGGGTAAAATCTGGAAGTTTTTTATCGTTGGGTGTCGATAAAGCAGGCTGCTTTTTCTTGGCTGGTTTCATACATTTGAAGTGTCATTGGAGCTTCACTCATGCAAGTAAGTGGACAGTCATCTATCACACTCTTGACTTGCACCTTGTAGATCGTGGACAGACTTTGGGAAGTCAAGACATGAGTTACTCCCAATAAGATTCTAAATCTCTGACTTGCTGTTGAAGCCGCTGTATTGTTGGAATGAAATCAAAGTTAAAGGACACAAAATAGTTACGTGGCACAAAATAGACTGGGAAAAGACATTAAGAGGCACTGATTTTGGGCACAGACAGTACACAAAGAGTTAGAACATAGAACATAACAGCACAGAACAGGCCCTTCGGCCTTCGATGTTGTGCTGACCAAAATAAAAAGCAATGCCCCTCCAAACTAAACCATTCCCTTCTCTTCCATATACTTATCAACTAACCTCTTAAACGCCACCAAACTTGGCGCATCTACAACAGCTGCAGGCAGGGCATTCCACTCCCTAATCACTCTTTGAGTAAAGAACCTACCTCTGATATCCGTCCTATAACTCATTCCCCTTAATTTAAAGCTGTGTCCCCTCGTGCTAGCTTTCTCCATCCTAGGAAAAAGGCTATCACTGTCCACCCTATCTAAACCTCTAATCATCTTATATGCTTCAATAAGATCCCCTCTTAGCCGCCTCCTTTCTAACGAAAACAACCTCAAATCCTTCAACCTCTCTTCATAGGACCTGCCCTCCATACCAGGCAACATCCTGGTAAACCTCCTCTGTACCCTCTCCAATGCCTCCACATCTTTCTTATAATGTGGGGACCAGAACTGCACACAATACTCCAAGTGCGGCCGCACTAGAGTTTTGTACAGTTGCAACATGATGCTGCGGCTCCTAAATTCAATCCCCTACCAATAAAAGCTAAGACTCCATATGCCTTCTTAACAACTTTATCCACTTGACTGCCTACTTTCAGGGATCTATTGACACATACACCAAGATCCTTCTGTTCCTCAACACTATTAAGAGCCCTACCATTAGCCCTATACTCTACACATTTATTGTTCCTGCCAAAGTGCATTACCTCACACTTTTCCACATTAAACTCCATTTGCCACCTCTCGGCCCAGCTCTGCAACTTGTCCAAGTCACTCTGTAAACTATAACACCCCTCTTCACTATCTACCACTCCACCGACTTTAGTGTCATCTGCAAATTTACTAATCCATCCTTCAATACCCTCATCCAGATCATTTATAAAAATTACAAACAGCAGGGGCCCCAAAACAGACCCCTGAGGCACAACACTTGTCACCGAACTCCACGATGAATATCTCCCATCAACCACCACCCTCTGTCTTCTATCTGCCAGCCAATTCCTAATCCAATTAGCTAAATCACCCTCTATTCCACACATCTGCATTTTCTGTAGAAGTCTTCCATGGGCCACCTTATCAAACGCCTTACTAAAGTCCATATATACTACATCAACCGCCTTACCCCCATCCACCTCTTTGGTCACTTTCTCAAAAAACTCAATGAGGTTAGTAAGGCATGACCTACCCTTCACGAAACCATGCTGACTATCCCCAATCAATTCATTTCTCTCTAAATAACTATAAATCCTATCCCTAATAATTCTCTCCAATACCTTGCCCACAACAGAAGTAAGACTCACTGGCCTATAATTCCCTGGAAGGTCTCTCTTCCCCTTCTTAAACAATGGGACCACATTCGCTATCCTCCAGTCCTCCGGAACCACACCCGTAACCTGTAGTGTTTAAATTACTATAAGAAACAGATCAGACTTTGAGGCACCTTAAATTTGAGGTAAAAGCAGATCCAAAACAATGAATTTGATAACGAGATCAGCCACTAATGGGGGACATAAATGTATAAATGTATACAACGAGGTCTGCCATTGATAGGGATATAACTGCATAAATGTATCTACTCTATGTACAACGATGTGCTAACTGTCGTTGTCCGTATTTGTCTGCTCAACATGCAACAATGTGCTAATGGCTAATGTCCATGCTGTCTTTTATCTAATAATGTTTAAAAGATGCTCAACTACTATTGTGTGGTTGAGAAGGTGACTGCCTGTACTGTGGAGTGCCAGCGCATGTCCCAAAGCTTTGTCCAAATAAAACTGTTCGTTGAACCTCCAAGTCTGACTCCAAAGTGGTGACTTTCCCACAACAGTATTAATATAAAACATAGAATACTACAGCACAAACAGGCCCTTCGGCCCACAAGTTGCACCAATCACACCCATACCTACTAGGTCATAGAACTATCTGTAACTCCCAATCCTATTTAATCCCATGTACTCATCCAGAAGTCTTTTAAAAGACCCTAGCGAGTTAGCTTCCACCACCACTGATGGCAGTCGATTTCATTCACTCACCACCCTCTGAGTGAAAAACTTACTTCTAACATCTCCTCTGTACTTGCCACCCAGCACCTTAAACCTGCGTCCTCTCGTAGCGACCATTTCAGCTCTGGGAAATAGCCTCTGAGAACCCACCCTACCTATTCCTCTCAATATTTTATAAACCTCCAAGAATCCAACCTATCTTTTCCTCTCAATATTTTATCAGGTCGCCTCTCAACCTTCTCTCCAGGGGGAAGAAACCTAGCTCCCTCAACCTATCTTCATAGGGTATGCTTCCCAATCCAGGCAACATCCTTGTAAATCTCCTCTGCACCCTCTTAATAGCTTCCACATCCTTCCTATAGTGAGGCAATCAGAACTGCACACAGTACTCCAAGGGGGGTCTGACAAGGGTCTTATAAAGTTGCAGCATTACCTCCCAATTCCTATACTCAATCCCTCGATTAATGAAGGCCAATACATCATATGCTTTCTTGAACACATCTTCCACCTGTGAGGCCGATTTAAAAGTCCTATGGCCTTGGACCCCAGGATCCTTCTGCTCCTCAACACTGCTAAGACTCCTACCCTTGATATTGTACTCCTTCATCCCATTGGTCCTGCCAAAATAGACCACTACACATTTATCTGCATTAAAGTCCAACTGCCACGTCTCCACCCATTCTTCCATCCTATCTATGCCTTGCTGCAACTTCTGACATCCCTCCAGACTACCAACAACACCACCAACATTTGTATCATCAGCGAACTTACTAACCCAACCTTCCACTTCCTCATCCAGGTTATTTATGAAAATAACAAACAGCAAGGGTCCTAGAACAGATCCCTGGAGCACTCCACTGGTGACTGACCTCCATGCAGGAAAAGACCCATCCACAACTACTCCCTGCCTTCTGCAGGCAAGCCAGTTCCGGATCAACAAGGCCAAAGCCTCTTGGATCCCATGCCCTCTCATCTTCTCAAGAAGTCTTGTAGTGGGAGACCTTATCAAACAGCTTGCTGAAATCCATGTAAACCACATCCACTACTCTTCCTTCGTCAATGTGTTCAGTCACATTTTTAAGGAACTCCACTAGACTCGTAAGGCATGACCTGCCCTTGACAAAGCCGTGTTGATTATTTCTGATCAAACTAAACTTCCCTAAATGCTCATAAATCCTGCCCCTCAGGATCCTCTCCATCAACTTACCAACTACTGAGGTCAGACTCACCGGTTGGTAATTTCTGGGGCTATCCCTGTTCCCTTTCTTGAAAGTGGGAACTACATCTGCAATTCTCCAGTCCTCTGGAATCTCTCCCGTTTCCATTGACGATGCAAAGTTCATCGCCAGGTGCTCTGCAATCACTTCCCTCACCTCCCGCAGTAGCCAGGGGTACATCCCATCCAGTCCCGGCGACTTATCTATCTTGATAGAATTTGAAAGTTCCAACACATCCTCTTTCTTAACATCCACATACTCAATCTTTTCAGTCTGCTGCAAACTTGCAGTACAACCTCCCAGATCACTTTCACTGTGAATACTGAGGCAAAGTACTCATTAAGTACCTCTGCCATTTCTTCTGGTTCCATACAAACTTTTCCACCTTCACATTTGAAAGGTCCAACCCCTTCACTTCTCATCCTTTTACTCTTCACATATCTATAGAACGCCTTAGGATTCTCCTTAATCTTACTCACCAAGACCTTCTCATGACCGCTTCTGGCTCTCCTAATTTGCTTTTTAAGCTCCTTTCTACAAGCTTTATACTCCTCTAGGTCCTTAACATCTCCAAGTTCTCTGAACCTTTTGTACACCTTTCTTTTCTTCTTGTCTAGTTCAGTTTCTAGTTAATTGCAACCTTTAGGATGTTGGTAATGAACAATTCAGCAATGGCAATGCCACTGAATGTCAAGGGTGGTATGGTTAAATTCTCTCTTGCTGGAGATGGTCATTGCCTGGCACTTGCCTGGGGCAGATGTTACCTTGTGGCCAATCCTTCTTTGTGAAAGAACCTTGGTCTGTTGTCAAAGAAAAAAAATAATATGAACTTGTTATTCAATGATAATTTACTAGTACTTCTTACAGATTGATGTCCTTTTGTGTTAATATGATCACCTAATATAATCACATAATGAATTTTTAAGAATTAGTTGTCTTCTCTTTACTATTATGATAATACATGGGAGAATGCATTGGACACTAACTCTCTTCTGTACAGTTGGTGATAAAAGGACATGAAATGCAGTGTTAGAATTTGTTCTGTATTTCACACTATCCTCATGCTCTTATGCCTGAGGAGAACACCATGTGCGCTGCCAGTTGAGCTTCTTTCAACTCATCACACACCCAAATTGGCAAACCTCAGTTGATGGGTCAGATTATCAGCATCAATTTGACAACAAACTGTTATTTTGTAATTACACTCTCAGCTAAAGCAACACATGATTCAATGTTGCACAAGTGTAAATTCAAACACTTAGTTCAGCATCTCATCAGTTTGTTGTTTCAATCTTGTGGCTTCAATCTTGTGCCTGGCTCTCAGGATCCATCACCAAGAATAGCTGCAGATGCTGCAAATCATAATGTTTTACCACTGAACACTATTCCCAGTTAAACAAACTGATGTTCCCTTGACTTTTCATGAATATTCATTTGTCATGTTTCTAATGTAGATAACTAGTCTCTAGTGGGAAGCATACATTTTTATGCCTAGTTTCTGCATAATGCTTGATGCCAACACTGTATGAAGGGATCATGAATCAGATCCATACTTTATCGTTTTTTAACACAATGCGCTGGGGTTCCAGTTCATTTAAAAAACTGCTGTTGAGTGACATTACTTTCTTTCCATAATTTATTAATAATTTATTATTTATATTCACCAAGAGATTGATAATGCTAGTGCTGGACCATTCAGAGACTCAAGCCTAAACTTTTCTCGATGTTACACAAACATAATATGCACCTTCTGCTTGCTGGTGTGCCCCACTCAGATCACAGTGGCCCAAGGGTAATATAATTGGGCGCTTCCCGTTGTTATTTCGGAATGTGCTCAATCACTGACATTGAACATGAAGAATGAAAATAATGGCTAAAAAAATTATTTTAACATTTATTTTGAACTTTCTGTGTAGTCTGGCACACAAGATATTATTTTGAAATAACCCGCTCTTGCCTTGATGCCTGAGCACTGCAGGGGACCTGGAATGCAAGACATTAATGAAGTGAAAAATAGGGAGAATGTTCACACTGTCCTTTCATCAACCTACAATTTGTATCGACTGTTGCTTTTGGAAGAACATAGTGCGCATCTCCTTCTGTTTTATACTGTTTCTGTGAAGCACAATGCGCGAGTTGCAGTACATAATTGAAAGTTATAGTTGTTGTATGAGTCTGTGCAATTTACAGAATGAACTATCCAATTAACTCATTCTGTTACTCATTTCTCATAGCCCTGAAATTTAGCAAAGTTCAGGGGTGTATTAGAAGGGAAATTTCTGCTTTCATCCAGCTTTATTTTAATGTATTCATGGGGCATGAGCATTACTGGTGCCCATCCTTAGGTACCCAAGGGCAGTTAAGAATCAACCACATTGCTGTGGACCTGGAATCATATGTAGGCCAGACCAGGTAAAACAGCAAATTTCCTTCCCTAAAGAGGCATTAGAGAAGCAGATGGGATCTTCTGATAATCAATACTGGTTTCATGGTCATCAGTAGACTCTTCCAGATTTTTTTTCAATTCAAATTTCAGCATCTGCCATGGTAGGAAACGAACCTTAGTCCTCAAAACATCAGCTGAGTTTCTGGATTAATAATCTAGTGATAATACCACTAAGCCATTGTTTCCTCTATGCTCCGAAAACATGCAAAATAAAAGGAAAACTTCAATACCTCAGTTTCAGCATTCTTGGGCCACTTCTAATCTCTTCCAGGATGATGACACAATCCAAAACTTACAGAAGTATCCTGGTTGCATGGGGGTGACATTGTAACAAATTTCCATTGGTTACCCTATAGCTCTTGAAGGTGAAGTTGCCAAACCTGTTGATGCAAAATTAAGAGCAACACCTTGGTGGGGATCTTTGCGAGCTGGGAATTAGGCTGAAGGTTACTTACTGCAAACAAAGTTGGCAAGAATCTTCATCCCCTTACTCTATGCTGTACTTGGCGCATGTGGTAGAGCTAGCAATTACAGGCATGATTGTTCACTGGAATTGTTCCAGCTTCCCAATAGGTATCTATGGGAAAGGAATTATTCAGGAAGTCATCAGATGGGGAGTCATGGAATATCTCAGTTCAATGTGGGTGAAAATATTCAATGGCAAAAATCTTTAGAAATACACGGGACTAAAAATGTCTGTCCATTTCAGGGGGACCTATTGCATGTGGGACCACTGCACCTTACATGGTCAAGTCAGGTTGGGAATGTGGGGGTAATTGAAGACATTTCATTGTCATTGTGTTGGCAGTGTCAAACTCCTAAAATTTAATGCCGTGGTTTGTAATGCCTAAGGGCAGCATAGTAGCACAGTGGTTAGCACTGCTGCCTCATGGCACCAGGATCTAGGTTCGATTCTGGCTTGGGTCACTATCTGTGTGTGCTTTGCACATTCTCCCTATGTCTGTGCGGGCTTCCCCCAGGTGCTCTCACAGTCCAAAAGACTGGCCATGCTAAACTCTCTCTCCGTGTACCCAAACAGGTGCCAGAGTGTAGCGACTGGGGGATTTTCACAGTAACTTCATTACAGTGTTAATATAAGCATATTTGTGACAGTAATAAATAAACTGAAACAGAACTTTGCCCCCTCTCATACTTTATTCAGAAATTCAATAATTAGTCCCAGTTATATTAGTTATATAACTAGTCCCACTAGTAATATATGCAATTCTTAACTTCAATTGATCGTCCTTCAATTTAGTAGGATGAAGGTTTGTCACTTGTTCAGTTCTCCATGCCAATGCCAGTAATTAGGAGCTTGTCAGTTCTGACTTCTGCCAACATTATTCTATCGCTCACCATTAAAAAATAAATGAACTGGATCATTTGTGGCTTTCTTTTCTTCAGAAGTACCTCATCTTAAGCTGTTGCCCGTGACAGTTTGGGTAATAGCAAGTTTCCAACCCTCTCACTGTACGTCACACTGCTAAGTTTCTGTACAGCTCTTTTAGTGCACAGTCAATTTTATAAACTCTTCATAAAATGCGTGAGTTCTTTAAATTTTAAAAAGCCCCCAAGCCCTAGCAACCATGGACATCAGAATCACACAGGCAATCCTAAAGCTGAGTGCTGCTAAAATATCAATACCCGGAAGTACATTGGATGACAGATTCTATGGCCTCTTTTAATTCCAGAACAAGACCTCAGGATTCCACAATAGCAAGCAAAGGGTGAGTGTCTCACAAACATTATCCTACTCATATCCACTGGTATTACATTGCAGAGTTGGCAAAACTCTTATGGTAAGTCTCCCCTAAGCTGTTGAGATTTACCTTAATATATACTTGGTTTGCAATTTGGCAGACTATCTACTTAGTTAAAGATAAGGATGTGAAGGTGAAGGTGCTGAGAGTGTCAGATAAGGGTGTAGCTGTGTCAATTTGGTTTGGGTGGGCTCATCTATCACATTCTAGACTTGTGCCATGTAGATGGTAATCAGATCGTGGATGTCATGAGGTGAATTATTCACGACAGGATTTCTAGCCTTTCATCTGGTCATGCAGCCATAGTTTCTATGTGACTAGTCCAGTTCTGTTTCTAGTCGATGGCAATCCTTAGGATGTTGACAGTGGGAGATTCAGCAATGATAATGCCCTTGGATATCAAAGAGTGATCGTTAGATTCGGTCTTGTTGGAGATTGTCACTGCCTGGTATTTGAGTATCACAAATATCACCTACTATTTGTTAGCCCAAGTCAGGATGTGGGGAGATCAGTAAGCTCAGTTGTCAGGATGGCTTGTTCATGATACAAAATGATGCCAAAAGCATGGATTCAATTCCTATACAGACTGAGGTTGCCCAACCACAAGCCTTCTGAACCTTACTTCTCATCTGAGCTATGATGATCCGCAGATTAAGTCACCAGAGGCTGGATTTTATGGCCTCACTCAGAAAATTCCACTTGAGGTCAACAGACTTTCCTACTGTCTTTAGTGGATGGGGTGGTAGAATTCTAGTCAACGCTATGTCTGAAAAAAAGTGAGGAGAATGGCTTATAGTCCACTGGGACTTTGGCAACTTTCTTTTCATTGTTCATGTCTTGCTACATTTGGTCACAGTGTGCTTCAATATCTGAAGAGTCACGAATAGTGCTGAATTTTGGGCAGTTATCAGCAAACATCCCCAATTCTGACTTATGGTGGAAGAAAGCTCATTAAAGGAGCACATGATTAGAATTAGGACGTGAACTTGAGGAACAACCGCAGTGGTATCCTGCATTTGAGATGATTGACCTCCAACAAAAAAAACAATCTTTCTATGTATCAGGTATGACTCCTACCAGTAATGCAATTTCTCCCTGATTCCCATTGACTTGAGTTTTGCCTGTGCTTACTGATGCCAGACTTGGTTAAATGACATCTTGATGTTAAAGTCATCTCTAGAGTTCAACTCTTTTGTCCATTTTTTGAACCAAGGATCTAATGAGGTCAGGATCTGTGTGGCCCTGAAGGAATCCAAACTGAGCATCAGTGAACAGCTTATTTCTCAGCAAGTGCTGCTAGCTGGCACTGTTGATGACCTCCTTCCATCACTTTACTAATGATGAAGAGTTGACTGATGAGGTGTTAATTTACCAAGTTTGATCTGTCCTGTTTTTATGCGTACCTGACATACCCAGGCAATTTTCTATCCTGCCAGGTAAATGCCAAAGTTATAATTGTACTAAAACCGCTTGGCTAGGGGTCGGCATGAGCTTGGCCACAAGTCTTCTCCAGAATTGCTGGAATGTTGTCAGGAAAGGATGATTTCTTGATATCACATGGTGTGAATCAAATTGGATGAAGACTTGGGTCCTCTGGAAGAAGCCAAGATGGATCATCTATTGGCACTTCTGGCTGAAGATTTTGCAAATACTTCAGCTTTATCATTTGCACTGATGTGCTGGACTCCATCATTTAGGATGGAGGTATTTGTAGAGCCTCCTCCTCCAGTGAGTTATATTGTCCAGCACCATTCATAACTGGATATAATAGGACAGCAGAGCTTAGATCTGATCCATTGATTGTGGAATTGCTTAGCTCTGTCTATTATTTGCTATTTATGCTGTTGAGCATCCAAGTAGTCTGTCTGTTGCAGCTTCACCAGGTTGGTACCTCCTTTTACTTATGCCTAGTTCTGCTCCCAGTATATTCTCCTGAACTTTTCAGAGAAAAAGGTTGGTGATAATGGTAAAAGGGGGATATGCCAGGTCACGAAGAAGTGTGGTTTGAAGCAAAATAGAATCTTGATAAGCAACGGGTAAGTGGGAATGTGGAGTTGAGGTTACAACGAGATCAGCCATGATCTTATTGAATGGTGGAGCAGGCTCATGGGGCCCAATCCCATTCCTAATTCCAATGTTTATAAGTTTCATTTGAAAGGAAATATTTTGACAACGCAGAGCCTGTCCTTCATTATTGTGCTCAACAACGCGAGTAGGATTTGAACCTGGAACTTTGGAGTGTAACTTTACCATCCCATCCGCCATGGGAATCATAGCCGGTATGACATGGACCATGCAAGTGACCTTATGTGGGATTTTCCAGGCTTGGGGCAAGTTTGGCTGGAAAATCCCACCCTTGGAATTTAAAGAGAAGAGTACTTACCAACTGAGCCACAGCTAACACCAAGAGAATTGTTAGATTAATTGGCATTGCATTAAAAAAAATCACATCGTTAAAAATAGTATTACAATATTAATTCAAAAACTTAACTTTCTGCAGTTAACATAATTGGGCAATTAATGTGATAATCCATAAGATTTTCAAAATAATTGGAAGACTAAGGCTGTTTGTAAAGACAGACAATATAAATTGATCAACAAGTTTCAAAGCTGTGTCATATCTATTCAATCCCTTAAATTTACTGGTCAATTAAGAAGAGCTTGCATTTTTTTTTGCATGCTGTTATTTTCCCAGTAAGACCGGGATCATTATCATTTGAATCCTCTCAAAACTCATAGGTTTCAATCCCTCGCCAGCATTTCATTTTTTTTGTAAGATCAACAACCAGTGAGATAGTTCTTTTCAGCCCAGCTCCTTACCTGAGCCTGAAAGCCAGGGGTGAAAAGTTTTAACTTGCCAATACTCCTGCTGACATCAAGACTGCACTTCACTGTGGTACTTTCTGATTGGTTGACAAAATAGGCCAGCAAAGTGCTTTTCAACATCAGAACAGGGCAATTTACTGGAAATTTCAACAACATAGAAAATGATGGATGGGTGACAAAGTAGAAAACATAAGTAAAGTGTAGTGATGGTGAAGAGAGTGCAAACCAAAAAATCCTAAAAAGTAAATAATGAAACAGGAAGTATAAAATATTTTAATCCTTGAAATGATGACGTGTGAATAGTAGCATGCAAATATTTAGTGTGGTTAGGTGTAATTGCTTTGTGAGAAAAATAATGGAGGTATCACTTTGAAAAGACTGATTTCCCTGTTAAGCAATTCCAAAAAGAAGCTTATTGTTTTTTCAGCTTATTTATTAGTGTCACAACTAGGCTTACGTTAACACTGCAATGGAGTTACTGTGAAAATCCCCTAGTCACTCCAGCACCCTGTTAGGATACACTGAGGGAAAATTTAGCATGGCCAATGCATCTAACCAGAAGAAACCATAGCAAACCACACAGACACGGTGAGAATGTACAGATTTCATATAGACATTGACACAAGTCAGGAATCGAACATAGGTCCCTGGCGCTGTGAGGCAGCAGTGCTAACCACTAGATACTGTGCCATCCAGTGTTTTCAAACCCTTGTGGGAAATACTAAGCAAATGTGGCAAAGATAAGAAGGTGGACAGGTGCCAATTCTCTTGTTATTTTAATTTGGAGTTGTTTTAAAGTGTATGTTTTCTGAACACGTTAATAAAACAATTGCTGTAGCGCTAGCTCTATTTTGTACAGGCCCTTGTTTGGGTTTCATTTTAAGGAGATTGTGTTGGATGTGCCGATTTTCCTGCATTTATATTTCTAAGCCTTGGCTCTGTTTAATTCGCAGAATAACCAAAGGGCTTTTTTTCTAAACTCTGCATGAGTTCAATTCTGCCAGGTTTAGTGTTGCAAATTAGTAGAGCTGGCTCATCAATATCAATCTTCTAAAACCCAGGCTAAACAATTACCTACATGAAGCCGCCTATTCTGTGATGTCTGAACCTCACAGTTTAAAGCATGCTGGAGATGCTGCCAACATAAGGCTCCAAAATATTTAAATGTATTCAACAGCATCTGCCATCATGGAGTAAAGATGAGTAAAATTGGCCCATAAGAAACCAGTGGATGGACTAAAGTGGGTGGGATCCAGTCAAAAACTGCTGGATAAATTACTAATTTCTGTTCGCCAACTCTATCAAACCTATTTCAAAAAATGTGGCTACCCCCCAGAACTGGATAGATTCTGACCTATTCCGATCAGGGCAGCACAGTGGCACAATGGTTAGCAATGCTGCCTCACACCGCTCATGACCCCAGTTCAATTCTGGCCTCCTGTGGCTCTTTGTGTAAAGTGTATATATCTGCGTAGGTTTCCTTACTCAATCGAAAGATGTGTAGGTAAGGTTGATTGCCCATGCTAACTTGCCCCTGAGTATCAGGGAGATTAACAGGTTAACAGGCATGATGGGCATCATAGTGATTCTATGATTCTAAATGGAGTAGATTCTCATTAAAAGCAGGAGGTATACTATCAATTTTCAAATAAGAAATGAGTGCATGAGTATTTTTAGTTGAATGTGTTCCTGAAAGTTTCATTATGTGACCTCCATTCTCAGTTGTTAGATCCACCCAAAGCTGCTTTTGGTGGCATTTGAACAAAAGCATTTAATGAAGCAAAATGCACAGTTCTTTTTTGCATGGTGTTTTGGTGGAACAGACCTTCCCCAGCCCTAACAACTCACACCCCTATTTTTGTGTTGAGGTTCATTATTCTTGCATGGCAAACCTTTGAATGGGAATGCTACCATCATAAAGGAGCCCTCTCAGTGCAACTGAGGGACCCTAAGAAGTTTTCAAGTGTGGACATCTCCCTGTTGCCCTAAGAGATAGTGGATCTATAAGAAAGCAGGATTGTAGTGGCTGTAGTTTTATGAATCACAGCAAATATACACAGCCATATATGTAGCCACAGGAGCAGATTGAAGGGTGAGGGTGGTTACACAATAAAGAACAAAGAACAAGGAAAATTACAGCACAGGAACAGACCCTTTGGCCCTCCAAGCCTGAACCAACCATGCTGCATGACTGAACTAAAACCTCTTCTCTCTCCAGGGACCATATCTCTCTATTCCCATCTTATTCATGTATTTGTCAAGATGCCCCTTAAAAAAGTCACTGTCACACCTGCTTCCACTACCTCCCTTGGCCGCAAGTTCTAGGCATCCTTCATCTTCTGTATGAAAAACTTACCTTGTATATCTGCTTTAAGCCTTGCCCCTCATCCTTAAATCTATGCCCTCTAGTAATTGACTCTTCTGCCCTGCGAGAAAGCTTCTTTCTATACTCTCAGTGCCCCTCATAATCTTGTAAACTTCTATCAGGTTGCTCCTCAACCTGCATTGTTCCAGTGAGAAAAATTCAAGTTTCTCCAGTCTCTCCTCATAACTAATGCCCTCCATGTCAGGCAATATCCTAGTAAATCTTTTCTGTACCCCCTCCAAAGCTTCCACATCCTTCTGGTAGTGTGGCAACCAGAATTGAACACTATATTCCAAGAGTGGCCCAGTTAAGGTTCTGTAAAGCTGCAACATGACTTGCCAAGTTTTAAACTCAATGCCCCAGCCGATGAAGGCAAGCATGCCGTATGTCTTCTTAACTGTGTCCACCTGTATAGCCACTTTCAATTACCTGTGTATTTGAATCCCTCTGCCTATCAATACTCTTCATGATTTTGCCATTTGCTATATATAATCCTATGTTTATTAGGCCTTCCAAAATGCATGACCTCACATTTGTATGGATTAAACTCCATCTGCCAAATCTCCGCCCAAACCTCAAACCAATCTATATCCTGCTTATCCTCTAATGATTGTCATCACTATCAACAAATCTACCAACCTTTGTATCATCTGCAAACTTACTAATCAAACCAGTTACATTATCTTCCAAATCATTTATATATATTACGAACAGCAGAAGTTCCAGCACTGATCCCTGAGGAATGTCACTTGTCATAACCCTCCATTCAGAATCACACCCTTCCACTGCTACCCTCTGTATTCTATGACCAAGCCATTTCTCTATCCACCTTGCAGGCTCAACTCTGATCCCAGCGATTTCACCTTCTGCACCAGTCTACCACGAGGGACCTTGTCAAAGACAACATCCTCTGCTCTACTCTCATCAATCATCTTCGTCACTTCCTCAAAAAACTCGATAAAGTTAGTGAGACATGGCCTCCCCTCCACAAAACCACGTTGCCTCTCACTAATATGCCTACTTATTTCCTAGTGAAAGTAAATCCAGTCTCAAAAAACCCTCTCCAATAATTTCTCTACCAGTGACGTAAGGCCCACCTAGACCCTCTTCCTTTATGATCTTTGTGGATTTGGCCACAGTTACTAAACCTGTAGCCACCTTCCATTAAATAGTTCCAAAGAGTGGCAATAATAGGGACAGGTGGAATAATATGGGATAAGGGACATTCTTGAAAACATTTACAGATAATGGACAAGGAAGAGATAACCAGCAGTGAAGAAAGGTCAAGGTTAAAGCATCCACCCCCTCCCCCTCCCCTCCAACCCCCTGCATTTCCATTATGATCCAATCCTCTTTCAGGCAGGACAGCAGAGAAAAATTCAGTAATCATCGCATGCAGAATACTTGATCATCTCAACCTATGTTTAAAGTTTATTTACTATTATCACAAGTAAGCTTACATTAATACTGCAATGAAATTTTAGTGAATTTTTTTGGGATAAGTAGGAATAAATGGGTCTTTTTTCAATTAGCAGGAATGGCTAGTGGGATACTGCAGAGATCAGTGTGAGGACTCCAGCTACTCACAATGTATATTGATGATCTAGGTTAAGGAACTAAATGGAATATCTCAAAATTTGCAGATGACATAAAGCTAGATTGAAGGGTGAGCTGTGGGGAGGATGCAGACATGCTTCAGTGTGATTTGGACAAGTTTAGTCAGTGGGCAAGTGCATGGCAGATGCAGTATAATGTGGATAAAGGCGATGTTAATCACTTTGATAGGACAAACAGGTAGGCAATCTGAATGGCAATAGATTGTTTTAATTTCTTTTTATTTTATTTATTAGCGTCACAAGTAGGCTTACATTAACACTGCAATGAAGTCACTGTGAAAATCCCCTAGTCGCCACACTGTTGAGGTACACTGAGAGAAAATTTAGCAAAGCTAATACACTAACCAGCATGCCTTTCAGACTCAGAGAAAACCGGAGTGCCCAGAGGAAACCCATGCAGACACAGGGACAACGTGCAGACTCTGCGTGGATAGTTACCCCAAATTTGGGAATCGAACCCAGGTCCCTGGCGCTGTGAGGTAGCAGTGCTAACCACTGTGCCATCATGCTGCCCGCAGAGGGAAATATGGAATGAAACGTGCATGTCCTTATGCACCAGTCACTGAAAGAAAACATGATGTAGTAGGCAACAGGTGAAGATAGCAAAGGATAGATAGATAGATAAACTGACAGAGAATGGAGAGATAAATAATTATACAGAGTCAATGTGCAAACAAAGTTTGAATGTGGCTATAAAAATCTTCAAACCTGTATTAAAACTCTGTCAGAAAATCAATTCAGTGTGATCGTACACCAGGAAAGTGAGGAATGTATTCTTCATTTAAAAAAAAATCACCTCCCTTTGTAAATCTAACACTCAAAGCAATTATTTTGCCAGTCTGATGGATGTGATTATTTAAACATCAGAGCACTGGGCTTTGAAGCTGCTTTGCTATGCTATGAATCTCCAGCATACAGTTTTAGCTTGAAAGTGAATGGCATTTACGCACTGGCAACAGCTGTCTTGGGCATCACTGTGAGCAGCTGGGAAAAGGTTCCTTCATTTTCAGTCCAGCAAAGCTTACCAGATTGAGGTGGCATCTGTAAAGGCTGTCTTGTCTGTTTTTTTTTTTGTCCATGTACATGTGTAAGGGATTTTGAACAGTATAATTACCTTTCTTCAGATTACCCGAGTCTTTGAACTGTATCAATGGAATGTTTCAGCTCAGTGATGTCTGCCCTTGTGCTTACGGACTTGCTGCTTCATTTCTTCCTTTCATCCCCTTAGTAACACTCACAACATGCTTTTTTTTATCTCTGGCTAGTTTGCCACATTACCATTAGCAGTGTAAATGTCTGAGGTGAGACCAATGCATGAGAAATCACCTCCTCCTGGCAAAATGTAAGGCTTAAGATACTAGAAGTGCAGAGCAAGTCAGTTTTTGTTTTACATTTCTGTCATGGGATGTGAACATTGCTGGCACGGCCAGCAATTTTTGCCCTTGAAGAGAATGGCTTGCCGTACTATTTCAGAGGACAGTTAAGAGTCAAGCACATCACTGTGGATCTGGGCTCACAGGTAGGAAGTTTCACAATACCGAGTTAAATTCCAACTGGTTTATTTGGTAACTCAATCTTTCGGAGTTTTGCTCCTTCTTCATGAGTAGTTGTGTTCACAAACAGGGCATATATAGACATAAACTCAATTTACAAGATAATGGCTGGAATGTGAGTCTTTACAGGTAATTAAGTCTTAAAAGTACAGACAATGTGTGTGGAGAGAGTGTTAGGCACAGTTAAAGAGATGTGTATTGTCTCCAGCCAGGACAGTTAGTGAGATTTTATAAGCCCAAGAAAGTTATAGGGGTTCCAGGTAGTATGACATGAACCCAGGATCCCAATTGAGGCCATCCTCATGTGTGCAGAACTTGGCTATCAGTCTCTGCTCAGTGACTTTGTATTGTCGTGTGTCGTGAAGGTCATCTTGGAGAACGCTTACCCAAAGATCAGAGGCTGAATGCCTGTGACTGATGAAGTGTTCCCCAACAGAAAGACAATACTCCTGCTTGGTAAATGTTGAGCAGTGTTCATTCATCCATTGTCATAGCGCCTGTATAGTGTCCCCAAAATACCATGCCTTGGGACATCCTTTCCTGCAGCGTATCAGGTAGACAAATGTTGGTTGAGTCACAAGGTTGTGCAGTTGTTTGAAAGTTACAAGTGGGGGTGTGGGGATGGCCTTAGGGCAATGTTCGTCTTCATCAATAACACGTTTGAAGGCTCCAGAAGAGATGTCGTAATTTCTCCACTCTGGTAAAGTACTGGATGACAAAGGATACTCTGCCGCCCATGTTCCGTCTTTGTCTAATGAAGTGGTCAGTGCGGTTTTTCGCTGTGGTGCTTTGGAATTGTCAATTGATGAACCGAGTGTCATATCCTGTGCTTTCAACATCTGTAGGTGTCTATTGCAATCCTCCTCATCTGAGCAGATTCTGTGCATACAGTGGGATTATCCATAAGGGATGGCTTCTTTAGGTTTGATCAGATGCTGTGGCGTGTCCAGAACAGAGCAACCACACAACCTCAAACAGACCATTGTCTGCATCAAACTATCCTGCCTTCAGGAGAACAGTGACCACCACATCACACAGCCCTGCTACAGCAACCTCTGCAAGATATATCAGGTCATTGTTACAGATGCCATCATCTCACATGAAAACATCATCCACCAGGTACATGGTACATACTCTTGCGACTCGGCCAACATTGTCTGTCTATACACTGCAGGAAAGGATGTACTGGGACATGGTACATTGGGGATACCATATAGACACTATGACAATGGATGAATGAATGCCACTCAACAATCACCAGGCAGGAGTTTCTCCTCCTGTTGGAGAACATTTCAGCAATCATGGGCATTCAGCCTCTCATCTTTTGGTAAGCACTCTCCAAGGCTGTCTTTATGACACACAACAATGCAGAATCACTGAGCAGAAACTGATAGCTAAGTTCCGCACACATGAGGACACCCTCAACTGGGATTTTGGGTTCATGTCACACCAGCTGTAACCCCCAAGACTTGCCTCTGCCTGCAAATTCTCACTAACTGATTAGCTAAAGACAATCCACACTTCTTTAACTTGTGCTTATCACTCTCTCCACTCACACTGCTTGTGCCTTTAAGACTTGATTACATGTAAAGAGTCTCATTCCAAGCATTATCTTGTAAATTGAGTTTGTGTCTATATATGCCCTGTTTGTGAACACAACTCCTGAAGAAGTAGAGACACTCTGAAAGCTTGTGCTGCCAAATAAACCTGTTGGACTTTAATCTGGTGCTGTGAGACTATTCACTGTGCTTACCCCATTCCAAAGCTGGCATCTCCACATCATGGCTCATGGTAGGCCAGATCAGGTCGGGGTGTAAGATTTCTTTCCCTAGAGGATATCAGTGAATCAGGTGGGTTTTTACATGGTTTATAGATACAGTTCGTGTTGTAAAGGGATGAAGGAAGGTGGGAGAGAAGCTGGGAATCGAGATATTGAATTTGATGGTCAGCCATGATTATAAATGAACATCAAAGCAGGCTCAAAGGGCCGAATGGCCTACTCCTGCTTCTATCTTCTATGTCTGTCTTTCACGTTCATCATCACTGAGACTAGATTTACATCCTAGATTATAAATTGAATTTAGCTTTGACCAATTGATATGGTGTGCTCAGAACAAGACAACTGCTATAACTTTATTCCTTGGAATGTTGAAGAATTACATATGACTTTATTGAGGTCTATAAGATCAATTGGATGAGTGCACATTTTCTCAGGGAAGGGAAATTGAAAACTAGAGGATACAGGTTTAAGGTGAGAGGGGAAAGATTTAAAAGGGACCTGAGGGATGACTTCTTCAGACAGACAGTGGTGTGTATGTGGAATGAGTTGCCAGAGAAACTGTTTGAGGGGGTTTCAATGGCAACATTGAAAAAGCATTTGGACATGGATGGGAAAGGATTAGAGGAAAATGAACCAAACTTGGCAATTGGGACTAATTGGGAGAGCATCATAGTCAGCATGAACTGGTTGGACCTTTTTCCATGCCGTATTGCTCTATAACTCTTTTGCATCAGCCTGGTTCATTAGCTGAGTGACGTTACCACTGTGCCACCATCCTCCCTCAACAGGAGGTCCCAAATTGGGGTCTGTGAACCCCTAGAGTCTTGTGAAGAGTCTCCGGGGGGCAGTGCAGCTGGCAGCCACTACATGGTCAGCAACCGCCGGATCAAAAGGAGCAACTAATCAACTTCAAAGTGAATCACCGCAATGAAATTGGCCAGTCAGAAAAAGGTATCTTGGAGTACTGAATGCTGATCAGCTGACTAATCAGCACTCAGTGATCCAAGAGGATTTTCTCTGATTTGCCAATTTAATTTATTCCATCGCGCTGTTGCTGGACAGAAAATTACATGGCCAAACAGTAAGGATTGACCAGCGAGAATCAGTGCCAGAAAGGTTGACCCACTGGGGTGTATGGGGTAGAAAATGTAACTGATCCTACAAAAGTGACAATAGGTGTGCACATACACCTTGATTTTGCTTTGATTTATTGTTATCAAATGTATTAGTATACAGTGAAAAGTATTGTTTCTTGTGCATTACATGAACAAAGTATACTGTTCACAGAGGGGAAAGAGATAATGCAGAATGTAGTGTTACAGTCACAAGTAGGGTGTAGATAAAGATAACTTAATTTAAGGTAGGTCCATTCAAAAGTCTGATGGCTGCAGAGAAGAAATTGTTCTTAAGTTGGTTGGCCCACGATACAGACTTTTGTAACTTTCTCCTCACGGAAGAAGGTGGAAGAAAGTATGTCCAGGGTGCATGGAGTCCTTGATTATGCTGGCTACTTTTCCAAGGTAACTGGAAATATAGACAGAGTCGATGAATGAGAAGCTGGTTTGCTTGATGGTTTGGGCTATTGTATTTTCTTGCGGTCTTGGTCAGAACAGGAGACAGATCAAACTGTAATACATCTGGAAAGGATGCTTTCTATGGTGCATCTGTAAGGTGAATATCTCGAAGAGATATCAAGAAATACGAAACAAATGACATGTCAGCATTTATTGCAAGGTCTTTGGCAATAATATAGTTGTCTTCGGCGGATTATGAGTGTAGGGTCACCATGTCAGATTGCCATGGCTAGAGGCTGTTCTCTGATGAGAGTTGAGAAGTGACTTTTATCTTGAGATTAGGGAAATCTATGAGAAGGTTTCCTTGATACATACAGAATTATGAAGGCGATTGAAAGATTTGTCAGGTTATTTAGAACATAGAACATAGAACACTACAGCACAAACAGGCCCTTCGGCTCACAAGTTGCGCTGATCACATCCATACTGTTCCCTTGGAGCAGCATGGAGAGGCAGCGATTTGGGAAAGCGTGAAGTTCGTGTGTTAAGTACTTTTTTAACTTTTCTCTTTGTTTAAAATAGTGAGCGGGGGTAGTTTTTGCCGTTTTTATTTAAACTAACAAGAAACAGGAAGTCGTCACTAGGAGGCTGCCGGTAGTTGTAGTTTTCTCTGTCTCTATAAATTGGTAAGAACTCAGTAAGAATTTAGCAACACCAATTATTAATCCAACCGATTTATTTGATAGTAAAAAAGCGAGCTTTCAACACTCCCGTGTCTTCATCAGGCAAGTGCAGTGTTCTGGTCTGCAATAGCACACATCAGCACAGACAGTCAGAGATTGCTGATTAGAATGCGAATCCTTACATCTAACCTGCTATTCAAGTGTTAAAGTGGCTAACAATGTGTGTGAAGGGAATCCTGAGCATTGTTAGAGAATTGTGTATTTTCTCCAGACAGCACAGTAAGTGAGGTTTTTTGCTAACCCAGGCAAGTTACGGGGGTTACAGATAGTGTGTCATGAAGCCAAGATCCCTGTTAAGACCGTCCTCATGTGTGCGGAGCTTGGCTATCAGTCTCTGTTCAGCGACTCTGCGCTGTCGTGTATCACGAAAGCCCCCTTGAAGAACATTTACCCGCAGGTCGGAGGCCGAATGCCCATGACTGCTGAAGTGTTCGCCCACAGGAAGGGAACTGTTTTGCCTGGTGATTGTTGAGCGATGCTCATTCATCCGCTGTCGTAGTGTTTGCATGGTCTCCCCAATATACCATGCTTCGGGACATCCTTTCTTGCAACGTATTAGGTAGACAACGTTGGCCGAGTTGCAAGAGTATGTACCGTGCACCTGGTGAATGGTATCCTCACGTTTGATGATGTCGTCCATGTCTATGATCTGGCATGTCTTGCAGAGGTTGCTGTGGCAGGGTTGTGTGGTATTGTGGTCACTGTTCTCCTGAAGGTTGGGTAGTTTGCTGCGAACAATGATCTGTTTGAGGTTGTGCGGTTGTCTGAAAGCAAGAAGGGGGGGGTGGGGATGGCCCTAGCGAGATGTTCATCGTCATCAATGATATGTTGAAGACTCCGGAGAAGATGTCGTAGCTTCTCCACTCCGGGGAAGTACTGGACAACAAAGGGTACTCTGTCCACCGTGTCCCGTGTTCGTCTTCTGAGGAGATCAGTGCGGTTTATCGTTGTGGCACGTTGGAACTGTCGATCGATGAGTCGAGCGCCATATCCTGTTCTCACGAGTGCATCCTTCAGTGTCTGGAGGTGTCTGTCACGATCCTCCTCATCTGAGCAAATTCTGTGTATACGGAGGGCTTGTCCATAGGGAATGGCTTCTTTAACGTGTCTAGGGTGGAAGCTGGAGAAGTGGAGCATTGTGAGGTTGTCTGTCGGTTTGCGGTACAGTGAGGTGCTGAGGTGACCGTCCTTGATGGAGATGCGTGTGTCCAAGAATGCAACTGATTCTGGAGAATAGTCCATGGTGAGTCTGATGGTGGGATGGAACTTGTTGATATCATCATACAGTTGTTTCAATGATTGTTCACCATGAGTCCAAAGGAAAAAGATGTCATCAATGTATCTAGTATATAACCTTGGTTGGAGATCTTGTGTGGTGAAGAAGTCTTG